>JAHZTW010000001.1:86227605-86384326 GCA_020283515.1 Alliaria petiolata
TTTAACAAAAGATCTAAACAAGAATTAAGAAGAAAGACTTGACTTTAGAATATCTTAAATACGAAATATCTATATATAAAATACGAATTTTTAAGGAACTAAAACAAGAAGAACTATAAAACTCAAGAACAAGGAAAGCTTACAAGAACACTTAAGAAGACTTTGTAAGAGAGAATATAAAGACTTGAATGTTTATTTGATGAAAAACTGAATGATTATTACAAGCACACACACACTCCTTATATAGAGTTTTAAACATGGCTCTTGGCCTTAAAAGAGGGGTCAAGGGGCAAGAGACAAAGGGCAAGGGACAAGGGACCTCTCTAATCCCACTTTTACTAAAGCATAAACACCTTTTTTGGAGCAATTTGCGAGTGGTAGCTTTTGGTTCGGGTATATGGATTGATCGATTTGTAACTTTTGCACTACTGCACCGTTTGACTTGAAATCACCACCAAATTAAAGCTAACTCAATTTCCTAAGACTCTTATGAAGACTTTCGAAGCTAAATCTCAATGCAAAACCCTTCATCCGAGCTGATTGTTCAGTTAATGAAATTGGTCGCCAAACTTCCAGACGGACATGTTGTTACTTAAATAGCCGTATCTTCTGTACGACTGACCATAATGACTTGAAATAACCTCTGTACGAAAGGTAACTCAATTCTCTATGAGTTTTATGAAGATTGTGGAGGCTAAATCGGAATGGAAAGTCTTTGTAGAGTCTGATCTTTAAGTCGCTTTAAGTGGCATGGACTTGAATCGGTTGCAACATCTTGGTACAGCAAGTCAGATGACATCAATTCGGTTCCTAGCTCATAATCTTATGTTTGCAGCTTCCACATTGTCGCCAAATCCATAGAATAACCTGAAATGATGCATATATACAAAAGAAAATGCAAATGCTAATGCAAATGTTCTAAACCCTATAAATGATCAAATACTATGATTATACTTATCTATAAATGAAATATGGATGAAAACTTATTCTAAATGCATGATAAATATGCGAAATATATGAGTATATCAGTTAGCACCCATACTTACCTCGCTTTAGGCTTGCGCTCGGACCTAAACTTGATACCGACTTCCCTAACCCTTCCGGGAGTCTGATCTTCTTCATGCTGGCGAGACACGGAGCGGATGGCAGGGGGTGAGCGGGATTCGGTGGTTGTGGCTTCCGGCCCATCGAGCAATTCTTTTTGTGGACTCCTTTGTACCCGCACTCGGTACAAGTCTTGTGTTTAGGGGTGGACGACTTCGAACTCGGAGCATTGGGACAGGTGTGGGGAAAATGTCCATGTTCCCCACACTTGCTACACCGTAAACTCATCATCACTCTTTCGGGTGGCAGAACGCTCATACGAGGAGTTCTCTTTGGGCGTCTTTCTCTCCGGCTTGATTCACTTTGCTCGTATATTGGAGTCAGTTTCTTCGGATTCATGTTCTCATCTGTGTGGAACTTAATTCCTTCGTCCGTCTTATTTGGGGTTACCATGTAGTCTGGTCCGCGGAGATTTTCTTCCGGTATAAACGATTGTCCGAACAGCTCGCTTATGTCGTAGGAAGCTCTCGGGTAGTCTTCCAGGTTTATGTTCGTCTTGTTGTGTTCGTCGGTTGGATGTTCCATGGTCTCCTCTGTGCTAGTTGGGATGCGTGTGAGCTCCTCCGTCCAGCGGGTTGGTGTATATCTTGGATCCAAGAATCCCTCTTCTCTGTAGATTTGCTCGCTTGGATCCGCGTTCTCAACTCGGCCTCCCATTCTTGCGAAATTCTTTTGGACAGTTGTAGTTATGTCTTCAGTCCCGTTTTCAGTGACGATGAATAGGTACACATAATCTGTTGGGTTGGACTCCGTTGGCATGTACGGGTATAAGCCATATCCCGGTACAAAAACATGTGGCATCGGAATGCGAGGTAATGGACTCGTCGGGCTGTCCTGATCCCACGAGTTTGGCGTAGTTTCTCCGGATGATATCTCAATAATCTCCGTAGATGGTACAATGATTTCCGGCCCTGAGTTTGGTATTGGTGCCTCCGTGTAGTAGTGTCCTTCTCCGACCGTTCCTCCATATGATTGTTGGCCAAACATATATGTGAACTGATCTGCCAGATTTTCTCCGTCTACAGCGATTCGTCCCGAGTATGCATCGTAGTCAGTAATCTCGAAGTAATGTTCATCATTCGAATTTGAGTCCCCTGATGAATTTGATCCATCCGATTCATATCCTCCGCCAAACCACGAATCCCCTTGGTATCTCTTACCATGCCGGTCCCTTGGCGCCATCTCTGTTTATCGACAATAATCTGCACGGTTAGGTTTATCCTAATGGAAAAGGTTTTCCCCAATACCCCACCTAGACCTACTAGGTGGACGTGACCGGATTCCTAATGGTGCTTTTGCGACTCATTTTTGACTCGATAAAACATTTTTGAAAACATTTTTGAAAAATCCCTTGCTTCCGAAAGCATGATACGGAAACCATGCTCTGATACCACCATTTGTAACACCCCCGATTCGGAATAGGACCAGTCCCGACCAGAGACGCTACAAAATGCCGAGTTTCACTCGATATGTCAGCCCATCTTAGAACACATCTAAGCTTAAGGCCGTCCCGGCAAGTTAGCTCGACCCTCTCGACTGAAGCCTAAGGCTTGCCAACCCGTACTCCAGCCGAGAGTTGTGTGGACTCGGACTAAGTCATTTTACCAGCGGAAGACGCAAGGGTTTTATAGATAGAAAATCCGCTTTTATTTCAAGAAACGTACAGATTACAAAGCTTTTATTTGTATTACATAGCGGATCCGTCCGAGATTTCAAATACTAAAAAAAAACCCTTGTACAAACATACTTACTATATTTTACAAAAGGTACCCAAGTCTATTCTGGTGGTCCTAACGTCCACAACACCCTCTAACCCCAATGGCTTACTAAGGTTTCCTGTGAAAGGGAAAGAAAAGAGGAATGAGTAATCTAAGATTACTCAGTGAGTCCATGACCCACTAAAAGAAAGAAAATCCCCAAACAACAAGCAAGCAAGCAATCATACAATAGCCGAAGCAACATAAAATAAATAGCCGAAGCATGCAATCCAATATCTATATGCAAGCGCTAAACTATATATAAAGGTGCTACCACTTTCGCACCAAACCGCGTTCTCACAACGCACACACAATACCCCACACCACACGTCACACCCGCGGTCCTGGGCTGCAATCCCGTCTCTCCGAGTCTTCCCATCTAGGAGTCGATTCGCTAACCATGGAGAAACGGGGAACTCCGACCACACCGTCACTAAGTCATGAAGGATTATGCGCCACCAACATGACTCCGCAGTATAATGGATCGAACACCATTATACTTCACACAGCGTTGATCCACACTTGATCAAACGCCAACACACCTCCACACCATCTCCGAGAAGTTAGCGCCCTAGAGTGACGGTAAAGCCAGAACTTCTCGTCACAACTCTCGTTTTCGGTTACAAGCCTTACGCTTGAACCTCACTCATGCACGTTTATTACAACTCGCATACATGAACTTCCAGCCATGCAACGGATTTTACCATAAACCGTACACTGGATCTGAAATCCGGCAGTCCTTACACCCTTCTCACCACTCGGAAAGGATGATAACATGTCCCACGAACATGCATCAAACCGTTACCTCACCCAACGGGTTTCGCAGCACTCAGGTCTAACAGATCTGAGGCTAATCCTGCACTAAAACGTTATAATACACTCAGATCTACATAGATCCGAGCTTCCCTGCATCACATGTTAGTCACACACATTCATACAAGCAGACAACCTATTCTACTGAGGCTAGTGTTCCACTAGAATGCAGATCCGAGATCTACAATGCATTACAAACAGTAACCGCGATAGTCCACCTCTACCGGGACTCACCTCGAACTGGACACGGAACCGGGCTACACTACCAAGCGGCCTACCGAAGATAAGCTCTCTACTCTACACGCCTCACACACTCACTCTAAGGTTTCAAAAGAGTTTAGGAGTGGGAATGAAGAATGAGAGGAATGGGGTGGTATTTATAGTTGAAAAGTTACCCATGGTAACAACTTAAGGTAGGTAAAATCTGGATTCTTCCTTCCTTCAGATGCAAGCTACGTTTTACCCTATGCTTTAGACTCCTTCTCATAGCTCCTAGGCCTGCCAAACCATCATTATCCATAAGCTTAAGGTGGGAGCTTCTTATTGGCCCAAAACTATTCATTTCACCATTCTTTGGTGCATTTTAATGTTTAACACCCAAAGTGAATTGTTTAGCTGATAGAAAACACCTCTTTTGCCCTCCAGCATTGCATAATATGGGACATCTCTCTTGGTTGTCAAATAATTACCCAACTGCACGGTAATTTTGGCGAAAACGGACATGACGGACTATGAATTCGGATCCATGTGTTTCCTCATGTTTTCTCCGAGATCTTGGCCATATTCTTTGATGGGTGGACTCCTCTTAGGCTTAGTTAATGTTGCTTAGACTCCCGAGTTGTTTGGTTCTTGGCCGAAATGGTTTCTCCTCCATTTGACTCATTCTGCAGCTCTTGAACGTCTATCGGATTGCGCGAATTTTGTAGGTCTCTGAATAATTTTTTTTGAGCTAATTCTTTTTGCGTGGTCTTCCTTAGTGTCTTGGATACCTCGATGATTAATCCCATAATTTTTAAAATTGTACCGAGGGGTCTCCACAACTGAAAACTCTGTCCGGGTTGTTTTAGCTCTTTGACAGGTTATTACATTAGGTACGATTGATCTTGGCTTATTTTATTCTACAAACACCGAGGTTGGTCTGGTTGGTTTTGCAGATGCAGGATATTTATCAGATCCACATAAAGCTCGATCGCAAACTAGATATGTTTTCACGTTCGGTGGAACTGCAATCTCTTGGCGTTCACAAAAGCAGACTTTGGTTGCAACGTCTTCAAATTATGCAAAAACAATTGCATTACATGAACCTTGCCGGGAATGCGTATGGCTCAGATTTATAATTCATCACATACAAGAAACAAACGGGATGAATACAAATAAGGAGCCAACAAAAATATTTGAAGATAATGTTGCATGTGTTGCTCAACTAAAGGAAGGATATATCAAGAGTGACCGAACGAAGCATATCCCTCCAAGATTCTTCTCCTACACTAAAGAACTCGAGAAAAATCAAGAAGTGGACATTCAATATGTTCGTACATGTGACAATGCCGCCGATCTATTTACAAAGGCGCTTCCCACTACAACATTCAAGAAGCATGTTTATAGTATTGAAATGCGCCATCTACGAGACTTGTAAAAAGAAGATGAGATCTATAATTTCCAGGGGGAGTTTGATGTTGTTGCACTCTTTTCCCCTTTGTCATGGTTTTATCTCACTGGATTTTTCCATAACAAAGTTTTTAACGAGGCAACACACAACTTCACAAGATGCGATAGTGACACTGGTCTCCAATGGGGAGTATTATAAAAGTCAAATAAGGAAGCGTCAAAGAAAGAAGTTTCAACATGCGTCGCGAATAATATATATATGTGGAGCCACCGTCACTATATGAGTACAGTAACTCATTTTCATTTTCTATATAAACGGATGTTTCCTTCATTTGTAAATACACGCCTTAAACCATTAAGTATCTCTCTTCTTTATCAGTAACTCAAAATTTATGTTTTTATTTATTTTATAACAGAAGCTTCTTTCTTTGAAAGCTTTCTTATTTGACCTTTATAACAGTTTTGACTCGGGTTATACAATTTTGTATTTTTTTTCAGGTGACCAAGATTCAACAAAAATTCTGCTATTCTGTGATTCAGTTAAATTCTTTTGTTTATTGATTTCGTCATACCATTGTACAGATCGATTACAGATTAATTTTAGTTTTTTGTGATTATAGACCATAAGTTGGGTAAGCTTGATTAGACTTTTAGTAATTCTATTTAACTGTGTTTTCAACTTTTCAGTAGCTCTACAAAAATTGAAAGATTACTTGAAATATATTTAATGAATTATATGAGTTAACACTAAATCTTATTAATTTTATAAATAAAAATTATAGACATTGATTCATACACCTTTGAATCAATATTTCACTAGTGTCGTAGAAAACTTGGTGAACTCTCGAATCATATGCATATTATTACCTCGATTTGGCTGTCACAAGTTACGCACACAACTTCAATGCCTCAGGCGGGTTTTAAGCGGCTTTCCAGGAAGACAACGGTGGAGTGTCGGAGTTCTTGAAGGTGGGCACCATGGCCGTGTATCTTTCTCCTTTCACAGACTCTGGTTGGCCAATGGAATCGAGCTCAGACATCTCTTCGGGAGTGAGTTTAACTGATAAAGCTCCGATGTTCTGGTTGAGGTTTTCGATCTTGGTGGTTCCTGGGATGGGGCAAACATCATCTCNTCACAGACTCTGGTTGGCCGATGGAATCGAGCTCAGACATCTCTTCGGGAGTGAGTTTAACTGATAAAGCTCCGATGTTCTGGTTGAGGTTTTCGATCTTGGTGGTTCCTGGGATGGGGCAAACATCATCTCCCTGGTGATGAACCCAAGCGAGGGCTAGTTGCGCAGGAGTGCATCCTTTCTTCTCCGACATCGCACAGACCTTCTCGTAAAGAATCTTGTTATGGTCTAAGTTTTCTTGCTGGAATCTTGGAAGAGACTGCAATAAGAAACAGAATTGAGTAAATGTGTACAGTCACATCCTCAGCTTACATATATAAGGTTCATCAATCAAACAAAGCCATACAAAAACATTTGTACTTGCCTTTCTGAAGTCATTCTTGTCTAGCTTCTCAATAAGCTTGGGTCCAGATGCAAGGAAACCTCGTCCCAGAGGACTGTAAGCAACAATTCCAATCCCAAGCTCCCTAAAGAAGGAAAGAGAAGATGATGTTAACATGATTGATAATTAGTGCATCAAGAAAATAGGAGAAAAAACCTGCATTAACTCCTTTACCTGCATGTCGGGATGATTTCTTCTTCCACGTCTCTCGACCATAAGGACCATTCTAACTGCACCGCGGTTATTGGGTGAACAGCATGCGCTCTTCTGATAGTGGACGCAGAGGCTTCAGATAAACCAACGTATTTTATCTTACCTTCTTCAACCAGCTTCTTCAGTTCTCCCATCTTGGAGTTGACAGACAAAAGAAGCTGTTAAGTTCCGGCTTTCTTTCTATAAAGGTCAGCAAGTGTCACAAAGCAATCTCAGCTCAGAAGCAACCCTAAATGATAGATGAGAATGCCGTAAATTCTCTCAGTCAAAGATCATTTCCATAACCATTGGTGCTTAATGAAAAAGCTAGCAATTTCAGAAAGTGTAAAACTTTCTCTCAAATCTATTTCCCAATCCAGAGAAGTGATGCTCACTGAAGTATAACTTCCACTTCATTTAGAAAATTGATAAACCATAGCATGAAGTATGATTGGGAGAGAAGAAGGCTTTACAGTGATTTCGATAGGGACACGAGTATCTATACGATGCTGATAATAGAGATCAATGCATTCAACATCTAGACGCTTTAAGCTAGCCTCACAAGAAGCCCTAACATACGCAGGATCTCCCTTTATCTCTCTCTTTCCCTCTGCAGCATAAATGATTCCGAATTTGGTCGCAAGCTCCACTTTCTCCCTCATCCCATTCNAGAGACTGCAATAAGAAACAGAATTGAGTAAATGTACAGTCACATCCTCAGCTTACATATTGTTCATCAATCAAACAAAGCCATACAAAAACATTTGTACTTGCCTTTCTAAAGTCATTCTTGTCTAGCTTCTCAATAAGATTGGGTCCTGATGCAAGGAAACCTCGTCCCAGAGGACTGTAAGCAACAATTCCAATCCCAAGCTCCCTGAAGAAGGAAAGAGAAGATGATGTTAAACATGATTGATAATTAGTGCATCAAGAAAATTGGAGCAAAACCTGCATTAAGTCCTTTACCTGCATGTCGGGATGATTTCTTCTTCCACGTCTCTCGACCATAAGGACCATTCTAACTGCACCGCGGTTATCGGGTGAACAGCATGAGCTCTTCTGATAGTGGACGCAGAGGCTTCAGATAAACCAACGTACTTTATCTTACCTTCTTCAACTAGCTTCTTCAGTTCTCCCATCTTGGAGTTGACAGACAAAAGAAGCTGTTAAGTTCCGGCTTTCTTTCTATAAAGGATCAGCAAGTGTCACAAAGCAATCTCAGGTCAGAAGCAACCCTAAATGAAAGATGAGGATGCCGTAAATTCTCTCAGCCAAAGATCATTTCCATAAGCTAGCAGTTTCAGAAAGTGTGACACAAGTGAAAACTTTCTCTCAATTCTATTTCCCAATCCAGAGAAGTGATGCTCACTGAAGTTATAACTTCCATTTCATATAGAAAAATTGATAAACCATAGCATGAAGTATGATTGGGAGAGAAGAAGGCATTACAGTGATTTCGATAGGGACACGAGTATGCATACGATGCTGATAATAGAGATCAATGCATTCAACATTTAGACGCTTTAAGCTAGCCTCGCAAGAAGCCCTAACATACGCAGGATCTCCCTTTATCTCTCTCTTTCCCTCTGCAGCATAAATGATTCCGAATTTGGTCGCAAGCTCCACTTTCTCCCTCATCCCATTCTTCAGAGCCTGATGGAATTCAAAATTGCAACAATGGAGTCATTTCTCAAAGAATTGGAGGCAAATCCAAAACCTTCGTTGCCTAAAGAGAACAGAGCTCTAAAAAAAATCTCAGAAAATCTGTCGAAATATCATCTCGATTGGTGGAAATCAAACAAAACTTTATCAAATCGGAGATTGGGGAATTTCGAAATCCGAACCTTGCCGAGGAGAAACTCGTTGGTCTCGGGACCGTAGCTGTTGGCGGTGTCAAGGAAGTAACGCCGGAGTGAATAGCGTGATGAAGAAGAGCGATGGGATCAGTTTTCGGCGCCGGAATACCCAAGAAGGCGGAGAGGCTCATGCAGCCAAGACCTTGCGCCGATACCTCAAGGCCTTGGCTTCCCAGCTTCATCCTCCTCACTCCGCAATCCGCCATGGATTTCGCTTTTCTCTCTGTAACTCTAAGTTGAGTTGTGAATTGAGTGATGTCATTATTGGTGTGTGAGTGGTGATGATAAAGAGGAAAGCCGACACTTTTTTTTTTTGTTCTTCTAACTACATTACAGTGAAATGAGCTGAATATTTTATTTTGCATTTTTTGAACATAAATGGTTAAAATTTGAGCTTAATCTATTTTTCCTCTAAAAGTGCAACTATTTGCAGATATTAGTCTTCAAATGTAGTCATCGTAGGTATAGTATAACTAGGGGAACTTTCGATTCATATGCATACTTTATTCTTGAAAGCATATAAACCCTGAGAGATTGTTGAATCCCTTTTGCAAAAGTCGAACTCTCGAAGATGCAACACAACAACTTCAACATATTATTACCTCGTACTGAGCTGAAATAATGCCCATGTAGTACCACCATAACCAAAGAAACCTGTCTCTTATACACATCTAGATGTGTATAAGAGACAGACATATATAAGGTTCATCAATCAAACAAAGCCATACAAAAACATTTGTACTTGCCTTTCTGAAGTCATTCTTGTCTAGCTTCTCAATAAGCTTGGGTCCAGATGCAAGGAAACCTCGTCCCAGAGGACTGTAAGCAACAATTCCAATCCCAAGCTCCCTAAAGAAGGAAAGAGAAGATGATGTTAACATGATTGATAATTAGTGCATCAAGAAAATAGGAGAAAAAACCTGCATTAACTCCTTTACCTGCATGTCGGGATGATTTCTTCTTCCACGTCTCTCGACCATAAGGACCATTCTAACTGCACCGCGGTTATTGGGTGAACAGCATGCGCTCTTCTGATAGTGGACGCAGAGGCTTCAGATAAACCAACGTATTTTATCTTACCTTCTTCAACCAGCTTCTTCAGTTCTCCCATCTTGGAGTTGACAGACAAAAGAAGCTGTTAAGTTCCGGCTTTCTTTCTATAAAGGTCAGCAAGTGTCACAAAGCAATCTCAGCTCAGAAGCAACCCTAAATGATAGATGAGGATGCCGTAAATTCTCTCAGTCAAAGATCATTTCCATAACCATTGGTGCTTAATGAAAAAGCTAGCAATTTCAGAAAGTGTAAAACTTTCTCTCAAATCTATTTCCCAATCCAGAGAAGTGATGCTCACTGAAGTATAACTTCCACTTCATTTAGAAAATTGATAAACCATAGCATGAAGTATGATTGGGAGAGAAGAAGGCTTTACAGTGATTTCGATAGGGACACGAGTATCTATACGATGCTGATAATAGAGATCAATGCATTCAACATCTAGACGCTTTAAGCTAGCCTCACAAGAAGCCCTAACATACGCAGGATCTCCCTTTATCTCTCTCTTTCCCTCTGCAGCATAAATGATTCCGAATTTGGTCGCAAGCTCCACTTTCTCCCTCATCCCATTCTTCAAAGCCTGATGGAATTCAAAATTGCAACAATGGAGTCATTTCTACGCTCAAAGAATTGGAGGCAAATCAAAAATCTTCGTTGCCTAAAAGAGAACAGAACTCAGAAAATCTGTCGATTGGCGGAAATCAAACAAAACATGATCAAATCGAAGATTGGGGAATTTCGAAATCCGAACCTTGCCGAGGAGAAACTCGTTGGTCTCGGGACCGTAGCTGTCGGCGGTATCGAGGAAAGTAACGCCGGAGTTAATAGCGTGATGAAGAAGAGCGATGGGATTAGTTTTCGGCGCCGGAATACCCAAGAAGGCGGAGAGGCTCATGCAACCGAGGCCTTGCGCCGATACCTCAAGGCCTTGGCTTCCCATCTTCATCCTCCTCACTCCGCAATCCGCCATGGATTTCGCTTTTCTCTCTGTAACTCTAGTTGAGTTGCGAATTGAGTGATGTCATTATTGGTGGGTGAGTGGTAATGATGAAGAGGAAAGCCGACACTTTTTTTTTGTTCTCTACTCTTCTTTGTTCTTCTAACTACACTACAGTATAGTGAAATGAGCTGAATATTTTATTTTACATTTTCAACATAAATGGTTAAAATTGAGCTTAATCTATATTTCTTCTAAAAGTGCAACTATTTGCATATATTAACTTGATCTTGATAAACTTCTAATGTAGTCTTCGTAGGTAGATAATATGCATACTTTATTCTTGAAATTAACTTGATCTTGATAAACTTCTAATGTAAACTTCTAATATCAAGTTATCAAGATCAAGTTAATATCTGCAAATTATCTTATGCATACTTTATTCTTGAAATTCTAATCATATGCATACTTGATTCTTGAAAGCATATAAACCCTGAGAGATTGTTGAATCCCCTTTGCAAAAGTCGAACTCTCGCAAGATGCAACACAACAACTTCAACATATTATTACCTCGTACTGAGCTGAAATAATGCCCATGTAGTACCACCATAACCAAAGAAACTCTTCAACCGGTTTTAGGCGGCTTTCCAAGAAGACAACGGTGGAGTGTCGGAGTTTTTGAAGGTGGGCACCATGGCCGTGTATCTTTCTCCTTTCACAGACTCTGGTTGGCCAATGGTCTCGAGCACAGACATATCTTCGGGAGTGAGTTTCACTGATAAAGCTCCAATGTTCTGGTTGAGGTTTTCGATCTTAGTGGTTCCAGGGATGGGGCAAACATCATCTCCCTGGTGGTGAACCCACGCGAGGGCTAGTTGTGCAGGACTGCATCCTTTCTTCTCCGACATTGCACAAACCCTCTCATACAGAATCTTGTTGTGGTCTAAGTTTTCTTGTTGGAATCTTGGTAGAGTCTGCGAAAAGAAAAAGAAAAGAAACAGAGTTGAGCAAATATACAGTCTATAAGGTTCATTGACTGCAAACAGTAGTAGTTGCCTTTCTGAAGTCATCATTGTCTAGCTTCTCAACAAGCTTTGGTCCTGATGCAAAGAAGCCTCTTCCTAGAGGACTGTAAGCAACAATCCCAATCCCAAGCTCCCTGAAGGAAAGAAAGTGAAAATGTTACATGATTCATGAACAGCACCAAGAAAAGAAGATGGCATCTAGGTACCTGCAGGTGGGAACGATTTCTTCTTCCACGTCTCTAGTCCACAAGGACCACTCTACCTGCACGGCGGTTATTGGGTGAACAGCATGCGCTCTTCTGATAGTTGACGCAGAAGCTTCAGACAAACCGATGTACTTTATTTTACCCTCTTCAACTAGCTTCTTCAGTTCTCCCATCTTGGAGTTGACAGAGAAAAAGAAATTGTCAAAATGAAGCAAAGGGCGCAGCTACTTTTCTAAAGATCACGAAGTGTGGCAAATCAGAAGCAACCCTAAACGAGTCTAATTGAACAAAACCCCTCAGGGAATAAGCTGGCAGTAACACAAACAGAGGAAAAAGTGACATAATTTTCTTAGAACCTATTAGTTCAATCATATCCAAAGCCAAAGAAGAACTAACTTGGAAACTTTGAAAACTTGGTATGGATGAGGATTTGCAAGAGGAGGGCTTACAGTGATTTCGATAGGGACACGAGTATCCACGCGATGCTGATAATAGAGATCAATGCAGGCAACATCTAGCCGCTTAAGACTTGCTTCACACGCAGCTCTCACATACGCAGGATCTCCTCTTACTTCTCTCTTTCCCTCTGCATAAGTGGCTCCGAATTTGGTCGCAAGCTCCACTTTCTCCCTCATTCCATCATCCTTGAGAGCCTAACGGAATCCAAAAATCGCAACAATGAGAATCATTTCTAACACTGTGAAGCTTCAAAGAATCGAGAAAAAATTCCTACGTAAAATTTGTTGTTCTTCAATGCACATTTGAAGATTTCTCCGAAATCAATCATCTAAAGTAATTAGAAAAGCGGAAATCATAACAGAAGATGATCAAATCGCAGATCGGGAATTTTCGAAATTCGAACCTTTCCGATGAGCAATTCGTTGGTCTCGGGACCGTAAACATCGGAGGTGTCAAGGAAAGTGATTCCGGAGTGAATCGCGTGGTGGAGGAGAGCGATGGCTTCAGTCTCCGGCTTGGAAGGACCGTAGAAAGCTGAGATGCCCATGCAACCGAGGCCTTGCGCCGATACCTCAAGTCCTTGGCTTCCCAGCTTCATCCTCTTCACTCCGCAAGCTTTCGCCATGGATCTCTCTCACACACTTCTGTCTCTCTCTCTCGATCGATGGAGTCTCGACTCTTGAATTGGCCAAATTGGGTTGTTGTTGGACACTTGTAGTGTGCTGTTGGTGAATAATAAAAGTTGACTATTTTAACCCTAGTGGATCAACAACGGTTTACAAATTGGTTTACTGTACGAAAAATCAGAGTTTGATGCATTTTATTCAATTTATTATATGCTCGGGACATCGAAATTATATATAACCAAGTATATATAATTTGTAAAATTTCCATTTCAGTTTAGGATTTACCTTTTAGAACTCACCTTTGTATGACCGAGAGCTGTTGTTAATAATATTCATCTATTCTAATTTGTCAAAGTCGGTGCTCAAGGTCAAGGTTCAGTCTCAATTTCAATTCCCTTTTTCATTCTTAGGGTTTTTTTTTTGTTTTCTTACTTGGTGGATAAATTTGTTCAATGTCGAGGTGGTCGGTAAGTTTTTGGGGGCTGCCTTTTTATGAGGGATATGATGACTTTGAGACCTATCGCCACAGAAGTACGTTCTCCGGTTTGCCAGACGGGGGACAAGTCGTGTACGAACCGTCCACTCAAACTACGACGATATATTGGACGGAGAGTCCGCCGGCGTCGAGATCAGCAGTGGAGGGCTTACCACGTGTTGCGATAGGGAAGAACAGCGAGGAGGAGGCGTGCTCGTTTGCAGGATTGGCTGTCGGAAGGTGACGTGGCGGCGGAGATGCCATGTAAGCACAAGTTTCACTACGACTGTATGGAGAAGTGGTTGGCGAGTCGGTGCACTTGTCCTATCTGTAGATACGAGATGTGTGGCGAATCTTTAGACTATTACGAATATTACAACTATACTGATGATGAGGATGAGAATGACGCATGTTGATGATTATGATGATTGTGAGTCTGAACCTAGGTTACATGGGAACTACGTTCAATAAGTAAAACAATTACGATAGAATAAGATTAAACGGTCAATTTAATTCATTAGATTAAGTTAACAATGGTCATCAACTAAACCATTCATGATCCAGTTATCAATACATTGCAACACAAGTAAACAGCAAAAGAAAACATTACATTTTGTACATATATTTCTTTCTTAGGCAATGGCTCTTTCTTATTGCAAACTCGCAGACCCATATACCTAAACTTATTCACACACACAAACCTAAAGCACAATATCACCACGATTTGGCCAACGCCTGTACCCTCAAAGCAGTTACCAAACAGATCACATAAACTCAGCGTAGACAAAGAAACTTCTGCGTTTATGCTGCTTTCCAAGAAGACAATGGTGGAGTCTCCGAGTCCTTGTAAGTAGCCATGGTGTTGTCATATCTCTCCCCTTTAACGAAATCCGGTCGGGCAATAGCTACAAGCTCAGCCATCTCTTCAGGAGTGAGTTTCACAGATAAAGCTCCAATGTTCTGGTTCAGGTTTTCGATCTTGGAGGTTCCTGGGATGGGACAGACATCATCTCCTCGGTGGTGAACCCATGCCAAAGCTAGTTGTGCTGGAGTACAGCTTTTCTTTGTCGCCATCGCTTGGACTTTCTCGTACAGAATCTTGTTGTGGTCAAGATTCTCATGTTGGAATCTCGGTAGACCCTGTGACATAGCAATAGCAATAAGCAGAAGACACTCAGATCGATGACTCCATATCTTTGAAATGTGTTTACGGACCCGAGAACTGAATCAATCATATGTACTTGCCTTTCGATAATCATCTTGGTTCAGATTCTCAACAAGCTTAGGTCCTGATGCCAAGAAGCCTCTTCCTAGAGGGCTATAAGCTACAATTCCAATCCCAAGCTCCCTATAGATATTACAAGAGATGAGATCATGAATTAAAGATGTAAACTAAGAGGAAAGTTACGGCTGATTCTGATTCCTCACACCTGCAAGTAGGAATGATATCTTCTTCCACGTCTCTCGACCACAAGGACCATTCTATCTGCACAGCGGTTATTGGGTGAACAGCATGTGCTCTTCTTATAGTTGAAGCTGAAGCTTCAGATAAACCGATGTACTTTATTTTGCCTTCTTCAACTAGCTTCTTCATTTCTCCCATCTTCGAAAACAGATTCACCAAAACCATAAGTTCAACCAAAAGAAGCAAAACAAATTAGAAAGCAACAAAAATCAGAGCACAAGAAACAGAGCATTTTCTTTCTCATGAACAAGGTACACGTTCTATGAGACTTATCAGTAGCATTGAACACAAACCAAGAAGCCATTACCGTGACTTCGATGGGGACAGTGGTATCAATCCGGTGCTGGTAATAAAGATCAATGGAGGTGACACCAAGACGCCTTAAACTTGCTTCACAAGCAAACCTTACATACTCTGGATCTCCCCTAACACCAAATTTTCCATCTTCAGAAACACTGATCCCAAATTTTTCACCTTCAGAAGCAGTAATCCCAAATTTTGTAGCTAATTCCACTTTCTCCCTCAACCCATCTTTCAAAGCCTGCACACGGAAAACAAAAACAAACATGACGATTGCCACGAGTCCTAAACCCTAAACCACAGCCTATAAAACCCTAATCCCAAAATTCAATTCCACGAGCGGTCTCTAATTTGTTTACCTTGCCCAAGAGCAGCTCGTTTGTCTCGGGACCGTATATGTCGGAAGTATCGAGGAATGTGATTCCGGCGCTAATGGCGTGACGGAGGAGAGCTACGGCGTTGGTCTCAGGTGTCGGAGAGCCGTAGTAGGCAGAGAGACCCATACAACCAAGTCCCTGAGCCGAAACCTCAAGGCCTTGGCTCCCCAACTTCATCCTACGAACTCTGCAACTGCAAGCTTCCGCCATTGATGAATCTATTTGCTCTCGGATATTAAGAAGCAGATTGGTTCTTACTTCTTATATAATGGGTTCTGGTGAATTCAGAAGCATAATGGAGTGGGATTTAAAGAAAATTGTAGTCGTCATGGGATTTGAATTGTCTTTGATTTGTATTATAATTACTTTCAAAGTTGTTTATGATGTAAAAGGATATGTTTTGACGTCATTGATGATTTAATTTCCCCACTTTTCTTTAGATTTGGAAATTTTAAATTTGGACCTCCAAGAAAATTCTAAAACACAGTAGTTAGAATAGTCATTGCCAATATAAAATTGTTGTTTTATGAAAAGATAACATCTAAGAATAATTAGATAAGGTAATTCCCATCATTACATGTTTTGCTTCCACATACACCACCACACTGATTAGTATTTAAGTGCAACGAAGAATAATACTCTCTCTGTTTACATTTAATTGTCGTTCTGAAAAACGTATTTGCAAAAAACTGGATGTATCTGGATGTATTTTGAGTTTAATACATCAAGATACATTTTCTCCAAATGACAATTAAATGTAAATAGAGGGAGTAGTAATTAAAAAAAAGGATCAAAACTACATCATGTAGTCTACATGAATTAACACTACAAGAAAGGATTACAGATGGATTTTCGACGGAAACAAATTTATTGGAAACTGAGGATCGATAATAAATTACAAATTTGTCGGGAATCGGCTAACTTGTATACGGAAGCTCAAAAAGAATCGAGAAAAATCCCTATGCAAAAATTTGTTGTTCTTCAATTCCCAAATGCACATTTGACGATATCAATCAAACTAAAGTAATTAGAAAAGCGGAGATCAGGAATTTCTGAAATCCGAACCTTTCCAATTTTACATATACAATTTGTACAATTTCCTTTTCAGTTTAGGATTTACCATTTAGAACTCATATTTGTATGTGTATATATATATATAAGTTGTTAATATTTATCTATTCTAATTTGTCCAAGTCTGTGCTCAAGGTACATTCTCAATTTCAATTCCCTTTTCATTCATAGGTTTTTTTGTTTTTTACTTGGTGCATAATTTGTTCAATGTCGTCGTGCTCGGCAAGTTGTTTTTACTTGGTGAACGGCTTGCTGCCACTACTGATCCGGGAGAACAGCGAGGAGGAGGAGTGCGCGATATGTTTGGAGGATTGGCTGTCAGAAGGTGAGGTGGCGGCGGAGATGCCGTGTAAGCACAAGTTTCACAACGACTGTGTGAAGAAGTGGTTGGCGAGTCGGTCCACTTGTCCTCTCTGTAGATTCGAGATGCCTATTGAAAAATTCAAGTGGGCTGGAGTTGTACTTGTATCCGCCCATGAAGCACAAGATGGCGGCGAATCTATAGACTATTACGAATATTACAACTATGCCGATGATGAGGATGAGGATGAGAATGATGTTGATGATATTATGGATGACGATAATTAATGATGATGATTGCGAGTCTCAACCTAGTTTGCATGGAAAGACATATGTTTCCTGTTTCGAAAACGGAAACTTTTGGAAACTTCTGGTCCAAACAAAAATCATAATTTTGTGTTTTTGACGCATCATAATTCTTTTTTTTGGCAAGTTAAGTTTTCTTGGATCTATCCATAAGAGATTCCTTGAAACTTTAAGAATCAAAATCATGAAACATTAATTGTTGTTGATTCGAATCCAAAACTCGTTTGAAGATTTTTTTTTTTTTTTTTTTTTGATGAACCTAAATGAAAATAGTTTTTGAGAAATTATAGTAAATAACCATAAAACAAACTCCAATTAATGAAATAACCATATCAAATCTTTGGCTAAGATATTGTGGGTGTAATATATAATATGGACGAAAATACCCTTCAAATAAAAGTAAGAAAGTCGTGACCCTATCTCTTTAAATCAATTTTTGCCCAACACCTTCAAAATCAATGGGAAGAAATCAAAACCAAATTATCAAAAACAAAGAAGACAAGAGTGACATGGCCTCAACTAGCCACTCCCACACTGCGAAGTGGCTCTTGTTGGTGCATCTTCCTCTCACGCCTCCTTCCTTTGGCTCACCGGCCGCAACCGGCGTTTAGGATTGAAAGTCTATGTTATTTTCAATATTCAAATAGTATAATTTAATTTTACATATAAACCATATAATATACCAATCATTCCAAAATTAAATTTATTTAGTTTACTCTAAAATTATTTTATCTTTAGTATTTAAAACTTATTTTTAGTATTTGAAACAAGACTTTTTGATTTAAAAATTAAGATTTCGCATATTTAATAAAATTAGTAGATACTATAGTAAATAGTTTCATCTTTTCAAACTGGCGTAGTTCTATACTACTTTTAACCATGATATAGAAATGTACATTTTTCTTTAGCAATACTATATAGAATGAGTTGGTCGTGGTTGAGATCAGCAGAGACAATTTCGTCCAAAAAAATAGAGTTTGGCTATACAATTAATTTTTTTTTTGGTAAAGGCTATACAATTAATTTACAAAATGCAATGGCTATATCCTCTATTTTAATGTCCAATATAGTTATTGAACAAAAAGACCCATAGTTTTTAGTTGATAAAGCTAATGAAAATAATGATAAAGAAAAATCTCATAAATCTTTGATTTTATGCATAATATTTTTTTCTTTTTAATTAAATTATTTAATAACTTTACATTGGATTTGTGTTGATTTATTTTAATATGATTTAGATGTAAGTTTTAATTAAAAAAAAATTTGATTATGAAACATCATTTAATCTTAGTGATTATTAAAATATCAATATGGTATAGTATTTTTTTATTTTCCGAATTTCGAAACCAAGTGCTGGTCCTATTCAAGTCTAACATGTGCATTTGAATCTAAAATATATGCTCTGTTATTCGTTTTCAATTTTTATTTTCACTAAGTCAACGTCCTTCCAATTTCTTTTATCAAATTCCAATTTCTTCTGTTTTCTAAGCTATCGACCTTCATTTTAAGGGTATCATTACCTGAGTGGTCGCTGGTCAGGAGGAGGAGTTGAAAGGTCGGCTTCCATATCTCGTTTAACTCCCAGTCATCTAGAATTTCAAGTCGTATAGACTTTAAAAATAAGAAAGTATAAAGAACAATTCTTCTTTATTGATTTAGAAACTTTCTCAAAACTAAATCTCTCTCTTGAGTTTTATAGAACATCTCTCCATAGGCTCTATATTTATAGAACTAAGCTACCCCTTAATCCTAATAGAGAATGGAAACTACTCTTTTCTTTTCTCTTTACAATAATAGAAGATTTTCTTTTTTATTTATTGAATCCTTATTTCCTTTTTTCTTTTTTCCTTTTTGGAATTATCCAACATTCTCCCCCTTAATTCCAACTTGAACTTTGGGAAGCTTGATCTCTTAAACTCCAATTAGACTTCTCATTTCCTTGAACTCGATCCTTGCTAACGGCTTAGTGAGGATGTCCGCCTTCTGTTCCGTGCCTACATGCTCCCAAGTCTTGTTTCTTACGATAGAGTCTAGCTCACTTTCCATCGCGTCAATCCATTCTGAGCTTGCAGCTTCATAGTAACTCTCTGGTTCTCCATCTACCATGTTATTCATCACGCCAATACTCACATGTCCCAGCCGAGCGTGCCAAGTCCATGTAGTATCTTCATGTTGTATTTTAAAACACTTAGGAAAGCTGATTTCCATCGGTGTTTTGTAGAGTCGGTTCGATGATCTTATGACTTGTACAAGCAGCCTTCCGAGAGGATCCCTTAGTGTTAAAGTATCTCCCTTCATGTGTACTTCACACCCACTCTCGGTTGCTTGTCCAAGACTTATTATGTTGTGCTTCAGATCTGGTATGTAACAGATTTGAAGTAGATGTCTTTGAGCGCTCTTCTTTCTCCAGTCTTGCCTACAAAAACAATCGTACCCTTCCCAACAATATCAACATATGATCCATAACCAAACTTGACTTTCCCTTTGATGTTAGTATCTAAGCTTGAGAAGTAATCTTTGTTCCCTGTCATGTGATTGCTTGCTCCATTGTCTAGAAACCAAATGCTTGTATCGTCGTTGTTGGTATCATAGTTTCTTGGAAACACTTTGTCTTCATTCAAGAACACAACCTCATGGACATAAAGAGCATCTTCTTCTTCAGCATCGTTTAGGTTCGCCTCTTGATGCTCTTTTGGTCTTTCGAGACAGGACGATACATAATGACCCGGCTTGTCACATCTCCAGCATACTATATTGGACTGATCTTTCTCTTTCTTCTGCCTTTGATCACGTCCTCCCGCTTCTCCTCCTGTGGTTTGACTAGTAGATCCTCCTCGACCCCTGCCTCTACCACAGCGGCCTCTTCCTCTTTCTCTTCCTCGAGAATCTCCATAGTTCTCATGAATACTCTGCTCATTGTTTGCCCACATGAGTTTGCTTTGCTCATCTCCTAGGGTTTCTTCATTCACACGCTTCTCGTATGCCTTTATCCTCCCAACTATGTCCGCAAACCCTGTTGTGTTTAGGTCTAGGACTTGCTCAAGGGATGCTACAATGTGAATGAATGTTTTTCTAGGAAGACCTTTAAGAAACTTCTTCACCATCTTTGATTCTTCTATGACTTCTCCGAGGGATGCTGCTTTTGATGCAAGTTCTGATATCTTTCCCACAAAGCTATCAACCGGATCTGAATCATTCATCTTTAGTCGATCGAATTCCGACATCAAGGTTTGTAATCTCGCCTCTCTTACACGATCCGCTCCAAGGTGTCGTGACTTAATGGCCTCCCAAATCTCCTTTGATGTATTCAGATCTCCTACTTGCAGAATCAACGTCTCGGGTATTGCTTGAAACAAGATCGCGATCGCCGAGTAGTTCTTCTTTGGATCGGCTAATCCCGGATCGATTGTCTCCCATACTTCATGAACTCGAAGTATGATCTTCATCCTCATCGACCAAACTGTATAGTTTGTCGATGTCAACATCGGACATTGGATCAATGTGGATCCAAAGTCTTTTGTTCTCCGCGGCGGAGCTATCGCGTCTCCCATACTTGGTTACGTGAATCTTCTCTTGCCGTGTTGATCGAGTCTTCTTCCCAAGGCTCGAATCGAGTCTTCGAACCTGAAGCTCAGATCGAGACTTCCAACCTGAAGCTCGGATCGAGTCTTCTAACCTGAAGCTCGGATCGAGTCTTCTAACCTGAAGCTCGGATCGAGTCTTCCAACCTGAAGCTTTGATACCAATTCAAGTCGTATAGACTTTAGAAACAAGAAAGTATAAAGAACAACTCTTCTTTATTGATTTAGAAACTCTCTCAAAACTAAATCTCTCTCTTGAGTCTTATCTCTCTCTTGAGTCTTATGGAACATCTCTCCATAGGCTCTATATTTATAGAACTAAGTTACCCCTTAATCCTAATAGAGAATGGAAACTACTCTTTCCTTTTCTCTTTACAACAATAGAAGATTTCTTTTTTCTATTTATTGAATCCTTATTTCCTTTTTTCTTTTTCCTTTTTCGAATTATCCAACAGAATTGACGAGGTCAGTAAGAAATATAATCCACACAAGGTGCTTGAAAGCAAAGAACCCAACAGTCGAACAACCCCGACAGCCCGAAAGAGGGATAACGGCGATTTGCTTTATTGTTCATCCATATGTTGTTAGTTGTGAAAAAATATTACAAGAAAATAGCAATGTTATTAAACAATTATAATTCAAATTTTAAATGAATAAATTTGCTTAAATCATTTAATTTTTCCGATCGTGTTGGAGGCAAGAGCGCCAGCAGTTAGTGATGAATAGGTCAGACACCATGACATTAGCGAGAACGATTTTCCTCAAGCAAAAACAACTGAAGGTTTCCTAAAGGGGACCAATTATCATACCTGACATTTATGACTTACCATTGCCTACTCTCAGTTTTATCCAGGTGTATGTATATCGAATCTCTTACTTTCAGTAATTTGTTCGCTAGCCAGGAATGTTTATTCCGAGGCTTCTTGATCTATAAATTATTCAAATATCCATCAAGTACTTTTTGTTTGTACCATGCGATCCAGACCGAGCCTGAATGGAAAAATAGGAGCCAAATAGTCCAAATGGTTAGTTACACTTTCCCAAGCAACCCTTAATTGTTGAAAAATGTCTCTCTGAAATTCCCTTCCATAGAAATGCACTAGCACCCCCAAGAGAGGTGATTCTTCCTTTGATTTGTTGCAATTAAAGCTCATAGTTCTGAATACTTAATTTTTTGTACACAGAGAAACTCCCAAGTAACGAAAATGCAGACTACCATAAGGCATACGCGTGGTGAATTTGATGAGGTATAAGATCATCTCCATCCATGGTCTCTAAAAGAATCTCTCAAAAACAATAAAATATAAAAAATAGTATAATAATAAGTAGATCTCTCAAAAGTTGAGAGACTCTCTCCAAAGTCTCTCAACTTTTAAGAGACTAATTCATTATTATACTATTAAGAATTAATTCTATCTAATATAATAATATCATTTATTATTTAACATTTGTTGAGAGATTCACTTAGAGCAACCTTATCGGTGATACTTTCATTAGTGTCATAAAAATTAATTAATATAAATAAAATAGAATATGTGGGACATGTGTTGCTTTTTTAGCAAAAGAAAAAAAAAAAAAAACAAATATTTTACCTTTTCAATAAGAAGATAACACGTAAGGTGTTTTCAAGTGTCTTTTGTGTCTCTGCAGAGACACGGATCTCTACTATTTTTTTTTTAAAATATTTTTTAATCTAAAGACACCCAGAAAGTTGTGCGATGGAGGTGGTCTTAGAGACTACCATGCTCTAAGGGTGTTCACATAAAATTTTAAACCATTAAAAACATTACAAATCAACATTCAAAATTAAGAAAATTTCCAAACGGTAATTTATACTAATTAATAAATATATCTAAACAATTAAAAAAATATATAAATTTATATTAATGACAAAAAAAACAACTTAATATTAGATTAGAAAAGTTGCTTCATTAAAGATAACAATTTCAACTACATACAAGCCATCTAAAATTAATAATAAATATAATAATAAAATGTTTTTGCGTATAATATATATATACACACATTTAGAGAATACTTTATTTGTTATCATAAAATAATTTTATCACTATTATTGGTTATAAGTTATAACAAATATTTATTGGTTTAAAAAACATATTACATATACAAATTAAAACTATTTGATGGCAATGATTTTCACATATGATTTTAAACAACCAATACATATAATAAGAATAAAACTGAAAGTAAACAACACAAGTAAATTGCAATACATTATATTTTGTACATACATTTCTTTCTTAGGCAATGATGGCTCTTTCTTATTGCAAACTCGCATACCCATAAATTCACACACACACAAACCTTAAGCAAGCACAATATGACCCGGATTTAGCCAACGCCTTAATCGCATATACCCTTAAACCAGTTACCAAACAGATCACATAAACTCAGCGTAGACAAAGAAACTTCTGCGTTTATGCTGCTTTCCAAGAAGACAAAGGTGGAGTCTCTGAGTCCTTGTAAGTAGCCATGTTGTTTTCATATCGTTCCCCTTTAACGAAATCCGGTCGGGCAATAGCTTCAAGCTCAGCCATCTCTTCAGGAGTGAGCTTCACGGATAAAGCTCCAATGTTTTGGTTCAGGTTTTCGATCTTGGAGGTTCCTGGGATGGGACAGACATCATCTCCTCGGTGGTGAACCCATGCCAAAGCTAGTTGTGCCGGAGTACAGCTTTTCTTTGTCGCCATCGCCTGGACTTTCTCGTACAGAATCTTGTTGTGGTCAAGATTCTCCTGTTGGAATCTCGGTAGACCCTGTGACACAGCAGAACATACTCAGATGACTGACTCCAAATCTTGAAATGTGTTTACGGACCAGAGAACTGAATTCAATCATATGTACTTGCCTTTCGATAGTCATCTTGGTCCAGATTCTCAACAAGCTTAGGTCCTGATGCCAAGAAGCCTCTTCCTAGAGGGCTATAAGCTACAATTCCAATCCCAAGCTCCCTAGAGATATTGCAAGAGATGAGATTTAAAGATGTAAACGAAGAGGAAAGTTATGGCTAGTTCTGATTCCTCGCACCTGCAAGTAGGAATTATATCTTCTTCCACGTCTCTCGACCACAAGGACCATTCTATCTGCACAGCGGTTATCGGGTGAACGGCATGTGCTCTTCTGATAGTTGAAGCTGAAGCTTCAGACAAACCGATATACTTTATTTTACCTTCTTCCACTAGCTTCTTCATTTCTCCCATCTTCGAAAATAGATTCACCAAAACCATAATTTCAACAACAACAACAACAAAAACGAGCAAAACAAATTATATAGCCACCAAAATCAATAAAAGAAACAGAGCATTAGTTCCCTCATGAACAAGGTACAATCACCTCAAGAAACAGAGCATTCTATGAGATATATCAGTAACTTTGAACACAAAGTTGGAGTAAAATCGAAACCAAATAAGCCATTACCGTGACTTCGATGGGGACAGTGGTATCAATCCGGTGCTGGTAATAAAGATCAATGGTGGTAACACCAAGACGCCTTAAGCTTGCTTCACAAGCAGACCTCACATACTCTGGATCTCCCCTGAAACCAAATTTTCCATCTTCAGAAGCAGTGATCCCAAACTTCGTCGCTAATTCCACTTTCTCTCTCAACCCATCTTTCAAAGCCTGTCAGCGAATGTAAAAGCTCGATTATTGGTCTGAACCCCAAAATCAAAGCCTAAATATTGGAGATTACTTGGTGTCATCTTGCTTTCCAAGTTATCTCCAATACTAAACCCTAAATCATAGCCTGAAAGCCCTAATCCCAAATTCAAATCCACAAGATTTGTTTACCTTGCCCAGGAGCAGCTCGTTAGTCTCGGGGCCGTATATGTCTGAAGTGTCTAGGAATGTGACGCCGGCGTTAATGGCGTGACGGAGGAGAGCGACGGCGTTAGTTTCAGGTGTCGGAGCACCGTAGAAGGCGGAGAGACCCATACAACCAAGTCCCTGAGCCGAAACCTCAAGGCCTTGGCTCCCTAGTTTGATCCTCCGCACTCTGCAAGATTCAGCCATTGATGAATCAAAGAAAGAAAGATTCAACGAAAAATGGGTTTTGGTGGATTCAGAAGCAGATTCGAGTGGGATTTATAGGAGTGGAGACTCTGGAGTGGGTGTGCCAATTGCCATTGCTGTGCTGGTTCAGTGTCTGGAGGTTTTTTATTAGCCAAAAGAAGAAAAACAAAAATTGTAGTCATCTTTAGGATTTCATGAATTGTATTATTTTTAAAAGTTGTAATGATTAGAAGGAAACTAATTTTATAAATATTAGGAATAGAATCCCGTTTCGCGGGGTATTTGTAGTCTATTATAAGTAAAAATATATAAAACAAAAAACGATGATAAAAATATGTAAATATTCAAAAAAATATAATTATTAAAAAAAAAAAAAAAAAATATATGATCTTCCAAACAAAAAATTTTTGGATTGTTAACAATAAAAATGCAAAGTTACAAAATAATTCAAATAAGCAAATTTGTAAAATATTTACAAAGATTGTTATTACCAAAAAAAAAATAAGAAAATAAAAAATTATAAGATACACAACTTTATAGGGTATTTTTTGTAGTGTTAAAAAAAGTTATGTATAAAAATATGCAATACAAAAAATATGATGTAAATACGCAATCCTCCAAACTATTTGAATGATTATTAAAAATATATGGAATAAAAAAAGATGATAATGCAACAAGATTAAATGATATTTTTTCTAAGAATATTATGGCTATAATTGAAAAAATACAAAGATGAACAAAATTCAATTTTCAAAAATATTTTTCACATTATTAAAAAGTATTTAACAAATATATTAGTTAAAAACTAATAAACTTTGATATTTTAAAAATATGAATATAAAATATATGTGGATTTGTTAATTTACAAAAACTATATTTCTTTGCAATTGAACAAAACATTAGGTACCTAAAATTCATAAACAACCAACAAAAATATTAAAAATAAGAAGATAGCACAACTAATTATAAATATATAGACGTTTTTTAAGCATATACAATAATCAAATAACATGATATGTATGCAAAAAAATATACAACAGTATTTGTAGTCTATCAAAATCACGATTTAAGTGCATTATAAAATTAATAATTATGAATGAAAGATGTAGGAAACAATCGGTTGTAAGCGAAAAAGTTAAATAAAATTAAAATGATGTAATTCTTAAAAGATGCAACTTTTAATAAAAATCGATTGTTAGCGAAAAAGTGTATAACGAAAATACACAATTGTAGAATTCAACTTCTGATAAATATAAACGGTTATAACACAAAATGCACGTAACAGAAAAGACATAATCGTAGATTGTATTTATTGGGTTCTTGTAGTATTTATCTTTCAAATTTTAATAGATTTGTAATTTTTCAGTGAATTAATGATTTAGATGAATATAGATTAAGTTACCTGCAAATCTCTGGTAGGTACTGTAGTTTTGAAGGATCTGGAGCAATGTAACAAGAGAAAAATCTCACCAATTAGCAGTGAAAAAACTGTAGAGATCGAAATTACTTAAAAACTAGCATGAAAAGAAAAACATCATAATACTATAATATAATCTTAATTTTTTGCAAGTTTTTAAACTTTTATACCATACATATTTTGTTGGAAAACAATCATAATTTGAACCTTTTTTTTTTTTAGAGCAAACCATCTAGATAACATATTTTTTTATTCACCATTATAGCATGAATCATTATCAAATGACCATTTTTATGTGGTTTTGAACAATATAAATAATTTTCAAAAGACATAATGAAATGAAGCAATTTTTGACAATTGAAAAGACGCAACCACAAATAACATTTATTGGGTTTAAATTAGAATTTATAAGAAAACACAAATAATAATTTTTAAAAGACGATTGTTGAAGTGCAATTGGCATTTATTCATATTGTTATTATTAATAGTTGAACTTTTTTATTATTATTTAGAGCAAACCATCTAGATAACATATTTTTTATTCACCATTATAGCATGAATCATTATCAAATGATATTTTTATGTGGTTTTGAACCATATAAATAATCTTCAAAAGACATAAGTGAAAAGAAACAATTTTTGATAATTAAAAAGACGCAACCACAAATAATATTTATTGGATTTAAATTGGAACTTATAAGAAAATACAAATAACGATTTTAAAAAGACGCAACTTATTGAAGTGCAATTGACATTTATTCAAATTGTTATTATTATATATATTGACGTCATTGATGATTTGCACTCACCGTTTGATTTGTCCAACATCTTTTTGTAGTTTTGGAATTTTAAATTTCGGACCTCTCC
Source organism: Alliaria petiolata (assembly GCA_020283515.1). Classification (NCBI taxonomy): domain Eukaryota; kingdom Viridiplantae; phylum Streptophyta; class Magnoliopsida; order Brassicales; family Brassicaceae; genus Alliaria; species Alliaria petiolata. The sequence continues at coordinate 86,254,948 of JAHZTW010000001.1, forward strand.
AAGAAAATTATAATAAACACAGTAGTTGGAATAATCATTGACAATATAAAAATGGTTGTTTTAGACCCAAAAAAAGAAAAAGTACATCTATGAAACTAGATAAGGTGATTAGGACAGCCAAATCCATCAAAAATAACTGTAAACAACAAAGATTATCGCCACCTCGCCATTGCTGCGTTGCCGCGTTGGCTTCACTGCTTCAGTGGTGTGGGGTAGTTTTATTTTTTACTAGTAAAAAGCAAAGAGGAGAAACACAAATTGGTCTTTATAGGATTTCAAATGTATATTTAATTGAATTATCTCGTATTCATCTCACAATTTATTTTATAACTCCAATTTGATATCATATCAGTGAAAGTATTAGCCGACAAAAAAAAGGTTTAAGAGATCAATAGATTGTGATTGAGTTGGAAGTTGATGACCATCATTGATCACCCATAGTCTCATTGTCCATCGATCACTTCAAACTCTATGTGCTATTAGTTTGTTATTCTTACAAAAAAGAAAAAAAACTAATAATTATTCACTTAAACAACTAGTAAAATAAATAAAAATACATATAATACGTATCTTAAGATATATATTTGGTAGCAGTCAAAAAAAAAAAAAAAAAAGATATATATTTGGTATACGTATCTTATAATTTGCTTGTTTGAAAAATCAATGTGCTTGTAAAATCTTCGTTCGGTTTGATATGAATTTACAAATCTCTATTATCTTTTTTTTTTTGAACCTTTGATCTCTACTATCGGAGGATAAGTTTTTCTCCTATAAAGGAGTTGAACCTCAAACAAATCAAGTTTATAGTTTACCAAGAAAACAAATATTAGAAAACACCCACTACCAATAATTCCGAAACCAAAAATATATTTTTTCTATTCATAGCGAGAGAAACTTAATTAGAAAATTGCTCATGATCATATCTTTCCAATTTCAAAAAACAAAATATGGCGGGCTGCAACAAAACCCAGCTCTACCTCACGACCATCGCCGTTACCGTGATCATCTTTACAACGAACCAAACCGTGGAAGCGCATTTCAAGGGCCTCTGCGACCAAACCGCATACCCGACGTTGTGTCGGCCGGTGGTTAAAGGCTCGAGCCCGAGACGAGCCACGCGCAGCACGATTTGTGCCCTCGAGACTAAGACGAGATTGGCGATTGCAAACGCTGCGAGGTACAAAAACGGGAACCAACAAGTCGCGATTTGCTACGCGACTCTTACGGACGCGGCCTTCAATCTTGGGAAGGCGAAGAGCAGCATCAAGAAACGAAATGTTTTGTCGCTGAAAATGTTTTTGACCGCTGCTGTTTCGGATTTCGGCGTTTGTGTCAACGGGTTCATCGAATCGCGTCAGGTTAACACCGTTCAGAACTCTGCGGATGAGCTGAGGAAGATGGGAACTAACTGCTTGTTTCTTGCTACATTGATTAGAGATAATCGAACCACACACAAAAAAAAAACATTTTAACTAATCCCTCCAAACCTGATTCTCAATTATGTAAATTAATTTTGTATCTAATGTAATTATAATAGAATTTTTTAGCCATTTCAAGAATCTTCCCTAACCCACTAACGACTTTCTTGATTCTTAATCATCGACAAATTTCATCAACTTTAGAGAGTATAGATCTTTTGTGGTTTTTTTTTCCGAAAATTTGATCACATATCAGTTAAGCGGAATTAACAAAAAAAACGTTTTTTTGCAGTTACCAAAATAAGATGGGCTCACGAGCTATTTCCCCTTCGGAATTATCATATAGCACCGTGTCCACATAAACTTTGGCCCTCGTTCCAATTTCACCTCAATCTAAAGTTCGAAACTCAATTCCCCACCATTTGAAAGTTCGAAACCAATTTCTCCTTATAATAAATCTTCAAAACCAAATTAGACACCCATATGAATTTATGTTGGTTTACCGTTACCAACCACCCTTAAACCATATTTCGACCCAACAAACCTGAAATTAAACCGACAATGACCTGATTACAAAATGGTTAAATCATCATTTATCCGATTTGAAACACAAACCCAAAAAATGAAGATTTATTAGGGAAATTGAGCATGAGCATATAACTAGAGGACCTACCCGACCCGATCTTCTACTTCTTCTTCTTCTTTACCCGAGAAGAAGTATCTATCTAAAGTCTAAACAAATAATCGATGTTGAAAAAGGAGATGCTCTTCTTGTCATGTTGCCCAATTATTAGTTGGAGTATTGTAATTCACGAAATTAAACATAATTTTCAGAATGTAAAAATTGTACTTTTGAAATTGAACAGATCCGAAAATCTCTGCAAAAAATTCTTCAATCGTTCTTATTCTCTCTCTCTCTCTCCTCGATTTTTCCTCTTTATTGACCTTGTCTTACCTTTGATTCTCTCTCATTTAAACTTATTGAAAAAAAATTTAAGTATACGAAGACCCAGAATACTTGGAATCAACAATGGTAATCCTAAGATCTAAAAATATCTCACTTCTTCTTCTTGGTTTCTCTTTGAGGTTATATCTTAAGATCTGGATTATATATGCTCTCCAGATAATTGGTTTCTGGGGTCTTTAAATTTCTTTACTTTTACTTAGTTTATTTTTTTCTCATCAATTTTGTTACGTAGGAATAGGTAGATTACTAGATTCATACAAATTTCAAATCTGATTTTAAATTGCATTATCAATTCGGAAAAGAACTATAATCTTTATTGCTGTATTAAATTTCAAATCTGGTTTTGGGACCTTTAGTTCTTGATGCTGGTGTTTAAAATTCCAAAAAAATAGTTTCTGGCCAAGAAAAAGGAAAAACTATGGTTTGCATATGGTCAAAAGGAGTACGATCTAATGATGATAACATCAGACCAATCATGTGAATATTGCAATAGACAATATTAAAACCTCCAAAAAACGGTTTTCTTCCTCGCGAAATTACGGGTGAAGAAGAAGGAGAACGAGATTGGGTCGGATTGTTTACATATCGGGTCTGGTTAAAATTGGGTTTAAACCGGTTAATGATTGGATATAGCCGGTTGATATTTAACTCATTCAATCGGGTTTACAATCGGTTTGGTATCGGCTGAAGCTGGTTTATGAATGGTTCGAGAAGACTAATCGAATTGTGGGGAAATTGGTTTCGAACTTTTAAATGGTGAGGAATTGGATTTCGAACTTTAAATCGAGGTGAAATTAGAACGAGGGCCAAAGTTTGTGTGGACACGGTGCTATATGATAGTTCTGAGGGCGAAATAGCTCGTCAACCCAAATAAGATCTCCAAAAAGGGCATTACATTGTGAGCAACTGTAAATCAAAAGCTAAGCTAGAAACAATTCACAGAAACATGAACAAACAGTCTTAAGGTGAAAGAAAAACAGACCCATAAGATTGATTTGCTGATTCTCAATCATATAAATAGAGCCTAACTTTTTTTATTACCAATACGAAACAGAGCTCTGAGAATGCAAGTTGCCCTACACGACTAATATTGTCTTGCCTGAAGGAAAAAAAAGAAAATGAAGGAGAAAGAGATGGAAGAGACCTCATTCTTCCTGACATATATCATCGAGAAGCTTCTTCGTCGCATCATTAACCTCCACGTTTTCCATCTTCAGGCGCCGGCGCATAGCAGGAGGGCTCTTCCCTGCTGCTGCATATGTTCTTACCAATGATTCAAAGATTTCTGCGCCTACGTCATCTGTTCCCTTCTTTAATATCTCAACCAAATTCTCAGCTCCATTCACATCTTTCTTTTCCTCGAATTGGCTCATCAAAGTTGTGATTGTTTCCTGTGACGGTAGCCACTTGCCACCATCTCCTTTGCCGATAGAAACTGCCTCGGATATACATTTGAGTGCTTGGACCGTATCACCGATCTTTACATAGTAGTCCATGAAGTTCTCCCACGTTTTAGCGTTGGGCTTTCCTCCTCTTCTTGGAGCTTTCTCCTTGAGCTCTTTCGCTTTTTCGATGAGACCTTCTTTTGCATAAGCTCCAATCAACACGTTTACAACCCGGATGTCATAAGTAGAACAGTTAGCCTGCCATTCCTTGAACAGCGTCTCTGCGCCCGGTAAGTCTTTCAGGTTCACCAGCACTTGTATCATGTTCAGATAGGCTACGTTCGTGGTTTTCGGGATAGCCAGCCTCAACGAACGCCAAATCCTGTAAACTTCAGTCAGTTTCCCCAGCCTTCCATACAATGTAATAAGAAACTGATACGCCTTGAAATCCCGTTGCGTGTTTTTCATCTCCAGTTCCTGAAGGGCCTTCTCAGCTTTCTCAGTTAGTCTCGCATCAACATATATAGACGCCATATTGCTGTATGTAGTCCAATCTGGAGCAACTCTACCATCTCTGTTCATCTCATCGATGACTCTCTCGACACCAGAAACATCATCTTTAGTAGCAGCCAATGCCCTCATCCATACATTGTACGTGTACGAATCCGGCATGACATTCTCGGCCTTCATTTCTTGGATCATCGCCGGAACCTTCTCGGGATGTCCTGTCTTTGTGTAAAGGGTCATGAGGCTGTTATACGACATGGCGCTAACGGTGATGTTGAGCTCTTTCATCTTGTTCAGCAGACCTTCCGCTTTCTCGGTCATCAACTCTTTGCAATAGCAGTTCAAAAGAGACCCATACGTGAGCTCGGTTTTCGATGTTTCCGGAAGATCAACAAAATAAGTCTCCCCAGCAGCAATACCCCGAGCTTTCGCAACAAGATCAAGATGGATTGCTTGATCACTCACCGTCTTGTTCATACCTTTGTGTTCCATAACTTCAGATAGCTGAAACCCGAAAAATAACTCAGCAATATGAATCCTCAAGCAGAAGCCTAACTAAAGAAACAATCATCACATAGTGAAATCTAATCTACAGTTTCAAGACCACACCAATTTCAAGAGAATCTCTATCTGCTTCTACGACAATTACTAAATTGTTCGTCATGAGCATCAAACTAGCCACTTTTAAGTATCTACATTTCTACATGTATCCAACAGGTTGAATCAAAATGGTTGTATAATCTGAAAAACCCGATTGTGGAACTAATCCCAAAGAATCAATAATGCGATTTCCAGAAACAAGATGAAACCTTGAGCGCCGGATAGTAAAGGCCGCGACTTCGGAGCTTCTTGATCGTATCTCCTACTTCCCATTTGAAGACGTGCTTAGTGCCCTTGAGGAACTGATTCAGCTGCTGCCGAACACTGACCTCCGAGCCGCCATCCTTGAAGAGACGGTGGTAAAGCGGTTCTTCGAGGTACTTCTTCGTCGATCTTTTTACGACGTCTCTCGGTCGGCTCAGATGTCGCAACGCCATTCTTCCCGTCGGATCAGTAAGCAACGAGAAGAGAGAGCGTTAGTGTCGTCTATCTCTCTGATGTTTTTGGGTAAAACCCTAATTCACAGTCAAGTTCTCCACAAGCTTGAGAGAGAGAAATGGATGAGAGAAATAAACAGTGGGCCTTTTAATAGGCTTTCGTTCATTTCAGTTTGGGCCTTCAAACGAGCTAGGTAAAGTAAAATCTATTACGATGTGATTAATGTCACACACCCCATATGTGTTTGTGAGCAACTGATAGATAGATGTGTAGTAGATTAGTAACTCAAATATTTTGGTGTGCGAATTAATATCCGAATTCTTAATAATTGGAATATTAATATCTGAACTCCCTCTTAAATTGTCGAAACCAGCATTGACCATTTTTCTGTTAGTGTACATGTTCCGTTAACGAAGATGAAGCAATTCGGTCAATTTGTACCCGAACTAATAGAAGTTTGACGGATTAGAGCCTCAACTATTTTAGTGTGCGAATTAGTATCCCAACTATTAATAATTTAAATATTAATACCTGAACTTAGTGTGGATTGGTGGACTAGAGCCTCAAATATCAATTACCAAATACATACTAATTACTTTAATTATATCATATAATTTGTATAATTAATCAAATTTATTATCAAATTGTTTCAAATCTTCTGCTTATTTCTCGGTTTGGTTCGTATAATACATATGATCCGAACGATTACCCAAAAAATCGAAATTAATTATCAAATTTGAATAAATAACCGAATAATTATCCATATTTTTGGGTAATTCGGGTTAATTAACCGAAAAATTGGCCAAGGTTGGTATAATTAATCAACTGTTAGAAACAAATCTTATTTACTTCATATAGATTTCTTGGAACAAATCATATAAGTTTAAAATAGACCAGATTTTAAATTTAAGTCAATTCCATTAAATTTAAAATATACCAGATTTTAACTTTTTCATTTTAAAAAATTTATGATGTCGCTTGATTTTACAATAGAATTGATTTTATCATAGAATTAAAATCAATAGATAGGATGTTATCAACTTAACAAGATATCATTTGTTTTGTCATTTGATTTTAAACCGAAAATAAATAAGATTCTCTTTCAAAGTCTTTTGTATATAATCATGCCCCTCTCTAGTGTTACAGTACAATGTCGTATATATTAGATGTAAGAAATGCAATGTTTTGATTACTATGAAATTGAAGGGAAAAAGAGAGATAGAGATTAAAAGCAGAGGAATAACAAAGATGAAGAAGTAGCTAATGGAATAACAAAAATGAAGAAATATCTAATGGAATGTACATTTTCCTCGTTTTCTTCCCTTAGTAAAGAAAATGTGAGTACGAAATATAGGAAGAAGACTATTTTATTTTTTTTATCAAAGGAGAATTAATTAATAGTTGATAATATTGAGTTGGATTTCTATAGTTACCAAAAATCTGAAGAGAAAGGGTTACATTTTGATTCTTACAATTTACACATAAAATTGGAAACAAAGTCATTCAAACTCTTTCACATCAAAGAAATTGTAAAAATATATCAAACATGAATTTGAATAATTATTCGAATTTGAATAATTAACCAAAAAAGTAATTATTTGATTAATTATACCAACTTTGACCATCTTCGGTTTATTAACCCGAATTACCCAAAAAATCTGGATAATTATTCGGCTAATTATTCAAATTTGATAATTAATTTTGATTTTTCGGATAAGCATTCAGATTTCAGGTATTATCCGAACCGAACCGAGAAATAACCAGAAGATTTGGAATAATTTGATTAATTATAAAAATTATAAGATATAAATAAAGTAATTATTATTTATTTGGTAATTGATATTTGACGCTTTAATCCACCAAACAACGCGAAGTTCAGGTATTAATATTCAAATTATTAATAGTTGGGGTACTAATTCGCACACTAAAATAATTGAGGCTCTAATCCGCTACACTTCTATTAGTTCGGGTACGAATTGACCGAATTTTTTCATCTCTGTTAACGGAACATGTACGTTAACTAACGGAAAAATGGTCAATGTTAGTTTCGGCAATTTAACAGGGAGTTCAGGTATTAAAATTCCAGTTATTAAGAGTTCATGTATTAATTCGCACACCAAAATAGTTGAGGTACTAATCCGCTACACTTCTATTAGTTGGGGTACAAATTGGCCAAATCCCCGTGTTTGCTAAAATTAGTTTAGACTTTAGATTTTAGAGTTTTGTTTTAACACTGATTTATTAATCTATTATAAATTGTGTGAATTGTTATATCGACGATTTTACAACTGTCAAATTTATCATCTTATGAAGATCTACGACTAACGATTTTACATGTATCACGCTTACCATAATATAAAAATCTACGTACATTAATGAACCCTTAATAAACCATTGGGCCAAAAGAGCTTACACTAGATTTTAGAGTTTAGCAAACACATATTCAGTGTTTCATTAATCATATAATAGATTTTACTTTACAAGTTCGTTTGAAGAGTTCGAAGCTTTATAGTTGCATGCAAATCCAAGTTACAGCCTGATAACCTGAGCAAATTCAGATTGGAGAAATCGAAAATGGTTGGAATCTTTGGCCAATAGATGATGAAACAAAAATCAATTCTCCTAATATTTTTTTTCCATTAGAAGTTTTATCCAAGCATACAACTCCGAACAATAACTCAAGAACTGTCGAGAGATATACATTTGAGAAATGTGCTTCATAATGTTTAAGCGTTTGGGTTACAAAACCCATTACACCTTCACGATTCATGCCACAATCATCAGTTTCACGATTCATACCATAATCATCGTTGAACCGTAAGTGTATGAAAATCTTCCAGTTGTGCTTCAATGTCTTCGACAACACAACAGCTTAACAAGTATCTCATGAAGCATGTGTGGCTGCAAATTTGAAATAAAATCCACCATTTGAAAAACGTGATAAACCCAAATTCATCAAAATCTAACAAATTCATATGATAAACTCAAATTCATCAAGAAACCCAACATATCGATAAACTTAAACTAATCAAAAATTTAATAAATTCATATGATAAATCTAGAGCGATCAACCCAAATTCATCAAAAAAATTTAACAAATTAATACGATAAACCAAATTGATAGAATCCTAATTTGGGAATTTGTTGGGCCTTGGAATCGAAGAAGGGAATCGAGCCCAAGTTCATCTTATCTAGTTTATTTATCATTTGTACCATTGTCATTTATCTTCGGTATTTAGGCTTTCTTTGGTCTTTGTAAAACATTATCAAACATTTTATCAAATCAATTGAGAGTGGCGTCTCTGATCTGCCAAGTTCTTCTTTCCTTTTATTATGTTTCTAGTTTACCTTCTTCCTCATTTAACTCTGTTTCTTCTATCTTCTCATCCCCATTTCTTATTTATCTTCTTTGATATAATCGGGGTTCTATCACAAATTTATCAGAAACTCAACACAGCGATAAACTCAAATTCATCAAAAATCTAAGAATTTCAACATTCTAACAAATTATTCACAAATAAAATAGAAAAAAAGATATTACCGTGTAAAAATCGTTCAGAAAACCTATAAAAATCCGCCACAATATGAGAAAAATAGTTGCAAACACTGAAGAGAATCCAAATATTGAGATGAACCGTATTCATGTTCCTTAGCAAACTCGGAACATGAAAATTAGTTTAATTGTTTTGAGACTTTTCATTCGGATTGTGGTTCTAACTAATCTTGAGTGAAGAGTGAGATGAGAGATTTTGAGTATGAATGCTAATAATTGTAAGCCACAAGATTCAATTTTTTCAAATGGATAAGAAGTGGTTGAAGAAACTTAAATAGAGAGATTGAGTTGCGTAAGTTGCAACTGTGTTTTCTGTTCTGTGATAAGTTATCACATACTTTTCAGGTTTGAAGTAACCAACATCTAATTTGTACTTCACACAAGTATGGAGGATAAAGATGTTGTTGAAGAAATATGCTAGATTTGATGATGTGGAATAAGAGAAATGGTTCACAGAATGCAAGTTAAATTTGATAAGTATTGGGAGGATTACAATATCATTTTGGTTATGAGAGCTGTTATAGATCCTAGGCTGAAAGTGCAAATGCTTGAAAAAAGCTTACGAAACTGTGGATCCATTTACTTCTGATGCAAAAATTGAAGAACTTAAAGAGAATTTGAAGATGCTATACACAGAGTATCAGACTAGGAATTTGGCAAGTTCTTCAGGTGTTTCAGCTACACCAACTCCACATGAGATAGTTACTGTCCTGAAGATGATTTTTATACGGTAAGTAAAATTTTCCATACAATACTAAATTTTTCATAATTATGTTATTGTTATTGCTAATTTGGTATAAATATTTATTTTACAGGATCTCTTTGAGTTAGAAAGAAGTATTGAAGCTCGTGTGGGCAACACAAAGACACATTTGATATCTATTTGGATGAGATGAGGCTAGCGCGAAATTCTTTTCCAGACTTGGATGTTTTAGGCTACTGGAAGGATAATCAACATCGACTTAGTGGTTTAGCTGACATGGCACATGATTTTCTCACCATTCGAGTTACTATAGTAGCATCAAAATCAGCTTTCAGCATTGAAAGTCGGGTTTTGACTCTATATAGAAACCGATTGCTCCGGGTTTTGACTCTATATAGAAACCGATTGCTCCCAAAAAACATTCAAACTCTACTATGCACTCGTAATTGGCTATGCAGTTATATTGAATATGAAGGCAAAACTTTAAAATTTACAAAACAAATTTTATAGTTTAACAATTTTTTTATTTAATTAACATTTAGAATTGTAGGTACCATAGAGGATGCTGATGAGCTTAGCATTGAAGATGCTAGAAAAGCAGCGAGTAGCTCACAAATAGAAGGACCAAGAACAGAAGATTCAAGCCAAAATATTTATAAAGTTTTAGTCTTTATGTTACCTTTTTATTTACTATTATTGTGTTATGAATCTTTTGTGGTTTTTCTTGAGACATTAAATATGCAATATTGTAGCTTCAGACATCTTTTGTGATTTAATTTCATAACAAACATATTTTTACAACCTAACGTTTAAGCCCGGCAGATCTAAAGGTAAAAAGATTTAAATGGGCATAAAACTTAAACAGACCTAAATGGACAGGACTTAAACGGACATGATCTCAACAGACGGGATCTAAACGGGTCTTGTCGAGTCAAAATTTTCGTACAGAACATAACCGATTAAACGAGATTGAGTTATTTATACAAAATGGTGAACAGCATTGGAGCATTTGATTAACATACAAAAAAGTGGTTTTCAGATCTGAAATTACAGCAAATTATTAATGTAATTAACCCAACTCTCTTAGTACTCCTTTTTAACGTAATTAACCCAACTGGCCAATTTTTGAGTATATTAATAATATATAAAATTTTCTATATAACAATGATATGTGATTAACAATAAAAGGATTCGCACAAAAAAAAAAGTATTCTGAAATAAGTCCCCAACTTCAAGACAGACTTTTGTAACAAGAAACCAAAAACCAAAACCAAAACCAAAAACTCATTGTAAATTAAAATAAAATCACCATGTCGTGAAAGTTTACAAAGGGCCGCCGCATCCGCATGCAAATTAAATAAAATCACCATAAAGACAAATTCACGAGAGTATGGTTACCAAAACAAATTAAAGGCAAATTCGATCAGCTAAAAAAATTTCAAAATGTTTTATTTTTCTCTACGTTTGTCCTGTTTTGTTTTGTTTCACTGATTTAGGAAATTCCCCGAGGAATATGGGTGCCACGATCGCCATAAACCATAAAACTGAATTAGCCTTAATTACATGAGTCTTAGTTCAGCCAAGGAGAGAGCGACTCTGTAATTTAGGTTTTACCGTATATCTTTTACGTGATTTGCAAGTGTTATTTGGTCAGCCAAGGGAGGACTCTGTGATTAATATGGCCCACTAAAGTCAACAACCACAATTTTCTTTGCCAAAAAAACCGAAATTATGGAACTAAATCGAAAAAAAAGAAGGAATTTTTATACACTCTGACTATATAATTATAGAAATCAAAGTATCCAAATATCTTCTTGTGGACCAGCAAGAAAGTCTATCTTCAAAAATTCTCTGCATCCTCTCTATCTTCAATTATTTTCTACATCCTCTCTTGTTTGATCAGATCGGTAGATTTCAAAATGGGGAACTGCGTCTCCCTCTCGATATCGTCTGATCAATCGATCAACAAAGTCTGTCAATGGCTAGACGCCAAAGGAAGCTATGTTCACAATCTCGAGAAGAATCTTGCAGCTCTCGAGACAACCATGGAAGAGCTCAAGGCTAAGCGAGATGATTTATCAAGAAGGGTCACAAGAGAGGAAGATAGAGGTCTACAAAGGCTTTCCGAGTTCCAGGTATGGCTTACTAGAGTTGAGACTTTCGAAAACGAAGCCAGCGATCTTCTTAGTGCTAGAGATGTTCAACTTCAAAGGCTGTGTCTTTGTGGGTTTTGCTCTAATAGTTTAATATCGAGCTATCGTTATGGGAGAAGTGTTTTCTTGACGTTGAAGGAAGTTGAGAAACTCAAAAGTAGAGTTTTCCAAGTGATTGTTGAGCAAGCTCAGACATGTGAAGTGGAGGAAAGACAACTCCAACCAACAATTATTGGTCAAAAGGAAATGATGGAAAAGGCATGGAATCATCTCATGGAAGATGGTGTTGGAGTTATCGGCTTGCACGGTATGGGCGGAGTAGGAAAAACAACGCTTCTCGCACAACTCAACAATAGGTTTAGTGACAAAAGGTGTGGATTCGATTTTGTGATTTGGGTTGTGGTGTCTAAAGAGTTACAGGCAGAGAAGATTCAAGATGAAATCGCTAGGAAAGTTGGTCTTATTGGAGAAGAGTGGAAACAAAAAGAGAAAAGCCAAAAGGCTGATGTTATATACAATTTCTTAAGGAAAAAGAGATTCGTCTTGTTTTTAGATGACTTATGGGAGAAGGTGGATTTAGTTGAGATTGGAATCCCATTTCCAACAATACAAAACCGATGTAAAGTAGCATTCACCACTCGTTCCAAGGCTGTTTGTGCGCGCATGGGGGTCGAAGATCCAATGGAAGTAAAATGCTTAGCGGACAATGACGCATTTGATTTGTTCCAAAAGAAGGTTGGACAAATAACGCTAGGAATCGATCCAGAGATCCCCGAACTTGCAAAAAAAGTTGCTAAAAAATGTTGTGGCCTACCATTAGCGCTCAATGTCGTAGGCGAGACCATGTCATGCAAGAGGACGGTACAAGAATGGCGTCGCGCGATAGATGTTTTGACCACATATGCTATAGAGTTTTCCGGCATGGAAGATAAGATATTTCCGCTTTTGAAGTATAGCTATGATAATCTTGAAGGGAATCATGTCAAAACGTGTTTGCTATATTGTGCTTTATTCCCCGAGGATGATAGAATTCCTAAAGAAAAATTGATAGGTTTATGGATATGTGAAGGGTTTATAGATGGAAGTGAAGGTATAGAAAGAGATGAGAACAAAGGTTATGAGATCATCGGTTTTCTTGTTCGTGCATCACTGTTAATGGAGGTTGAATGGTATGGAACAAAGAATGTGTGTATGCATGACGTCGTTCGCGAAATGGCCTTATGGATCGCATCTGATTTGGGAACACAAAAAGAGGCTTTCGTTGTACGTGCAAGTGTTGGGTTAAATGAAATGCCAAAGGTTGAGAATTGGAACGTTGTAAGAAGGATGTCATTGATAAAGAATAAGATTCACAATCTCGCTAGTAGTCACGAATGTCTCGAACTCACGACTTTGCTCCTACAAAAAGCGAATGTGGCAAATATCTCAAGTGAGTTTTTCAAATCCATGCCAAGACTAGTTGTTTTGGATCTATCGTATAATGGGAATCTCTTTGGATTGCCAGATGGAATATCACAACTAGTTTCTTTGAAGTATCTCAACGTGTCATTCACAAGTATACGTCATTTGTCTATAGGTGTGCAAAAGTTGAAAAACCTAACTCACTTGGATTTGGAGGAAACAGATAAGCTTTCGAGTATCGTTGGTATATCAAGTCTGCGCAATTTGAAAATATTGAATCTGTCCCGTGCTGGTTTTTCGTTGGATTGCGACGTACTGGAGGAGTTGGAAACCTTGGAACATTTAGAGATTTTAACCGTAGATATCGACCTTCCACCAGTTTTGGAGAAACTTTTGAGTTCTCAAAGGTTAACGTGTTGTACACGAGACCTAACCATCAGAGGTCTGCATCTTGAATCATCTGGGACATCACTTCCTGTAACTATGAACAAGCTTCGTGAGTTTAACATTATCTGGTGCAGCATCTCTGAGATAAATATGGGGAAGATATGCATCGAAAGCAAGACGGTTTCTCCTCTACACAATCCGAGGAACACGTGTTTCTTGAGCCTCTCCAAAGTGATTATACTGGATTGCAAATACCTTTCGGAACTGACGTTGCTGATGTTCGCTCCGAATCTTAAAACTCTCAATGTTGCATCTGCGAATCAACTAGAAGATATAATAAACAAAGAGAAATGTTGCCAAGGTGAAAAATCAGGGATCGTTCCTTTTCGAAAGCTGATGTATCTTACGTTGGGTGATCTACCGATACTGAAGAATATCTATTGGAGTCCTCTACCTTTTCCATGTCTGAAGAGAATCGATGTAATCAGATGTCCAAATCTGAGAAAGCTTCCACTCGATTCCCAAAGTGGTAAGCATGGTGAAAATGGACTCATCATAAGATACACAGTGAAAGAATGGATTGAAAGTGTGGAATGGGAAGACGAAGCTACAAAAACCCGCTTCTTACGTTCATGCCTACAAGTCTAAAATTTCACCTCTTGTTTGATTTTGAGAGTTTTTTATTTTACGGATTTTGAGCTGTTTCCATCTTTAATGTCTCGCTCCCTCTCGTGTTACAGTGGTAGTTTGGATTGTAGCCACAAGGTGTAACCCGTGTATTCTGAGTCCAGCTAGTTCGATGATGATGAGATGCCATTTGGGTTTATCCCAAAAGGAAGCAACATTTGAAATAACCTATTTTCTATAATGTAATTTCTGTAAAGTTTTGATCTATAGTACAATTACATTTTATCAAAACCAGAAACGAAAAGTAATTTTGATCGAAGAACAAAACAGAGACAGAATGTCGTGAAAGTGTGTTACAAAGGGCCTCACGTAATATAAAATAAAAACACCATAAAGACAAATTCACAAGAATATGGGTATCGCTACTAAAAACAAATTAAAGGCAGATGTGATCAGCTGAAAAAATGTTTCAAAAGGTTTTCTTTTTCTCTACTTGTGTCCTGTTTTGCTTTGTTTCATTTGATTCAGGCAAATTCCCCGAGGAATGTGGGAATCACAGTGGCATAAACAACAAAACCGAAGGAGCCTTACATGAGTCTTAGTTCGTACTCACCAGCCATTGTTATGTATCTCACCCATGGAAGTGCTTGGTACCCACTCTTCTCGATGATCTTCAGGTACCGCACCTACACCACGCACCAACATATAGTACATGAAAGTTAAATCACTTCTGGAAGATGCATTTCACGCATTAGGGATGAGCTTAAAATGCAGGAGATGTGGAAACTATATTATTTTATTGAGGGCATGCTTACCTGAATCCCTGAAACAGTGAAATAAGGGATCTCGAATTTGACACGGATAGGAGCTTTTCGCTCAGGTGTTGCTTCTTCTGCAGTTATACTTGGAAGATGGAACTCTGCCCTCAACATGTACTCCTATATTGTTTTTTTCTAGAGGTTAGCATCGATACTATATGGATGATTGTTTTCAACTGGATTAAGGAAAAAGCATATCTACCTTGTTCCCAGGGAAAGATTTGATTTTCCAGACCAATGCATCTTTTTCAGGAGCATAAGAGGCAGATCCTAGAGATGTCCTAACGGTGGGGTTAGATGCATCGGTTGGTACAGGCAACTCAATTTCAACATTCGTTGCGGTGCTGCAAATAGAAAGTTCTCGATCAAAAGTACAAAGAATCAGATCATAAAGATATGTGAATTACAGTGAAAGAGAAAAGGAAAAGTGGCATAATGCCATAGAATATATTTTACCTTCGTTCCTTGAACTGACTTCTAGCTTTTACAAGCATCTCAACACGACTTCTGGAATGGCTTTCTATTTGCGCTTCCACCCATATAAGAGGCTTTACCTGAACAGAGAGTATATAAAAGAAACGCATCATGAAAATTAATTTGATGAAGACGAGGAAAAGTTCCCATCCATGCTTATATTCCACATGTCAAACCTGAGTACTGAGTCTGTATGTCATCAGATCAAAAGCCCCATCAGGTGGTATGAAAGATATTGTTCTGTCGTTTTCAAAACGGGCCAATCGAACACACCTGCATTAAAGAATAGGTTGTTGAAGAAGAGTGTACATAAAATTCAAGTATCCAATCTTTTTAAATAAAAAGAAAGTAAGAGGATCAACGGAGAAATTTCCAAGTTTCAATTTTAACAGAAGCTTAAACGACTTACTGATGAAATTTGATGTCCTCTAGATCAATGGCTTTTCCCTTTGTTGCTCGTCCCTGCGCTTCCAGCAATACTCTATCATTCAGTCCTAACTTACACTCTGGCATTCCACTGCGATAGAATGGACCACAGAGCAAAAGAGTCAAATAAAACGCCAAGACAAAGATCAAAGCAAAAGGGACTTGGAATTTAACATGATTTAGTTGATCAGGGACAATATTGAAAATTTGATGTGAACTTGGAATTTAACATGATTTAGTTGATCAGGGACAATATTGAAAATTTGATGTGATGACGTACGTCAAGTAAGTTCGCATCTTCAGTGCTCCAACAACATCAGACCTGACAATTTGCCCATTACTGTTGACAAGAATATTTACATTCTCAATTACATCCAAGAAAACCTGGAAAAACAAGAGCAGGCTGTCATCATTTGCAAAACCCAAAAACAGCAGCAAAATGTTATTCTCTTGAAAACAAAACCACTCACTTCGTTCTTCTTGTACTGTATTCCCTCGCTCCTCCAGGAGACAGCATTTGTCACAGCCATAGGAGGTCTCTGTGTAACTTCCATTCTATATGCATCAGTCTTGATGAATTCACTGAGGATTCTTGCTTCGGTATACTGAGGGTAACCAAAGTCCATCATCTCGTCAAGTAACTCATACTGCCAGCAACATAAATCAATTTCAGAATCTAACAATGACAAATACTTTTTAAAATAAATTTGAGTATCTTTTGGTTGGGCAGAGTAAAAGAATAATATACTGCCAAAAAGTACTGATGGTAGAAGCTTAACATACCACTACAACAAAGTTATCCCTCAGTGATTCCTCCTCTAACTCCTCGAAGTAATGCTTGAAGACCTATTAACCAGTGTATTTGGATCAACAATTCCATCATATGAAACATCAATCTTACTTTTGTCTCATTTCCTTTCCAAACCAAATCCGGGGAAAAAAAAATGGAGCCTTAGCCATTACTTACATCGACTACGCGGTGAAGGAAGAAGAGAAGACTAGCAGCATTACAATTCTGTCTGGATGCTATCATCAGGTAAACGTTACTATGTTGCACAAACATGTAAGTCACCCCATTATCGTAAGCAACTGGATCATTTGACTGAGAATCACCCTGAACAATCAAACAACATATTTGAAACAAAATTGAGAATGAATACTCTGATATTAACCAGAAAACATCAAAATGCTGATTCAGATCAAATTGTAATCCAAATCATGTTACTTCCAAAAAGTTTCAAATTCTGTTTGCAATCTTAGGATTTCATCTCCAGTAACTAGAACCTCACAAATGAAAACAGATATGAAATTTTTAGCGGATCAAGCTTGGTTCATTGATTGGAAAGGTCTCAATTTCGATTGGAGAATCTATCAAACATGAATCTACAAGTTCGATCACTACTTCCAGGTTCTCTGCCAATTCTACAGTAACCAACCACTCGGAACAGGCACGAAAAAAACACCCAGCAATAAAACACCGATCAATGAGCAGGAAGACGGAGACCAAAGAGAAAAATTATTTTTTTTTTAAAACCTCTTTCTCGATGAGCTTAGTGAAGAACCGCTCGGCCTGAGCGGCGGTGACATCGCCGCGATAGTCACGCCAGACGAGAACGCGACCCTTGATATCGAGCAGAAACAGCGCGGAGGCCGCTCCTGCCATGTTTCTTCTCTAGGATTATCGAATCAGATCCAAATGCGTCGGATTAATCCACGAGATCTGATGGAAATGATGCTTCTACGGAGAAGGAGAAGTAGCCACATCTAGAGGGAGGAGGTTGAGGTAGATCTTTCGCGGCTGAGAATTTCCATTTTCGCAATCGAGTTTTTCTTCTTCTCCCAGAAATATTGAGGATCTGATGATTTCGTTATTGTTCTTTGGGGTTCATCATATGATAAAACGGAAGAAATTAGCAAATATTCGGAAAAAAGCTTGATTTTGAGCTTCCCGTTTTCGCGTTTTTTCCTCTTATCATATCATAATCATCTATTCATCTGTTAACATTATTTATAAAAAAAAAAATGAAAAACAACATAGAAACAACTCCATAACATTCGTAAAAAGGTTTTTACTATTTACATTCGGATTATTTCCAGCTATCATGCATCAATAATAGCATGACATATGGATCCTAACTTCATATATATAGGATCTCTCGTACTAAGTCCATCAAGCAAGCATTTGCGAAAAGATGGAACGTATCACAAAAACATCTCGACGAAAGAATAACCTAAATCATCATTACATCTAACCCAAGTCACACTCACAAACAGGCCCGTCTCAAACTCTCAATTGACAAAAAACAAAAAAATTGGAAGTTTTTTACTAAAGATTTTTTTTTTAAAAAGAAACAAATTAGATCCTTTTCTCATAATTTTTTTTTCTAAAATCTGGCATGATCCCTCTCGCCACCCCTAGAGTCGGACCTGCTCACAAACAAACCTTAATGATGTGTGAAAGGGCTAATTGCACCGCACCTACTTCACATGTACGTCCGATTCGGAAGACAAACGAGCTAACAGACGGTTTCGAATCACCATTTTTTTTACATTTTTGTAAGGGGCACAAAAATATTTTTTTTGGTGATAATAGTTACATTTTAGGATCACTAAATTTGTTTTCTACTAAACAAGTAATGTTTAAAAAAAATATATATATATAATTTTACATGTATTTTAGAGATAAAATAATAATTATTATCTTTACAAGTAAATATTTCTACAAAAATTAAAAATTAAAAAAGTTACAATTTTTTTTATTTGGGCCACCATGTTTATTGGACTGGCCTTATTCATATGTGATCCCTATAAATACTGATACTGGCTGGTGTTAGACATCGCTGCTAATGTTTTGTTAGATATCGATTACTACTTCTCGAGTCCTTTCTGTTTTGGGCGTCAAGGGGTCTAGGAAGGCACAGCTGCTAATGTTTCAAATAACTTGAATTGTCTCTCCCATGGTGCAGGCTCATCTGCTCCTTAACGGTTGGCCCTCGACAATCCCAAAAAGCAAACACAAGATTTTAATGACCAAAATTTTACATGAACGTAGATATTTTAATTTTGTGCATAATTAGCAAACAACAAAAATAGTCATATATGAAAATAACTATATGACTATTTTCGTTATGTGTTTGATTGCCCTTTTTGTATCAGCGATTTATGGAAATGACTTGCATAGTAAAAGATAGCATGTTATGTATACAAATAATTTACATATATGAAAAAAAAAAAATTTACATATATATTTACACATAACATGTTTTCTCGAAGAAAAAAAAAAGAGAAATTGCTCGTAATAGCACCAATCTAAGTTTTCACTTCAATTATAGCCCCAAAAATATTATGAACCATTTATAGCATTTTCAACTAAAATAAAAGACTAATTTGCCTCTATTATAAAATGACTTACTTAGGATTCGACAAGTCGACGATGACCGAGATTGAGATTGACGACAATGGAGATCGACGACGATGGAGAGTGACGATGGAGATCAACGACAATGGAGAGCGACGATGGAGATCAACGATGGAAATCAACAACGACAGAAATCGACGATGGGAATCGCAATCAAGGACAAAGATCGAGGATGAGAGTAGTTCGAGCTTCAAAGTCGATTGATCTCTGATATACGCAATTCAAATCGAAACAGAGACTACGACGACAATAAAATTAACATTATCCAGGTGATTTTCAATTAAATAATCGATTCAGAGCAGCTTGATTTAACAGTATTTATGCTTTGTCTCTGTTTTTTCTACGAAGATCAAGGACTTCGCTCCGGATGGAGGTTTGGATCCAGTGGAGTCTCAGGGAGTTGTGGATCTCCTCAATAGAGAGCTCACGGGACTGCTTAAGCTGAATCCTAGAGAGTTTTGGAGAGAAGGTCAATTTCAGTTTAGCTTTGGTCTCACGAGTTTCAGCTTTTGTGATGGATTTTGGGCTGATTATCACTTCTTTTTATTAATGACAGTGGCTAGTGATGCATCTTTGCATGATTTTCTGGATAGCTTCTTGGAGTTTAGAAGCATATGGTATGATTTCCCTTTTTATGGTGTCAAGGGAATTTTCTTATGAAGAAGGGCGTCCATCATCATCTTAAATCAAAAAGCCTTCATGATTTGGTCAGAAATGATTTGGTCATCTCCAATCATAAGCATATGTATTTTTCTTTTTCTGTGTTTTTGATTTGGAAGAACAAAACAAATTATTATGCTTTCGATTCTGAGTTTTATTCATTTTGAGAGATAATTAGCCACATTGAGATTGATGTGTATGTTATAATCACATAACAAAAAGGGGAATTTTGATAAATTTACATACTGATGGCTTTGATTGTGACTTTATTTGAGATGATGCTGAAGAATTAAATTAGAAAACAAGCTAGCGTGAAACATGAAAGGTCATGAACTCAAACAGACTTGAAACCATTAGCTATTAAGATGTGAGGCTCAAGTGTTACACAATAGATCTCACTTCCTTTGTCTTTGCTTAGCTCATCGTTCAGTCCTCTTGTTAGTATAACAATTTTACTTGTTAAATTTGATGAATTTTGTTGTTTTTGGAAAATTTTAGAAGCTCTTCATAAATATTTAGTAAACTTTCCCAAATATTTAGAAACTCTTCCTGAATTTAGAAAACCTTTTGAAATTTTGATATACTTTCATAAATCACACAACGATGTCGAATTGTTTTACGCATTTCAGAAGGTCTTCCTAAAACAAATAAATGTCTTCATAAAACCATTAAATGAGAATTTTTATGCTTACAATAACTTATATTTTTATTATGTCACCTTCATTAGAATACATCAAACAGAGTATGCACTATCACATACAAGACAAAAATATATTTTTGCTTAGTATTCCAGATTCTTAGTAAAACAAAAAAAACGATTCAATTAGCTATAGGGATTGCTACATAAAAAACTCAAACTGGCTACATAAAAGGATATTTTGGAAGCCCATCCTACACATGCAGAATTCTTTCCTAATTCGCCTACAAATTCTTCTTAATTCACAGACATCATACAAGCACCAAAGCCTCACCTGGGAGGCAGCCAAATAATGTCGAATTGTTGTTATTGATTGTGATCTTCTTCCTTTGAATGCTTATTTCAGAAGAGTAAGAAAAACTTTCAATTTGTTTTGCATCCTGCTCTAAATCCTCCTGCTGTTCATATATGATGTTCACATTCGACAGAGGATTAATCATTTGCATGTGAACCAATATTTAAAGATTAAAGAAGAGTTTATGCACAAGATGAGAAATAGGCACTAATTATGAAGTTATTCTACACGTTTAGGAATGTCTTCTTAAAACGTATAAATGAGAATTTTGTGTATATTTATACAATAATTTAAATTTAGAAAGTCATCCTACATATTTTGGAAGATCGTCCTAAAACATATAAGTGATAATTTTTGTGCATATAATTATTAAAAAAAATCAAAGTTAGGAAGCTATCCTACACACTTACGAAGAATTTCTTAAAACGTCTAAATGATAACTTTTGTGTCCATTTATATAACTCAAATTTGGTCAGATATGTCAACACAATATGAAAACTAAAAATGGTTTAATGTTCTCTTACTTGAATGTTTAGTAAGCTCTTAAATGGTCAAATAATTTATCTTAAAACGTGTAATGAAAACTTTTGTGCATGTTTATACATCCACTCAAATTTAGGAAGCTATCATACACATTTAAGAAGACCTTCCGTTAAACATTAAAAATACTTTTTAAAGAATTTATGAATGTCTTATAATAGTCAAAGAAAATCTCTGAAAATTCTAAGAAGTTTAAGAAGCTTTTTTAATAATTTAGAAAGTTTTGTAACATTTTAGCAAATCTTTCTAACATTTAGGAAGTTTTTCTAAATATTTAGGAAGACCTTCCTAACATTTAAAGTCTTTCTAAACATTTAGGAAGACCTTCCTAACATTTAAATTTTTTCTAACGATTTACTAAATCATTTAAAGGTGGCTGAAAAGCTGATTAAGAAGAATAAGAAAGGATTTCTACATGTTTATAAATGGCTTCTGAGATATCTTTTTTTTTTAGTTTGTCACTCGTTTGTCCTTCTAAGAATAAAACAAAAAACAAAAATTGATGTTTTTGATGATTTAGCTTCTTTAACAAGTTCACTTTTATGTAATAATAGTTCACATTAGCTTCACCAAAGATTTTTTAAAATATTCAAGCAAGCTTCTTAATTTAGGAAACATATTTAGTAATGTCTTCCTAAATTTGTATGAAAGCTTACTAAAGGTTTACTAATTTTAAATGTACACATTTTTTTATTTATAATACATACTGTTACCATTAGTATTTGTCCAATATTTGGCCCTTAAGTTTATTTTAGACATTAATCACAAAGATAAAGACAATGAGTTTTTCTAAAACATTAGAAATTTATGAAGCAGTTATACATATTTAGGAAGACTTTCCTAACACATATATTTACTAAATATTTAGAATTTAATAAGTTTTTTGACTTTTTAGGAAGACTTTATACAAATTTAGGAATGCCTTCCTAAATCATATGTTAGTTACTAAAACAGTTCACGCTCGTCAACAATAACTTTGTCGGTGTATGTGTAAGAAAAAGTAACAAACAAAATCATGATTTTTCATAAAGTACCTTAAACAGTACTTTCATCTCTATTTACACCACAGATAAACGTAACTTTATAACTTACGAAGGATTCCTACATATTCAGGAAGGTGTTCCCAAATATTATTTTGTATCTTTTTTTAATTTGTCAACTTGTTTACCTTCCAAATACCGAGAAAAACAAAAGGGAAACTTTATTTTCTACGTTAGTTTCATACACCATTTTACTGAAGGTGAGCTCTCTCACTAGCAAACAAATCCAAACTTTCACCATTCACATTAATTTATAAAATGATGCTTGGAAATCAACATGAGGCTTGGAAATCTCCAAAGTCATCATCTGGTGCATGTTGAACGCCTATTTCTTCTGCTTCTGTCTTCTTTCTGCAACGGATACATATATCTCAGAATTTTCTCCGTCGAACTATAATGAAAACGAGAATCTGATGGGAAGTCGAGAGGTTCGAGTTCTCCTCAAAAAGCTTCTCTATTTCAGATGATTGGTTGTCAATATGAAAATAATGCACGAAATCGATATCCCAAATCAAGCCCCGTGAATATTGTATATACTAATTGCATAAAGCTAAAGAAATAGGCTCTAATTTTCCCACTGAGACATGGAGGAGTTTAGCGAATATAACTCTTCCTCGTGAATATTTTACCAAATCAATAATCAGTCCCTAATTTGTGATTTTTCCAAACCAAATCAGATTATCATAAGAACAAGCTGTGTTTTGAAATATTTGAGAAACTTTAAGATCAAACCCACAACTGAATTTCACCAATCCAATTTCCTAAAGGATAACAATCATCGATCCCTAAAATGGGAAAAATTCTTAAATTGAAACTCTTCAAATCAAACCCACAACTTAAAATTGAATCTAGTCAATGTTCAAGGTCTAATTAAGAGAAGATTAATAAACGGATAGATTGTTACCTCCATTTCACGGAGATCCTCGTAAATGTCGGTGACATAAGGTCCACTCATCTTGGGATCATCATATCGAGAATCGATGTCAGATCCTGATTCCACGGCAGTCAAAGCCACCAGAACTGTGTTTCTCTGCTTCTCCGAAGCTCCAAGGCTCTTTCTGGGCTTCCAGATCTCTCTTTTCTGACTGAGATTGTTACGACAGTGACGTTGGATACATTTAGAAGCTCGTCGAGCAGAACTCTCTTCTTATTGACTCGCTCCTCCTTCGTGGCCATCGCTTTTCTTTTCACCGCCACTCTCGTCATCCTCACGCAGATCTACTTCTCCGTCATCGTCGAGAGATTGTTGTCGTCGAGAGATAGAGATGAAATGAAAGTTTTTTTGGAAATTTGTTTTTAGGAAGGGTATAATTATCTTTTAACGTTTAATGAATGCTATTTCTGAAATAAAATGAGCGTGTGGACTATATTGGAATAGAAAACTTCATTTTATGTCATTTAAGAGAATTGCCAAAAAAAAAATCTATTATCTGTGAAATTTCTCGCCAATAACACGTTATACATGAACATCGAAAAATATAATCGTTCGCAGCTTCTCATTTTTTTCACATGCTCCTCCGACATTTTATTTTCTTAGCTTTCCATATTTTCTTCTTTATATACCTAATTATATACCTCTACAAATTAAAGACGTGCTTATCTCCTCGTCTTAGGGTAAATTTTAATAATGTAGCTCCTAACATTTTTTTTTTAAACTACTAATTAAATTATAAAAATGTTTAAAAAATAAATTTGAACTTTTTTTTAATAAAACATATAATGTACGTAATGTTACGAAAAACTAAATTAGATATAAGTTTTTGGTTTGAAGACAAAATAAATATTCAATGTAAAGCATTATCTATTAAGATTGTGTAAATAATAAATATCTTATGAATTTTGTGTTGATTAATGTTTAATCTAACTAACACATTAGTTGATTTTTCTTTACAAAACATCTACTATGATTTTTAAATATTTTTATACATGAAAACATAGTTAATGAAAAACAAAAATGTGCTTTAGGCTTAAATGGTAGGATCGGCCCTGGTAAATTCATATGAAATTGTTTTCCACCATTTTCTTTTCCTATATCGCACCAAAAGGGGGACTATAGGGTTGACTTCTTGTAATGGGTGTGACTGAAGAAAACGAAAGGGGGTCAAACATTGATCCGGTCAACAAAATATAGAACGAGCATTGACCAAATATTCAAAACTTTGAAGCGATAGAACACTCTCCATCTCGTTAATTCATTAATTACTTGCACGGAACATGATATATACAAAGGCTTAAATATAGTAATAATTAAAAAAGAAATAAGTGTAAATTAAATTCATATGGCTTAGAGTCACGCGTTTCCTCGGGTTCCCTATTATCTCATTTAAAACCTATTTGAATAGTACTTTCTATATTTGCTCCATGTGTGATGTGTTCGCTCACTCTCACACACATTCTTCATTTTTTCAAGGATCACACACACATTCTTCCCACAATCGGTTTCAGGCATGAATAATTTATTTATATAACTTCTAAGATTAAGAAGATCCATGGCTTGCTCTTGTGTAAAAATTGTCCCAATTGTATCTAGTTTAATTATCCCGTTTAAAAGATCAAAAAGATAGTATATTATGCGAAAATACTCAATAATTTATGTGTATGAAGGTTTTATATTGATGTGGCCAAACAAATTACATGTAGAGAAACCATATTTTCTAATACCATCTTTACTCGCGTAATTTCGACAAACATATTATTATTATTATTATTTTAATAAAAAGGGCAACAAACATATTATTAACAAGATATAAATTAGGAAAAGCACTTTTTAGTTGAATACGATATCTTTTTCACTAGAAAAACACGTGAAATATTATATCACCTTTCAGTTTGTAATGAATAAAACCTACAATTGATCATCGTTTTTCATGTTAACTGCATGTAGATGGCCATAGATTACATTTACTTACGTTCCATTTACATGTATATATTACTATTAATTAATTATGACTATCATAATTCTTTATACACGTCCTTTTTATGGGGAAAACACAAAACGCAACAATCGCGCAGCGGAATAAAGTTCCTCGCATTTGTGTAAACCTGTGAGAAAAATACTTCGACGATGGCAGAAAATTATCAATGCAGAAAGTAAAGGAGACGCAAACTTATTTTACGTGAAAAACCTCCTCGATGTGAGGAGTAAAAACCACGGGACCGTAATCCACTCAAAAATTCACTATATGAAATGAATATGAGTTACAACCACGTCCTCCCTGTTCCTACAGAACAGATCCAGAGACTCAAGCTCCCACAGAGCAATCTCCAATACAACAAACTCAACAAGAGAGCAACACAAGAGCAATACAAGAGCTCAGAAATAAGCAGTTACAAACGACTTCAGTTCACTAGGATTCCGGCCACCAGATGAAGATCCAACCGTACAAATCAAAGCAGAACCAGTCAACAACAACTCTGCCAAATTTCAGCTCAAACAGAGAAGAACTCACCGTCGGATTTTCCAAACACCCAAAACATAACCTGCTGAACAACTGCAGCGAACAGCGACGCTAAAACCCCGATTCACGAGAAACCAACCGTTGAAATAAAAATCCCACCGTTGAATCTCAAACCCACTGAGGCACGAAGCTTTCCACAAAATTTCAGCCCGATCAGGAAACTTTCAAGCCTCCGATCGCAGTCTTCAAGAACCTGGACGAAAACTGTTTTCACCTCTCTTCTTGCCTCTATTTTCCTTTCTCTTTTCTCTTGTCTTTTTTGCCTCTTTTTCTTTCTTTTTCTACTTGGCTCTTGGCTTTTGACCCTTATGTAGCCACAAACACATATTAAAAGTCTTTATATATTTATATATATATATCTATATATATAATCCTCCACTAGGAGGAACACCAACAAACTCCCCCTCCGACTAGGTGGAGGAAACAGCCATACCGGCTATCTCTCGGCAAACTTCAAGCTTCCCTCTCGGCAATGACTTTGTCATCATATCAGCTCCATTATCATCTGTATGAACTTTCACAAGTTCCACTTCCTTAGAAGCAACCACATCACGTATCCAATGATACCTCTTGTCAATGTGCTTTGAACGCGAATGAAATGTAGAGTTCTTCCCGAGACAAATTGCACTTTGACTATCGCAAAGCAACACATACTTATCTTGCTTGAAACCGATCTCCTCAAGAAAATTCTTCATCCACAACAACTCCTTACAAGCTTCCGTTGCGGCTATAAACTCAGCTTCAGTGGTAGAAAGTGCAACACATTTTTGCAACCTTGATTGCCATGCCACAGCTCCACCCGCAAAGGTTACCAAGTAACCCGAAGTAGACTTCCTGGAATCAACATCCCCAGCCATATCAGAATCAGTGTAACTGACAAGCAATGGCTTATCACCTCCAAAGGTAAGCTTCAAGCTAGAAGTCCCTCGAAGATATCTCAAAATCCACTTCACAGCATTCCAATGTTCTCTTCCAGGTTTGGAAAGAAAACGACTAACTGTACCAACAGCGTGAGCTAAATCTGGTCTTGTACAAACCATGGCATACATCAAACTACCAACTGCAGAAGCATATGGAACCCGCGCCATATCTTCCTTCTCAGAATATGTACTCGGACTCTGTTGAATGCTCAATTTAAAGTGTGTAGCAAGAGGAGTGCTAACACCTTTAGACTTTTCCATGTGAAACCTTTGAAGTACCTTCTCAATATACTTCTCTTGAGACAAGTGAATCAACCTCGCACCTCTGTCTCTAGCAATTCTAATACCAAGAATCTGTTTCGCTGGACCCAAATCTTTCATGGCAAAGGACTTGCTAAGCTGCTTCTTTAGCTCTTGAATTCTGCTCAAGTTCCTGCCCACAATCAACATATCGTCAACATACAACAACAAGATGATAAAATCATCATCACCAAACACCTGCACAAATACACAATGATCAGAAGTAGTCTCCTTATAACCATGCTCCCCCATAACAGACTTGAACTTCATGTACCACTGCCTCGGTGCTTGTTTCAATCCATAAAGACTTTTCTTCAGGCGGCAAACTAAGTCCTCTTTGCCCTTCTTCACAAAGCCTTCCGGTTGTACCATGTAAATCTCCTCCTCCAAATCACCATGAAGGAAAGCTGTCTTTACATCCATTTGCTCAACCTCTAGATCAAGACTCGCTGCCAATCCAAGTACAACTCGAATGGATGACATCTTCACAACAGGAGAAAAGATTTCATCATAATCAATCCCCTTCTTTTGGCTGAATCCTTTCACAACCAATCTAGCCTTGTATCGAGGTAGCAAACTGGTATCTTCATGCTTAATCCTGTACACCCACTTATTAAGCAATGCCTTCTTGCCCTTTGGCAACTTCACCAACTCAAATGTATGATTCTCATCAAAAGAATCCATCTCTTCTCCCATGGCACAAAGCCATTTATCCTTGTGTTCATCTTCCAAAGCTTCATCAAAACTTTCAGGTTCTCCCCCATCAGTAAGTAACACATAGTCACTAGGATCATACCTTGTCGACGGTTTTAGACCTCTCTCAGATCTTCTAACAGCAGGTAGGTTCTCGATAGCTGGTGTTCCATCATGATCGTCACCATGATCACCAATACCATCATCATCATGTGCAGGAGCATCTGCACTGGGTGTATCAACTTGAACATCACCTTCGACCTGACCGTGGACCGATGTAGAAGGAGCAACCTCTGAATCAATCAAACTCTCAAAACTCTGAGCTGGTTTTATGGACTTGTCAATGTCCTTAATCGTTTGATCTTCCATGAACACAACATCTCTGCTCCTAATGAGCTTCTTCTCAACGGGATCATAAAATCTGTATCCAAACTCATCTTGACCATAACCAATGAACACACATTGTCGCGACTTCGATTCAAGCTTCGACCTCTCATCCTTGGGAATA
Source organism: Alliaria petiolata (assembly GCA_020283515.1). NCBI lineage: Eukaryota > Viridiplantae > Streptophyta > Magnoliopsida > Brassicales > Brassicaceae > Alliaria > Alliaria petiolata. Next base: position 86,283,334 of record JAHZTW010000001.1, read on the forward strand.
TGCACAAATGCCTTGCACCCAAAGACACTCAAATGACCATAAGAAACATACTTACCGGTCCAAACTCTCTCTGGAATATCACCCTCCAATGGAGAACTTGGTGACAAATTTAGCACATGAACAACCGTGCTCAAAGCTTCAGCCCAGAAAGTCATCGCCAAGCCTGACTGTGAAATCAAACATCTAACTCTCTCGACAATCGTTCTGTTCATCCTCTCAGCCAACCCATTCAACTGTGGAGTCTTAGGCGGCGTGAACTGATGCCTAATACCATGTTCCTTGCAATAAGCATCAAACGGTCCAGAATAATCTCCACCATTATCACTACGGAAACAATTCAACTTCTTTCCCGATTGTCTATCAACCAATGCCACAAAATGCTTGAAATATCCCAGAACCTGATCTTTAGTCTTCATAGTGTAAACCCACAACTTCCTCGAATGATCATCAATGAAAGTGACAAAATATGATCCACCACCAAGAGATTTTGTCTTCATTGGACCACATACATCTGAATGCACCAAATCAAGTATCTCGGGTTTCCTAGAAGGTGTAGAAGACTTGAAAGAGACCCTGTGTTGTTTCCCCGCAATACAATGCGCACACTTCTGCAAGTGTAAACCGGAGATCCCTTGAATAGACTCCTTCTTAGACAACACAGGCAATCCTTTCTCACTTATGTGACCAAGTCTCCTATGCCACAACTCCATGGCATCATCATTCTCCAAAGCATTAACAATGTCTTCAGAGATCCTAGCTTGCATCCAATAGAAAGATGAAAGCTTATCACCTCGAGCCACAACCATAGAACCTCTTGAAAGTTTCCATTTACCACCACCAAATAAGCTATAGAAACCTTCATCATCAAGTCTTCCCGTAGATATCAAGTTCAACCGAACATCTGGGACATGCTTAACTCCTTTAAGCACAAGTTTAGTACCAATACTAATCTCCAAGCAAATATCACCAATGCCAACAACTTGAGCTAAACCATCATTACCCATCTTCACAGAACCATAATTACCTGGAGTATAGGTAGAAAATAAATCCCGCTGCGATGTAGCATGAGTAGTAGCTCCACTATCAACCACCCAACTGGTGTCTTGGCATGCAACATTAATGGCATCACAATCATGGAGAATCAGAAACTGATCATCGGTGATCGTCACCCGATCTTCACCATCTCCTTGCTGCTTGTTGTCTCTTTTCAACTTCCAGCAATGTTTCTTCGTGTGCCCTTTCTTATGACAATAGTGACACTCTAAATTCGCAAATCTAATAGACTTACTTCTGCTTCTGCTCTTGTCCTTCTTGGGCTCTCGATGTGTATTCCTCCCCCTTGACTCAGTAACCAAAACATCTGAACGTGAGGAACTAGCATTTGAATGCCTTCTTGTTTCCTCATTTAAAAGACTGTTCTTCACTAAGTCCATCGAAACAGCACCATCCGATGTGGAGTTACAAATAGACATCCTGAACACCTCCCAAGAATCTGGTAATGTACCAAGAAGCCACAAACCGTGAATCTCATCATCAAACTTGATTCCCATGACAGACAGTTTGTTGAGAAATCCCTGAAACTCATTCAAGTGATCCGTCATCGGAGTTCCCTCCTGATACCTCAGCACAATCAACTTATTAATCATATACATCTTGTTATTCCCGGTCTTCCGAGCATACAACTGCTCCAGCTTCAACCACAAAAGACGAGCATCAATCTCATTCTCAATATGATTCAAAACATTATCATCCACCCACTGTCTTATCGAACCACACACTTTGCGATGCAGCAGCTTCCAATTATCATCGGTTATATTATCAGGTTTGGTCTCCTGAAACACCATATGAAAATCCTTCACGAAAAGCAAATCCTCCATCTTGCCTTTCCATATATGATAGTTAGCACCATTTAAGCTTATCATCCTGCCCATATTTTCCATCGTTCACACAAGCAAATCAATAACTCAAAGCTCTCAAAACCAGAAGCTCTGATACCACTCTGATGGGGAAAACACAAAACGCAACAATCGCGCAGCGGAATAAAGTTCCCCGCACTTGTGTGAACCTGTGAGAAAAATACTTCGACGATGGCAGAAAATTATCAATGCAGAAAGTAAAGGAGACGCAAACTTAATTTACGTGGAAAACCTCCTCGATGTGAGGAGTAAAAACCACGGGACCGTAGTCCACTCAAAAATTCACTATATGAAATGAATATGAGTTACAACCACGTCCTNCCATGGCTTGCTCTTGTGTAAAAATTGTCCCAATTGTATCTAGTTTAATTATCCCGTTTAAAAGATCAAAAAGATAGTATATTATGCGAAAATACTCAATAATTTATGTGTATGAAGGTTTTATATTGATGTGGCCAAACAAATTACATGTAGAGAAACCATATTTTCTAATACCATCTTTACTCGCGTAATTTCGACAAACATATTATTATTATTATTATTTTAATAAAAAGGGCAACAAACATATTATTAACAAGATATAAATTAGGAAAAGCACTTTTTAGTTGAATACGATATCTTTTTCACTAGAAAAACACGTGAAATATTATATCACCTTTCAGTTTGTAATGAATAAAACCTACAATTGATCATCGTTTTTCATGTTAACTGCATGTAGATGGCCATAGATTACATTTACTTACGTTCCATTTACATGTATATATTACTATTAATTAATTATGACTATCATAATTCTTTATACACGTCCTTTTTATGGGGAAAACACAAAACGCAACAATCGCGCAGCGGAATAAAGTTCCTCGCATTTGTGTAAACCTGTGAGAAAAATACTTCGACGATGGCAGAAAATTATCAATGCAGAAAGTAAAGGAGACGCAAACTTATTTTACGTGAAAAACCTCCTCGATGTGAGGAGTAAAAACCACGGGACCGTAATCCACTCAAAAATTCACTATATGAAATGAATATGAGTTACAACCACGTCCTCCCTGTTCCTACAGAACAGATCCAGAGACTCAAGCTCCCACAGAACAATCTCCAATACAACAAACTCAACAAGAGAGCAACACAAGAGCAATACAAGAGCTCAGAAATAAGCAGTTACAAACGACTTCAGTTCACTAAGATTCCGGCCACCAGATGAAGATCCAACCGTACAAATCAAAGCAGAACCAGTCAACAACAACTCTGCAAAATTTCAGCTCAAACAGAGAAGAACTCACCGTCGGATTTTCCAAACACCCAAAACATAACCTGCTGAACAACTACAGCGAACAGCGACGCTAAAACCCCGATTCACGAGAAACCAACCGTTGAAATAAAAATCCCACCGTTGAATCTCAAACCCACTGAGGCACGAAGCTTTCCACAAAATTTCAGCCCGATCAGGAAACTTTCAAGCCTCCGATCGCAGTCTTCAAGAACCTGGACGAAAACTGTTTTCACCTCTCTTCTTGCCTCTCTTTTCCTTTCTCTTTTCTCTTGTCTTCTTTTTCTGCTTACTTGCCTCTTGACTTTTGTTGCCTCTTTTTATTTTGCCTCTTGACTTTTACTTTTATCTAATCACACAATTAGATTAAAAAGTATATAAATATATATATACACCCCACTAGAAAGATTAAAAAGTATATAAATATATATATACACCCCACACTAGGAGGAACACCAACACTTTTAAACCATCACTATCACATTTAATAAAGATACAATGTACACTCAATCTCATTACCTCTGCCTTCTTTGAATGTTTTTTTTTGTTTTTTAACCAGAAGAAGAAATACCAAAATACGAATTTTTAAAAAAACATTTATCATATAACATTATTTTAATCGAAAAAAAAAAATAACCGATCTGAATCGACACTGATCGGTTTGTCTTCAAGTCGCTGTTGACTATAAGACCCTCTTCCCTGAATCACATGTCCCACTCTCTCTCTCTTTGCATTTTCTGTCGTTACAAACTAATCTAAACCCTAAAAACCAACTCTTTCTTTCTTATTTCATTTCCTTTCCTTTTTAAACATTCACTTCTCTGATTTTTTCCAAAGACAAACCCAATCACAATTCCTCTGTTTCTCTCTAACCTTATAGGACAACTTATGGGATTTTCCGGCAAGACCCACCACCAGTTCGACGTCGAATTCCGCGAAACTCCCGAGGGAAAGAAATGGGTCATTCCCGGAATCTCATTACGTGCGCCGATGAAACCGACTAGCCTCTCCACCTCTGCCGTAGCCGACACGGAAGACGACGTTCATCAAGATCAGTATCCGACGACCCCAACGGCGGCTTCCGTTAGAATACCGACGGTTTTTCCGTGTCCTCCGGCGCCAAAGAAACGAAAACGGTCATTAAAGTTTAGTTACGGCGGCGCTAGAGAATTCTTCTCTCCACCGGATCTCGAGACCGTCTTCATACAGAGAGCTACTTAATTCTGATTTATAATCTCTACAACCCTCTAACCTTTTTTTTTTTTTAAATATTTTCTTAAATTTATAATGTAATTTCTTCATTAGTGTAGTTCTACTCTTAAGCGTTTTCTTCCTTATTTTCGTTTTATACATTAAAAAAAATTTGTTAGGAGTTAAGACACTAATTAAGGTTAGTGAGCTTCCATGTTCATGTACAATTTTTTTTCAGTATAAAAGATAAATATTTGATTTTTCTTAATAGTTGTCTACTAGTTGCTGCATTTTCCTGATCTGGTTAACGAAAAGGTTCCCCAGTTACATTTTGGGAAACTCTAGCCGTTGAATGTTACAATTATACTTATAAAATTATTGGAAATTTTAAATTTTATAGAATATGATTGGGAAATTTGATGATGCATGTTACTTAATATATGTTGTTCACAGATTAAAAGAGTATAACTTCCTATCTGCCATTTTGTTTGTTGATTCATTTTTCTTTGCTTTACTTTTAACCATGATAAGAAAATAATTTTTCCATTAAAGTTATAAGTTTGTTTTTCGGTTGAGGGTGAGAAGTAAGAATTTCTGTTCCAAGATAATTACTGTAAACGGTTGGAAAATTTTAAGATACAAGAACTCTTCCTTTTATATTTCCCAACCAGCTGGAAATATGGCTATTAGGAAACTCAACGACGAAGAGTTTTCATGTAGCTAGTCATCATGAATAAAATCGTTGCACCATATACATGTAAAAACCAAGTATAGTTTGATTATATCGAAGAATAAAACTTAACGATGGTAGCTGCTGGAGCTTAATTTGCGAATCCACCAAGATTGAGAAAGTGATGATGATATTTGTCATTTAAATTCTGAATATAGTTTTGGAAATTCTTTTTATTTTTTAAACATTTTACACTGTCTTCCCAATAATTTGCGAGAAGTCAAGCACTAATTAGTTACAAACTTACAGGAATAGTTTTCTAGTTTTTTTAGCCGGAAAAACAATTAGTCTTTTCGTTTCTTAATTTTGGATATTCTGTTATATTTGTGAAGCAACTTGTTACTAGCTAGATGTTAGATATTAGGTAATAACATAAGTTAGATGACTATACTAGAGAAGACCGTGGGAGCCACTAGAAAGGATTGGTCTAGCAAGTTAGATGACTCTCTTTGGGCGTATAGAACAGCATACAAGACTCCAATTGGGACCACGCCTTTCAACCTCCTCTATGGCAAGTCTTGTTACTATAAAAAAACAAATTGCAAATGTTTCTAAAAGATAATAAAAAGGAGTTCAAAAAAAAAAAGGTAGCACATCCTCAACATCGTTACTCTAAAAGGTATATACAAAAGCAAATCAAGAAAATAAACATATCGCAAACAAAATCCACCAAATCGATTCTAAACATTATAAAATGAAAACGAGAGTATTTTGAGGTGTAACATCAGATAACATAAGTTGCACTACTTAGTTCATAGAGAGAGGCAGGCAGAATCTAACTAGTAAACAACAAACCGTTTTCCTCATCACTTTCCATGTTCATGGTCACCTCCTCTGCCATAAACACGATAAGAAGAAAATGAGAGGACTTTGAGAAGCATAACCTCAGATAAAGGGAAGTTGGAGGCAGAACCAAAGTACCACTTACCTTATTTTAACAAACTAAAAGAAAACTGGTTCTTGTTCTTCCATGAACGTGTCTAAGAGAAGGCGCTCAATGTACATAAAATAGATGTCTCCAAGCTGTTCTTCTTCTGTTGCAGCTTCACGATCATCCTGCGTGATTCCGTAAAATACAAAATGCTTAAATCCATAAAATGAAAAAACAAAGGTATGGTTTCTAGAACCATATGTTAAATCTTTACCATGGACATTATGCACTTCTGATGAAACATGTCCTTGCAGTAGAAGCAGGAGTAGCTCTTATTGTAGCAATCTTGTTTCTTTTTCTTTTTGGTCGAACTCTTACCGTTGCAATCTAATCCACAGATAGCACACGGATTCCTGTTAAAACGATCGTCTACAAAGATAGCATGTTGATGCTTTTGGGACTTTAGAAAGGCTGGAAATGCAAGACACTCTCCATGGGCGCAGAAGTTGCAATCAATACAGCCGTAGAAAGACGAACCACAAGATCTACCACAAACACTACAGGCTCGAGCCACCCTCGAGTCATCAATCCAAAAGTTATAGAAAGTATGCTTGTGAACGTTCTTCTTCTCCGATACAACTTCTTTGCTGCATTCAATATGAAAACCGACTTTACAATCGTAGCAAGAAAGACCATACTTTGCAATATCCAGCTTGCACGCAATGCACTTGAATCCACTTATCAGTCTCATTAGAAGTGTGTGACAAGAGTGCTTAGGATGTATGTGTGGCGTTTGTCTCCAAACTTCAATACAACGAGGATGATATATATCTCCACACTGCATACATGACACAACTTTCCCACAAAGTCTCTGATCACAAATAGTGCAAGCAATCGACCTTGATACCATAACTTGAAACAAATCATGCTTATATGTTGAACATTTTTCTACTGTGGTTCCAATGACTTGCTGCCCCTTATGCAACACTCCAAGAATCTGATTAAATCTCGCCACACACTTTATACAAGTGATTAGATTGCATATGCGACAGAAGAGATTGAAATCTTTTATTTTCTCTCTGTATGTATCACAATTCATAGTAAACCATGTTGGACAACTTGGCAGGAGTGTCAAATCATGGTTGAAATGAAGTCGATGCCTTGATGGTTGGCCCAGCTTTGCACAGTATTCATGTGCCTGAAACTTACAATTCTCGCAATCCCATGAGATAGCAAATATCTTTTCACAACATATTGTGCATTTTGTATCTTTCACTTTGATCGATTTCAGCAAATGAATATGTCCAACATCATTAACCTGCAAGAAGTACCTAAAAATATTAGTCTAAATAAATATTTCTTTCACTAGTACGTACCAAATAGTATGAGTTTGTTTTCAAATTCAGCACATGAATATGTCCAAATTTTTATGGCAAATACTATAAAGCCATACCATGAGTTTGTTTTCAAATTTGTTGGTTTCAAAGTCTTCTCGTTTCTTTCCTCTTGCGACGTCTTTACCACAAGAATATAGATCTTTCAAGTACAATGGCGAAGGTGTTTCCTGTTGATTACAAGTAAGAGTAGCCCATCATCTCCTTCATCAAAAATTCCCATTAATTAAGAATAATCATAATTGTTGCTAATAACATATTAATTACCTTGCGTAAAATGCATTCGATGTGGCCAAGAAAATCACATTCTTTGCAAGAATAGCATGATGTCCTAATGTACTATTGTCTCGCAAACGCCACAATATTCTAAAGAATCACCAATGAAAATCTCGCATTGTGATACTCAAAATGAAAAAAAAAAGAATAAAAAAAATTAAATTTCGCATTATTTTCTCTCTGGGGTATATCAAGACACTCAAAATGAAATTTCAAACCACATTTGACGCAGTGATAATCAGTGGCGAATACAGAAACTATATTGATTGGGGTCAAAATATATAAAAGGTGTCAATAGTGGGATTCGAGCCATGGTTTAGGGTATCGAGCCATGGTTTAGGGTAGTCCTGGGCATTCGGATCCTCGGATCGGGTTGGGTCGGGTCTTTCGGGGTTCGGATAGTTCGGATAGAAGAGGTTAGGACTCATTTAGGACCCGCTTGAAAATCGGGTCAGTTCGGTTCGGGTCCTTATCGGGTCGGGTCGAGTTTTGGAAATTTGTAAAGAACCGAATAGGACCCGAAATATTTTGAGCCAGACCCGCAATTTTTGATTTGGACCCGAAAATCTAATTTGGACCCGAACTACTCGATTAACCCGAAATTTTGCTCTTCTTAACAAACGAATTGGGCTCTTCAATAAGGCCCAACACGTTAGACAGCCCATTATCCAACTCCAAAAACTCATCTTTGATTCACCAAAAGTGATTTGCAAATCGTGAACCAGATTCTTGACGGAGGAGAAGGAGAAGAAAGAGGAGGAGAAGGAGGAGAAGGAGAAGAAGGAGGTGGAGGAAAAGGAGAAGGAGAAGATGGAGAATCGAAGGATGTGGAGAATTAATGACAGTGAATTCCTTAAGGAAAGTGATGCGCGTGGGTCGAGATGAAGGATCTCAATCCGTCGCAGAACAGCGGAGTGTTCGACGCTCCCATCTCTTCCGTCGAGAAAGTGAAGAAATCGTAGAGATCGGCGGAGATTTTGTTGCTCCGCGTGGCTCCGATCTGAGAAGGAGAAGAAGAGAAAGAAAAGAAGGAGACTTGGAGAAAGAAGAAGAGAAGGAGAAGAAGGAAAAGAAGGAGATTCAGAGAAGGCACAAGAGAAGGATAAGAATCGAAGAAGAAGAAGAAGAATCGAAGAAGGAGAAAGAAGATCGAAGGAGGCGGTGGTTTTAAGAAACTTAGGTTTTTGTTAGTTTTGTGGTTTGGTTCGGGGTGTTCGGTTACCCGATCGGTTCTCGGGTTTTACTCGAACCGAACCGGGAACCGAATCACATTTGTTTAAGAACCATTCGGTTTTTGACCAAGAACCGAAACCGAACCGAACCGGATTTTCCAGGTCGGTTCAGTTCGGGTCCGTCGGGTCCGGGTTATATGCCCAAGACTAGTTTAGGGGGTTCAATAGTCACTTTTTACCATTAGTGGTAGAGGGATTTCATGATTTTATGTACATTTAAACCTTTTATACATATCTATACGGTGTCAGGTGACACCCTAAGTCTCTTAGTGGATTCGCCACTAGTGATAATACGATTGAAGAGAGATAACCTCACTTTTCTTGCATACTTGACATGGATGTTTTCTAAAGACGTTTCTAGCATCATGAGACTTAGGAAGACATAAAACAATTTGTGGTCACGACGAGACTTATGAATTAAACCTCGCAACAAAGAATCCGCACACCTCACGTGAAGATAGAATTGGCATTCTAGACAACCAAACGGGACAGTGCGGATATTGTATCCACATCCACCACAAGATACTCCAGGATTACAATGTTGAATGTAATCGAGGCATTTAAGAGGTTGTGCAGGATGCACACGATGTTGAATCTCTATGGTAACATCATCAATGCAACACTCATGAACAACGAATAACAATGAACGCAGCCGTAACATATAACAGAGGGAGAGAGTGGAAGCTCACACAACAAACAAGATCCTTTGGCGTCAATACCTGGTCTACACCTCTTAAGCAAGTGAGCATGGATGTAATAGAGCTCTTCTTTGAGATCCCAGCTTCTGAAAATGCTAGGCAGGAGCGCACATTCTAGATCAAGGTAGATCTCACATTCTTTGCACTTGTAGAAGGAGTCTGAAGACATGGTTCCACATCTGGAGCAAATGATGTGTTCAGGTTTCTGATCAAGGTTTCGGAGACAAAACTCAAGAGGGTGCTCCGAGTGAAATTCGTGTGACACCTCCTGAGGTAAGTTGGAGCAACTTTGGCATAGATCAAAATTACAAGGGATGCATGTGAACTCCACAACTTCAACTTTGAAGCAAATGTTGCAGATCTCGTTTTCGAAATTGGCGAGGTCAACACGCATTCATGGTGACAAGAGATGAAAGATATGGCTTAATTGCTTGATTTATTCATGAGAACCGATGTTCTGTATTTATACAAAGAGAGATCTAAAACTAAATGGAAATATTCCTAAAGACAATATGTGCATAAAGGAAATCTAATATACAAACTTCTAATTTACTAAGCCCCCCCCCCCCCCACTCAAGTTGGAGCGTACTAGTCTTGAATGCCCAACATGGACAAAAGTTTATCAAACTCCTTGCGTCCTAACGCTTTTGTAAGAATGTCAGCAAGTTGAGTACGAGGAGAGACGTGAGCTGTTTGTATCGTCTTGTCAATAATTAGATCGCAGACATAGTAACAATCAACTTCGATGTGCTTCGTTCTTTCATGGAAAACCGGATTGGCACTAATATGTATAGCTGCTTGACTATCACAAAACACAGTCATCGAATATGTGTGATCAACACCAAGCTCCAATAGTAATGCTTTTAACCATTGTAGTTCACGTGCTAAAGCGGCCACAGCACGATATTCATCTTCAGCGGATGAACATGAAACAGTGTTTTGCTTCTCTGTCTTCGAGGAAATAGGAGAAGAACCAAACTGAACAAACCAACCAGTGAGAGAGCGACGAGTTAATGGATAACTAGCCCAATCAGAGTCACACCAGCCTATGAGATGCATTGGAGAATCAGCACTAAGAAGAATACCTTGTCCGAGAGTACAGATATCGAATGACTTTCAACGCAGCATTCCAATGCTCCATACGTGGTTGTTTCATAAACTGGGATAAGAAATATATGGTCGAGTTCCCTTGAGATAAACAAGTCTTCCAACTAAACGACGATACTGCTCGGGATTTGGGAATGATGCACCATCATCAAGGGCTAATCGATGGTTTTGATCAATCGGAGAACCAGCAGGCTTGCAACCAACCATGCCGACCTCAGAAATAATATCTAAAGCGTATTTTCGCTGACATAAGTAGAAACCGGATGGACTTCGAGGCACCTCAATGCCAAGAAAATATTTAAGAACGCCAAGATCTTTCATCTTAAAACACTTCGAGAGATAGTCATTTAACTCTTGGATAGGGGAAGAAGAATTTCCCGAGATGATAAAAGCGTCAACATACACCAAAATCTGAATTGAAACACCACCACGATAGTAACAAAAGAGTGAGTAATCGGACCTGGTTTGCTTGAAACCATATTCCTTAAGAGCTGTAGGTAATTTTGCAAACTAGCAACGAGGAGATTGTTTTAATCCATAGATCGATTTTCGAAGGCGACAAACTCTGGTGTCACCAGGCGAAGAGAAAATCTGAATTGAAACACCACCACGATAGTAACAAAAGAGTGAGTAATCGGACCTGGTTTGCTTGAAACCATATTCCTTAAGAGCTGTAGATAATTTTGCAAACCAGCAACGAGGAGATTTTTTTAATCCATAGATCGATTATCGAAGACGACAAACTCTGGTGTCACCAGGCGAAGAGAAACCAGGCGGAGGCTTCATGTATACTTCTTCATCAAGATCTCCTTGAAGAAAATGCATTATGAACGTCCATTTGATGAACTTCATAATTTCTTTTAGCAGCAATATCAAGCAAGATATGGACGGTCGTCATTTTAGCAACTGGAGCAAAAGTATCTTTGTAGTCAACACCTTCTTTTTGATTATTCTCAAGTGCTACCAATCGAGCTTCGTAACGTTCAAGAGTCCCATCGGCTTTAAGTTTGACACGAAATACCCATTAACTTCCGATAGCCTTTTTGTTAGGAGGAAGATTAACAAGATCCCAAGTGTGAAGATCTTCAAGAGATGTAACTTCTGTCGACATGGCTGGCGGCCATACCTTTGTTTTCATAGCTTCTTGAAATGAGCGAGGCTCAACTTCAGTAGTAAGAGCCGTAAGATAGCAATGGTGGTTAGATGAAAAACGTTCATAAGATATATAATGGGTCAAAGGATGAGCCGTACCTGAGGAAAGCTGAGGAGAGGGTGATATCGAGCGAAGAGAGGGATGAGAGACTGAGACCGTACCGGCGACGTAATCACGAAGATGTGTAGAGGTAGATTTTGGTCGTTGTCCACGACCAAGAAGTTCAACTTATTTTGTTTCTTGTGGCGAAGCAGAGTCATGAGAAGATGATGATGATGATGATGATTCATTTTTAGAAGAAACATCTGCAGTATGATTCAAATTTTCGGTGATGGGAGCAGCATCGATAGGAATCACAGAAGAAACAGAATCAAAATCATCAGAATTATCCAAACCAACAGTCGGAGGAGATACGACATCAGACGATGGAAAAATATTGTTCTGCAGCGTGTAAGGAAAGATCTTTTCATTGAACACCACATCACCTGAAACAAAGAAGATTTTTCGATCCTAATCATAGAGTTGCCAACCTTTCTTTCCATAAGGATATCCGACAAATACACAACGGCGACTCCGGGAAGCAACCTTATCGCCTTTGTGATCAACATTGTGGGCATATGCCAAACAGCCAAAGACACGCAAGTGTTTGTAGGATGGAGAACGAACATAAAGAATTTGAAAAGGAGTTTTACCTTGAAGTACTTGAGAAGGTGTGCAGTTGATTAGATGAGCAACACTAAGGACACATTCACCCCAAAATTCAATTGGTAGATGTCCTTGAAAACGTAATGCTCTAGAAACTTCGAGGATATGACGATACTTGCGTTCAACACGGCCATTCTGCTGCAGTGTATAAACATAAGATGTTTTGTGAACAATACATTTTTCTTGGAGAAAACGTGCCATACAAACAAATTCAGATCCATTATCACTTCGTATGGTCTTTACATTCTTAGAGAAATGGCGTTCAACCATGGCGAGAAAATTTCGAAGGTGTGTGGATACAGTTGTCTTGTCAGGAAGTAGATACAACCAGACAGCTCGAGCACGATCATCAAAGATCGTCAAGAAGTAACTTGAACCCAAAAATGCTGGAGAACGGTATGGACCCCATAAATCACAATGGATTAAATCAAAAATCTCGTTTGCATTACTTAAAGAATCCGGAAAACATTGACGTGTTTGTTTAGCACGAAAAAAATATCACAACTCTTATGTAAAAGCTCAATAATATCTTTAGAAGAATGTTAAACTCTAGGAATCTGTCCGAGAACTAGAGAAGAAGGATGACCCAGCCGTGTATGCCACAATGCAAAATCTTCATGGACGCTGGTCTGATTCGAAGCCACAATCTCAATCCCTCGAAATTGGTACAATCCCTCATCCTCTTGATCACCCGCTCCAATCAGCGTCTTCGTAGTGCGGTCCTGTAAGATCAGTGATTTGGCCAATGAGAAAATTATTTGTAACCAACTGTCCAAAAGAGATCAAATTCGTATGAAAGTCAGGGACCAAATAAACGTTTTTCAAACTCAAACTAGAAGTAAGAAAAACAGTGCCCTGTTGAGTCGATAAAACGTTTTCTCCAGCCGGAACTTTAACAGAAACGGGAGTGATGGTATGAATGTCTTGAAGCAAGTCGATTTGGCCAGTCATATAATGAGTTGCACCTGTGTCTAAAATCCACAAAGGTTCATTCGACTTACCACTTAGACGATCATTACGTGTATTGGATCCGAACACACGTTGAATGGTGCGCCACTGTTCATCAGAGAAACCGCTGAAACCTTGTCGATCATTCTCGGTGAGAGGAGGATTTGGATTTGTTGATGCAGTATTTGCAGAATGATTTGGCTCAGATTTGCTCGTGGTTGAGATCCTCGTCCACGCCCACCACCAGCATTACGTGAATTATTCTTGTTCCGCGAACGATCTTCCCACCAATCAGGAAAACCAACAACTTTGAAACACGAAGAAGCTTCATGACCAGATTTACCACACACATTGCAGAGGCGTGATGGATCACGATTTCCAGGTACAAAACGTGAAGGAGCGGAGGGGTTTTGCGAGAAACTAGCGACTTTAGGTGGATCTCGCACCTGTGAAGCAAAACTCATAAGTTCTGCCTCCTTTGAAACTCCAGAATGTAATGTTTCATTCTGAACAATAGTCTGATACACTGAGTCGAGATTAGGTAGAGGAGCGATGGCACAAATTTGTGAACATTACAGCTCCATGGATGGAATCTTCAAGACCAGAGAGAAAATCATGCACCTTTAAAACGTCAAGCTCTTTGTCGCAGACAGTATTGAGATCACACTCGCACTCCGCAACCACAACGCTTTGAATTAGTACACTCAGCGATGCCATCCCATAATTTTGTTAATCGACCAAAGTAGTCATCAACGGAAGACCCGTTTTTTTTTGCACGTTGCCAAGGCGTTCCGTAATTGTTGTAAACGAGCACCGCTTTTAACAGAAAATCTCTTTTTGATGATATCCCACAAATCACGTGCAACCTCACGTGTGGAGATGGAAAAAAGCTTCGGTTCAATGGTGAGCTTAATCCAGCCCACAAGAAGATGATTATTGGCAGTCCAGTCTTCAAGATGAGGAGAATCTGGTGCCGGTCGAGATATGCTACCGTCAAGGAAACCGAATTTCTTACGAGAGCTAAGCGCCATCCGTAAGTTAAGAGCCCATTCATCATAGTTTGAACTGTTGAGAAGGGGCTAAGAGATAACAACACCATGATTATCACCGGAGGTGAGATCATAGGGAGAAATCGTCTTGTGCTTAGGATTAGTAACAATAGACATCGTGAAAAAAAATCAAAGGATGTAGCCGAGAGGCTTTAGATTAATGATGCTCTGTTTTCTGGTAGAAAAACAGAGAAAAGAGGAAAAGATGAAAGGATGAAGAAGAGGCTAAGAGGCTTTCTTCGATGAAAAAAAATTAGGTCTTAGATCGTTTGCTCTGATACCATGACAAGAGATGAAAGATATGGCTCAATTACTTGATTTATTCATGAGAACCGAGGTTCTGTATTTATACAAAGAGAGATCTAATACTAAATGGAAATATTCTTAAAGACAATATGTGCATAAAAGAAATCTAATATACAAACTTTTAATTTACTAAGATATTCTTGAATACATGGGAGCCATGCTTGAGCTCTCTCATCGTCATGGGAGCAAGAAAAGACAATGAAGCAAAAGTTAAAGATTGAGATCCGATCTTGTTAATATCCCTTTTAAATATACCTGGTAAAACACTCCTTATAAAACTAATGGGTTTAAGATAATTTAAACTTAACCATGCAATGTGACGGAAAAAGGGTCGATTTCAACCTCAACTATACCAGTCGTGCCTTTTCATACATATACTATTGAACAGTGCGTTTTCCTACCCAAACCTACATAAAATTCAAATTATCTATCCAAACTATTTAGTTGGGGCGGAAATCAGAGTTGACCGTAACGGTGTTAGTCAAACGTTAACTATGGCCGAGTCAGATGACTTAAAATGGTCAATTTCAACCTGAACTAAACTAGTCGTGCCCTTTCATACATATATGTTCATATTAATTTTGAACATAATAAATAAAAATTTTGAACATATATGTTCATGTTAATTTTGAACATAATAAATAAAACGATCAAAATTAATATGAACATAATAAATAAAAATTTGTTATTTCACTAATCATAAATTGAAAATTAACATGAACATATATGTATGAAAGGGCACGACTGGTTTAGTTCAGGTTGAAATTAACCCTTTTTCGTCATTTCACTCAGCCAGAGTTAACGTTTGACTAACACCATTACGGTCAACTCTGATTTCCGTACCAAATCAATAGTTTAGATAGATAATTTGAGTTTTATGGAGGTTTGGGTAGAAAAACGCACTGTTCTTATACTATGATATAGTTGACGTTGAAATCGACATTTTTTCCGCAATGTGACATATGGGAAACAAATTCCATTAGTTCCAAAGTAATGCAATGCTTAATTGCTTATACACAAAACCGTAGCAACCAGTAAAAATGTGATTTCTTGGTGCATTGATACAAAAAAGATTGTCCAAAAAAATAATATCCTCCTTCCTTTTTCTATAAGGGTGATTTGATTTGATTTGCTACGTTTATACTTTACAACCGCAAAACAATACAAACAAGAATAATACAAAGCCAAAGGACTCTTAGCCTACCACTTGGAGGCTAGCCCGGCCTTTAACAGTGAAACATACAAGAGCTGGTTCCATGTGTCCGGTACACCCGGTAAGCACCAATGGCTACAATCTTGGTGGCTCACGGCCTCTCTTTTCTCCTTCTCCGTCCTGTACACCGTCCTGTATATAGACGGGTGACCATCTTTCCTGAAATCAGTTAGTCGGCTAATGTTCATGTATATCACCGGAGTTTTCATCGTGTCACGGAGGATATACTCGAGAGCTCTCATCTTCGAAGGATATTTTTTTAAGTAACTCGTGTTATAGATCGGTTCTGTTTCTTTATGGCATTGTCCTCCTGAGTTCCACGGCCCTCCTCTGTAAAAGAACACAGTCAAGAACACGTTTTGCAGTAAATAAAAAAGGTACTTTCGACTGGGGATTACCTGAAATGTGTAACGGAGTACCCTCTAAATACGACATGGGTTTGATTGCGGTCGATGTTCTTATCGACCCATTTCGCCCAAGTGGTGAGAGCTCGTTTATAAGCTTCGAGTACCTTGAGCCTCGGGTACACAACGTTACCTTCTTGGTAATAGTTTTCTCTGCCAAAGTACATCAAAAAAAACCATTGTTAACTTAAAAGCACCCACGAGGTCATCTTGTGCAGGTTCTCTGTTTTCAAGAATCGTTACCCTAGCTTTGTTTTGTCGTGAGTCCACCAATGACCAGTGTTGAAAATCAGTATATCAGCATCTCGGTACATGGATGTGGTCTTGTCCATCAAATCCAACCTTAAAGTCTCCAATGTCGTCCCGTTCACGCCTTTGAAACTTGATTCCCTTACAAAAAAGGGCGAGCCAACGAAATCCACCGTGCAGTTATAGTCCTGCAAATAACATCAAGCAAACATACATTGTTGCAGCTTTTAGAATGGTATTATTAAGCATTTCCGCAGAAAAATCGATATCTCACCTCGAATCTGAAGGCGTAAAAGCCTCTCTTCTTGAACTCTCTTCTCCCTGAGATCTCATACACTCGTTTCTTGTCCTTGAGGCTATTTCGAAGAATGCAAACAAGAGATTCCCACATGTTCCGGTTTATCGAATCCCCAACGAAAACCAGCTTCTTCCCTCTTAGCTTCTCCAGAAAATCAGTTCCATTCAACCTTTACATTGCAAACACAGAGATCACACATTGTACACTACTCATCAGACAAAAAACCAACAATCTAATTCCATACTCAAAACCATTATTTCAACAAGAACACCAAGAATCAAGCTATTAAAAAAAGAACAAAATTAGAAAGCTTTTCTTTCTTTTTGTGATTTTACCTGGGAATGTCGCACCCATTTGGCTGCCATTTCCATTTAACATAAGCATCATCAGGTCTTCCATTGGCGTGACAGTTGAAATCTCTGTCTATATACGGACAAGAACCAGATGGGTAATACGGCATTGTCTCATCATCAGCTCTCACCCAATTCCCATCGTAGATATCACAATCCTCGTACGAACCTCTGCTTCGATCTCCTGCCACAGAGCCATTCTCTTCGCTTGAGTTTGTTGAAGGCACAAATCTACCTCCCAAATCAGACACTAAGCTCGAGCTATTATTGCCGCCCACACTTATTGTAGCATTTGTTTCGAGGGTGTTTTGGTCATTTGCGGCTGAGACTTTACCATCTTCAGTCAAACTCGAATTTTTCAATGTTTCTCCAGATCTTTGTCCCGAATCATCAAAGATTGGAACTTTACCTTCTCCAGGGGAACTTGTATTCTTCGAACAGCATCTCCTGTTTCTCCAGATCTTTGTTCGGCATCGAAGCTTGGAACTTTGAAATCTGGGACTTGGTCGGTGAGATTTACTACTTCGGGCTTCTCGTCCACTTGCTTGACAGAAGAAAGGATGTTTAGATTGGAGCTTCTGAGACCTTGAAGCAGAGGAGAGACGAAAGGGACACTGAAGGAGGAGTTGGTAAGAGAGAGAAGTGTGAGGAGAACGAGAGAAGCAGCGATTCCTAGACCGAATCTGGTCAAGATGTTTCTTCTTCTCGAAGATAAAATCTGGTCTGGAAACGGGAGTTTCTTCGACGAATCCATATCTTCTTGGTTCAAATGCAATTACAGTGAACAGAACATGGAGACTTGAAGAAGAAACTGAAAATCAACAAAATGGTAAAAAAAAAATCTGGTATCGAGTTTGCAGAAGTGACCCTTTTCGTAAAAGAGAGGGAGACTATTTTAGATTTTGAGTTTGGGGGAAAAGCGGTTTCTCTTGAAGATAACGATTTTGATTTTTCACCATTGATGATGTGTGCCAAAAGTTAAATTCAGGACCATTCGTTAATGAATGTTTAAAGTATCTCAATAATTGGGAAATTATGTGGGTTTAAATTTTAAAATCAAATTATTACCATATTATTAAATCCTCCGAAATATACTGAAAGTACTTAAAAAAAAATATCTTAATGGGTTAATGAAGATAATTAGAAAGTTGGTGGATCGTGCCATCGTGGTAATGACCAAACAATACTAAGCTAACAATTTATTGAGGTAATAAAACTTGAAAAGAAATTATGAAGTTGCTAACAGTTTAGTGGGTTAAAAGTTGAAAAGAATTAAAAAAAAAAATTTCTTAATGACTTAATAAATGACTTTAGTTAATGAAGATTATTAGGAAATTAATGGGATCGTGGTAATTAAATGAACAGAAAATACGGCAGAGTGACACCGACTGAGTCTAAGCCACGTGTCATAAGAACGACTCACGAGAGTTTGGACCGACAGACGACAGCATTCTCGTTAACTGCGATAGCTTGTTGCCGCGTGATCTGACGATTATTATGTGGTCTCAGTTGCAAGTGCACGCTTCTGTCGTCACACACGATTACTCTCCACGTTTACGACTCTGCTTGGCCCAAATTCGCTGATGCAAGTTGGAATCGGTGGTTGTAAAATTACAAATCACGTTTGACCGGATACAATCCGATTTGCTTGAATCAGGTCCGGTTTAATTTGGTTGATAATTTTTTCTTTTTGTACATCCTGTTCGGGTTTTGAATTTTTTGGGCTCCGATTGTAACATAATTCATAATTGCAAAATAGCAGAAAATAAAATAAACTATAAAATAACTTAATGAAAAATTATTGCATAGATTTTGTGGAAAGGCGGAATGTAAATATTTAAAACTAAATTTTTACTCAAATATATTTTAGATAATATTTGATAAATATCTGATATATCATAAAAGAATATTAAATCTATGAATTTTCAGAAAAAAATTAAAATAATACTTCAAATTATTAAAAAATAGATGTCATTGTTAAAATTTTATTAAAAAGGTGAATTTGCAAGCAATTATTTATCGCTTAATTTTTAATATAATCATAATACATTTTTATTTAAGAAGATGACACAATTTAAATATTATTAAAAAGATTTAATTTTTCATTATAATTATTGACGATTTATTTTTTAATATATTCTAATACATAAAAATTTAATGATGTTGTAAAATATATTTATTTAAAAATTATAAATATTTTAATTTACATAATTAAATAACATGAAATAATTTAATTCAACAATTCCATAAATAAATTACTTGAAACACATTTTTCTGCTTAATGGATGATTCTTTATATTTTTTACGCAAAATACAAGTCTGCATTTTTGCATTTTTTAATATTCCGTATATTTTTTTAATTAAAACAATACTTATTGATATATCATGATTTTGACCGATTTTTATACCATGATATAAGTGTTTTTATGGAGTCTTAGTACTATTTTCGAGTTTATATAGAGTCTATGCAGGTTCAAGTACAATTGGAGCTGAATTGCAGATTTGGATACATTTTGGAGCATAATGGAATGAAGTCACGAATTATTGAAGTCGGATTGAAGATCCACAACGGGTGTCGATCGACACTGCATGTTGGTGTCGATTGACACCGGGTTTTCCAATTCCAAAGACGTGAAGTTTCCAGAATTTTGCAGAAAATGAAATTCTCAAGACTTTTCCTAATCTTCGAGGGAATTAAAGATTTGTATATATGCCTATAAATAGAGTTTTTCAGCCATTGTTTATACAGACACACACGTTATTTTAGAGAGAGATTTGTAAAAAGTTTTTGGAGAAAAAAATCAGACTCCTTTAGAGCAGATTTGGAACTCACTTATTTCTTCTATTGATTTTTTTTATGCTTTCTATTCAAATTATGATTTGTGTTTCAATGATCATGTCTGAGTAGTTTCCTTGTTAGGTTTAGGGTTTTTCAAAGGTGATTGATGAATTGTTAGGTTGAATTGAATTGTTAGGATAAAATCATTAGAGTTCTTCATCTGGATTTGTGATTAATGCTTATTCTACCTTTATGACCTAGAATCTGATCTTAGGTTAATTAATAGATGCGAGAGTATTATTAATTGCCTGAACTAATGTTAGATGAGCAAAATACCTATTCACAAATAGATTTGGTTTAGAATTTTGTGAACAATCGAACCTGTTATTAATGCTTGTCTGGATTGATAGAATTTGCAAAGAGATTTGGGATTCTAGGGTTTAGACATAGAAAGTCTTCGCAGCGAGAGTTGGTTTATTTTACATTAGTGTTTCGAGTTCAAGAACAGTGCTTAATAATTCCTAACATTCTGTCTAGACCTGCAATTTGGATTCACCTGAGAATTTCTCTGAACCTAGGGTTTTGTCTCCTGAATTTACTAAGTCTTTAATTACTTTCTGTTTTTAATTCTATCTTTCTTCTTAACTTAATTCGAACTTAGAAATTTGCTGTGTGACTATCCCTTTCCATGTGGATTTGATCCCTAAGTACTGCGACTGATCTCTTAATTTGAGAGAGTAGCTCTAGGGTAAATTTGAGAGCATATCAAATTTTGGCGCCGTTGCCGGGGAAGGAGATTAGTTGCTTATAGATTTTTAGTATTATAATTTTGTCTAGGTTTTTATTTTTGTTGTTGGTTACTAATTTTTTTTAGTTTCTTATTTTTTCTTTCAGGTGCATGCCTAATCGCAGTACCAGGAGCAACAAAGAAAATGAACTAATCAAACTCAACAACCAGGAGCTCGGCCGTCTAGAACGAACGAACCGAAAATCTGCATGAGCGTCGATCGACACCAACACTAGCGTCAATCGACACCCTTCGCAGACTGAGATGGCGGAGCCTGTGATTTTGATAAGAGATGAAGCTGGCAATCTGTTCGATGCAGAAGGACATAGGAGGAACAACCGAGGCCAGAGACTTGATGAGAATGGAGTTGCAATCATCGAGCAAGCAGTGCAAGTAGCTGGACGTGGAAGAACACTTGGTGATTACAACATGCCTGATAAGTTTTATGCTAATAGAGCTGCGATTCGTCCTCCTGCTTTCCAGAGGAAAGATTTTGAGCTGAAGCCTGCGTTCTACACATTGGTTTCTCAGCATCCTTTTCATAGTCTTCCTAATGAGCATCTCATAGACCACATTGAGAGGTTTTAAGACTTGGCATCAAGCATAAATGTCAATGGAGTGTCATATGATTACCTCTTCTACAAGCTTTTCCCATACTCACTTTCTGGAGATGATGTATACTGGCTGAAGCAGTTGGATCCAGGATCGTTGACCACTTGGGAAGACACAAAGAATGTATTCATGTGCAATTTCTCTGACGATGCGAGATCGGATGAGCTGAGGATGAAGATCACTACATTCTCTCAAGGACCAAGTGAAGCATTCAAGGCTGCTTGGGTGAGATTCAAGGCTTATCAAAGAGACTGTCCACATCATGGTTTCAGTGAGGTTCAACTGCTGGGAATTTTTTACAGAGGGATTGATTAGAGATATCAGATGGCTCTGGACGCTGCCAGCAATGGAAACTTCAACACTAGATATCCAGAAGATGCATATGTGCTGATTGAGAACTTGGTTTCTAGCAATAGTACCAAGAATGCAGATCTTGATAGGAAGAAGAAAGCCGAAAACATGGATGGAAGTCAAATTGCTGAGGTGAAGGCTAAGCTGGACTCAATGCATAGCCTTCTTGTGGGAAAGAACCAAGTTCAGTTTGCTGCTGAAGTAGAGACCTTTAAGCCTGAGGAAGAAGAAGTCAATTATATCAATGGTGCTGGTTTTCAAGGACAGAGATTTGGCAATCAGCAAGGTTATGGTTTTTCTTACCAGAAGCCTTTTCAAAACAACAACTTCCAAAGAACTTATGGTTCTTCTTACCAGAAGCCTCATGCTCAAGACAATGAGTTGAAGTCCATGGTTGAACAGCTCTTGGTGGGTCACAAAAGATGACGGTGGACTTTAATGGGAAGATTGATGCCTTGTACACTGATCTGAATGGGAAAATTGAGTCTCTAGGTACTCATATGAAGCAATTGGATGTCCAAGTAGCTCAAACTGCTGGAGCTTTGAAGAGACAAGTAGGATGTCTTCCTGGAAAAATAGATGCAAATCCGAGGCATCATGTAAACGCCATCACGATTCAGAGTGAAAGAGGCTTTCAACCAGTGCTGAAAAGGGTTTGAATGCTCAAGAATTCGTTGAGTTTCAAGCTGGAGAAAAAGATGTTGTTGTTGCTGTTACAGAGCAGGTGTCGATCGACACCACTATTGAGTGTCGATCGACACCAGTAGAAAAACTCGAGAAATCGAGCTCTGACGGACCGAAATCGAGCTCGATCGACACAACATCCTCGACACGAAATGTCAGTGTCGATCGACACCAGCTGGGTGTCGATCGACACCACTCCCAGACATCACGTGAAGCTTCACAAGTTGCAGAGGAAAGGGTATACAAGCCTAAGGTTCCATATCCTTTGCTACCCAAACACCTAAGGCCGCCCATTAGTGAAGAGAAGCTGGCTGCTTTCAACAAGAGAGTGGGAAAGATTCCTAAGGAGATCTCCTTTGATGAAGCTTATGAGAGGTATCCCTTGTGTGCTTTCTTCCAGAATAGCAGAGAAATTTTTGAAGAGATGTAAGAACTTTTTCACAAGGCGAGAGATACACCACAACTAATGAAGCAACTGCTTAAGGTTGAAGATCCAGAGATGTTTGTTGTTCAATGCTCCATTGGTGAAGTTGAGTTTGAACAATCTCTCTGTGATTCTGGTGCTAGTGTGAATCTCATGTCAAAGGACATTGCAGAGAGGCTAGGGATTGCTGACATTCACCCTTTAAACATGACTCTCGCATTCGCCAATTCCTCCACCACAGTCTCATATCAAAGGACATTGCAGAGAGGCTAGGGATTGCTGACATTCACCCTTTAAACATGACTCTCGCATTCGCCAATTCTTCCACCCTTTGAACAATCTCTCTGTGATTCTGGTGCTAGTGTGAATCTCATGTCAAATGACATTGCAGAGAGGCTAGGGATTGCTGACATTCACCCTTTAAACATGACTCTCGCATTCGCCAATTCTTCCACCACAGTCTCATATGGTACAATTCCAAACTTACTTGTCAAAGTTGAGAATTGTCTAGCACCAACTGATTTTCAGGTTGTGGAAGTGAGCAAGAATTCTGTCATGCCTTTCATCCTTGGGAGACCATTCATGGCCACAGTAGGAGCTATTGTAGACATGCCCAATAAGAGAATCTCTTTCTCTAATGTTGACAAAGAAGTGTTCTACAAAGCTATCCCTACTATTCGAACTTCCAAACACATCTCCTGCAATGCTGTGATCGCTAGAGATGAACTGAATACTAATGAGGAAGTGAACAAGGTGGTTGTTCAAGAGACATTGGCTGCGAATTTTGAGAAAGTTGTTAAGATAGAAGATTGGAGTGGAAACATAATTGATGATCATCTATTCAGGATTATGGGCAAAGAAGAGGGTCTAATCAATGACAAGTTGATGGTGGAAGACGTTTTTGTGATTGAGGCAAGGATTGCAGAGCTGAATTGCAGGAAAAGTGCAGAGATTCAAGCTGCAGAATTGGTGTCGATCGACACCACTCCTAGTGTCGATCGACACCCTCCAGAAATCAAACCACGAGCTGTTTCCAATGCCGCAACTCCATCATATGCTGTCAAACAGACGACTCCACATCCTACAGCCCATACACCTCGAAGAAAGCAAAGGTATTTACTTCCTGGAATGAATTCCAAACCTCCTGATCATCTCAATAAGAATTTAAAAGGTTCAAAAGATGCTTCACACTTATGCAAGCAACGAGATTCTCGTAGAAGGCTTGGTGTTTCTTTTGATGATTCTGCAGGAAAAAGAAGTGTCCCACCCGAACTCAAGTCCCACCCTACTGTTGTTCCTCAATTCCATGGTTGCTATCATGCACCAACTGCATATACACCACCATGGATGAAGAGAGGTTCTTCTGAGAAGCATTCGATGCCACCCTCTGATCCACCAGATGTTTGAACCCTGCGACACAGTCAAGCTAATGACTAAAAACAAGCGCTGAATGGGAGGCAACCCATTTTTAGGTAGGATTTTTCTTTGATTTTCGTTTTATTTTTCACTAACTTTTAGTTTTGTTTTGGGTTTAAAACAAAAAACAAAAAACAAAGTTGCCAGACAGACGGATGTCGACCAAGGTCGACACAGGAGCTCGACCAAGGTCGACACAGGAGCTCGACCAAGGTCGACACAGGAGCTCGACATGAATAGTGTCGATCGACACCCCCTCGGAGGTAAGTTTACTCAACTTGTTTTCTTCATATCTCTCTCAATTCTTAATGGATTTGAGTGATTCAAGAGCCTGAGTTGTGTAGATTTTCATCCTCTATCCATCCTATCCATTATCTTTTCGATTTGGTTTGTTTCTGACCTTAAAATTTAATCACACTGAGGACAATGTTGGTTAAGTCTGGGGGAGGAAAATACTAATGTATTTTGCTTTGTCTTTTGTTTTGAGTCACTTGTGTCAGTTCAAAATGTTTTATTGAGTCAAAATTTAGTTGAAATTTTCAGTTTTTCTTGGAACAAAACCACAATATATTGACACTTGAAGGACCATTACCATAGTAGTTGATTGCAGGTTTTATTAGGTAGAAAGCTGCAAGTGGATCAGTCAAATAGAGAGAGTTCAGATTCGTGTTTAGAGCTTAGTATGCATTGGACTTGATTCCTCTTTCAGCACTGACAATATAAGAAAACTACAGTCTCTCTTTGATCTTCCCTTGAGAAAAAAAAACCAAGGAAAAAGAGTCTAAGTCAAGGAATAGTGCAAAGATCCTCATGAGCTTGTCTCCTCACAAGGAACAATATTAGTGAGAGCTCATGAGCCTGTCTCCTTACAAGGAACACAAGTAAGAGTAGCACTGTTCCAAAACTTCAAAAGAATAAGAAAAAGTCAATAAAAAGATTTGTTGAACACTCTGAAAATGGACAGCAGTTGACTAAGGAAAGAGAAAATAGGAGAGCTGTACCAAGAAAGCTTGTTCAGGCCCTAAGGAAGGGAAAGAATATGTAAGTCCTTTGGTCAATACCGTTTGTTAGAGTTCAAAATTCTGAGAAGGAAGGGATCTGGATTTGAACTGGGAGATTGCTGAGCTTGTGGTAATTACACTGAAACATTACCTAAGGTTGGCTCTTTGGTATGTGGATTCAAGAGTGTTAACCAATGTGGCGTTCTGAAGGTTAGCTGAATTTTTCTGTTTTCAAACCTCTACTTCATTCTAAGTTTCTGTTTTGCTTGAGGGCAAGCAAAAGCTAAGTCTGGGGGAGTTGATATATCATAGTTTTTACCCATTTTTGGACCATGATATAAGTGTTTTTATTGAGTCTTAGTACTATTTTCGAGTCTATGCAGGTTCAGGTACAATTGGAGCTGAATTGGAGATTTGGATACATTTTGGAGCATAATGGAATGAAGTCACGAAGTGTTGAAGTCGGATTTAAGATCCATGACGGGTGTCGATCGACACTGTCAGTTTGAAGTTTCCAGAATTTTGCAGAAAAGGAAATTCTCAAGACTTTTCCTAATCCTCTAGGGAATTGAAGATTCGTATCTAGGCCTATAAATAGAGTTTTTCAGCCATTGTTTAGGCAGACACACACATTATTTTAGAGAGAGATTTGTATAAAGTTTTTGGAGAGAAAAATCAGACTCTTTTAGAGCAGATTTGGAACTCCCTTATTTCTTCTATTGATTTCTTTTATGCTTTCCATTCAAATTATGATTTGTGTTTCATTGATCATGTTTGAGTAGTTTGCTTGTTAGGTTTAGGGTTTTTCAAAGGTGATTGATGAATTGTTAGGTTGAATTGAATTGTTAGGATAAAATCATTAGAGTTCTTCATCTGGATTTGTGATTAATGCTTATTCTACCTTTATGACCTAGAATCTGATCTTAGGTTAATTAATAGATGCGAGAGTATTATTAATTGCCTAAACTAATGTTAGATGAACAAAATACCTATTCGCAAAGAGATTTGGTTTAGGATTTTGTGAGCAATCGAACCTGTTATTAATGCTTGTCTGGATTGATAGAATTTGCAAAGAGATTTGAGATTTTAAGGTTTAGACATAGAAAGTCTTCGCAGCGAGAGTTGGTTGATTTTACATTAGTGTTTCGAGTTCAAAAACAGTGTTTAATAATTCCTAACATTCTGTCTAGACCTGCAATTTGGATTCACCTGAGAATTTTTCTGAACCTAGCGTTTCGTCTCCTGAATTTACTAAATCTTTAATTGCTTTCTTTTTTTAATTCTATCTTTCTTCTTAATTTAATTCGAACTTATAAATTTACTGTGTAACTATTCCTTTTCCTGTTGATTCGATCCCTAAATATTATGACTGATCTTTTAATTTGAAAAAGTAGCTTTAGGATAAATTTGAGAACATATCACTTACAGAATCATATTTTTAAACGTTCCCCCATTCTGCAGTTTACTAATCTTTTGGTTTTAGAAAAACATAAGCCATGGTTCATTTTGACAAATTTTGTTCGGTTCGATTTAGAACTTTTATTGGTTTCGGTTTGGTGTTGCATTAAAACATTATAAGGTGAAAGTAAAATTTTAATTAACATTATTGATTTTTTGTATAATGAAATGCGATGTAATAAAAAATTGAATGAGATGAGATGATGTTAACCATTTTCAATGAAAACAAAAAATCATTCAGTTTTAAATATTTCGATTGGATTCTGGTCACAAATCACGTAATGTGGCTAATCAATTTCTTTTGCATTTAATATTTTTTTACATAAAAATTACACTCAACAACACATCTATATAAACATTATAAAAACGTCGTTAAAAAAAACATTATAAAAACAAAACAAAAACGAACCCAAGAACCCTTTAGGCTTTAGCAAAAAAAAAAAAACGAACCCGAGAAACAAAAAAAAAGATGAAAAAATGAGTCATTTGTTCATCATCGAGGACCAGAGAGCTCAATGGCTTCGACGACAAGAGACGATTCTTGGATATAATCGGAGTAATACCTAACACGTGGCGAAGAACTCACCATCCCCGACGGCAACGGCGGTGGCAGCGACTCCGCCGCACCGTTCTGCGACGCTTCCCATCTCTCAGCCAAGCCGTCGCCTTCAAGCATCTTCATGACTTCGGACATTTTAGGTCGATAAGATGGATTGAATTGAGTGCAAAGAAGCGCAACTTGAACCATTTCCTCGAGCTCCACTCTGTCGAATTTGTCATTCAGATCTTTGTCTATTAATTGCTTTAGTTTCCCTTCTTGATGCAGCTTCTTCACCTGCCATTTTTCACAATCCCACTTCTCAGACCAATTAACCAAATCGAACCAAACCAAACCATGTTTTAAGATAAAGTTAATGAATTGGAAGCAAAACCTAGCTATACCCTAACCGAATCCAGACCAAGCATAAAAACATAACCAAACCTCAATTAAACCTAAACAGAATCCATATCATGGTTCAGTCTTCCTATGGTTGCAACCCAAACTAAACCAAAGATAAACCAAACCAAACTGTAAAACTGCATTCAGTCATAAGTAACTAGTAAAACTATACTTATGAACTGTAACCAAGCTATCTAAAACTGAACCGAATTCAAACCGAGTCTTCATCAAACACAAAAACAGAATCGAAATTTAACCAAACCGACATTAAGCAAAAACCCATTTCCGGTTCCAAATCCAAATTCAAATCATGGTTAATTTTGATTTTATTTTGGTTTTAAGTTTTCTATCACACAAGACTGACTGAACCGAACTGAACCAGAATTGCCACCAATACCTCCAAGGCTCCAAAACAAGATCTTGAAGTGATGAAGCAAGAGACAGAGTAAAAGAGACTTACCCAATCAAGCATTACGCCTTTCTGGTGTGAGGATCGGCCAAAATCAAGAGCTTTCTGACCAGTAATGAGCTCAAGGAGAAGTATACCAAAGCCAAAGACATCGGTCTTCTCCGAGGACTGACCAGTGGATAAGTACTCAGGTGCAATGTGGCCTACAGTTCCACGGACCGCGGTTGTCACATGAGAGTCTCTATGGTCTAGAAGCTTGGCTAACCCGAAATCACCAACAACTGCCTCAAAGTCATCATCCAATAGAATGTTAGCTGCTTTCACGTCTCGGTGTATAATCTTGGGGTCACATTGCTCATGGAGATACACTAACCCCCTCGCTGTACCAACCGCTATCTTCTTCCTCCTCGACCAGTCTAGTGCCGGTTCTCCTCGGATATAATCTAACAGAAATCGCAGCAAGATTGAAAATCTTGCGAAAGAGCGCAAAGATGAAATCAAAAAGGATCTTGGTTCTTGAAACTGTCATTACCTTTTAAGCGTGAAGCGACGCTCCCATTAGGCATGTAAGGGTAGACCAAGATTCTCTCGTTGTTGCTACTACAGAAACCGCGGAGCCTGAGGAGATTTCGATGGAGAGCCAAACTTATAGTCTCTACTTCTGTCTGGAACTGGACTTCTCCCCCCGCAATGTTACAGTCTTTGAGACGTTTAACAGCCACCAAGGATCCGTCGCCTAGGTGCCCTTTGTACACAATCCCGTATCCGCCTCTTCCGAGAATGTTCTTCGAGTTGAAATGATTGGTCGCGGATCTAAGCTCTTTGAATGTGTACCTCTTCAAGTGTCCTAAGCTCACCTCTGGATCGTATTGTTCTGCAAAATATTCATCATCAAGATGTAACTGTTAGTTTTTCCTGGGAACAAGATGATGCAAAGCCGAGAAAGTTACAAGATACAAACCATTAACATCGAAAAATATTTGCTTGTTACGCCTATATCTCCACCAAAGAAACATTCCGCTAGTAAATATAACGAAAAACGCTGCGCTGAAGCTCGCTGCAAATGCAAGAGCTACGTGATGGCCATTGGTATGAGTTCCTGATTCATCTAAAACAGAACAAAATACACAGCCAGAGAAGTAAGCGATAAGACCATTGGCGTAGAAGTAGAATAGGGACACATGAGAAGAACACGGCTAATACCTGATGGAACATCTTGTGGAAGCGTGAGCGGCTCGGGGAAGACAGCAGAACAGTTTGCAACCGCTTTTGGCCCACAGATTAATGCGTTTCCGATTACCCTTGATTTCAAGAAACAAAACAAATGAATTGGTGAGTCTTAGTTTCGCTTCAATGGAAAGATGAGTTCTTAGTGAAAGCTTACTTGAAAGTTCTGGCAGACACTTTTGGCAGCGAACCGCTTAGATTGTTATACGAAATGTCTCTGCACATTAAGAATCAAATAATTGGTAAATGGTTCTCCAAATGTATTTTGTTCGACTATGGGAACAATAGAAATCAGAGTTTGGAGACGTACACTAGAGTGAGTCCCTCGATCTTGGATAGAGACTCAGGGAAAGTTCCTAAAAGACTGTTATTGTTTAACCGCCTGAAAACCAAAATGAGCAAGGAGGGAACAACAAAACACTGAGAGTCGAATTGGGATTTTCATAAACATGCAACAACAAAACCAGTGTGAATCCCAACACTCACAGGTAATTCAAGCTCTTGAGTTCTCCAAGTGAGTCCGGTATCTCCCCGGTGAACGAATTGTTCGAAAGATCGAGTGTCTGAAGATTCTCCAACCTCCCGATCGTATCAGGAATTGTACCAGAGATTGCATTGTTTTGCAACAACCTAAACCACAAACCTTAAGCTTAATAAGAACAGTTGAGAAAACTACAGAAGAAGAATCAAAACATAGCAAAGAAGACTACAACAACTTACACAGATTCTAGATAAGTGAGGTTTCCGATTCTAAGAGACAATGTACCAGACAAGCTTTGGCTAGGAAGTTCTCTGTTTCATTAAGCACACAAAGACAAGTCTCAGGGATGGTTATTTTGGTTTCCTTGTCTTGTGTAATAGAGAGAGAGTGACAAGAGAAGACTCACAGCCCAGAGACATAACCATCAGTGCAAGTGACCATTCTCCAGCTACAAGGATCAACTGAATTCACATCCCAATTCTCAAGAACATTGTACGGATCGTTCAACTCGTTCTTTATAGCCACCAAAGCCGTCACTGTTCATTTCAGACCAAACAAAAAGAAGAAAATTCAGATTGAGAGAACAATTGTAGGTAAGAATTCTAATAATCCTAAAATGCTGCATTTTTTCGAAATTGGAAAAGAAAAATCCCAAAACATCTTTCATCCAAGTAAAATCTTAAACTATCATCTGCAGGAAATTTCCACAGAGAGAGAACTAAGAGAAGTAAAAAGCTTGAGCTGGGATTGGATAGTTTAGATATGGTTCTGGTGAGCATTTATAGCTGTGATTTATTATCCAATAAATACAAAAGGAACCCAATCCACACAAAAACATTCACCAGAATTTTCGCAACAAAGAAGATAATTGCTCAGAGAAATTCTCCAATCTGGAATCTTGTGTTTGGGCAAAAGAAACAAAAAAAATGCATTTTTTTCAGAAATTGAGATGGCTCCAAGAAGACTGACCTTCATAGTTTACACCAGTAGGAGAAAGTGTAGCAGTAGAGACATCAAGGAACCATGCCAAAACCAGAAACCCTAATCTCCAGAGCATCAATCTTACACCTTCCATGGCAATATCCCCTCTTAAAGCAATCAACTTTTTTGTAAGGAGAAAAAAGTTTCAGATAACACACCAACTCATTTTTTTTTCTCTCTCTCTCTCTCCCAAATGTGAAAGCCTTTGCCTTTTGTCTCTCTGCCCCCTTTCTGTTTTCTTCTTCCCCTGTCTTTTTCAGACACAGGAGCTACTTTGAGCAATCTTTTTCCCAGCAATGGACCTCTTTTCTTTGTAATTCAAATCAAATGGAGTAAAAGGAGAAGACACAAATAGCAAAAATGAAGCCTTGTAATAATATACCCAGCTTAGAAAGATAATTTTTGGATGAAGCATTAAGAGAATAAGTGCTAAACGAGCAGTGATGATGAACACCAAAGAAGAGAGAGAGAGAGAGAGTATAAAAGTATGAAGAGAATTTTCCCGAGAAACCAAGCAAACCAAAATGCTCTGAAAGTCTGAGAATTTTTTCCTAGAGATCTGAGAAAAGGAATGCACAAAAGCTATTGAGAGTGTGATACTGCCTATTGGTTTTAATTATTAAATCGTTTTTTTTTTGTTACTTGGGTAATTATTGATTGAATAGTTAATCTCTACAACATTCTAATTTTTCAAGAGGTTTCCTTCTAATTCCACAACACTATTACCAAATCACACCTCATCTCATCTCTTTTGCCTTCTCATTCAAACCAACCAGAAGAAAGAAAAAAAAAAGGAATTAAAAAATCATCAAAGAAGGGACCAAACAAGCAAAATCCAAAATGGAAATGCCAAAAAATCCACACACACACACAGAAAGATACTGACAGAATAACAAGAAAAGAAGAGACACTCTGTTTTTCTCCCCCCTTTTAAAGTTTTTTTATTTGAAAACTAAATTAGTAGGAGGAAAAAAATAGTGTAATTTTATGTGTTTCATGATTTCAGTTTGAATTCTTTTGTTTTTTGCTTTCGGACAGATATTTCAAGGAAAACACTTTCATATACAAAAATGTGATTGGACTGTGAAAGGATGGGTCAGAGAGAAAGATAAAAGGAAAAACATAAGAACAAAAGGACCTCTCTTATTGTTATTTTATTTGATTTTTTTTTCTTGCTTTTTAGAAAAGTTACAGAGGAAAAAAGAAGTCCTTTTTGTTGGGCAGATCACGTTCATGGCCTGTCTCCTATCTTGTTGGCTTTTTCGAGCTTCAATTATTTTATCCCTTTTTCAGTTTTTTTTTATAAATTTTTTTTTCTCTTTAACTAAAATCCCTTTTTCAGTTTTTTCCCATAAAGAATATCATATATATATTTTTAAAGATAATCTCCTTTAAGACTACGGCTTTGAATGGGGAAGCATAACATATGCAGAACTAATACAGATCAATTTTAATGCAGATTGGTCTGCATTATTGCACCATTCAAACAGTTAAATACAGATCATATAATTAATAATAAAAAAATTAAAATTCTGCATGCAGAATAAAAACTGTGATAAAATTAAAGATCTGCACAAAAAGTTTTGAAGAGTACCTGTACACTCTTGATCTATATTTATATTTGTTATTCTGATTTTTTTGTATTTAATGTTTTCATTAATTATAAATTGGTTATAAATGCTTGTTTTATCAATTTATTACTAATTTCCACAATCAAATATGTGGATTTGAAATTCTCATCAATATAAATGTGTTCTATAATTTTGTTTTCATTATTTTGTATATTAATTTGTTGTATTTATTTTTTTTTGAAAAATAAGCAAATATCAATAAATATAACAATCTTTATATCTTAAAAAGGATTATATTTATTTATTTGTTATGTTCATAATTTTTGTATAATTTATTTGCAATCACTATTTATGCATATTTTATAAAAATATCTACAAACATAATAATTCAAAAAAAAAAAAAACTAATAACTAGTATATTCTCTTATAATATAAAGATTCATAGAAATTAGTATAATGCATTCATGCATATTATTTTATAAATCATATATTTTAGTTGTAAATATTAATAGACCTCTTATGGCAAACATCTGAGAAAATATGTCAAATACATTATAGACAAACAAACATAATCTACACCAATTTTGTTTTTTAAATAGTGAAAATAGAAGAATGATATTTTATAGAAAATATGAAAAAATAGTTTATATTAATTTTTATTTTAATTTTTCTACATATGTTGTAAAACTTGCAAATACATATAGACAAATGAAATTACTTTGTATTAATTTTTATTTCTAATTTGTAATCAAAATTAATTTTTTGATAATATTTAAATTTTAAATGTATTTTTATTACATTTATATGTATTTTTTTTATTTTTGACTTTTAAAATATTTTATTTACATTATTTTATATTATTACACTATTTAATATAATATTATTATTTGCTGATCTGCATTTGATCTGCATGATCTGTATTTGTTCTGCTTGATCTGCATTTTTTGATCTGCGTCACCATTCGAAGCCTACGTATTAGCATCATAAAAAGATAATCTTCTTTACGACTACGTATAATTAACCCTTTAACACAAACACAAAAAATTGTGCTTTTAATTGTAACTAGATTCCGTTCCACCGTGGAACTTCCACCTTTCACCGCACCAAAAGATATCGTTAGATTTGATTCGATCCGTTATTTATTTCGATTTGATCCGAAAAATCCGGATATCCATAATTCAACGGAATAAAGCAAATATTAAAAATTAATATCCGTTGAAAACATAGTAAATCACAAATATTAAAATTTTGAGAGACAAATATCTGATCCGATCCGTTATCTTATTATATAAAGTTGGATGCGTTAAAGTTGCTAATTAACATGATCGTGACACGTGTCAAGTTAATCGATAAGATTTTGACACGTGTCATAAGTATATATCTAAAAAAGGAAAACTTATTATATAAAGTAGGATGCGTCAAAGTTACTAATTAACATGATCGCAACACGTGTCAAGTTAATCGAACGGATTTCGACACGTGTTATAAGTATATATCTAAAAAAAAGAAAATAAAACAAAGATAAAATATTAGAATTTATATTAACTATGAAAAGAATCTATTAGAATTTAAGAAAAGAAAAAGAAAATAAAAATAAATAAGATTAACTATGATATATTTTAATATTCTGACACGTGTCCCGATAAAATATTAGAATTTATATTAACTATAAAAAATATCTATTAAAATTTAAGAAAAGGAAAAAAAAAAGATTAACTATGATATATTTCTAATAAAATTAACTATGATAGAGAGAGTAGAGAGATCATATACGGGAGATGACTATGAAGGGAAAAAATATTTTGTTTGCTTGGAGAGAGTTAATGGGAAGATCGTTAACACACTCGAATGACTCGAATTGCATACCCAAGTTTTTTAATGAAGCAGAACAAAAAAAAATAGTTGATAAAATGTGTGAACTACAAAGGAAGTAGGGTTAATGTTACTTAGGATTCGCAAAAAATTCTGTCTTTTGAATATTTTAATTGAAAACATATGAGAATTAAAATAAATAAACAACTCTTAGGTTTCGTTTTTGTGTTTTTAATATAAATTTTTTAAAGTAGTGATCCGATTTTGTTTTCTATTTTTTAAAATAATCATTTTAACGGGTTTAAAATTTTGTTATTACAAACCCGCGTAAACGCGGATCCTAATCTAGTATGTATATAAACAATTACATGTATATTGTTTACATATTATATTTATATGTAAGTTTTTATGAATTTATATTTTTTATATTAGTTATTTTGATAATAAAGTTTAACAAATTAAAAAAAGATTTGTTTTTCTACTAAATTTTATTATTTATAAGTTAAATTTTGAATTTTCTACTTATCATAGTATTTTATGAAACGGATCGGATATCCGGTGAAAAATCTTGATTTTAACATATATCCGAACACTGGATATCCGATTAAAACGGATCAAAAAAGTATTGATTCGATTCGAAAGATTCGGAGCGGATCACGAATATCTTCAAAAATCTGGATGTCCGCTTAGTGGCAACCCCTACTATTTGGGTAGATGGGTTTACTAACTAATCTCTCTCCCTCCTAATTCCTAACTAATCTACGTTTTTATATTATTTCCACTGTCTTTCTTCTAATTCTTGTAATATGGATTAATAAGATATTCTTCCTGTGAAGAAAAAAGAGTAATGTATTCACGTGGATATATGGATTTTTATTTGATTTAAGGTTTTGTTTTTGGCAATACAGTGTTATTTATAGAGTTCATAGGATGGCAACAAACAAAAAAATTATTGGAGTGGAGTGGATCACAACAAAAGTATTGGACGAATATCCAAGAGACGAAATAAAGAAAACAAATTTTGAAAAAAGGAGTAGATTTTTTATCGTCTTCCGACAAGATAAATATAATCGTATATGTTCAGGATATATATACACATGTACTAACGTGTGAAGTAGTAAAAAACATGTCACAAATACTCAAACAAACTACATGAATTGATGTTAGGAGTTTATTACACACAAGCAAAATACTCAAACAATCTTTGACTATGGTAGGAGTGACTCGGCCTATATTATTTCAGTTAACACACTGATGTGATGTGGCTCAACAGTTCAACGAGTAACAAGTTTCCAGATTGAATAATTCAGTCTACGTACCAACCCATATGAGGTAATCCTATATGAAAAGCTTTATTTACTTCATAGTTCACACACCTTATATGGATTTAAGAACTACACAATTCAGATAAGAACACAGATTTTATTTGAGCTAATAACTCTCTCGTTACTAAGCATCCCATTCACTTGATTTCATCCACCTTCTTTTGTTAAAAGCAATCGGTGATCTCCTATTACCATCTCATTCCCTTCATCCGTCTGTTCTTACTTCTCCGAATAGTCACATGGCCTTGTTGCTAAGATAAGCGTCAGAAAATTTTCAAGAAGACAATTAATTGACTATCGTCTCGAGGTTTTTTTAACCGTGCATGGTGTGGTGCATGTTAATTAAGTTTGCCTTTCATTTGTGTCCTTTTTAGTTTTCGTTGAATTTTAGCCTTCATTTGTAGTTTTTCGGTCTTTCCGTCTTCTTAGTCGTCTCTGTAACAGCTGTCACAACTCCAAAATGGTACTCTCTCCTTTTTTATTTAATTGTCGTTCTGAAAAACGTATATGCAATGCAACTGGATGTATTTAGATGTGTTTTGAGTTTAATACATCCAAATACATTTTCTCCAAATGACAATTAAATGTAAACAGAGGGAATATAAAATTTAATATTTTACCCAAAAAAAAAAAAAAAAAATTTGGTCTCTAGATATCGTACCTTCAATTTGCTTGTATCGTGACCATGTATTTCGGGAAACCCAAAATTCATCCCACGCAAGTATAATTGATTTCTAAAAGTCTCAATTTTGATAGTGTCCTAATTTAACTACTTATATCCTCTTCCCTATTATTTGAGAATCACTTTTAATAAAAAATGCTTACTTGTCAACTCCACAATGAAAGTTAGTGTATTTTAATGATAACATATAAATGTGACATGTCAAATTTCCTAAAATAAACGAAATATTTTGATTGGTTGAGTTAAAATTAAATTAAATTATGAAATTAAAAGATGAATACACTAGATTATAACATAAAAATTAATAAATTTAAATTAGCAGAATACGATAATTACTATGATTTCAATTTGCTTTTACATATATTCATAATAAATTGCATAAAATATACTACAAAAATTTTACAAGCAATATATATTATTTCTATATAAAAATAATAATATATTATCCAATAGGATAGTAAATACGCTATACATTTTTATCTCTGATTCTTTTTAAATAAATAAAAAGTTTATATCATACTCATATACATTCTCATTGTAGATCGAAAAATTGAGATAAAAAATAAAATGAGATGTAACCGGATGAAAAAATAAATAATAATAAGGTAAAACAAATATGTATAAGAAGTAGAAGTAAAAATAAAAATAAATCTCAACAGTTTTGTTTTTTATTAACACTCTCATGCTTAGTTTTACGGAGTCATGTAACAATCTTAAGAAGCAAATTTTATAATAAACGCATGTGCAGCTCAAATTTTATAATGAATACATCCGTGCATACCAACCATAAGAAATTTATTTTCTTCATCAAAAAAATTCCTCAATATTGGACGAACAGATGAGCGGAGAACCGGAGAATTGATAAAATATGATTTAACAAATTTTATAATAAATACTTATTATAGTTTTTATTAAAAATGAAAATTAATAATGGATTATCCAATGTACTATATTTATTTTCATGATAAAGTCAAATATTATATTTTAAAATTAAAAAAAAAATCTTTTGTAATATTTGTCAATATTTAATATAAATTTTAATTTAAAACCATATATCATAAAATGCTCAAAAAAAAATTGATTAAATAAAAAACGATAGAAACGGTTTTCGTGATTGTTCTTAAAGTCCAAAAGTGGTATCGTGTAAAAACATAACGTTTGCGAAAATTATCAGAAAAACTAACCAACAGCTAAATAATACAATTCACTTATCTTTAACTCATACTTAAATGCATAAATATATCTATTTATTTAATATTAAAATTCAACTATAAATTATAAAAACATTATTACAAAACATATACTTTGTTATTTTTTTAACACATAAAAGTCATACTTTAATTTTTACACAAATATGTGTGTGGATATAAATATTAATTATGCAAATGTTAAAGTCGCATGCGAACTTGTCGTGCATGCATTTTGTTAACCTTGATTACAATCTAATTTTAATTTTAGTTATTAAACAATTTATATTTTGTTTTAAATCTCTATAAGTCCTAAATAACCATCTATCCGCTTTTAAGATAAGTAAATATTGTAAAACCCATTTTTATTTAATTAGCAATAGGTAAAGGAAAAACATATACTTAAAATATATATATTGGCAATATTATATTGTGTAAGGAGAAAAACGCATAGTTTAGATAATATTCAAGACATATTAATTAAATTTAATTATTATTTAATATAACTTTTACATTTGCAATTATATGTCATTGTAAACGGTAGAAAAAAATAAAATGTTTTAAAATAAATCAGTTTCAAAAGACATAAAACGATAGGAAACATTTGTGTGATTGTTGTTAAACACTAAAATTGTATATGTATAAAAATATAACGTTTACATAATGATAATATATATGAAAATTAATCAATACTTAAATATTACAACTATTTATGTCTATAAAAAAAAATTAGCATGCACATGCGTGCAGACCAGCCATAAAAATTAAATAAATTATTATATGTTTTAATATTTTTCAGTTTATTTAGTTATCATATTTACACTTTTTATTTAAGAAATATTTTAAAATCTTAGTTAATAGCTTTTTTATCTTCAATTTCTATTGAAATTTATAACATTTTTCATTTGATTTATCGTTATTTTTTATTATTAAATATTAATATTATATTATTATTAATATATAATTAATTATGTACAAATAGATCAACTTTAATATACAATATTAATTATATATTAAACATATAAAATATTTTATCCTGCACACGGTGCTGATCACCTAATAAATAATTATTTTCCATAGCTAGGTAATACAAATCTGAATTCCACTAAACAATATGCTAATTATAAAACTAGCTCCATGCCTCCGGCCACGTATATAATAAGTATGATTAAACTACAAGTGTTGTTCACATTATTTGCTAAATGAACTCTAATGATTCGAGAGGTTAGGTGGTATAACCGAATGACTTTGCCAATAAAGAATAAACAAGCAAATAAGACGAAAACGTATTTTTTTTTTAGTTCGTTTGGTCTCTGAGATTTCCAGGAAAATTTAAATATACCCAAAACCCGAGAAGGTTAGGAGGTATATTTGTCGCATTGGGAAAACTCAAATATTCTCTTTATTAATTTAATAATAAACATAATAAAATGTAATTTTGTTTATTATATTTATGTTTCATTCTCTTTAGACCAATCACACAAATAGTTGTGAACTTGTGATTTTTTTTTTCATCGGATATATTATTAAAAACTTCAAAGGAGATGAAATACATGGAAAAATACAGAGAACATATGCATTTTTTTACTGGAAATCTCAGAGACCAAACGAACTAAAAAAAAAAAAATACACATGAAGCTATAAAAACTGATAAGAATGAAGCACACTAGTAGCCGATGAAATTGAATAGAAAAAACTTTTTCTCCATTAAACTTATATAATTAGCAGAAATAACATATCGAGAAAACATGAAAATTCAGATGGAATAAAAAAAAACATATCGAGAAAACTGAATTACAAATTAGACGTCGAATATCGAAAACTAAATTACGGAGCCAAAAAGTGTAGCATGTTGAAACTAGAGAGAATTTTTTTGTTTGTTTTGGTTAGGTTAAGTGGTTTGCTTTATGTTTAAAAGTTCCACGGAGAAAACGAAGTAAAGGGGTGATTGAGAATTAGACTTTTAAAACTTAGAGACTTTACAATAAGTTACAGTTTTAAAAGTTAATAATTTTATCAATCACACTTTTGCTTTCTTAAAATTTCTCAAAGTTCCTAAAAACATTTAGAGTCCAACTTCTTGTTTTTTTTCATGTTTTAGTACTTTTTTAAAAAGATAAGAATTTGAGACTTTTTTTTTAAGTCACAAATTAAAAAAATAAAGTCACAATCTAGTTTTTTTATAGTCATTAATTTAAGAGAAAATTTGGGAAAATACAAAAAAATTAGTTTATAATTTGAAAACTACACTTTTATTTTTTTAAGAGTTAATTACATATGAATGACTAAATTAACCTTATTTGAATTCTTATAATTTAAAATTATAAAATCAAAATAAAATAACATTTTGAAACTACATAATATCTATTTAGATTTTACTTTATTTATAAATTTTAAAATCATAATTTTATACTAATCTACATAATATTTTACAAAAATATATTTTTCATAGGGAAAAAAAAAATCTTAAATTTTTTATATATTATATACTTATCTATAGATTATTCTACTAAAACTAGTTTTAAATTTGTATATACATTTCTCAAATATTAAGGTTTATCTGATTTAAGATATATCTAATTAAAAGATTTATATGAATATAAAATTTAGAAAAAATCATAAGATTTATCTAATTAAATATCTCTTATATATTTAATTTTCGCTTTTTTTAAATTTATAAAAATATTTATTATTAAAATCTGGTCAAAATATTTTTTTTATATATCAATAAATTTAGTAATAAAAAAATCAAAACAGTGTATTTTTCAAATTACAAATGTTAATTAGGGCAGCCTCTTAATTTAAAAAGTTTTAACAGTAAAAATCCGATTAAGGAAAAGAAAAGTCTAAAGATTTAGTCATGAGCCTAGTGGGCCTATTGGGCATAGTGGACCCGAGTTCTACCTTATCATTTTGTCACTCTTCTTAGACCTCAGAGTCTCACACCTCGGGAAAAGGGTTTTTTTCCACTGAACAAACTGTGCGGTGCTTTTTCCTACCCAAACAAAGACTCGGTACCTTTTCCCACCTAAACGCATTAAAAATTCAAAAATCCAACTCATACTCCGACTTTTGTGCGTAAAACAAAGTTGACCGTCACAAGGGTTAGTCAATCGTTTAGTTTGCTGATTCAGCTCGCACGCGTGGAATTAAAACGATGACGTGGCATTATAAAAAATTAAAAAAATCAAAAAAATCAAAAAAATCAAAAAAAAAATTAAAATTAAAAAAATTAAAAAAGTTAAAAAAATATAAAAAGGAAAAATGCAAAAAATACTCTAATTAAGATTTGAAATTTGAAAAAGACTTTGGTTTTTTTATTTTTTGGTAATTACAATTATTGATATGTAATCAGACTATTTTGATCAGATTTTAATTAGAAGATTCATAAATAAAAAATAAAAATCGAAAATTATAAACATATTATATTAAAATATATATTTTTGCCTGACATAACGCAAAAACTTACGTCTTCTATTTGTAGTCCAACCATTATTTTCTCTTCTTTTCACCTCCTTCTTTTTAGTTTCAGAGCAATTGCAATGTTTCAAAGTAAATTCTGATTCATTCTTTTTAATCCCTACAATTCCTCTTTTCAATACAATCTTTTAAAGCCAATTATATTTCCTCTATCACACAATCATATACATATACTAGAATAGGACCCGCATATATGCAGGTTTTTAATCAGATATTTTAAATTCGTAAAAATAAATTGAAAATAAAATCGGATGATCTATAAGGAAAAAAATAAAATATTTTTTTTTATTAATATTTCTAAATATATATAGTTTAATATTATTATATCCATTATGTTTATTTCTAATGTCTTATATATATGATTATTTATCAAAAATTTAACAAATTATTTATCCTAATTTTTCATAATTAAAATATATATTAGGATCCTCGTATACGCAGATTTATAATAATAAATTTAAAACCCGTTAAAATTTTTTTTTTAAAAATATAAAACAAAATCGGATAACTATTGAAAAAAATATATGAAAAACACAAAATCTAAATCTAAGAGTTATTTATTTATTTTTATTTAAAACATTCAGAACACATAATATGTTGCGGCTCCTAAGCAACATTAAACATACTTCTCACATAACTCACACACATTATCAACTATATTTTTCTCTTCTGCTGCGTTAAAAAATTGGGTATACAATTCGAATCTTTCGAGTATATTAACGATCTTCCA
Source organism: Alliaria petiolata (assembly GCA_020283515.1). Lineage (NCBI taxonomy): Eukaryota > Viridiplantae > Streptophyta > Magnoliopsida > Brassicales > Brassicaceae > Alliaria > Alliaria petiolata. The sequence goes on from JAHZTW010000001.1 coordinate 86,325,031, forward strand.
TTAACTCTTTTAAAGCAATTAAAATCTCTTTTTCACATTCTTCTTCCATATATGATATATATGCTCTTTAGAGATGTTATACTTCTCAGAACTCGCATCAAAAAGATCTTTACATTTTTATTGCTATCTTTTTTTCCATTGAGCTCATCATCGTCTAATATCATATCATTAGCATGTAGAATATTTTTTAATTGAAAGTTTCTATTTTCCTTAAATTTAAATAGATCCTTTTGTTTTATTTTTATTTCTTAAATTAAAATATATTCTAGTTAATTTAATTTTATTTTTAATCTAAATCAATAAATTTGACATTTTTATTTTTTATTTTTTTATTTTTTGAAAATTTCTTTTTTCTTTAAAAATAATATTTTATCGAGACACATGTAAAATCTAAATCGATAAACTTGACACGTGTCAAAATCTTATTGATTAATTTGCCACATGTCACGATCATATTAATAACTAACTTTTATGTTTATTTCTTTTAGTAAAATTTGAATATCTTATTTACTTTTGTTTTTATTTTCTTTTTCTTAATTGAAATATGTTTTTTTTCCTTTTCTTTAATTTATTTCTCTTTTAAAAATAGTAGTATTTTCCTTTTTCTTTTATGATTAGTATACTTTTTATTTATAATATATTTTAATCAAAACACGTGTTTAAATCTTATCTATTAATTTGTCATGTGTCACGATCATCTGAATTAACCTATTTTTATCATAATTAGATCTATCATAATCTTATTATGATAATCTAATTGGTTGAATTTTTTAACACGTGTCGAAATCTAATTGATTAACTCGCCACGTGTCGCAATCATGTTAATTAGCAACTTTGACGCATCCTACTTTATATAATAAGATAGATTAGGATCCGCGTTAACGCGGGTTTGTAATAGCAAAATTTTAAACACGTTAAAATGATTTAAAAAAAAATGGAAAACAAAATCGGATCAATATTTTTTAAAAATATATATTAAAAACACAAAATCAAAACGTAAGAGTTATTTATTTATTTTAATTTCATATGTTTTCAATTAAAATATTCAAAACACATAATCTTTCGCAGATCATAAGCAACATTAACCCTACTTCTTTTGTAGTTCACACATTTTATCAACTACATCTTTTTCTGTTCTGCTTCATTGAAAACTTGGTTATGCAATTCGAGTCATTCGAGTATGTTAACGATCTCCCTCATTAACTCTCTCCAAGCAAACAAAGTCTTTTTTTCTCTTGATAGTCATCATCCGTATATGATCTCTCTACTCTCTATATCATAGTTAATCTTATTAGAAATATAACATAATTAATCTTATTTACTTTTTTTCTCTTTTCTTAAATTCTAATAGATCTTTTTCATAGTTAATATAAATTCTAATATTTTTCGAGACATAGTTAATTTTATTTACTTTTTTCTCTTTTCTTAAATTCTAATAGATCCTTTTCATAGTTAATATAAATTCTAATATTTTTCGGGACACGTGTGAGAATATTGAAATATATCATAGTTAATCTTATTTGTTTTTTTTTTCTTTTCTTAAATTCTAATAGATCCTTTTCAATGTTAATATAAATTTTAATATTTTATCGGAACACGTGTCAGAATCTGAATCGAATGAAGCGCCACGTGTCGCGATCAAGTTAATTAGCAATCTTATTTACTTTATTTTTTATTTTCATTTTTTTAAATTGAAATAAATACTTTTTATTTTGCATTTCTTAAATTGAAATAAATACTTTTTTTTTAGATATATACTTATGACACTTGCCAAAATTCGATTGATTAACTTGACATATATGCGTTTTTAATAAGATATTTTAAATTCGTAAAAATAAATTGAAAACAAAATCTGATAATCTATAAAGAAATTTTTTTTAATTTTATTAATATTTCTAAATATATATGTTTACTTCTAATGTCTTATCTATATATAGATAATACGATTTATTCTAAAATTTTAACGAATTAATTATCATATTTTTATCATAATTAAAATCTATATTACGATCCACATATACGTAGGTTTATAATAATGAAATTTTAAACCCATTAAAATAATTTTGTAAAAAAAAATAAAACAAATCGGATCACTACTAAAAAAATATATAAGAAACACAAAATTTACATTTAAGAGTTATTTATTTATTTATTTTAATTCTCATTTATTTTGAATTAAAATATTCAAAACACAGAATCTGTTGCGGGTTTACACACAACATTAACCATACTTCTCATATAGTTCACACACTTTATCAACTATCTTTTTCTGTTCCGGTGCGTTAAAAACTTGGGTATACCATTCGAATCATTCGAGTATGTTAACGATCTCCCCATTAACTCTCTTCAAGCAAAAAAAGTCTTTCTTTCTCTTCACATTTCATCTCCCTTACATGATCTCTTTGCTCTCTAGAGAAGTTATGCTTCTCAAGACTCGCATCAAAAGCCTCTCTACATGATTCTTGATATCCTCCTCCTCATTGAGCTTATCATCGTCTAATGTCATATCATTAGCATCTAAAATTTTCTTTCGTCCTCCTCATTGAGCCTATAATCGTTTAATGCCATATCATTAGCATCTATAATTTTTTTTTTAATTGAAATATATCCTAATTAATCTAATTTATTTTTTGTTTTTAATTTAATTTTTTTGTTTCTTCCGTATATGATCTATTTGTTCTCTATAGAAGTTATGTTTCTCAAGACTCGCATCAAAATCTTCTCTACACAATTCTCTACACAATTCTTGCTATCCTCCTCCTCATTGAGCTCATCATCGTCTAATGGCATATCATTAGCATCTAGAATTATTTTTTAATTGAAATATATCTTAGTTAATCTAATTTACGTTTTTTTCTTTTTTAAAATAGTTGTATTTTCCTTTTTCTTTTAGAATTATTTTATTTATTTTTCTTTTAAAATTAATATTATTTTCNTTCTTTTAGTTGATCTTTCCTTTTTTCTTTTCAAATATTATTTGATTTATCCTTTTTATTATATTTATCCTTTTTGCATTTTTTTTTTTCTATAAGATAAGATAATAATATTATTTGATTTATCCTTTTTATTATATTTATTTTTGCAATTTTTTTTTCTATAAGATAAGATAATAATATTATTTGATTTATCCTTTTTGCAATTTTTTTTTTCTATAAGATAAGATCATATTAGTTGACACGTGTTAAAATCTGATCGAATGACTCGCCACGTGTCACGATCATGTGAATTAGCAACTTTGACGCATCCTACTTTATATAATAAGATTACTATTAAGTTTTATATATTTTTGACTTAGGAACATCTTCATGTATTACTCAAAATCAGAAACAATAATTCATTGAAAAATATCGATCAAAAGCCTGATTAAATGAAAAAAAAACTGAATTGAAAAAAAATTAAAGACTAGAGAGAGAATCATATGATGTTAATGTTAATGTCGACGATGTTCCAACTTTTGTACGTGTTCTCTTTATATAATATTAATAAAATTTAGAATACTAATATTTTGTTTGTATAGATAAATTCTCAAATACTAAGATTTGTCTAATTATATAAAATTTTAAATATTAAATAATTATATATCTTTATCTTCAACTAAAATCTTAATATTTATAATTTTCGATTTTTATTTTTATTTATGAATCTTTTAATTGTTGTGAGTATTTTTCAAATTTCAAATCCTAATTAGAGTATTTTGCCAATTTCTGTTTTATAAATTATATTATTTTATTTTATTTTTTGTTTTTTAATTTTTTTTTTCGATTTTTATGATTTTTATGAATTTTTTATTATTTTTAATGCCACGTCATCGTTTTATTGCCACACGTGCGAGCTGAGTCAGCAAACTTAACGGTTGACTAACCCTTGTGACGGTCAACTTTGTTTTACGGACAAAAGTCGGAGTATGGGTTGGATTTTTGAATTTTTAAGGCGTTTAGGTGGAAAAAGACACCGAGTCTTTGTTTGGGTAGAAAAATGCACCGAGTCTTTGTTTGGATAGGAAAATGCACTGCTCAGTTTGTTCAAGTGGAAAAAGATTCTTTTCCCCTCACACCTCACGGTCCTATCAAAAGAGACAAAGATGGTCCCTTCATTTTGATATATCAATCAAAATGAATTTCCCAGCTTCACCACCAATATCTTAAAAAACTTTTTTTACTATCAGGGTATTAGAGAAATCGCATGATATATATATACTATACTTTTCGTTTAAGGATATGAAACAGATGTACCTTTACCACATACTTTAGCTAGTGATCTAACAACCTTGTGATTGGGACTATTATAAGTCGAGAAGATGATGAGAATCAAAAGAGAAATACCAAGTAAAAAAAAAAAGAGTAGGAAGATACTTGTTTATTGTTGTGAATACAGTAAAAAACTCCAGAAGTGAAACATAATACAACCATCATAAGTCTCACCGCAAACCAGAAGGAGCATTTGAAGTTACCGACAAGAGTAAAAAAGGCTTATGCAGCCGCTGTGATGTACTCGATTGCCTCCTTGCAAATACCTGTCATTGTTGCTTCAGGACCATACACCTTGAATCAAGCAGTTAGAATCGGTTAAGCATGAATGTGTTTTGAGTTTATTTACTGTGTATATATATATATATACCTCGATGGGGACACCGATTTCATCTCCAAGTGATCTCATTTTAGCAAGTCCCTTTTGGTAGTTTGGTCCTCCTCTCCTCACAAATATATTCATCCTTGCTGCTTTCAGCTTTGCTTCCTGTTCAGAACCAAAAAAAAAGAAGGTTGAAGAAAGCTCATTTATACTTTTAGTTATTGATACTCTCTTCTTGCTTACCTTTTCCTTGAGAGCTCGGATTATGCCATTGAAGGTAGCAGCAACATCGGTGAAGTTAGCAATTCCACCTCCGATTACCAGAGCTCTGCTTTTTCCATCCGGATTCGCTGTTGCACACTGCATAGTCGGCAAGTTCGCAGTATTTTTATAGTCAGAAGTGTCTTTATGTTTTGGTTGGTTTCAGATGTTTTTATGTGGAAGGAGAAAAAACAAGAAAAAAGCAGCGTCTTACATCGATGACGACTCTAGCGTACTGTAAAACCTCGTCTTCTTTGGGTGCTCCACTGTATTCAGCATAATTTCCAAGCTCAGATGCATACCCAAGATCTCCAACCTGGATAACATTTTAGAAGACACCTCAGAGGCTAAGGCTTGTAAGGAGAAAAAAATGGAGTTGATTAAGCGGGTATGGGTTTTTTCATATAGAAACATACGGTATCGGCGTAGATGACACTTGCACCTCCTCCAGCTACCATAGTCCAAATCCTTCCCTTTGGATTCAGAACGGTGAACTTCAAAGACGCACTTGTCTGCATATACAGAAAGGTTCATAAGAGTCGTACAGAAACTACTGTTTCTCGAAACGCAGGTGCCAAGTTCTACACAGATTGGTCATGATACCTTCTCATCTAGACCGTGGATGAAGCTCTCTGTGGGGCTCATCACTCTTCCAAATGGCATAGGGAATTCAATGTCGCCCCACCTGAAAATTATGAGAGGTTAAGCTTATCACTTGAATACAGCAGCAGGAATGTTTATCATGCCTTCGTGAAGCTCTTAACCTCGAACAGTTGAATAAAGTATAAAGTGTAGAGTCAAACTTACTTCTTAAAGTTTTTGAAAGCAGCAGTGTCATCAAGCTCACCCCTCATATCCAGAGGATAAGGCTTTCCATCAACCAATGCGAAAGGATTCATCTCCAAGAAAGTGAAATCAAGATCTAGAGCCCAAGAAACAAAGAAGAGAAATAAAAAGCTTCAGATTTTGGTTCAGATTTCGTCATTGTGAATCAGCTTTGACTTGTGTGTAGAATTAGTGACCTTTGGCATACCTTGGAATAGTGTAAAAATAACTTGAATGAAATCTTCAAGTTCCCCTTTGATCTGTACATGGAAATTTTATAAGTCGAAACTGATTACAAGTCCAAATTCGGTAGCATGTTTCAACGAATTCTCATTGATATTCAGCTTCAGTATACCTCTAGAGGAAGAGTTGCAACAAGAGGTGCACATATGTCAGCTGTCAGGGAGGAACCCGTCGGTACAGATATGGTCTTGACCTGTAGAAAGTGAAGTCTCGACTCAATATTCAGCTTTTACGGTAAGAAGATAGACACTAGGAAGTAAATGAAAAAGCATCCAAAATACCTTGTCCCAGTTCTCCTCGATGTCAATTCCTCCGCACTCTGAAAAGCTTATGCTGCAGCCAAGTCTATCCGAGACGATATTAAGATAGAACTCCTCATTGTGTGGGACAAACGGTTCAACGATGAATGTTGTTATGGGTCCTTTGCATCCACTCATCTCTACCTGTAGATGATAGAAAGACAAAGCTAAACTAGATGTACAGGGAAGGAAACAACAAACAAGGAAATAAAAGATGGTCTCATTCAACAAAGTTACCTCTTTTCCCAATCGCTCTTTCACAAAAGTTGCAACGTCGGCGAAATCTAAGTTCAAGGCAACCAAACCACTTTTGCCACGCTTCCCAAACAACATGTCAGGTTTCACCACCAGCTTCCCGGATGAGAGCCAAGGCTCTTTCTCTACTAGCTCATTCAGATCAGTCTCTTGGTTGATCTACACATATATCAATGAACATGTCACATAAAGCGTTAACACAACAGAACAGGTAAGAGCACTATTCAATTTCAGAACTGTAAACAGAACAACATCAGAATATGTAGCTGGAAAGAGTCATGGCCAAAATGTGCTCATGCAGTCATCATAGACAATGATTTGGATTAAGATATACATGCTAGATCAAGCAAAAGCAAATATCTTTTGAGACTTCTGAAACTTATCCAACCAATGCTGCAGCGTTTAGCATTACGAAGAGACACTTTCTTAATCTAACAAGAACAAAATAAGCAGCAAACAAACAAACAAACAAACAAAAAAGAATCTTCTGGGTTTTAAACAACTGATTCATGACGGAGAAACCAATGCAGTAAACAGACGTAATTTCCTGGGAAAATTCGATCTAACCTGAACGGATCTGATAGGCAACTCTTTACCAGAAAGCCTTTTGAAGTGCTCCTTCACCAGTCTCTTGGAGTCGTACTCTCTGATCTTCTTGCGAGCCATTTCTCAGAACGAAGCTAGAGAAACAAGACGAGATTACAAAATCGATAAATCTCACAGATCCAGCCCAGTGAAACACACAAAATCGAACATAAAAAAAAAACCACTCGTTTCGCGATCAGATCGCCAACAATTCGACTAGAGGATCCCACAATCAAAGAGCAAAAATCTTTAAATCCGAGCCTTATGGAGATTCCGAAACACTCACGAATTCGACTGGATCAAACAGATTAAACTTGAAGGACAATGTGGAACACGAGAGATAGAGAGAGAGAGAGGGGGGGTTTCAACAAATTTACTCTACGGAATATAATTCGACATAAACAGAGAGCTAGATTTCGAAGGGAGAAGATTCACAAATTGGATACGGATCAGAGAAGGGCGAAGAAGAAGAAATCGATGAAAATGGCGGATCTTACCGTTGAGAGTGAAAGGAGAGAGAGAATGAAGGAGGTAGCTACAGCTTCGGTAGTTAGCCAACTAAGTCGAGACCTTTTTGCTCAGGACCGTATTTATATTTGAACATATTATCGTTTTATTTTTTCCTTTGCTCTATTTCTTTTTTTTTTTCTCTAAAAAACTTTTTTAAAAAAGTATTTTTTTTTAATAACCGTGGAAATTTCAGGTATTCGATTCATAATCTCCTCCAGAATCCTGAATCAGTTTTTAAATAATCCGATTTAAATCTCCTCCAGAATCCTGAATCAGTTTTTAAATAATCCGATTTAAAGATTAATCTTACATCTCAAAAAAGATTTAAATCTAGAGCACAAATAAACTAACTCCTCTTTTATAAAAATACATTATTGATAGTGTATTCATGAATAATAACATAAATACATCTGCTACATCTAATTTGATTTTTTTTTTTACTACAGAAGTAAAATGTATATGGCTCATTGGATCTACAAGTTTTTGTTTTTGTTTTTATTTGTAGCAATTTTAAAAAAATGATAATAAATAGTTGTAAAACCTTTGGAGTTACTCTTTCATCAAGAAGCTGGTGTGTGTGGTGAACGTGTTCGTCCATAAAAGCTACCTAACTTGTAAGCCAACGTTTCAACACCCATCCATTTGATTTTTCATTTTTCTATCCAATATTTTGGTATCAGTTTTCCATTAGTTAATGCGACAAAGACATATTTCCACTAGGTTCAGATTAATTTTGGGTACTTCATTAAAATTCTTATAAACAATTATTTTATCTTAATCTTACATTTAAAAAAAATATTAACTCAGACCCGTTCAGCTTAGATTCCAAGTAAATACAGATCTTACATTTATTGATTTTACTTTTGTTTTCTTGAGGAAAGACTCTAAACAAGAAAGAGGATGCTGACTTTTGACCACTGTCAAAGTATGAGAAAAAAATGTTATATGACCAACCCAAGAAGCATACTTGCAGGCAGGCAAAATTAAAGATCAAGCCTCCGTAAATAAAATCTCAATATCAATTTCAAAATTAAAGATAAGCAAATTGTGCCATTACATGTATACTAATTAAGATAATTCCATCCAGTTTCTTAATCAGCCAAGATATGAAGATGATACGCAGTAATTACATATTGATATATGCAATAACTTCAATGCTGAATTGTAATCTCCAAATTCATTCACAAAAGCTTTAGGCACATGCCAGCATGAGAAAATGCAATTAGACAAACAATAACATCCTTTTTATTAATTAGTACTTGAAACTGTTTTTCCGACACTTGATATTTTCTTAATGACTAATAAAACCATTACAAAACTTTAAAAAATATTCAAACTTTACTAGAAAACAGATCCCCCCCGAGAGCTTACAAATCTTATTCTTCTTGTATCAAAAGCCTCTTCAAAGCAATATGCAGTTCTTGCTCGTTACTACCTCCTGCTTGTAACGCAAGCCTCTGCATAGCAATCTGAAGTTCTTGCTCGACTTTAGGTTGAATTACCACATGCACACGCTTAACCGCAAGCTTCTTATCGCCCATCTGAAGCCTGTGCAGAGCAGCACAGGCAATATCTGTCACTGATGGATCTTGGTAAGCACAGGATCCAAATCCCTTTGCCTTTCCCGTTGCCTTGTCTTTGACCAAATTGAAAAATCTTAGGGGACCAAAACACTCCAAGAGCTCTCTGATCTTTGTCTCTGTGAAGCAATCCGGATGCCCACACACGAAAATACGGTCCGGATCCTCAAGCCCAGCACTATTTCTCCGAGACATATTCCTCCTCTCTGCTTCAAGATTAGTCTCCTCTTTGGACAGGAATCAAGAGAAGAGAGGATTAGGGTTTTTGTGGGAAGAAGAACTTTTCGATAGACTTGGAGAACGTGTAATATAGTTTCTTTACAAGAAATCAGCTCTATTTATAATAACATAGCATCGACACAAAAAGGAAATAATCATATAGAAAAAAGGAAATAATCATATAAAAAAGGAAAACCCATTAAAACTACCTATTAAAAACAGCAAACAGATGTACGTGAGAGGCACCTGTTGAACAACAAAGAAACGGATTTTCCGTTACCGATGTAACATTAATCTGTTTTGATTTGATTCTTTTTATACAACTCTGGTTATGTCCGGTTCCTATTATATCCATCGAATTAAGTCAGCAGCGTATTTGGCATCTTTTGGGTTTTCAGATTCTCAACATAAATGCTACCAAACTAAAATTTTGTGTATATTTTTGGAAAAAAAAAGAAAAGAAATTGAAATACAACTAAACAAAGATGACTCGAAGATGAAATGCAAATTTGAAACTAATCTCGGTTTCATACCAAATAGAATCATTCTATACCGTTCTATTGCATCAAAAGTGCATGTAGTACATAATCTATAGAGGAAAAAACGGATCAAACAAAGTGGATCCAAGAAGAAGCCTAGGTTGATATATAACATATAGACTCTTTCCATCAGTAAATTTGTGTTCCCTTGAATCTCACTTCTCATGTCTATCAATGTAAACACAATGGTACGCCCTACTAGTCCAAGAGGATATCGACTACTATTACCATCAAAACAAGTCGTATATATTTTACTTGAAGATTGAATGAAAGACACTCTTCTAGTCTCGTGCCATATGTATGTAGTAAAATGAATATATGGTTAAGAATCGAATGACAACATCCAAAAACAGATTTCTCCGGTCATGTTTCCTTCTTCTCTGTTTTTTGGGGGAAAGAAATACCTACATTGTGCAGATGAACCATATGCCAATGCTTTTTGAGAACAAATCTCAATGGTATGAATCTTCTCTCCAATCAATCTCCTCCAGCTCAGCCAAGAATACTTTACTCCAACAACCACGCCGTGAAAGGCTTCGCCGCTCGATTAACCTCCGACGAGGTTGAAGCTCTGCTCCTTCAACCTGGAGTCACCTCAGTCGCTCCCGAGTTTTGTTACAAAGTTGCAGACAAACATAGGTGATGATAAAAGTTGTTTCATGTTTGCTTCAGTTTTCATATTGTTGTGGTAACATAATCATGTGTAACATGTTAATTCATGCATTCTATTTCTACCATATACCCGAGGGCATCCCATATATCAAGTATTTTATGAAAAATCATTAAGTTTGTTACTGAATTTAGTGACATCTTTATTTATAACTTCCCAATCAATACATTATAATTATTGTATATTATAAAATATGAAGGATTAAAAAAATTAACCAAAAAACAAAATATATGTAAAACATTAACAAAATATAAGCAAAAAAGTAAGTTCAAATCTAAAAAATTAAAACAAACACAACACAATTGATTGTTAATTACAATCTACACCAAATAAGCAAAATGGGTTTGGCACAAGCTTCAAGCAATTTAATGGCAACACAACTTAGAAGAAGTAAACACAAAAAAAAAAAAAAAAGAAGAAGTTAACTGACCAAAAATGTCTTCTACCACCAACAAAACCACCGCAATGTCGTCTGCTCTAGGCAAGGGTCACTCCGAGCCGCCTGCTCCGACATTTGTGACCACCCTACGAAAACAAAGGGAACGAAACCATAGAAAAGGTTAGAAATTGTTTCAATCCGTTGCTATTAGTATATCAGCATATGGAACCCAGTACTCAGAGTAAACAGCCACCAATGTCATAGAAAGTAGAAGGTATGCTAGTGAACTGATCACAAATGGATAGGTCGTGAAGATAAAGTAGAAGGTGTGAGAATCGATAATTTCTTGTTGTTGTAGGCCTTCTAAATCGGTTCTGTACCTCAAAGACAAATGAGCTACCATCTGTTCTTGCAAGCGCACTAGAAGTTTGTTCCTTCGAGCAAACGCTTAGGCGGCTTGGATGATATCTCTCTGAAACAATGCAAACGAACAAGATCAGAGCTTATTGATTAAATCAAAATACAATAACTCTAGCATGAGAACAAGACAGTAGTTAATTCAAAAACAAAAAATGTATTGAAACATTTTGTGAATTCTTGGAATGATGTGTCTGAATTGAATATGTGAAAAGAGCAATGAGCGATTAATCAAAGCATAAACAGAACTTACAAAGTTTCTGGTGAGGCTGGTCACATGAACCACCAAGTTGGTCATATTACCAATTACATAAGCTAGCAATCCAAGATTAAAGATCATGTAGCAGAGAATGAAGGTCCTCTCTCTTGCATTATTACCATGTATATCACCATAACCCGTTGTTGAGAGCAATATGTACATTACGACCGTCAATGTCTTAAACTAACAGCAAAAATTGTTTAATGTAAGATCGTGTACAAATATAAGTTACTAACGAGGAGAAGCTTCATGCATCGGACCCAAAAGTAGTTGTAGTTCCGATCTTTCTCTAATATGATAATTTTAATACAAGGAAAACAAGAAAGATTGTTACAAGGAAGATTTTTTTTTGGTAAGAAGATAAGCGCACTAGAAGTTTGTTACTGAATTTAATGGCACCTTTATTTATAACTACTCGATCAATACATTATAATTATTGTATATTATAAGATATGAAGAATTAAAAGAATTAACAAAAAAAAACAAAATATATGTAACACATTAACAAAATATAAGCAAAATATAAGTAAAAAATAATAGAAAATACAAGTTCAAATCTAAGAAATTAAAACAAACAATATTTACTTGATACACTCACAGAAGTGATTGTTGTGATTGTGTTCACGAAAGCGCGTGGTGCTATATTGCGCCACTTCGCGAACATTAGCGAATTACTCTCGTCTTTTATATTTTACTTGACACTCACAGAAGGTCGATTTCACAGGCTAGACAACATCTTTATTTCTTTATTTATGTGAACTGAGATTAATTTGTTGATACAAACATGGATGTGGATTGTACAACAAAAGACCAAATGTCGTGTGTGAATGGCAAACAGCAATTGGTGTTGGGAGGAGAGCAAATGTCTCATAGCTTTGATTTTAGACCGGTCTGAGTAAGCCGTTGCCTTAGAACTCTTCTCATAACCTTATTTGTGGCCGTCCTCGGTAAAGAAGGTAGAGTTACAACAGATGACACCTGAGGGAAAACAAATAACATTGGTAGTGGTTGGATTTTGCTTTTGAAACACAGCTTTCTTGTGTACTTGTGTTGTGTTTCGGTTATACCTTGAACCAATGGATTAAGCTTCTTTTGTATCTCAGAGTTGAAGGACTTTTTCAAGAGGCTCAAGTCAACACAACTGCAATTACTAGCTGCTCAGGACCGCCACTAGGAGGTGGAACACCGATGGCTGCTGTTTCCAGGACACTGTCATCAACGGAGTTACACACTCGTTCGATCTCAATAGAACCGACCTGCGCAAGAACAATCAACAGAATACAGAATATGATGATTATGGATATGGTGATGATGCGGATTGTTGGGCTTGTGCATTTTTGTTATTAATCAAAAGTAAATAAGAATCTTTACGGTAGCCTTATTTGTGACCACCTACGAGAGCAAAGGGAACGAAACCATAGAAAATGTTAGAAATCGTTTCAATCCATTGCTAACATTACCTTCGTAGACAAGTACAAGAACAAGTGAAGAGAAGGAAATAACACACTATCGACCATTATTTAAATAATGATTATCAAAAAAAAAGTTTATGTCGAGAGCTTACAAACCTTCTGGTTATATCGCAAGCCTATGCAAAGCAATCTGAAGTTCTTGCTCGGTTTTAGGTTGAACCGCATGCTCGGCCACACGCCTAACCGCAAGCTTATAACCGCCCATTTGAATCCCGTTCAGAGCAGCACATACTATATCTGTCACTGATGGATCTTGGTAAGCACAGACCAAATCCCTTGAGTTTCCTGCTTCACTGTCTTTAATCAAACTGAAAAACTCCCAGGGACCAAAAGCCTCAAAGAGTATTGTTGGGAAGAAAGATATCTTGCGTACGAAGTACTATAAAATGAAGTCAGTGAACCTGAATGTTCTAGATTTTGATATTATTCTTAGCATATTTTCTTTTATGTGTTTAGGAAAGTTTACATTATGTGTATGTTAGCATTATGTTAATATTAACGCTATATTGTATCATTAACATCCACATAATGTAAACTTTTATAAACACATAAAAGAAAAGTGTTAAGAATAATACCGAGATCTAGAAAATTCTTCTTTCAGTTTCACTTCATAGTACTTGTCCGCATACACATCTTACTTCCCAAGTTATCTTCAATACCAAGTTATCTTCAATAAAGAGCTCCGGGAAACCACTCAAAATAATGCAGTTTGGATCCTTAAACCCGCCATTAGATCTCGAAGAGATTCCAATGTCGATAATGTTTTCTCCTTCTCTCTGCTCCACGATTAGTACGCTTCTTGCAAATAACTCAGATTTAGAGAAAACTCTGTTTTTAATCTAATTCAACTCTTTACAAGCTTTAGAGGTCTATTTATAAGAAAGCAAAGCTCTCGATTAGGTACTAATCCTAATGAGATTAAGGAAACATACTTTTTAAAAAGGAAAAACTAATGAAAAGAAAAAAAAATCTGAAAAGGAAAAGAAAGCCAAATCCTTGTCAAACATAAAAGCCAAAACGTGTTTGACAAAGTTTAGGTTGCGCTGCATCACATTCCTTATTCGGATAAGGATTATATTCATGTTTGTGACAAGGTTTATCTCCTAAATCATAGGGCTCTAACGTCTATCGTTTGTTGTTGGCTAAAATGATCGTATGTCGTCCACATTGCAAGTGAAAACAAATACCATAAGATACAGAGAACGGAGTCAAGGATACATCCAACAGAACACAATGGCACTCGTCTCTGCCCTAATGGTTTCGATCACCAATTATGTTTCAGAACATAACAAAAAAAAAAGTGGCACTTGATTGTGTCCACGAGAATGGACCGAGACCACTTGTTGAGAGACAAGCTTGCCCCAAAACTCTTTGCCAGAGAGGATATGGACCGGGCTGTGAAGCTTGAGACTTGGTCGAGCAAACCTTTCTGCCCAAGCTACCATGTCCCTCTGAGTTTTTAATTCGGAATTGATCGGCGGAACAAACAACCGATGTAGGATGATAATTCATGTAGTATTGTTTGAATATAGTCTAGTTTGTGTAGTTTAGTCTAGTTACGTTACATTGTTCCTACCGTAACATAAATAAGCAAATCGAAATGATAGATATGACTTATGAGATAACCCAATGGCAAAGCCTACCATATGACGTACTACAATACTGTACACAGTGTACAGTGCAAAGAATACATTCCAGGTTTTCACACAATTCAAATTTTGTTTTGTTTATAAGATCGTCGAAAGCGAATTTACAACTCTTATTTATTAAACATGGGAATAAGTAAGTAACTTGAAAAAATATAGAAGAACTTACTTGACTCTTTGAGAAGCAAGGTTGAGCAGTGTGCGAAAGAATTGAGGAGGGTACATTGGCGGCTTCTCTGCTATTGCCTTTGGGTTTGTTTCCAATCCCAAAACAAAACAAGAATGTGTTTTTATCTCAGTGTCTCACTAGAGTTAAGTTCTTTGATAAAAACAAACACAAACCAAAACAAACGATTTTTTTTGTTCTTGTTGTATCAATTTAGTTGATGTAACTTCCAAAATAAGATAGAAACCGAACCGATTGTAGTATTGAACATATATATGAATGCAAAAAATGTCACCTGTTGGATTAAAACAGTGGAAGGAGTCATTCCGGGAACTGTATTCACCTCTATTACCATCACCTGCATAAAATGATCTTGTGAGTACCGCAGAAACTGATTTTTGGATTGAAAGATGAGAGTAAACATTAAGTAGAATGCAAAGTAATTCTCTGGGTCGGATCATACCTCTCCGGTTTCAACGTGCACGAAAGCATCGATCCGTGAAAACCCTTCTAACCCGAGAGTTTTCGCAATCAGCTCCATTCCTTGTTTGCATCTCTCTAAAGCTTCCTCACTGAAATCATACACTCATATATCAGCTTCTATATACAAAATATACAATTTTTTTTTCCTACAAAGTACAATGCTCTCTTCAGTGTTCATATGTTTTTTTTTCCAATGTACTCCATGTCCTAATAATACCACAAAACAAAGTTTTAGACAAACCTCATGATTGTTGGTGGAGGTGGAGTAAGATTTATGCCAGTGCCGCCTATCAAAGATATAAATACATGTGCCAATGTAAATAAAGACTAATAGATACTCTCATAATAACAAAAAGACGATATGAACTGGCAAACGTGAAAAAGAGTGGGAGTACCTTGGAACTTCTCCTCGAGTGACAGTATATCGCCACTTTCCTTGACAATAAGACTAGGACTTAGCGAATGCATCGACCCATACTTTCCGATTACACCCGTGGTTATCTCTATCCACCGCCTTTGACCTTTCCAAGAGAGCTTCTGATTGGCTTTGGATGAAACTATGATCTCATCGGTCTCAACAAATGGTTCAAAAATCAAGAGCTCCGGGGTAGGATTTGGCATCTCAATCATTCCATGTGTCTACACACAAGTGGAGATAGAGGATTTTCATAATCCTACTTTATCAATGAAGGCCTTAAGGTTGTACTAATAGAATGACTATTTGTTGTTTACCTTAGAAAAACTATTTGCCGGAATCCTTGGTAGACAATCTTTTAAAGCTTGTACATATACAGCAAGGTCTTCAGAGGAACTGCATGAAAAACCAAAAGATTAAAAAAAAAAAGAAAATAGTAAAAAACTTGGTGGTCATAACGATTGGCAAAAGACTTTTGAATACGAGTTACCATAATCTTGCCACACCAGTGGAGCAACCATCCCTTGCTGGTTTAACACACAGTGTCTGACACTGAAACTTAGTAGTCAAATCATCCCAAATATCTGGGATGGTCTCATGAATTATATCCTCTGTTCTCTTCACATCCTTGCTTATGGTATGAACTCCAAACTCCGAAAGCTATTGATTACGGGACACACATACAAAGAAAGTAATTTGTTACAATATTACTCACATTTTTTATAATAAAAGTAGTATATCGGCTTGTTACCATACATGACTAAGAGCCTGAGACGCCATAACCTTGTCCATGCATATCCTTGAAGCAAGTACTCCTGGACCTTTATTTAAGAAGGAAAGAGGAAAATAAATCAATATCGGGTGAAACATATGACATGTGGAGAATCAAAAAGAAACCCTAATGCTTGCTTGCGTCATAAGTTGCAAAGAACCTGTGTAAGGAACTCCTTCATCCTCCAGTAAGGCCTGCATCGTACCATCTTCCCCGATTCCTCCATGCGCTGCCGGTTAGCATTCGAAAAAATAAAATCACAAAAACACTTCATATTAAGGATATAGCGACTGAGAGTGAGTTGCATAAAGAATGGAACAGATAAATGTGTTTCTGGCTGTATCAATCAGCATTCCGAACATTTGTTTTCGTTCTTTGCCATGTGGCTACTAGGCTTTCTCACAATATTATATTTTCTCTGCAAAGATAGGAAATATAGCAGTCTCTCGGTTATAAGACAGACCTGAAAAGAAGACGGTTGCTTAAGCTTCCTTGGCAAACTTGACCCAATCTTTCAACGAGAATTTCATGGGCACTTCGTCTGCTATATCAAACCCTGCAAACCAGCTTTGATTCTTCAAAGCATCCATAAGATCCTCCATCACTTGCTTCTGCAGCAGAGATGTAAAAAGAGCCCGGTCAGGCTCAATTGCTTCCAAGCACGCTGCAAGAACTTCCTCAACAGTGTGCCTTAGCACAGCAGAGTAGCTGAGAAGAAAATAAAATCATTGGTGATGTGGAATGAAACAGCTTTAAACTGAGAAAAGCTTAAATACTTTCATACATGCATGTGAACTGTCATAATGTTTTGTTCCAATCTATATAAACTTTGTCTTCTCGGACATCGATGCGGAACTGTATTTGAAGTCAATGTTTGTATCTTATTCCTACTTGGCTCAGAGAATATACTTACGGCAATAACCAGACTTCTCTATTGTCCAAATCTGATCCGGTTTTGTCCTTAAAAGCACCCACTGGGTTGCTAAGTGATGAGGAAAGCAAGCAGGGAGTAACTTTAAGCTGTAAACAACAAGATCACATGAGTCAGGGTAATGATGTTGCACCTGCGGTTTAGCTAATAGATTATAGAGTAAAAACAATGCCATTATGCTGCATTCTTTTCAACTTACATCTCCAAATCTTTGCAAGTTCATCCAGATATTTGTTCCACTGACGACGGAGACCTGCCGCTCTGAAGTGTCTCCTCCAAATAAGACAAACACTTTCTGAACGTCCCCGGGGATATCCGGGGTTGTTGAACCTCCGAGAGAATGACTAGACTCATGATTATACCAAGCAAGATGGGGATACCTTGAGCTAGCACGGTGGATGATTGTTCGTAAAATGTTTGAGTGAGAAAATCCAACCTGAATGTAATAATTGATGATCTAAATAATAGCCAGTCATGTATGTTAATATAATGCTCGAATAAACTAGGCATGCATGATAAAAAAAATTAGGGATAAATGAACAGTACATCGCAGCTTAAACTTTTGAAGTTTGCATTACCATTTGCTAACAACTATCGGTGAGAAGATTTATTGCTGACAAAAAAAATTAGGAAGAGAGAAAAAGACAGTAGATGTTCGTGAATCATGTCCATTTTTTATACTTTAGGAAGAAATAAAGTACAAGAAGACAAGTCTAACAGAGTAGAGGCAGCAAGAAGCACTTTTAACATAAACATCAATGTTACAATATCTTTACTTACCTTAGAAGCCTGCTGGAAGAATAAGCTAGTTTGCTCCATGCCACTTATCTGTAAAAGCAGTTGAGAAATGCATGTTAGTGTTACTTCTAAGAACAATGTACGTATATTCTAAGGAGATAGGCTAACCAGATTGATGTCTGTGAATATAATATCTTCTGACTTGGGTCTTCTAAGCGTTTCACTTGCAGATGATGCTAAATTTGAATTGGGAGTCAAGTACCATCCATCAAAGCGAGCGACATCACGTAGACTTAGCTTTTGAAATAGAATAGCTGCCTCTTCACGTATGCTTTCGATAACATGGATAGGGAAACGAGGAGGAGTATGATAGGTGACCTGTTTATTTAAAATAAACACATTGTGAGGGGAAACAAATACTAACATTTGGAATTCAACATGCTGAGAAACAGCTAAGATAAGGAAACGCCCAACGTTTAGCTTTTTGAAATACAAAATCAATTTTCTTTTTTTTCAGATACATTTTTCATTATGGGTGATAGAAATTGCAAGGATCATGTTACTTTCAGTACCTGTTGTGTCGGCAGATACTTCCTCCGGTAGTCGAAGATTGCGTTTTCTTTCGTATCACCACTGCCATGGAACTTAAGTTCCACCTGACCACATAAGCATTTGGATAAGTAAGAAATGAAACGTGATATTAAGGGTATACTAGTAGAGAGCCATTCTATAAACCCAAAGCCGATCTATCACTGAGTCCCAAGTTTTACAAGCCTAAGATTCACATGATTCATGTGAAAGTGGTCCATATAACTTCAGACCAAACAAGACATGTGGCACAAGCTCTGAAACTGTGACTCAGAAAAGAAGTGAAGAATGTGTGATTACCTCAGAAGGCAACAGCACAACAGGATGACCATCAGAACCAGAACCCACATCCAGGACGATGGCAGTAAACTCATACGCATTTTCAATAAACACCTCAACAACAACCCTATCATCAATCCCCTGCCAGACAACAGAAGTAAACAAACAAACCGAATGTAAGTAAACAGATCTTCTATTTGTCAGAAAAGAGAGATTTACATTCCCTCACTTCCAAGTTCCTACTCGAACTGTCCAAGATTCAAAACAATGGATACACCTCTTGAATAAGTTCAGTAGCCTTCTTAATTGCATCATTTACGCCAAAAGCAACCTTGACACCAATGCTTGATCCTGCGTTAGCTGGTTTTACCTGAAATAGGCAGAGAAGAGGAAAAAACAAAAAATGGTTTTAACTGATATTCAACCTCACATTTTCTACGACCAGGCTGGAAAAAGTTGGTTTAACTGATGCTTACCACGACTTTTCCCACCTCAAGGTCCAACTGATTATCCGTAAACCATAGTGCTAATTCACTTTCGTCTACTCCAGTTCTCTGAATGAAATAGGAAGAATATCTTTTATGTGCATAAATGTAGATAAAGACAAGTGTCTTCATAGACAAATTTCTTACCTGGACTAAGTAGTTCGGTACTGTCATGAACCCATGTTTCTTGAGCTCCAAAGAGGCTTCATACTGGAATTAGTTCACAGAAACTAATCAAGAACTATACTAATTACTTGACAACACAAATGAGAGCTAAGTAATCAAGATGTAAATGAATCCAAGGCTCTTCCTATTTCTTTAACCTTGTCAAAGGCTCGACGACATTCACGGGACCCGGTCCCAACAAATGGAATGTTATGAGTCTCCAACAGCTCCTGCACAGCCATTAATCAAAACAAAGGTTATTTCTCAAGGTTCCATAACAAATATACTTCCAACAGAAGGAAACAAAAACCTGAATGCCACCATCTTCACCAAATCGACCATGAATTACTGGGAAAACAATGTCCACAGCTGAAACAAGATGCTCGGCCAATTCTGATAATGAAGTGAAAGCCTGTGCAAGACCTCTTATACACATCTAGATGTGTATAAGAGACACACAGCTGAAACAAGATGCTCGGCCAATTCTGATAATGAAGTGAAAGCCTGTGCAAGACTACACCATGAAAACAAAAAACAAGTCACTCAGCTAAATTTCTTCGCTGTTATTGTCCCATGACCTTGTTTCAGAATCTCCTAACCTCTCGAGCTTGAAATCAAAATCCGCCGGAGTATTCGAGTATACCTGAAAGTTCTCACAAACAACAACAACAAAAAAAAGGAATAAAATAAAATTGCAGCAGAACTTGTAGTCAATACAAAGCAGCATAAGCAAACCTGGGCGGAGGAAATTGCATAAGCGTTGAGATCAGGATCTATATAATAGCAGTTCACGCTTATACCATTACCCTGACGAACAAATCCAACACAAAAAATCATCCACCACCGAAAATCAAAACGAAATAATCAAACAAACATCGAAACTCAAAATTGACCATGGAGTGAAAAAAAAAGAACCTGAATATGATCGAGAACTGATCTAACAGAGTTGAGAGAAATCCCTCGCTCCGCCGACGGGCCTCCGCAAATCAGTCCAACTCTCAGATTCTTCTGAGTCTTCTCCTCTCCGCCGACGGCGGCGACCGGATTCGTGGTTGCTCCGGATACCCGAAACCTCTTCATCCCGAAAGACCTCCTACATCCACTCTCGCTCCGTGAATTCTTCTGATTCAGCTTCAAAGTCGCCGGTGCGGCCGTCACTAATCGATCAACATCGTCTCCTCCTTCTCCTACGCGGCTAGTCATCGATAAGCTGACGCCGATCGCCATGGACGCCATCTCGAGATTTTCTCAAAAAGAGTTTAAGCCCTTAAGAATTTTGTTTTTCTCATCGAAGTGACTGTGCCTCCGAAGTCTGAACAAACCAAAAAAAAAAAAAACACACACACACACAGGAGTGAACAGTTTTCGAAATGAAAAGCATTCCGTTGCACGCGGGAGCCTTTTGCACGTGCCACTTAAAAGGTCCAAAAGAGAATTGTATTTGGGCCTTCAAGTGGGCCATATGCCGAGGTTTAGTGTACTTGTTGATTATATAATATTAATATTTTTAATAGAATTTTATTATGTAATTAAATTTTAATTTATAAAAACAATTAAGAGAAAATTTGGGAAAATACCTTAAAACAAGATTTAAATTTGAAAATTACACCCCTATTAAATTTCTAAAAAAAAATTATATTTGGTTATATATAAAATGACTAAATTAACTTTATTCTAAGTTTATAATAATTTTTATTATATAAATACAAAACAAATTTTTAAAACTGAATGATATCTATTTTGATCTATCTATATCTATATTTGCGAAGTGATTTTGGTGAATGGAGCTCTCTCATTTATTCTCACAAAATATTACCTTAATACCATTAATGAAAACCCTAATTAGTTTTTTATGCCATTGAATTAAAAATTATTTGCTTAACCCAATTGAAAACCTAATTGGTTTGCGGCTAAACCTAATTGAAACCTTACATCCCTAAATCCGTAAATCCCTTAACCTAATTGAAACCTTACATCCCTAAATCCGTAAATCCCTTAATCGCTTCTTAAATTCTATATATATAAGAGATTTAAAAGTGCTTATTGTTGGAAAACCCTAGATCTGAGGCCATATATACTAATATACATGGCTTTAGGTGTTCTGAATCATCCTTCGTAGGTTTTTTTTTTTTTATTTGCATTGTCTATGTTATAGTTTACGCCTATACATTTTCTTAGTCTTAGTTTCTTTTGTTGTTTTCATGTGACATACTTTTGTTGATCTTGCTTTCTGTGTTCTCGGCTCTCCTTTGTTTGGTTTTGTATGAAACCCATCTAATATGGGAGTATATAGGTTGAAGACGAGAGTGAGGTCTTCTGCGGTTTTATTTAGGTTAGTGTTCAATATTTGTTATTTGATTTTTATTTTTCTTTATTGAGATGGTACACGATGTATTTGTCCATTCACTCTCAAGATATTAGCATTTGTAATTATTGTTAATTTTGTAAACCCTAGCCTCTCAACAAAGCTATCTATGATAAGCGTCTCTAACATTCAAAAGCAATATCAGCCACTCTTTTTGTCTGCTAGGTTTTACTTTGGTTCATAAATAGCTGTTTTTAATGATTTTCGGTTTGGTTATTCTTTGTTTCTTAATTTGTTGTTAATTGTTTGTTCGATCTAAATTTGATGCGTAACTGATTTTAGATTCGAAAATTAAAGGGTAAGCTGAGAAGAGTTGGTACACATTGGAGAGAGTTACGGATCGACATCATAATCCACGATATTGAAAGGTTAGCTGAGTTTTCTCTGTTTTGTATCAATTGTTTAGGTTGTTTTGATAAATGCATGTAATCAATCGGTCCAGTATTCTTCCTATTAAACGTGGACGAACATCTCGGGCAAAATTTATGTTTCTCTTTCCTATTACAATGGTTTTTTCTCAATTTTTGTTATTTTCACTATAGATGTTTGTGATCGGTCCTTTCTTATCAAGAGGTCGCGATCTGTTTATTTATATGTCTGCAAAATACGGTTGCAGATTGTATATCCATGGCGTGGCTTATCTTTGTTGGATTTGGTTTTGTTGTTCTTTGATGTTTTTAGTTTTTATCTCAGCAAATTAAAAAAAAGATTTGTGTATTTTCTTGCTTTGATATGTTTTGGATTAGTTATTAAAATTTAATTTACTTATACTTTCTTCGTAGATTTTATGTTGCTGGGACTTATATCACTTCTGTTGTCACAAATCGCGTGATGAATTTTAAAAATCTGTGTAAGCTCTTCCCTTTTCTACAGTAAATTCTACATCTTCTCTGAAGAGAACTGTGGAATCTATAAGAAAGTTGTTCTAGAACACACCTCTTCTACTAACAACACTTCCTTACCACATCATGGGCTACATGGAGCCTGTCATCAATGTAGTCATGTAAGAGAGGACACTTCTCTACGAGAAACGTTAACATCAAAAAGAAAAAGAAAAAAATGAAGAGCAAGTGGAGATCTGTCGCTACATTTTAGGAGATCTCCCAAGTGCATACTAAAAAGGAAGGGAACCATTAAAAGTAAGGCTTTTGTTTCAAGGCTTAAACCCATGCGGTGAAGCTCTGTTTTTGTTAAGTTGTACACGTAAATAGCTTGTAGGGAAGGAGACAAATTGGAGTCTTGCAAGAAGACGACTACTTGTGGCGTTGATGGTCATTGGGATGAAGAGATATAAAGCAACGAAGTTGGGATTAGTTTGTTTTGTCTCCAAGTTGGTGTCTTGTAATGAAAAATATAGTATCTCATTGTTGTTCATGAGTGTAAGATTGTAAAATGGTTTTAGTGCTCCACATATGTGTATACGTCTTTCATTTTGTTTTATAAATTATAAAGTAAAATTAGTCAACAGAATCTATGTAGGTAAAAGAGGGAATTTTGAGGCGGAATATTCTTTTGTTAGTGAATCTTGGTAACTTATTTAGAACGAATGATTTGAAATGTCAGATCTGAATTCAGATTCTGGCATCTTGAAGAAGAAAAATATATATATGATGGCCACAAGCAACAAGAGAAATAAAAGCGGCGGCTTTCTTGATAAAATAATGATATGTATATCAACTTCAAGAATGATCAAGGTAAATCATTTGGCGAGTTTTTTACCTTTTTGTTAGTGTTCCTGTTATCAAAGTCGAGTTTCTACAAAGTCCATTACACGTATTTGAGAAGAAGATTAAGAAGAAAAAGAATAAAAAGTAGAAGGGGAAGAAGATGAAGAGGAAAAAGACAAAGACGAAACAATGAAAAAGAAGAAGAATAAGATGGAGAAGACGAAGAATGAGAAGGAAGATATTTCATGGTCAGCGGAAAAGAGTAACAACATGTCTCTTTTACAAATGAGTATAGAAGTGCTATTTTGCTATTAATTTCACCATTGAATTCAAGGTCAATTGTTTTGTTTTTTATGCACTTAAACCCTTAATGAGGAGAATGAAGCTGAACAATGGTTGGATGATGAGGTGTTTCATGGTCAGCGGAAAAGAGTAACAACATGTCTCTTTTACAAATGAGTATAGAAGTGCTAATTTGCTATTAATTTCACCATTGAATTCAAGGTCAATTGTTTTCTTTTTGATGTACTTAAACCCTTAATGAGGAGAATGAAGCTGAAACCAGATTGGACGTACTATGAAACATGAATTTGTCTTAGAAAGAGAGTTTTTGATTTGATTATTTTATTATAGACTGCAAAAATATAGGCAAAAATCTTGCGTATGTGTATCTTTGGCCTCTGTTGAATCTTATGCACCTTATATAGGAGAGACACATTGTTCTATTTCAATAGAAACTTTACTGAATAATTTATAATCTTATCAGTAGCGTGAGGGTGAATCTCTTGGTGCAGAACAAAGTTTCACAGAACTTGTGGATGAAGAATATAACTTGAGGGTGAATCTCTTGGTGCAGAACAAAGTTTCACAGAACTTGAGGATGAAGAATATCAATACATCTTTATATTCGTTGATCCTCTTACTGAATAATCTTATCAACATAAGAAGACCCGATACACATCACAAAGATCTTATGAATTATTGTATACACATCGAGGCAAAAATTAAAC
The DNA here is from genome assembly GCA_020283515.1 of Alliaria petiolata. NCBI lineage: Eukaryota > Viridiplantae > Streptophyta > Magnoliopsida > Brassicales > Brassicaceae > Alliaria > Alliaria petiolata. Next base: position 86,349,823 of record JAHZTW010000001.1, read on the forward strand.
AATGGAAATGTTGGCAAACCACTAGACATCACGCAGTAATGGTGGTGGACTCTGAGCATTGAGGAGCAATCGAATGGGTTTAATCTGAAGTGTGGGACTAATGGTTACAATAAATTCAGTGATTGTATACAAAAACAAACAAATCCAAATTTGAACTTAACTGAACAAATTAATTAATCTAAAGCATGTATGAATTTGAAAATTAAGGCAACCGTTAAAAAAACCAAATAAAACTTGATTTTTACACCTTTAAATAAACCAATATTATCAATTTAAAAAAAATGAACTACACCCCGCGCAGGGCGCAGAGAAAACACTTAGTTTTATTTTATTTATTAATTAGAATTGAATATTTTATTAAAATATTTTGTTATTATTTTTGTAAAAAAGTTCTGTTTTTTTGTAAGTTTCAACTTTATGTCGATGTTGTTTTAATTTTTTTCTTACATGTTTCCTTTATATTAACATTAATAAAATTAAGAAAAAGAATTTTTTGTTTATAGAGATAAATTCTTAAATACTAAAATATTATCTAATTATAAAATGTTAAATATTAAATATCTTTATCTTCAATTAAAATCATAATAATTATAATTTTCGATTTTTATTTTTATTTAAATATTTTTTAATTAAAATCTGGTCAAAATAGTCTTTTTACATATCAGTAAGTGTAGTTATAAAAAAAAAATCGGTGTATTTTTCAAATTTTAAATCTTAATTAGAGTATTTTTGCCAATTCCCCCAAAAATTAAATCAATCATAGAATGATATGTGGAAATTGGGTATCTCAACATTTCTCAAATAAGATATTATTCTCTCTCTCTTTATTTAATAGATTTTTATTTATTTTTTAATGTGAAAATCCCATTGAGATAGAGGATGCTCTAATGTAGGAGAGGATAATAATTCAAATTCTTGAGTTTTCATAGATTTGCTCTGCTTTTGTTACTAGAAACTTACATCTACATAACCATTTGGGTCAAAAAATGAAACCAAAAGCTACAATTACCAACACAAACACACACACCTTCAGTCACATTGTGCCTTGACAAAGGTATCACATCTATACCACTTGACAACTTATACATCGCTCAGAATTATAAAACTAGAAAATTCAACTTTGTGACAACTATACATCACTCAGAATTTGTTAAACGGTTAAATTGCCATTCTAAAACAAACTATTGAATATCTTTCGATTTTGATATTTTATGCTGATAAAACAAAACTGAAAACCACAAATGACATATTAATAAAAGATAGCCACTAAAATCTTTATGCACATGCAGGAATGCACTAAAATAAAATATGTCGTTATACGCGTAACTGCCACTCCAAAGTACCTGCAGAAAAGATAAAAAAAAATAGATTAATGATCACAACTCACAAGAAGAGTAAACTGGTTTAAAAAAAAAAAAAAAGAGTAAACTGGTTTTCATTCTAGTGTATTGAGTGAAAAGGAATATCTAGCTATACCTTGATTTAGAACTCCATTATCGACTTCCCCCATAACAATTTATAGTCATGTCGTATGTGTATTTATAGTCATGTCATGTGTGTATTATAGTTATGGAGTTTGTTCTACCAAAAACCAAAGAGTGGTGTCAGACTCATAACTCACAAAATGCTCGAGTAGATTATCGCCCAAAACACAATCTGCGGTTAGCACTACAATGTCCACTACTAGCAGTGGACCTTAGAGCATCTCCATTGAGGGTATCTCAAAGAGTCTCTCAACTTTTTAAAATAATAAAATAATAGAAAAAAAAGAGAGAGTGAGAAGGGTATCTCAAATGAGAGACTTTGAGAGACTCTCAGAGACCCAAAAGACATTTGTATCTATATGAATGGTTCAAAAAAAAAATTATCTCAAAAATTAATTCAAAAATTAAATTACATTAAAAGTATAAATATAATAATTGATGAGATACTCTTTTGAGTATCTAACCAATGGAGAGGAGTAGTGCATAGAACGAAATAGTACCCTCCACAGTTCAACAAATAACTTGAGGCTTTGGTAGCAATCAATGGATAAAGAATCAGAAAAAGGAAGAGTGAGCTTAATAATTTCTTAATAACTAAAACGATTACAAGGATTCTCCAAAAGTTAAAAAAAAAAAAAAAATTCAGACGTAATTAAAAAACAGAAGCACACTTGATCTCCCCACGAGAGCTCTCGATATCTTTGATATAATACTCGATTGCATTGTATTTTTAAAAAATCAACAAACATAGATTAATTAAAAATTAAGTGTTGTGAATTTACCGTATAACTCTTCAGTGATATTTTTCAATTTAGCAAAGTCCTCGTAATTTCGAAATCGAAATTTTTTCAAGAAGTGTTTTGCAAAATTGGTGATCCACGAAAGCAATTCTTGTTATTCATAAATTTATGTTTCGATCACTTTATAGCTTTTTATCGCAATCTTGTAAATTTCAATAAGATTCCCTTCACATAATTGATCTCCAGACTTTTCAAGAAGGGAATGATGCATAGAGCCTTGGATTGTACTTTCATGTAATGACAACAAATTAAATTATAGTTAGATGATTAGTTAATAGTTTAGAAATAGTCTGGATGACTATTGTTTTAAGAAAATATATATACTTAACTTCTCATCGATCAACTAACAATTTTTTTTGTTAAATTAAATTATAGCTCGTTAATTATTAAATTATAGCTCGTTATTTTTTTAAAAATGTTGCCTCCCACTTTCTGTTAAGGCGAACGGTGCGACAATATGGACATTTTTTGCTTAACTGGTCTAATGTTAAATAATCTTTGAATTAGCTAGATTAAATCATAACAATCCTACAAAAGGATTAAACAACAAAGGAAAATAAAATAAAATTAAAGAAGGTAAAACTATGTTATTGTTGATGTTGATTTATACGTAACTTACGTGAAGCTAATATGTATACACTTTATAAGACGATTAAACTAACTAACCTTACTAACTTTGAAGTTCAAGAGCTTTATATAATAAGATAGGAGTATTAGTTTGAGAATAATCACCAAAAGTTGTCGGGTAGAGAAAAGGAACAAGTCCAGTTTTCTATGGTTTGTTATATAAAAAGGAATGATTACTTTTCAGTTTCCTTATTTCTTTTAAATTAGGATTTCGAAAAGCTTTATAAATAGACGGTTTAGGGTAAAGTATCGAAAACAAGTCTATGAGAAATTCCTGAGAATAGAGAGTATGGAGAATCAAAAGCAGACGAGTTTCACGTTTGAAATAGATAACTTCTCGGAGAAGGAAGGTGTGATAGCATCTCCAAACTTCTTAAGCGGCGGCTGCGAATGGTAAAAGGAAAAACTTATATAACTAATTATGGGTTCAATAAGTAACTTGCCTCTGTTATGTTTCCTTTTTTTTTTCAGGTATCTTAAGGTTTTTCCGAAAGGTGATCTTTTTGAGGATCACTTGGCTCTGTACCTCAACGTTGCGAATCCTGAATCATTGCGACTTGGATGGAAAAGAAGAGTTAGTTTTTCCTTCATTCTCTTGAATCAATCAGGCAAAGAGCTCTACAGATACACTGGTATTTTAACTTGTCAGAACTCAGATGTAAACTGTATATATGTATTTGATTGTCGAGAAAGAAAATTTAACTTAACCTTTCTGTTTTTATCTTACAGAATCATTGTGGAAATTGTTCTGCGCTCAGTTCTCACGATGGGGTAGAGCCATGCCTCATAAAAAGCTTCAAGGAAAAGGGTTTGTGGAGAAGAACAAACTGATATTTAAAGTGGAACTAAAAGTAGTTGAAGTTGTTGATGAATCCGAAGTAACCGGTAAAGAGACCATAGATGTGGAAGGTTTCCATGTTCTTTTTTCTCAGGTATGATTGCAAGGATGCTTCTTCTTTATTCTTTTCGATTCCCTTTTCTGGTGAACATAATAATTACATCTTTCTACAGGTTGTTTCAGTGGTTAGGCTTTTCGCGAGGCACCCGTACATTGCATCAAATTTCAAACCAAAGAGTCAACTAGTGAAGAAAACACACATGAATATCCTCCTCGGTCTCCTCGAGACATTGAAAAAGCCTCCACATAGCTTGTCCGAGACTGAGCTAACCAAGGCCCGGAGCGAGTTGATCGATCTAACAGAAGCGGGCTTCAAGCTGGACTGGTTGAAGACAAAGCTTGATGAGGTTTCCTTGGAGAGGAAGAAAGCAGATGCTGATGATGGTTCTCGAGTCAAAGAGCTTGAGGAACACATCAAGAATCTGAAGCTTGAACTGGACACGGAGAAGGTCAAGTCTGCTGCTAAAGTTTTGTCGTTGGAGCAGAAGGTATCAGATCTCAAAGATGAGCTGAACGAGATGGAGGTCAAACTGTTACTCGAGGGTCTTGTTTGTTAAGTTACATGGGCTTCCAACTCAAAACCAATTGGCAATGAGTGGATTGGCCCATGTCCCTTATATATTACTTAAGATCCCTTCCAACTTCCGATGTGGGATATATTCCCTAATACGCCCCCTCGAGATGATGGCTCTTGGCCATTGATCTCGATATGTTTGGGCATGGATCGACGGACCATCTTTGGGTCACATATCGATGATGGATCGGGTTGGATTGCGTGGATCGGGCTCTGATACTATGTTAAGTTACATGGGCTTCCAACTCAAAACTAATTGGCAATGAGTGGATTGGCCCATGTCCCTTATATATTATTTAAGATCCCTTCCAACTTCCGATGTGCGATATATTCCCTAATATTGTTTACTCTTGGAAAGGAAGTATGTGACTACGCGGATCTCCTTGTTGAAAAAATAGGCTAAAAGACATTTTATTTACTATCTTTTTTTTTGGGGGGGTTTTATATGTTTTTCTTATTAATCAAGAAGTTTCGGGTTTTACTTTTACATGTGCCATAGTCTCAATCTGCAATGGATTGTTATATATTGCAAATAATGATCTTCCACACACACGCGCATGAACGTCTCGGAATGTGTCTTGCGTCACACGAGAGAATCACAATTACCACGTGATTGTAAAACAGTAGCACAACAAAAGCGTGACTTTTTTTAGTGAAGTCTGATTCTTATAGGTAAGTTGATTCCATCTCTCCGGTCTCAAGAGTCCCACTAATCTTATTGGGACCTAAGCCGACATGGCTTGATTTTTCTTCTGCTTTAAAGATCCGTTTGTGCCAATACGATACTGCAGAGAGAACAGACTAAGCTCTGTTTTGTGCAAATATAAGTTTGCAGTCTGATTCAGAAAAGCAAAGCATTCAGTAGTGAAGAGGCCTAAGCATGACAAAAGATAAATACTTGTTGCTAAAGTAAATAACATTATATACTTGAGAAGATGTTTTGAATTTTAAAAAAAGAGAGCTCAGTACAAGGCCAAATCTCATCCAAGGAATCAGATTAGTGCGAAGGACCCATCCAACGCTTAAGCCAACTTCTTCACAGCTCCTACAGGTGTGCACCAGTCGGGAATCGAACCCGGGTCTGTACCGTGGCAGGGTACTATTCTACCACTAGACCACTGGTGCTGCTTGCCTGCTTGTGACAGTGTCTTTCTGATGTTGTCGCATTGCGCATACTTCATTCCATTATCCTTTAGTTTTTTTTTCTATGTTTAGCTTGGATCGGACTTATGAACAAGATCTATTTCTAAAGGGCCCGTACATTTATGAATTGGTATAGTGGAACACAACATTAAATTGTAAAAATCTGCACGTAATTTTTTTGATAAAGTAAAAAGATAATATTTCATTTTGTGAAAATCGAACCCATGTGCAAGAATGACATTAAGCCGAGATCTGCTGCTTGTGCTACCAAGTTTTTTAAAAAATCTGTACATAATTAAGGTTGAATACTACTATTACTAATGTAAGCCAAAAACAATCAATCAATTGAATCCTTTACACACATCAATAGCAAATATTCCAACATATTAGAATTATTTAGATGAAAAGTATTTTTGATAAAACAATGATCCGTCCTAACAATAAAGCAAAAATAAAATAAAAAAATCTTTGGTCCACGAGTAAATAACCAAATTCTGCATATAATATGGATTATAATCTAGTATATAATATTTGTGTTGGTAGTCATTGAATTGGTTATGTTTTTAATTTTTTTTTTTGTCTTATTGATATTGCTTTCGAATGCATTACATATCATAAAAGAGTTCTGCCGACATATAAAATACAGAGAAACATATCGCCCACCGACAATTTAGCGAGGACGAGCTTTTTTATGACTTATTGCCGATGTCAAAACAATCTTGTTCCAAGTCTTTAGAAGATCAATAAAAGATGTTCTCGTACGAAGATCAATAAAGATCAATTTAGTGGCGTATTTGACAGATACGATTTTAGTGGCGTATTTAACAAATTATTGTAGTACGAGAACATCTTTTATTGATCTTTTAAAAGATGTAGATGGGAGGGATCAATAAAAGATGTCCTTCGAATCACCTTCCTTTTAGTTTTAGACAGGTTGAGAAGTTTTGAAAGTTCTTCCTTCCACTTTGAGTCCACGTCGTTACGTTCTTGATCACTATGATGTATCCATCTTCGCTCACCATTAATTTCGCTTTGTCTATCTCCTCGACTATGAGGTCGTTGTTGACAATATCATACAATTTAGTGGACACACACATGACAGCTCTGGCCACCCCAATGATAATTTCCTTCTTGCAACTCAAGGTAGGGTTGACGCCAGCCTCTAGCTAAGTGATCATCCTTGCATCCTCCTGCCTTATGAAATCATACGTCTTCTTGGTCGAATCCTGAAAGTCAAAGACCTTCTAATGGAGATCAGTGCCAAGTCATGGCCATGGTTGGCTTCACCAGAAATCTCTTCCCCTCACTCAAATCCCCATTCTTGATGATGAAGCCAGTGGCGAGTGAGAGAGATCCAATCTAATCGGTGATTATTTTCGACATGCTTAAGCTCAAAACTTATTCTCTTGATATGGCTGGAGCCAACGCTAAAGCCAATTTCCTACAGCTCTTTCAACTGCACCAGCCGGTAATCGAACCCGGGTCTGTACCGTGGCAAGGTACTATTCTACCACTAGACCACTGGTGCTATTTGATTTAACTTGTTCGTTATAGTTTATATTTATAAATAATAAAGCTCAGCACCTTACATCGTATGTGTTGCCAAATAAATTAGTTGATGATCTAAAGCTGCAATCTTTTATTTTCTTGTTATATCGATCCTTCTTATTAATCGATTAAAACCAAATTAACCGAAACAAAATTCCAAATTGGTTCAGCTAGTAAATTCCTAATTTATGACTGCATGTGTCTCTAATTCTATTATTAATTAAGGTCACCAGCTCATCGAACTGTTAACTAAATCGGACAATGATGATATATGATGGAAGACATCATATTTTTCTTGCGCAGAAAATGGACACCGATCAATAGAATTAGAGACACATGCAGTCATAAATTATGCCAGAGGCTGGTCCCATAGATTACACCAATACTCTCACGTGTTCTATTTGTTCGTGTCTAAGTTCAGTGTATCAAAAAAAAATAATAGCAAAAAAAAAGTTCTGTGTATCTGGCCATCAGAATTGGTTAATTTGCAGAATGATCATGTATTTTCATTGGTCTGTATATTTAATTGATTCAGAAATTAGATCCTTGTTAAAAGTATAAACATTTTGGATAACATAATATTTTGACAACAATGATTCAATAACACACAATTTTAATAGAAATTTTAATCAATTAAATACGCAAACCAGTAACCTCTGTAAATTAAAGATTATGTATAAAAATGAAAAAAAAAAACTACGTATGAAATGTTGTGTAAGGAAGAAAATATATCTTAGGAGTAAATTTGCACAGCTTTTACTTCTGTCGATTTAATTAGAAAACGACGCAACGAATGGTGATAACAGATGTATAATTTGTTTAATAGAGTATTGATGTGGATAGCTAACAATATATCCAGCTGCTTGTGCTATAGATCTAAAAAACACAATAAGCTAATAACAATAAAATCTGAAAATTTTAACAATCCTTAAAAAGCATCTACCAATAACTAATAGAACTCTTTACGAAAACTCTCTATTTTGAGTCTTTTGACCAAAAGTGTGGTGGTATAGTGGTTGGTACTAGGAGTTTGTTTCGTACCATCCTAGATTATATCCCCTTTAGGAGGAATGATTTACGCCAAGAAATATTATCACGAACTCAATTCCGGCACATAGAGATATACGGGTTTCGGTGCAAAACTTCGCGACATTAGAAAAAAAAAACTCTCTATTTTGTCTAATAGAACTCTCTTTGAAAACTCATGTAGATGTCTTATGCCAAATTAAACGACAAACATGTATCCAGCTTCTTGTGCTATAGAGCAAAGAAACAAGTAATGATGATATTTCACAACCTTTTTTCATTCTTTTGGGCATGCACAAGTAACTAATTTTAAAATTTATATGATTCATTTAGTTAATTTTACCTGGTTTGGTCATTTTATGGCCAGTTGATTGATTTTTACTACAAAGAAAAAACATTCAATACGAAGTCCTTTTATAAGTTGGGATGGGTTGGACATTTTATTTAGCATGGCCGGCCAAGCGGCTACAAAGATGACAAAAACACAGATGAGGTGGTGGATGCATAGGGAAAAAAATATTAAGAAAGATGCTTAGGCCTTGTAGTAAAGTGGGTTAGGGAGCTTGAAAGTCCTTGCCCCAGTGCTGTCCTTAGCCAAATCAGCCCATTGGTCTCCAATATTCCCAACGATAGTGTATCCATTCCTCTTTAGCGTCTTCCTCACGATTGACTTGAAGGTTGATATCTTCGTGTTCGAACCCGTTGGCCTGCGTTTCCATTTAAATATATCACTCCTTTCAATCACATATATGATACTCACTGTATATTTAATATGATTAGGCTACTTTAATTTATTATTCTTACTTGAAAAATACATGTCTCCAGTCGGCAAAGCCAGCAGCCCTTATATTCTCTAGAGTTCCTGGATGTTTTGGTAAAGATGCAAGCTCTCCGGGAGCACGGGAGCTTCTCCGGCCTCCAACCACTTCCTGAATGCCCCCGGGTCTTGCTTCTCTTACGTCTCGAAATCGATGATGTTAGAAGTCTCAACACCGAGGTGCCAGCTTCTGCAGTTGTGGTAGTTGATGGAGAGTCGCTGTTTCTCCAAAAGGTCGGCTTCGGTCTCAAAGATGTCGCTTGATGTTAAAAGTTCGATGAGCCTAGGCACGGGTACCGAAGGCCGGCCTTGGGAGACCGTAGCGGCCAAGAGCAACAGAAGTGAAAGTGCGATGATTTTCATTCTCTTGTTGGTATGGTTATTGTTTCAGTTTCGATGTTTATTTATGTGATACAAAGGGTGGGTATTTTTATAGGAGGTAGGTTAGTTTTACGGTATGGTTGCTTTATAAAGTTACCATGGGCAATGAGGAGAAGTTAGGTGTACGTGTATGGCCTCGAGTGATGAAAATGTTTGTTGGTCCCATTACGTTAAAGAGAATAGATGAGATTTTTCACTTACACCACTCGCTTTTGGAGCACGTTGTGACCGTGCTAATCAGGGGGCCTGCCTGAAACGTGACTAAAAAAGATTTAAATTTTTTTTTATTTAGATTTAATGAATTGGGCTAATTTGTATTAATTTTTATTTGTTCCATATAAAAAAACCATAAAACATTAGTAATGGACAATCAAAATTTTTTATGAGCCATCAAAAATTTTACATAAGAATTTTTTTTTGTATAATGGGGCAACAAAAATTGAAGACCAAATCCAATGTCTCATTTGTCTTCTCTTAGAGCCGGCTCTGGTACTAATTAGGATTTGTCGTTTTATTATCTTTTTTTAATTACCGTTTGGCTTTTCATTTTTGTATGCTTTTGTGATTTTGAATCAGGAGTTCTAGGCTATTTGAAAAAAATTCATTATTGTAAAGAAAAAAAATGTCATACTAACTTTGGAGACATTTATGACATTTTCTTCTTTACAATAATGAATTTTGTTCAAATAGCCTAGAACCCCTGATTCAAAATGTCATACTAACTTTGGAGATATTTATCAGCCGTCACAGAGGAAAAAAGAGAGATTTGCATATTTTGCCTCTCTGATGTCCGGTATTCTTCGTCGGCATCGTGAGAGAGTTTATTAGCTTTCTTTTGTGAGTTGAGATTTTTTCTTCTTTTAGTTTTACTTTTCGTTCTAACAAGTTTCAGATATGATAGTTTATAAAATTTAGGTTTATGGATTTTGGTGACTCTCTTGTTTGAGTTCAGTTATTCTTTCTTAAGATGAAGTTTTTATCTGAAGATTCTTTATTCGTAAAAGATTTATAGTTTGCTTTAGATGCTTTTGTTTTTAGTCGATTTTGGCTATATATAGTTTGTACTTTGCAGTTCAAGTTTGTTTGACGGTGCTTAGAGCGAGTTTCACCGAAGCTAACTTTTTCGAAACAAAATTGAAGAAAACAATCAAAGAAGAGATCTATCTACATCGTGAGAATTGTTATCGTGTTATCGTCAAAAGTATAAGAAGTTCGTCTGCTATTGTGGTACGGGAACGTCTTTTATTGACTTTTTCAAGACTAGAAACAAGATTGTTTTGGTATCGCCAATGTATCATCAAAGAATCTCTTCTTCACTAAATTGTCGGAAAAAATCGTTGGTTTCTCTTTGTATTTTACCTGTCGGATCTTTTCTATATCGTAATCATTCCAGATGAAGATTAATAAAACAAAGTGTTAAAAGAAAAAAAAAATTGGAGACATTTATAAATCGCCCAAACATAGTATATATGAAAACCGGAGCATCTATCTAGCCACCATGTATTGCCTAAACACTTTCTGGTTCGCGTTTTAAAACACTGACAAAACATAATTAATATTGAGTGTTAGTGTGTTACGTAATTGAAATTCTTTATTGGATTGAGTATATTGATTTTGAAATCCATGTTAATAATTTCATTCGATTATTATTTTCAAGTCTTGAATAAAATAAAATTGAACTCTATGAAAACGAATGTAGATGTTTACATCAAATCTGCGCCAAACCTATAAATATGTGCATGTCCAGCTGCTTGTGCTAGAACTAAGAAACCCAACGTAATAATTTTTTAAAAACTTTTTCCAAGCCACTAATACCAAAATTTTATATGATAATCTTGATAATTTTACTTGGTTCGATCATTTTTTATGGCCACTTTATTTACTTGAAGCAGGTTTCTTGTGCCTTGTGGTAGTGAATATATATACATATATGAAACATCATTTTTAAAAACATTCCTCAGTTAGTTTGTTGCAGACTTTTTTATCTTTCATACTATTAGCAAAAATAAAAAAAGGCAGAGCTCAGTACAAGGCTTTAACACATCCGAGATATCAGAAGAGTGCGAAGGACCCAACCAACGCTAAAGCCATTTTCCTCACAGCTCTTTCAACTGCACCAGCTGGGAATCGAACCCGGGTCTGTACCGTGGCAGGGTACTATTCTACCACTAGACCACTGGTGCTTTTTGAATTATCAAGTTCCATTACAGTTTATATCTATAAATAATAAAACTCAGCACCTTACATCGTACGTGTTGCCAAATTAGTTGACGATCATCTTTTATTTTCTTGTTCTATCGATTTTATTTTCCTTCTTATTAATCGATTAAAAATTAACGGAAACAAATTTCAAAATTGGTTCGGCTAGTAACTTTGTTTCAGCTGTTATCGAATCGAGATAATTGAAATCCAAATCGAACCAAAGCTATAAGTAATTTAATTTCAACGTGCTTGATATCAATAAGGACAACAAACTTTGGTACAAAACACAAAATTGAACTAAACCGGAACCATGCCAGTAGAGAGCTAAACCAATCAAAACTCTTTTCAGGAGAGATCAGAGATAACACGTTCACATTTATCTTCCAATATCTTCACAGCTTCAGTGAAGAGAACATCCGGAGGCAGTGATCCAGTGGACTCAATTTTAACTGAGAAAGACAAATAACAAAAAACTCAATTAGGCTTTCTTCTTCAAATAATAGATCTTGCCGAGTAAAAAAGAATGTGTTCTTCTTCTCTCTTCTTACATATAAAATGGTCCTTGACAGTGCGCAGATCCACCAGGTCTACTAAATCATGGTCTCTTATGCATTCCTTACACATCGTGCAATTACGAGACTGCGCCACCGTAGCCCTTTTCCTACCTGTTAGTTTACCACAAAGTCAGTATGAAACCAAGTTTCAGAAAGTTGTGCAAGTCAAGTTTCATCAGAAATCTCCTTTAGTTACTCAAAAGCAGATTCAAAGATTTGAAGGAAATTTTGGGAAGGCTTTAACTTTACCATTGCCCATGTCTTCAATGTCAAGAACATTCTGTGGGCAGGCCTTTACGAGTCGTTCAGCACGCTCATCCTCAACTTCCCCTAGTAGAACCACCTAAGATAGTATAAACAAAAGCATTACGAGAAAGACTAGGATGAAGGCAATAAGAAAAAACAAAGTGCTTTTTAAAAGAAACCATGATAGATTGAGGTATAAACTTCTAACCTCAGGAAGCATTCGATACCAAGCCGTTCCTACTGGAGACCACTTTGCATGTGTTTTACCAATGCCCTTAATTGCATGAGCTTCGAGCTCGATTTCCTACCAAGAGGCAAGTGTTTGGTTCATCTCTCATCGCAAGTAAGTGTTGCAGATAAGAAGAAGAGAACACATAGAAACAGTACCTGACCAGGGCTGAGTTTTGCTATCAAGATATCGAGGTGGCTCGGAGTGATAGGATTATTCGCGAATTCAGGTAAGGAGTCTTGGCTACAGCTGAATGAAGTGTAAGTTTTTGGCTTTGAGGTTGAACCTCCTGATTCTTTGAGAAACTCGCTTCCATTTGGTAACCATTTCAATTCGTCCGTCAAAACTACAAATGACACCTTTCATGAGAGATCAAGCTGACAACAGAGCAATCAATCTTCTGATGCTAACTAAAGAACGGATATTACCATTAAGACGTGATACACCTTTTGGACATTTCACATGGAGTTTGAAAACAATGGTGTTCTTTTCATTCGGCTGATCATTTGCTATGAGACAGAGATAGAGAATTAAGCTGACACGAAAAAAAAGAAGATATTTGCTTGTGGAGATGGATATTTTCTTACCGGATAAATATTCAAAGAGCCTCGGATCTGCGGCAATCGGAATAAGACCAATCCTGTGAGCAAGAACCTCGTCTATAATAACCGATGTGTTGTATGCTATAAGCACTTTTTCAATAGCCATTGTAGGAAGCTGCAGTAAAAGGAACACTTGTAAAAACAAAGACTCTAGTAATCAAGGATTCAGAGGCTGTGAGACAATGGACAGACCTCAGCTATAAGGATCCTTCGGAACGCATTGGCAAACGCAGCATCGATACCGATCATATCGAATTCCATATCTGTCTCTGTGCAACTAATCACATCGACTTTGAAATTCTCATAGAAGTTTTCTAGTTTCACACTGTCGTCCACTCCCATGGAGACATCGCCACCCGAGTAAACGATACCCTGAGTCTACAGAAAACACAAACACAAGGGCAGAACAAGATTAAAGACTTCAAATTTCAAACAATCATCACACATATCATTTGGATTTTGATAAAAAGAAGACCAAAGCCACTCTTGTAAAAAGCTAACACCAAACTCAAAACACAAAAGATTGAGCTTTACACGAAATCCACCAACACAGCATCGATTAAACTCTAACCCAGAAAGGACCATTGAGAAAAGCCAATAGAAAAGTTTATACATCAGTAGGAGTTTGAGTTTTAGAGGCGACACGATTTTTCTTGAGTTTGAGATGCGGAGGAAGTCCGGCAGGGACGTCGGGGAGCTCCTGGATACTGAAATTCTTCGCGAATGTCTTTTCTACTTCAGTCACCATCCTTCTCTGCAGCAAAATTCGATTGTGAGAGAGTGTTCAAACTGTGCGACTGATTCCGATTATACACTTGACTAATCTTAGGTTAAAGAGCTAGGGTTTATCAACTATGGATGGAAACCTTACAAGAGGCTCCAAAAAAAGAAGAAGCTTAAGGTTGTTTACAACGGAACAGACAAGGAATGATCTAAGAGGTAAATCAAAGAAACTTACTTTCGAAACAATACAGTTGTTCTTCTATAGGATGTGCAATTTTGAGAGAGAGAGAGAGGGAGAGAGAGAAGGCGGCGGCGAGGAGGATGAACAACAAACGGCGGTGAAGGGTTTGAAAAAGCCGTCGTCTTTAACAATTTAGTATTAACGAAATTTGCACAAAAACCCTCATAATATCCCATTTATTGCAAACTGTACCTCATTCCCTCAAAACATGAAACAACAACCTTTCAACCAATTAAAAAAAACTCCGTGGTGTTTATATCTAAACTTTTTTGTTCTCGTATGAATATGGTTAACGTATTGGCGAAAGCATTAACAAATTTAGGTGATCTTTTGATTTTGGAAATGGAATCAATCTCTCTATTCCGAATTTCCGAGAACAGAAAACTCACAACTTCATCATCCACTTGATAACTCTCTAATACCATGTAACATTCTATAAGTAACCCACAAAGATGACAACTATATAGCATCAATGAGCCACTCATGACCAAATACTACAACAGTTACAGTAACAGGACCAAAGAGATCTGTCTCATGGTCTTTTTCTTAGCAATCAATCAATCAGATTTCTTGTCCGAACAAAAGGGAAATGGTATATTACTGACACTCTGCTAAGAGAAGGAAGAGCTCTTCATCTGTTATGGCTCCCATCTCCATCGCTCTTTCCAATACACTTAACCCTCCACCATCCTCTATTGATGGACGAGCACCTCTGCATTATCCAAAGAAAGGGAGACAGTTGTTAAAACCAAAATGTTCCTGATGAGGTGAAAAAAAAAACAAAAGTTTCTGGGATCATTAGTTAGTAGTTACCTTCTCAGTAAAACCTTTGCAAACGCGTTGTTCCCTGATGCGATGCAATGGTGCAACGGAGTTCTTCCGTGATAATCACTCATGTTTATGTCAGCACCAAACTGCAACAACAGTTCAAGCAAGATCGGGTCACCGCTTTGACACGCCACATGCAACAGCGAGCAGCCTTGAAGGCAGTTTCTTGCTTCTTTCGAATCCTTGATTCTCTGACACGCATTTGGATCGTGCCTTTTCTTTACTTCATCTGGCTCATCAACATGGTGGTGGTGATATGCATCAACGGCAGTAATATCATCGAACTTGGTATTGATGACATTCGCATCCGCTGTTACAATGAGCCTGTAGATTTCTCTTATGTTCCTGCTTTGAACAGCTTCCCATATTCTACTTGAGGCACTAGGGTTTGCTTGTCTTTCATCTTTGACAACTAGCGCTTTCTCCAGGTACTGGTTAGACATGAAAAATAGCAGGTTTGAGTATAATCATACTCACAGTCACAAGCATGAAACCAGTTTGACATTAATCAACCATCCAAGTGTATGTGGAAACTTTGGGAGCTAAATACGATACCTTTACTTGAATGTATTTCTCCTTTAGAGTAAAGGAATCTTTAGAAGATGGTTTCGGAATTGATGCAAGCGTCTCAGCTGATCCCTTTTCACTGCAAAAATCCCATTTTGGGCACATTTGACTTCTTGCATGGGTTTGAGAGACAGTCTTTACATTAAAATACAAACAATCTAATTTTCCTTGAGAAACCATACCAGTCATCATCAAGGTGAAGTAGCCCCTCCCACACCGAATTACAGTATGCATTGCCTAAGTTCCTAAATAAATCCAAGATTGTAGGCTCCCATACTTTTACATCCAATGTGAGTGATCTCACCTGCAGAAATTCTGTGACGTTAGCTCGAATATCCAGCACCGGGGGAAAAAGGCTATGACTTATACATCGTTTGCTTGCTAT
This sequence comes from Alliaria petiolata, assembly GCA_020283515.1. Classification (NCBI taxonomy): domain Eukaryota; kingdom Viridiplantae; phylum Streptophyta; class Magnoliopsida; order Brassicales; family Brassicaceae; genus Alliaria; species Alliaria petiolata. The sequence goes on from JAHZTW010000001.1 coordinate 86,365,698, forward strand.
ACAACAAACTAGCTCATACAACCTCAAACTGAATGGAGAGAAGCTACACGACACCATATCAAAAGAAGCAAATCTTGTACCTTGGAAATATGAACGCCGAGATTCCTGTGAACACCAGAGCATTCGATGCACATCAAAACTCCAAGATTCAATGATGCCCAATCGGGGTCAGGTGCATTGCATTCCGCACATGCGTTATTTCCAGGGATTTCTCTCAGTATCGCAAGGACATCATCCCCCATATTTAGTCTTTGATTATAGTTTTGTTTTTGATCCAGGGAGAGGTCATCACTAGAAGAGTTTTTGTCCAAGTATCGATTTGGTGACTGCAGAAGATAATACAATATGTATTAGCACAAAAGCTTAACACTCTGATTTGATTTAGAGTTAAAAGAGAAGCATGAGGATCCTCTAGTGTCAACCTGTTGCAGGAAATGAGAATTCAGGCGTGTTGCTATAGCTGCTGTAATCTTATTTACCCAGTCCATCCGATCAGCTCCATTTTCAGCCTGATAGCATAGAGAGATAAGCTGTGTTAGCCCCCCTGAAGCTATATTTGCTCCTTCACGTCTCTATATCTAATGAATTCGGTACCTGTAATGTGTAAGTCTTTTGAGGAGAAATAATTCTAAAACAGAGTCGAAGATCTGTGTCCTCTGCATCCAATTTTATCAGTGAGGTACGGAGATCGATCATATTGCAATCTAGGCTTCCCTGCGAAGCTGATCGAATGTGTCTTGAACGAAATCTCCCAAAGACACCGCTGTTATGCTCACCTAAAGCACTATAGTAATGTTGAGATCCCTAAGAAGAGAAAAATATTATTAGAAGGATTGAAACTGAAGAAAACACAGGTGAGATAGACTTGTTTAACAGACACAAATATAAGTATAGCCGAAACATGAAGGAATGATAGGTAGGTATATCTACAATTAATTTCTGACCAATGTTCCTAGCTGGGTCAAACTAGGGAAATATTACATATTGGATTGGATTCAAATGATGCTAAACTGAGAGGCTTCCTACACATCAAGAGCAACTGCAAATCCACTGATACTGAAATGCCTGACATTAAGAAAACGTAACCTTACAACAGTTCACTGTTATGTTTTAAGTTCACTGTTACGTTTGGAGACTTTTTACCACCTGAGTTGTAGAATTAACACTGATACAGCAATTTTATCACAAAAGCAGAGTAATTGTGAAAGCACAGCTTTGTTCTCTTATTCTATTCTCTCTTTAACACAAATTGATAATCTGGGTATAATCGACCTTTGGCATCTAGAACTACAACCGAATTTGAAAGAACTTGTGGATCTATCACATGGAAACGAGTCAGTAAAAAAGAGCTTGGCACACATACCGCTGATTTATTACCGGTGTTTCTGTAATAGTATAGGGATCCATGATTGTCAAGTACAAAGAACCTCCTTTTCCAATCAGCTCTTAGACTAGCTGATCGCTTTAATAGATACCCCTGTTTGATTACCTGCATTAGTACAGAAGATAAAATATGTAAGACATTAAGCCTGCATGAGAACTGAAGCAGTGAAGCGTACTCATCACCAAATGAGTCACCATAAATCTCAATGTCTGCATAGTTGCATTGCAGTATTATATCTTTGAACAGAAGACACAACTCATAAAGCCAGAAATTCGTTTCAGGCACAACTAAGAAATTGACAATATTGCTTCAACTTTATAAGTATATTTATGGGAGTTGGCATTGTCTCAGTAAAAAAACAACAGTAGGGCAAGTAAGATCATGTCTAGAGTTATAGCCATATTCCCCACCAACAACAACAGGTATATCTTTGTACAGACTATGCCACTTTTACCTATTTTCCTGTGGCAAGACGAAACTTAGCAATTTTCTTTACCAGAGAAGTATTGGAACAGTTTGTGTAAACTATGGCTTTGCACTTGACTACTACATGAGTGAGTTGGAGACCCTTACTTCCTTGTCTGCTGTTGATATCGAAGATGCTTCTACGTTTTTATACGGGATAGTCCTATAAACATGGTTTCCATCAACACCAGAGGGCTCTGCTTTAGCAGAGACCTGTTGGCTGTCTAATTCAGATTGAGTCCTGAATTCTTGAATGCGTCTTGCAAACCGATCTTGTTCAATCTTAGACTGTTCTTTTGATTGTTGTGCATATGTCAACACCTGTAAGAAGAAAAGTATCAGGTAGCAGTTCTAATCAATTTTCTTAGAAAACAAGGAGAACTTTTAAGGATCTCAAGTTAAAGTATTTTCACTGTTGACCCTCTCTGATCATTTGGCATTTTTTTGAAAAGGGTTTGACAATAAGGTTGTACCTGATGGATATAAGGCTCCAGTTGACTCAACAGGTCATACCCCTGAAGCACAAAGAGACCACATTAAGGAATACAACATGACACAGATGTTTCCCTTAGTTGGTCACACTCGGTGACATCTCAAAATGCAAATTAAGAAGAAACCTACAAGCTTAAAATATCTCAAATGGGAATCCATAATTGCACTTATAGATTCCAAGAACTCGTACTTCTTTTTTGCTTCAATCGTCATCAATGAATTTACCTGCATTCCTTAAACCAAAGAGAAAACCATTTAGATGCAGAAAGGTCAAAAGACGATAGTAGTAATGGCTTATGTTCGTAGACTTAGCATACTAGATTGAAACGACTTTTCTCAAATGCTGACTTCGAGTTCTCCAGATCCTGTAAACACAACACTACAACTGATGATCGTGGCCAAAATGAGAAGGAAAGAAAATATTTTATATAAGAAATACAAAGCTAATACCTCTTCCAACTCAGCAACAATGTCTCCTCTGGTATTCTTCTTTAGCGACACATACTTTTCGCGTGCCTTCAAAATGGATAAGAAAATTCATTGCATAGCTTCAGATCTTAAAGTAGATTCATTGCACAGCATCAACTACAATGCTTGTCAGTCTTTCATGTTTTCTTTACTTCGCCATTTTTTTCAGCAAACTCGTTACTTGTATAAAATTCAATTTTCTAACTAGTACTTTTTAAAAATGACCAGGCACCGGCCATTTTGGTATTAGTGTGAGTTTCACGAAAAGCCTAAGTTCATATTGTAGTGACACCAATAGCATATTTTATTAGAAGATAATAAGGTGTACCTCTCCATGCTCAAAAAGTAAGTGAAGCAACAGACTATAATCAATTACCTGATCATAAGAATGGACAGCTTTATCGAAACGACGCCGAGACTCCTGTAAAGATAGACAACAGTAAAATGGATCATTGACAAACGATAGTAATCACGTCAAAAAAAGAAAGACATAATAAGAAAATGACAAAACTTTTTTAAATCCAACCTATCTAATGGCAAGGGTTTAACAGAACTTGCCAACAGGTGGATACAAAATACCAACAACCTAAGCATCTGTTTATTGATCAATCTCAAGTCTACAGTTTTTGACAGTCACAGTTAACACTTTGGAGTACATAAAAAGTAGAAAACAATCAAAACTTGCAGAGCAGAAAGAGAACCTTTGCTTCTTGTAAATCAACAGTCATAAAGTTGGTCAGCCTGTCAAGTAGTACGTGCTCCACCTGCAAAAACGCAACGGCTCTACAAATGACACAGTGAAGGGCAACAGCTTTAAAACGAATATATCAAATTGGGAATTCAACGCGGACTACACTTTAGATTTCTTTTCATTATGTTTTCATTTTAGATTTATGTGTAAACTATTCACAAGATACGATGAGAGTTACCTGTGACCGAAGAAACTCCTTATAAGAGGAGAGCTCTCGAAGTGTATTTATAAATTTAGATATTACTGGACCTGGTGCCACCCAAAAGCATAACAATGAAATAGATCAGAAACAAGAACAATAAGAAGAAAAAAAAAAGATACAATGAGGAGAACAACGGATTGAAATAATGCTTCAAGCCAAGAAGAGAGATGCTATTAGCCAATAGAAAGATATTGAAACCCCATAAAAGCTATGCATTCTAATTTTTCATAGAGTAGTTTCATAGCTGGTGAGCTAAAGGAATGCATCATAGTTTTTTTTTTTTCTTACTAACCAAAGAGCCCACAATCTCCTTGGCAGAGACTGTATCATAGTTCATAGCACCTAAACTAAGTAATCAACTAATTAGAGAGGCCAAATCAATTGAAAGTGAATACACAACCTCCAATCGAAACACTGACGGGATCATCATGTCCAGCACCAAACTCTTCCAGAGAATCTGCAAAGGCACTGACTCCAGTAGATGCCTCTCCCAAAGCTCCCCTATAAATAAAAAGAATTCAATTCTTGTAAGGTACCAAACCAATACTCTTCCTAGGCACATAAATAAATTAGAAAAAAGTGGAACCATAACGAAATGAATATCAAACTTTAGCATAGAGAAAACCAGCGCGTGAACGAGAGTGCTTCCCATTGAGTCTCTAACAGTAAATTTTCGTCTCTATTTGGAAATTCAAGACAAATCTTACATTCACCAGAAAATGGTACAAAAGTTTTTAAAAAAAAGCTTCAGCCAGATGATTAAGACATTAAGACAAAAACGGAAAAAAACCAAAAAAAAAGTAGGTAGATTTCCACTTACATGAACTTCTTAACACCTTTGTATAGCTTCTGACAACGATCTTTAAGCTCATCAGTTGTTCCTTCTAAAGAGAAAACCTGATCCAATCAACCAAAAAGAAAAAAGAAAAACGATCAAATCCCAATACTTTATTGGAAAAAAAAAACTGAATACATCCATAATGAGGAAAAAAAGTAGTAGTGTACCTGTTTTTGAAACATTGGGGAATCCTCAAGATTGATAAAGGCCGCCATTGTTAAGACTTAAGACAATAACAACAAAAAAACCCGAAGAAGATTCAGACCAAAAGTGTACGAATTGAGTTAAGACAAGACAAGACAAGTAAACCCCAGAATGCTGTCTTTCGCTTTCTTCTTCGAATCGAAATGGATCTCGCGAGATCCAGAGGGCGTGTTTCAGCTGTTTGATTATGTTTTTGATTTGCTTTGGGAAGAGCCCGAAAAATTTGGGAATTAATTCTATTACAAATACACCCTCCTTTTATTTATTCATTACAGAAACGGGTGGAAATAATATGAGATGACAAAACCATCCTCATGTCACATTTGTTTTTGATTACATTTAAAATTATGTTATGTCGTGGCCTGTAACATAACGATAATTTAAACATAAAATGGTGATACGTTATCTACATTATCATTGATCAATAGTTAATATAGGAATTAATCGAGTTTTTGAAGTTTGTGTGTTAAGATAACGAAAAATTACGAATTAGAAAAATGAGTTATACTGACTTTTGAAATCGGGTATAAACTAAATTTATAACAACTATTAAAATATGAAAAAGCCGATAGGTAAATTAGTCACCAAATTAGTGGTGAGATATGACCATTGACCATACTTCCTAGACCACCACCAATCGGTAAATTATCTAATTAATGGTACCATACCTCCATTTTGTTCTATTTTTTTTTTCTTTTTCTTTTTTTTTCTGTAACCAAAATAAATCAAGACTAATATTCAAGACATGTAGATTCCAGCGATTTTTCAGAGATTGCAAAACTCGTTTACTGGTTTAAATCCACATAGACATACATTTTCTACTCGAACAAACCATTATAGTTTAACGTCAGAAGCTAACGATTCTTCAAAAAATAAAATAAAAATGTTGGTTTGTAGTCACATTATAGAATTTTCTGAAACAAAAATCTATTAGTTACTCTATTAATTATAAACCATTTTATTTTATAGCAAACTAGTTATCATGGATATTTAGTTGTCTTCGTCTTTAAATGCTTTCAGATACCATCTGTAATGACTCATTCTTTAACATGTTGCCACAAGCGCTTTAGCTTTTCTCTCATTTGGATCTGACAAAACTGAATTATTTTACTTTTCTAACATTTTTTACTAGCCATAACGCCTTATTTGCAAATGGACAAGGTGTTGTTTTGGTATTGTTAGTTGACCTTCATCAATGAACAATTTCTGTACAAAAGTATCTTACAAATGGATAGCACAGAGCCACGTTCAAATGGAAAACACAATTGTTTTTGTATTGGAAAAACAAAGCGCATGGATGATGCAGCCACCAAAATCAGTAAAGCCATTACTGGTTTAAACGAAGATGAGAAACAATTGAAATGCTTATTAGAAGAATACGGTGATAAAGCTAACAGTAGCTAAACCATATCAAATATTAAGAAATTGGTGTAGCTACACGATAAATAGTCCAACAAATAGAGCACACTGTCAAATTTTCATACTTGGTAAGATTAAAACCATCGATACCACAACAACAACAATATTCACACAAACTGTGACACTCTCTGTATTAGTGATATGTGTGCGAATCTCTGATTTTTCAGCAAATCCCAAGATCTTTTGTGAAGAAGAATCTTATCCCAAATGAGTATAAGAGATTCACGATTCATCACTCGGATGGGAAGGGTTCATTGGATGTGGATCTCAGGGTGAAGGAGACTTGTGCAACCTTCTCAACGGGATGGTTGAAATTGGCACGACACTACTTTTTAGTGATCGGTGACATTTGTACTTTTCAGCTCATTAAACCGACTGAGTTTCGTCTTGTTGTCGCCTCACCAAATAAGCTTTGCTTTTGATGATATATGAAACAATGGAAATGGATAAGAAAAATAATTCATTACTTTGATGATGGAAACAGGTGGGATCAAGAAAGAACAAGGGGAGCAGCAACAAGGAAGTGGAAAAAGGTGAATCTGTGGGAGGAGTTAAGCTTAATGTCAGAAAGAGGAAAGCTGAGGAGGAATCTGTAACTGATCAACCGCTTAACGTGTATACTCGGAGAAAGAAGTCAAGCAAAAACGTTGAAGATGAGTCGGCACAAGTGATTTCCACTGAAGCTAAGTTGGATTAGGACTCTGCATACGTGGCAAAGCATGATTAGATGGTCTTCTTTGTTTCATTCCTTAATTCTGGATTTGTTCTAGCGGTATGAGTCAGTTATCTGTGACATGATACTTAATTATCTGGTTTTATATCTTTAATTCCGGATTTAGTAAGTTCATTTACATACTTCGGTTTGTTTGTTTGAGCGCAAACCCTTATATATTAGTCGACGAACAAAATCTTCACCAAACTCCTGCTATTATAGAATGCATTATTGACAACAACATTTTAGGAAACAAACTTGTACGTCAACGCACGACAATTATTTATTTTAATAAAAAATAATAAATAAATTCTTAATTTTCAAATTTCGATCAAACAAATAATCATCTTTCTAATAAACATGTTTTAACTATTTAATAAATTTGTATTTACAAAGTAAATAGAATATCATTTGTGATATTTTGAGACATTCAAATATGATTTACGTATTTTTATTTCATTATAATTTGGACTTTTGATGGTCTTTATTATTTAGTTGAACTTTTGATGGTTTTTTTCTTTCTTTGTGCCCCTTTGAATATTGAAGTTTCTTGTTCCATATCATTAATATAGTCTTCTTCCATAGTTGTTAAATCATTTTCTGTGTTGATCTTTGATCTTTTATTTTTTCATTTTTTGAGAAAAATTATTTGCACATTCCGCATGTTTTAAATCATTATCAGATTGGGAGTCATGATTATGTATTTATTAAATAAATTAGTTGAATGGATGTGTTTTAAGAAAAAAAAGCTAAGAGTATTCTATTTGCTTTCTAAGACTTTGTAAATGTCTAGTGATATGATGCAATTGAAATTTTATTTATATTAATTGAAATATCTCTGTAAAAACAGACATCATTAAATTTTTTAAAACATACAATATATCATTATCAGATTGGGAGTCATGGTTATGTATTTATTGAGTAAATTAGTTGAATGGATGTGTTTTAAGAAAAAAAAAGATAAGAATATTCTATTTGCTTTTTAAGACTTTGTAAATGTCTAGTGAGATGATGCAATTGAAATCACTCTCTAAAACAGACATCATTACATTTTTCAAAACCCATCTTTTTCAATTGGGGAAAGAGCGAAACGTATGAAAAAATTGCAAATTGTAGTTCTCTAGATTAAACAGCCTTATGAAGAGATTAAGAATTAAAATAATCATTAGATATCTCGAATTGGTTTGCCATATTAAAGTGGCGATCTAAGAAGAATTATTTACTTCTATCTATTAACAAATGACAAAGTAAGTAAACGGAAAGGATGGTGGCGACAAAAGATGACGAAACAACGATTATGAGAAATGATGTCATTGATCAAGAAAATCTCAAAAAACTATAAAAAAAAACTGGTTTGGTTGTATATATAACTTGACAAAAACTAATGACTCGGTTACGTGAAAAGACAGAATGATTGGTGAAAGTTTCAAAGAGTCATTTTGTTTCATTGGCATCTAAAGACAAAGAATCACAATGATTTGTTTGAAAGGTTTGGTAATTGAAGATCTGCAACGTTTTGATTATGTATCTTTTTGGTAAATAAAACATCTAATTTTCACATTTCAATTATACAACAAGACAATATTAACCGTTAGATTAAAGTTTTTTGTTCTATAAAAATAGTAACATCAGCAGCAAACATATTTTATCAGTTAGATTACAAACCTAGAACAAACTCAACCATTGTATTAGAGAGCTTTCTTACTATAAAAAAATGCTAACATCAACAATATGAAAGAGGGATCACATAGAAGTTTTTTTTAGTACGAGAAGAGGCTCTTGTATCTTTTAGATAATTGTACACGACCTTGTTTACATCAAATAGTAAATAAAGAACGTTTTGTAATACCATCTTTTTATGTGCTTTCAGCAAGTCATACTAAAGCATTACAATCTTCACACATCATTAATTTATTTTGTTCAGTTTTCTTTAAAACCTTTTCTACCTTTTACCTATTAAAATTGTTTTCCATATTAAAAATATTAAAATTATTGATTATATAATAAATGTAAAAATACTTTTGGATTTGTCTTCTTATGTAAGTTCGAAATATTTTTGCTTTCTTAAACCTATTATACCATAAATGAAAGTTTGTTAAAATAACTATATTAAATTTAAAATTTGAATTCAAATTTGTGATTAAAGCAAATTTTAACAAACCATTAGAGAAGAGTGCATTATAACTTTCTCTACCAATTGCTTCAGATCTTTCGATGTCCATTAGCATATTTACATATTTTGAAGTGCTATTACTAATAATTTTAATATTAAAAAAATTGATATAAAAATTGTAGTACGTCATTACAATTATTAACATAAGTTAAGGAAAAAAGTGTATAATAACCTGCATCATTTACTTTTAATTGACATCCTAAAAAAAGAAAAAAAAACATTACTAAGAATATATAATAATACCTAAAACAACTAAAAGATTGAAAATAGCAAATAAAATTACTACCTTGTTCATCATAAAATTCTGGCATTAATACATTTTTATTTTCACTATTTGACATATCATCTTCACTTCGCATTATAAAATTATTCGTTTTAATTTTTTGAAATCCTGGCATTATATGCAATACAAAATCAAAATAGCTTAAATTGTCAAATTTAAGTTCTGACAATTTTAATCAATTATTTAGAAGCAAATTACCAAAATTGATCAAAAAAATTTTTTGAAAATAAACAAGAAGAAAAAGTAAACAAGTTTGGTGATGTTTATACATTTTTACTCTGAAATGTCACAATGATTGGAGATTTAACTTTTTTAGAATTGCTTCTCTTCATTGCCATCTCATGACAATGGTTCACAAGAGTTGCAACGTTTCAAATGTGTCTGTTCGGTAAATATAACAAATCTAATATTCACCGTTCAATCCTAAAACAAAAAAATATTAACCGTTAGATTGAAGTTTCTTTTTACTATAAAAAATAATGATGTGAGCAAACTAATCATATCCGTTAGATTTTAAAATCAGAACAAATACAACTATTAAATTTAGTTTTTTTACTATAAAAAATATTGACATCAGCGGTTCCCAAAAAATTATTTTGCTATTATATATAGATTTACTCTATATTTAGTTCGTTTTTTCAGAGTATAATTGTATTCCAATCGCTTGCAGATTAATTTGAGAAGCGCATAATTTTTCTCATTATCAGCCAAAAATAAAAATAAAAATAATAAAAATTGAGCCATCATCATTTCATCTTTTTGACAATTTGTCAAATATCTATCTCCAACGGGTAAATTAAACTTTACGCTCTTTCTCTCCACTTGTTCTCCAATTCACACCAAACATGGAAGCCCTAATTCACCACTTCACTCTCCTCTCCGATCAAGCCCTTGTCGACAAAACATTCGACCCTTCCACAATCGAAGACCTCATGCGTCTCTTCGAAGTCGATTCCTACAAGGCCTGGGCAGCGCTCGAAGCCGAGCAGCAACAAGAACTCGAAGATGCAGAAGAATCTCTCCGTGAAGCCGAATTCGAACTCGATCGGTTACATGAAACATTCACGACAAACGAATACCAGTTACATGAAACAATGATAATCATATTATTGGCAACAAAAAATAATCATTATTCGAAAACTTGAAAACGAAAAAAAAACCATGGTTGGAAAGTATTTTTTTGAACAAATAAAAAAAGTTATGACGATAAATTTAGGCAAAGTCACATTCATAAATTTGCCTTATAATAATATATATCNAAAAAAAAAAAAAGCTAACCATCCATGTTGGTGAGATTGGATAGAAGATTTTGGAGAGAGAGAGAGAGAGGGAGGGAGAGAAAGAGAGAGAGAGAAGAGAGGAATATCTAATGCTTAAGAAAAATGGAAGAAAGGGAAATAGACTTGTTAAGAGAAGGAAAAGAGAAGGAAAAAGATGTAGGGATCGAGAGAGGAAGAGAAGAAAAGAAGGAGAATCAATTTAATAAAAGATATTGCGACGGATTTGCGACAAATCCGTCGCAATATGGGCGGCCTAATAAAATTTTACGCGAACTCATCAAATTTTTAAAAAATTCAAATTATTTCGACCAAAATTTCAAAAATTTTCATTTTGCGACGAACTTGCGATGACCCCTCGCAAATCCGTCGCAAATCTTATAAAATTTAGTTATGTAAATGTTTTTTTATCATATTAGAAAGTTAAAAAACCATTTATGATAGTATAAGATTGTAAGAAATATTAATTTATGCAAAAGTTTACAAATTCTTCTTGTCTAAAGTGAGTTTTATAAAACTCTTATACTTATGAATAAACATTAACTCCTTCTATTCCTCTATATGAAATGATTTCATGAAAAGTTTATAAATTCTTCTTTTTCTTATAATTTGTATAAAAACTTAAAATTCATGTAATATTTGCATTTAACTTATATGACTTACTTTACATAGAAAATCCCAATTTAGGGTATAGGGTTTGGAAAATATTCGTCGTTTGCAACGGATTTGCGACGGTTCGTCGCAAGTCCGTCGCAGATATATAAGATTTGCGACGGACTTGCGACGACCCCTCGCAAATCCGTCGCAAATCTTATATATTTATAATTCTATTAAATTTGGATATGCAAATGTTTTTTTATCATATTAGAAAGTTAAAAAACATTTATGATAGTATAAGATTGTAATAAATATTAATTTATGCAAAAGTTTACAAATTCTTCTTGTCCAAAATGAGTTTTATAAAACACTTATACTTATGAATAAACATTAACTCCTTCTATTCCTCTATATGAAATGATTTCATGAAAAGTTTATAAATTCTACTTTTTTCTTATAATTTTTATATAAACTTAAAAATTCATGTAATATTTGCATTAAACTTATATGACTTACTTTACAAAGCATATCCCAATTTAGGGTATAGGGTTTGGCAAATATTCGTGCTTTGCGACAGATTTGCGACGTCGTCGCAAATCCGTCGCAAATCTTGTGTTCCATAAAAAAAATTTACAAATTACAAATTACATATATATCACACTTTTTACCTACTTCTATCCTCCTCGTATTTAACTCGTAATTTCGTCACAATTATTGCTTCGGAATTTCTTCGTTGCAAACCCGTCGCAAATATTGCTTCGGTAAAAATGAGTCGCAAAGTCCTTGCAATTTGCGACGGACTTGCGACTGTACGGCATGCCGTTGCAAATATGTCGCAAATTGCGACGCGTTTGCGACGACCTTTTTCGTCGCTTATTTGCGACGGATTATATATATTGTCGCAATGTCGACGCAATTGTGTCGCAAATTTGCGACGGATATTAGCCGTCGCAAATTTCCATCGCAAATTGACTGTTTTCTTGTAGTGTCGGCCCTCTCGATACCACTACTTCCATCTATAATCCCTTCGCCTATCCAGTAGCCTATCAATCTTTCTTTAGGGATTCTATCATCTTCTGGAAATAAGGCGCAATATAGCAAACACGATTTGAGATGGTCCCCCTTAAGACTATTGTAGATATAGCAAAAGCGGAAGGAACTGATCTTCCATGCCAGAAAACTCGATAGCGTATGAAGTCAAAACATCTATCGCGTGATGCCATTCTTAAATCGTCTGTTTGCTTGCCATGGCTTCGCCAATGACGTTAAGTGCTAGTGGTAGACCATGACACTTTTTAGCAACTAGAATTGCAAGCTCCGGTATGTCTGGATCACTTTTTAACGTGATCTCTCCAACTTTCTTTTTGAACAAATCCAATGCATCTTAACTTGGCGAGCATTGGACTTCCATCTCAACATCTACTCCCATGCTCCCACACACTTCTTGAGAACGAGTGGTGAAAAGTACTTTACATCCGTTTTCTCTACTTGGGAAGGGGACTCCGATCTTCCTTAGATCTACTTTGGCCCATATGTCATCCAACAACAACACAAACTTCTTCTTCTTTAGGACGTTGAGTATGTCACATGCCAGTAGGCCTAGCACATATAATACGTATCTTAAGAAATATTTGGACCATTTGGTATACAAACTTAATTGATCATCTTATAATTTGCTTGTTTGAAAAATCAATGTATGACATTTGTGCTTGTAAAGAGAGAGAGAATTCATGATACGGTCTAAAATCTCTATTATCGGAGGATAAATTTCTCCTAAAAAAGAGTTGAACCTCAAACAAATCAAGTTTATAGTTTACCAAGAAAACAAATATTAGAAAACACCCACTACCAATAATTCTGAAACCAAAAATATGTTTCTATTCATAGCGAGAGGATCTTAATTAGAAAATTTCCCATGATAATTTCTTTCCAATTTTAAAAAGAACAACGTTAAAAAAAAATATGGCGGGCTGCAACCAAACCCAGCTCTACCTCACGACCATCGCCCTTACCGTGATCCTCTTGACGGCAAACAAAGCCGTGGAAGCGCGTTTCAAGGGCCTCTGCGACCAAACCGCATACCCGACGTTGTGTCGGCCGGTGGTTAAAGGCTCGAGCCCGAGACGAGCGACGCGCAGCACGATTTGTGCCCTCGAGACTAAGACGAGACTGGCGATTGCAAACGCTGCAAGGTACAAAAACGGAAACCAACAAGTCACGATTTGCTACGCGACTCTCACGGACGCGGCCTTCAATCTTGGGAAGGCGAAGAACAGCATCAAGAAACGAAATGTTTTGTCGCTGAAAATGTTTTTGACCGCGGCTGTTTCGGATTTCGGCGTTTGTGTCAACGGGTTCATCGAATCGCATCAGGTTAACACCGTTCAGAACGCTGCGGATGAGCTGAGGAAGATGGGAACTAACTGCTTGTTTCTTGCTACATTGATTAGATGATCGAACCACACAAAAAAAAAAAAAAAAAAAAAATTTTAAATAAAAATAAACTAAAAGCAAAAATATTTATTAAAATTAAATCGAAATTGAAAGAATCGTAAACATAGTTTTATCAAATCCAATTTAAGTTAAAAGCACAAGTTCAACTTAGTAAATCCAAATAAATCTTTATATAAAATAAATAAATAAATACGTAATTTAAATAGTAGAAATGGTAGAGTCGAGATGAGAATCTTTAAGATTGGAATTTTCTTTTGCGCATGCTAAATTCTCATCGTCATCAAGATCTACATATAACAAGTAAAAAAATAATTGTTAGGTTTTGACATAATATAAAAAAACTTTGCCTTATAATATTGAAAACAACGACAAAGGTTGAAAGTAGGCGTGCTTTTCGAAATTAGTTTAGTTTGGATTTGGGATTTATAGGAAGAACTAAAAAATTAGGGTTTTTCCATTAATAAATGAGATTTATATGATAATAGGAAGAACTAGAAAATTATGGTTTTTCCGTTAATAAAAAGTCGGGTTTTTCGGGTAAATCCGAACCCGGTCAGGNTGACATATATCATCGAGAAGCTTCTTCGTTGCTTCATTAACCTCCACGTTTTCCATCTTCAGGCGCCGGCGCATAGCAGGAGGGCTCTTCCCTGCTGCTGCATATGTTCTTACCAATGATTCAAAGATTTCTGCGCCTACATCATCTGTTCCCTTCTTTAATACCTCTACCAAATTTTCAGCTCCATTCACATCTTTCTTTTCCTCGAATTGGCTCATCAAAGTTATGATTGTTTCCTGTGACGGTAGCCACTTGCCACCATCTCCTTTGCCGAGAGAAACTGCCTCAGATATATATTTGAGTGCTTGAGCCGTATCACCGATCTTTACAAAGTAATCCATGAAGATCTCCCACGTTTTAGCGTTGGGCTTTCCTCCTCTTCTTGGAGCTTTCTCCTTGAGCTCTTTCGCTTTTTCGATGAGACCTTCTTTTGCATAAGCTCCAATCAAAACGTTAACAACCCGGATGTCATAAGTAGAACAGTTAGCATGCCATTCCTTGAACAGCGTCTCTGCGCCCGGTAAGTCTTTCAGGTTCACCAGCACTTGTATCATGTTCAGATAGGCTACGTTCGTGGTTTTCGGAATAGCCAGCCTCAACGAACGCCAAATCCTGTAAACTTCAGTCAATTTCCCCAGCCGTCCATACAATGTAATAAGAAACTGATACGCCTTGAAATCCCGTTGCGTGTTTTTCGTCTCCAGTTCCTGAAGGGCCTTCTCAGCTTTCTCAGTTAGTCTCGCATCAACATATATAGATGCCATATTGCTGTATGTAGTCCAATCTGGAGCAACTCTACCATCTCTGTTCATCTCATCGATGACTCTCTCGACACCAGAAACATCATCTTTGGTAGCAGCCAACGCCCTCATCCAGACATTGTACGTGTACGAATCCGGCATGACATTCTCGGCCTTCATTTCTTGAATCATCGCCGGAACCTTATCGGGATGTCCTGTCTTTGTGTAAAGTGTCATGAGGCTGTTATACGACATCGCGCTAACAGTGATGTTGAGCTCTTTCATCTTGTTCAGCAGACCTTCCGCTTTCTCGGTCATCAACTCTTTGCAATAGCAGTTCAAAAGAGACCCATACGTGAGCTCGGTTTTCGATGTTTCAGGAAGATCAACAAAATAAGTCTCCCCAGCAGCAATACCCCGAGCTTTCGCAACAAGATCAAGATGGATTGCTTGATCACTCACCGTCTTGTTCATACCTTTGTGTTCCATAACTTCAGATAGCTGAAACCCGAAAATAACTCTACAATATGAATCCTCAAGCAGAAGCCTAACTAAAGAAACATTCATCACATAGTGAAATCTAATCTACAGTTTCAAGATCGGTCACACCAATTCCAAGAGAATCTCTATCTGCTTCTACAACAATTACTAAATTGTTCGTCATGACCATCAAACTCTCCACTTTTAAGTATCTACATTTCTACATGTATTCAACAGGTTGAAGCAAAATGGTTGTATAAATTGCGAATCATTGTGAAAAATCCGATTGTGGAACTAATCCCAACGAATCGAAAATGCGATTTCCAGAAATAAGATGAAACCTTGAGTGCCGGATAATAAAGGCCGCGGCTTCGGAGCTTCTTGATCGTATCTCCTACTTCCCATTTGAAGACGTGCTTAGTGCCCTTGAGGAACTGATTCAGCTGCTGCCGAACACTGACCTCCGAGCCGCCATCCTTGAAGAGACGGTGGTAAAGCGGTTCTTCGAGGTACTTCTTCGTCGATCTTTTTACGATGTCTCTCGGTCGGCTCAGATGTCGCAACGCCATTCCCGTCGGATAAGTAAGCAACGAGAAGAGAGAGCGTTAGTGTCGTCTATCTCTCTGATGTTTTTGGGTAAAACCCTAATTCACTGTCAAGTTCTCTCCCAAAGCTTGAGAGAGAGAAATGGAGGAGAAAAATAGACGGCGGGCCTTCTAATGGGCTTTGGTTCATTTCAGTTTGGGCCTTCAAACGAGCTTGTAAAGTAAAATCTATGACGATGTGATTAATGTCACACACCCCCTATGTGTGTTTCTAAATTAGTTTAGAATGATTTTAGGGTTTAGCAAACTTCAGTGTTTCATTAATCACATCATAGATTTTAACTTTTACAAGTTCGAAGCTTTATAGTTGCAGGAAATCCAAGTTACATGTCAAAATCTAACAAAATCATACGATAAACTCAAATTCATCAAGAAACTCAACATAGCGATAAATTTAAATTCATCAAAAATCTAACAAATTCATACGATAAATCTAGAGCGATTAATCCAAATTTATCAAAAAAATTAACAAATTGATACGATAAACCAAATTCATCAGAAACCCAACATAGCGATAAACTCAAATTCATCAAAAATCTAAGAATTTCAACATTCTAACAAATCATCCACAATTAAAATAAATAAAAAACAATAAAACCCAAAAACAAAAAAATATTACCATGTAAAAATCGTTCAGAAACCCCAAGAAAAATCCACAAATACGATTATATTTTGCCACAATGTGAGAAAATAGTTGCCAACACCGAAGGAAATCCAAATATTGAGACGAACCGTATTCATGTTCCTTTGCAAACTGGGAACATGAAAATTAGTTTAATTGTTATGGGACTTTTCATTGGGATTGTGGTCCTAATTAATCTTGAGTGAAGAGTGAGATGAGAGATTTTGAGTATGAATGCTAATAATTGTAACCCACAAGATTCAATTTTTCTGTTCTGTGATAACGTTAAACTTAAATGTCGAGTACTTTGGTACAGAACATAACCGATTAAACGGGATTGAGTTATTAGACAGCATTGGAGCATTTGATGGAACATACAAAAAAGTGGTTTTCAGATCTGAAATTACAGCAAATTATTAATGTAATTAACCCAACTCTCTTAGTCTTTTTAACGTAATTAACCCAACTTTTGAGTATATTAATAATATATAAATTTTTCTATATAACAATGATATGTGATTTACAATAAAAGGATTCGCACAAAAAAAAGTATTCTGAAATAAGTCCCCAACTTCAAGACAGACTTTTGTAACAAGAAACCAAAAACCAAAACCAAAACCTCATTGTTTAATAAACCATGACACCAAAGTTTACAAAGGGCCGCATCCGCATGTAAATTAAAATAAAATCACCATAAAGACAAATTCACGAGAGTATGGTTACCAAAACAAATTAAAGGCAAATTTGATCAGCTAAAAAAATTTCAAAATGTTTTTCTTTTTCTCTACGTTTGTCCAGTTTTGTTTTGTTTCATTGATTGCCATAACCCATAAAACTGAATTAGCCTTAATTACATGAGTCTTAGTTCAGCCAAGGAGAGAGCGACTCTGTAATTTAGGTTTTACCGTATATCTTTTACGTGATTTGCAAGTGTTATTTGGTTAGCCAAGGAGAGACTCTGTGATTAATATGGCCCACCAAAGTCAACAACCACAATTTTCTTTGCCAAAAAAAAAACCGAAATTATGGAACTAAATCGGGTGAAAAATAAGTTTTATACACTCTGACTATAATTATAGAAATCAAAGTATCAAAATATCTTCCTGTGGACCAGTAAGAAAGTCGATCTTCAAAAATTATCTGCATCCTCTCTATCTTCAATTATTTTCTACATCCTCTCTTGTTTGATCAGATCGGTAGATTTCAAAATGGGGAACTGCGTCTCCCTCTCGATATCGTCTGGTCAATCGATGAACAAAGTCTGTCAATGGCTAGACGCCAAAGGAAGTTATGTTCACAATCTCGAGAAGAATCTTGCAGCTCTCGAGACAACCATGGAAGAGCTCAAGGCTAAGCGAGATGATTTATCAAGAAGGGTCGCAAGAGAGGAAGATAGAGGTCTACAAAGGCTTTCCGAGTTCCAGGTATGGCTTACTAGAGTTGAGACTTTCGAAAACGAAGCCAACGATCTTCTTAGTGCTAGAGATGCTCAACTTCAAAGGCTGTGTCTTTGTGGGTTTTTCTCTAATAGTTTAATATCGAGCTACCGTTATGGGAGAAGTGTTTTCTTGACGTTGAAGGAGGTTGAGAAACTCAAAAGCAGAGTTTTCCAAGTGATTGTTGAGCAAGCTCAGACATGTGAGGTGGAGGAAAGACAACTCCAACCAACAATTATTGGTCAAAAGGAAATGATGGAAAAGGCATGGAATCATCTCATGGAAGATGGTGTTGGAGTTGTCGGCTTGCACGGTATGGGCGGAGTAGGAAAAACAACGCTTCTCGCACAACTCAACAATAAGTTTAGTGACAAAAGGTGTGGATTCGATTTTGTGATTTGGGTTGTGGTGTCTAAAGAGTTACAGGCAGAGAAGATTCAAGATGAAATCGCTCGGAAAGTTGGTCTT
>JAHZTW010000001.1:86405333-86439327 GCA_020283515.1 Alliaria petiolata
TGTAGCTTCACAAGATCTTTGGATATGGCACGCGTTTTTTGGACCTCCAGGTACATTAAACGATATCAATATTCTTGATCAATCACCAGTTTTTGATGATATTTTACACGGCCGAGCTCCAAATGTGAATTACATCGTCAACGGACACGAGTATCACTTGGCTTACTATCTCACAGATGGTATTTATCCAAAATGGGCTACTTTTATCCAATCTATTTCAATTCCACAAGGTCCGAAAGCATCCTTATTTGCTACATATCAAGAAGGTGTACGTAAAGATGTCGAGCGTGCTTTTGGAGTCTTGCAAGCTCGATTTGCCATAGTTAAAAATCCGGCTCTTATTTGGGATAAGGTAAAAATTGGAAAGATTATGAGAGCGTGTATCATACTGCACAACATGATAGTAGAAGACGAACGAGATGGGTACACTCAGTTTGATGTATCAGAATTCGCACAAGCAGAATCAAACAGAACTTCACAAGTGGATTTCACGTATTTTACAGATATGCCTTCAAATGTCGGCAATATGATGAGCATTCGAAATCGAGTTCGTGATCGAACAATACATCAACAATTGAAAGAAGATTTGGTTGAGAACATATGGCAAAAATTTGGCAGATCCGAAGATTACAATTAATATTTTCCGTTTATGCTTTGTACTTTTTTTTTAATATGCTTTATGTAATGTTTGTTTAAAATTTAATGAAATGCAATAATTTTTAAGATATTAATAGATCAATAATTAAAACTAAATAATTTCTACTAATAATATTTTAATTTTAAAAATAATATTTTTTTTATTCTTAAGAACCTCAAATGGGTTCTACCATTGGACCCATCCAATTTAATTTTTCTTAATAAGGTTCTTAACTTCAAAATTTTAAAAATTTATGATTAAAATATTCTTAAGAACCCATAAAAGGTTCTATGCATTGGAGATGCTCTTAGACCACCTCCAACGGGGTATCTTAGGTTAGAGTTCTTATTAAAAAGCAACAAAAGAAAAATCAAAAAGAAAATAAATCATCAGAGTCGGATCTAAAGAAAGGGCTTTTAGAGTTGATAAGAGACCTTAGGTGTCTCGTTCCTATTGGTTACAATTTTTTAAAGAAAATTGGGAAAAATTAAAAGGAGAAAAATCGATCACCTACCTTTCTCTCTCTTTTTGCATCTGTCTCGTCTCTTTCTCGACGGTGACGAATGGGGGAACAAAAATCCGATCGTCTCCTCGCCGTGGGTCTACAGCCGGGAGAGTAACCGGACTTGTATTATCCCCAGGATCGTCAATTCTTCTCCTTCTTCTTCGTCTGCCTCAGCGATCTCCATCCGTCCAAATATTTGGACCAGATCACCGTTGGGATTTTGATTCGATTCCTTGCGGTTCCACAAGTGATTACCAGTTCTCAATCGGTGTATTGATCAATTCTCTCCCGTGTTGAGGATTGATCAATTCCCAATCTTTAGTTTGCTTCAGGAGATGCCCTGTCTCTAATCATGAAGCTTAGAAGGAGGAGGGCTTCGAAAGTGGTGAGTATTCCAAAACCGTGTAAATAAACCCTTGATCATTTGGATTACTATCTGTGTCTGTGCATTATCGTGTTTATGTGCTTTCTAGATTACCCTTTACTTCTCTGCTACTTGTTATTGATTCAATTTTCTCTAGCTTTCGTGGAATTAGCAGCGATTGCCCCAGTTGTATATATATATATATATATATATTTTTTTGGGTTATAGCTGTTCGTTCCGTTTGTCTGTTTCTCAAGTTTTGGTGTATGGTTTATCCATATGATCTTTAGGCCTTGATTGATTGCTTTGATTGGGTTTGAGTTCTTAAGCCAAACCTTGGAGGCGTTGGTAATGGTTTTCAATGGAGTGTTGTATGTTACTTTTAAGCCAAACTTTAGTTGCATTTCCATTTATATGTTTCTCAGTATTCGTTTTTTCCTGAATCTTTTAATCTTGTATCTATTGGTCTTGCTAACCATTCTCTGATTCATTTCTACCAGCCTCCCAAAATCAAATCTCTCATCAATAGTGTCACTGCTGTTCCACTCGAGAAAATACAAGAACCCCTTGCATGTTTTCGCTGGGAATTCGACAAGGTACCTTAAATCCTGTTTGTGATGCTCTTTCTTTTCATCCTGTCTACTTTCGTTTTGATTTATGGCTTTTTTTTCTTTATATAGGGTGACTTCCATCATTGGGTGGACCTCTTCAATTATTTTGAGTTTGATGCAAGGCGCATTGTTCAGGTTTGTAGATGATTCCTTTCTATTGTTGCTTATAGGAACTGATGTTATGGTTTTTTTCAGAGGCTTGTATAAAAAGTGTCTTATGTTAAAATTTGTAGGAGCTTGGACAGACAGAAAGTTGAGTACATGGTCGAAAACAGTATTGCTCTCCCGGAGTGGTGCCTTTTCTTATGATATCTACCAGCACTTGCGTGCATCCGAGGTGGGATTGCTGTAAATAATCACTTGCAATGGCAAGCAAGCCCCGGCTTCAGGTACATTTTCCAACTTTTTTTTTGCGATTTCTTGTTTGTTAGCTGCATAGAAACATTAATGCTTGCTTGGTTTAGTTTTACATTTACTTCTGTTTAAATCATACTTATGCTATACATTTAGACAGAAGTAAAAAGTATACTTATGCTATACGTATGATGTACAATTACTTATGTCTACATCATACGTATGCTATACATTTTCCCTGTCTTATTTTTGCTTTCATACGCTGCTTTGAAACATGAATGCTTGGTTGTTTTAGCTTTACATTTACTTCTGTCTACATCATATGTTAGAGTTCTGTGATCAATGCTTGGTTGTTTTATTTTTAGGTAAAGTCATTGATTGCTAACTACACTAACCACAAATTGTACTGTCAAACTTAAAACTTAGGCATTAAAACTTAAACTCGAAAACTTTAACTACACTAACAACAACTTGTACTGTCACACTTAAACCCGAGCCATTAAAAGCTACAACTACACTAATAAACCCTTCCTTCTTCTTTGTTCTTTCATTTTCCTTTTAACTCTCCTTCTAACTCCCACCAAAAACAAGGTTATGGATTCATATAGTGAATCTTCTAGCTTTTTAAACCTCTTAAACAGTCAAGAACCAAACACTCAACGCCCTAATCAGTATGTGACTTGTTCACCTACTATAGAAATTGGATCATCGGACCTCCCTGTCTTCAGTACACAATGGAGTGATGATTCAAACGTAGATGCACACACAGTTGATGACCGTAAAGAAAGACGGAAATGGTCACCAACCGAAGACGTGGTGCTAATCAGTGCTTGGTTGAATACCTCCAAGGATCCGATTGTTGGGAATGAGCAAAAAGCTGCAGCGTTTTGGAAATGCATTGCAGCCTATTTTGCAACAAGTCCAAAGCTTGTTGGTCTGCAAAAGAGAGAGCCAAATCACTGTAAGCAGAGGTGGGGGAAGATTAATGAGGGCGTATGTAAGTTTGTAGGCCGCTATGATGCTGCAACAAAAGCCCAATCCAGTGGGCAGAATGAGAATGATGTTATGAAGATGGCTCACGCATTATTCTTCAATGATTACAAGGTCAAGTTCACCCTTGAGCATGCATGGAGGGTGCTTCGCCATGATCAGAAATGGTGTGGATCTTTGTCTACTAAAGATAATGGAAGATCAAAAAGAAGAAAGTGTGGTGACCAATCCACACAGTCATCAACCTCTGTGCCAGGTAGCAATGGAGCGGATGAGGAAATAGCTCGGCCTCTTGGTGTTAAGGCAGCAAAGGCCAAAGCTAAAAGGGCTTTGACCAAGGCAACGCCTGGGGAAGAAGAAGTGAAGACGCTTTTGAATTTTCATAGCATCTGGGAGATCAAGCAAAAGGAGTTTGCTATGAAGGACAAGCTTAGCAAGCAGAAATTGCTTGACAGTCTCCTTGCAAAAACAGAGCCACTTAGTGAAATAGATATGGCTTTAAAGATTAAGCTAGTTAATGAGATGTTGGCAAGTTAGTGTTTGTGTTTGATTTTCTGTTGGATTGAACTGGTAGTTTGAAATCGTTTCTGTTTCTGTTTGAGTACGATGTTATTTTATTTTGTTTCTTTCAGTTTCTGTACTTTGAGAAGATCGATCATTTGTATGAATCCGTTTATGTAATTTAATGTATGTTCTGTTCTTGTTTGAGTTTCAATCCAGATCTGTTCTTGTTTGAGTTTCAATCAGATTTTGTTCTTGTTTGACTTTAAATCAGATTTTGTTCTTGTTTGACTTTCAATCCGTTTTTGTTAATGATTGATTTGTGTTTCACTTTTTGTCCTTGCATGAGCATATGTGTACAAGACAGCAATTTCAGACATGAATGCACAACCGCAACATGTGAGTATCTCTCTTCCTTGTCTAGTATTTACAATGAAATCATTTCTGATAATGAGTTATTTTGTACTTGTGACTTGTTTTGTGTTCTTGTGCCGACGAAGACAAGAAGAAGAAGAGGAGAAGAAGACAACGAGAACATGTGAGTTGTTTTGTGTTCTTCTGCCGACGAAGACAAGAAGAAGAAGAGGAGAAGAATACAAGAAGAAGAAGAAGACAAGAAGAAAACTACGACACCATGTGACTTGTGCGGACACCACAGAAGTTTTAAATATCACTCTTTTGTTTATATATGTACACTCATTTGTTTATATATCACACACTCATCTCCTTTATATGTACCAACACTTCTCTCCTTCTCTTAAAAATCCAACACTTCTCTGCATCTCTCAAAAAATCCAACACTTCTCTCATTCTCTTAAAAATCCAACACTTCTCTCCTTCTCTTAAAAATCCAACATTTCTCTGCTTCTCTAAAAAAATTCAACACTTTTTATATCGACACTCTTTACCTTTTATATCAAAATGTCATCTTCTTCAAACCCTAATAATTTCGACGAAATTATGGATGAAAACTTTGATCAAGTTCTCGATCAAGCTTTCGATCAAGCATTCGATAATCTTTTAATTCATCATAGTCATCGTCAAGAAGCAGCCAAGGCAAAGAAAAAACGCGCCTACATTGAGAGGGACCGTGAACAAGGACACAACCGCTTATGGAACGATTATTTCAGTGAAAATCCAACATACCCTCCTCACAAATTTCGACGCCGTTATAGAATGAACAAGCCCTTGTTCATGCGTATTGTTGATCGACTCTCCGTTGAAGTTCCATTCTTTCAACAAAGAAGAGATGCAGTCGGAAGGTTCGGTCTCTCTGCACTACAAAAGTCTACATCAGCAATTCGTATGATGGCATATGGTTGTGCAGCTGATGCGGTTGACGAATACCTCCGACTAGCTGAGAGCACTGCGATTTCATGCTTGGAACATTTTGTTGAAGGAATTATAAATTTATTTGGAGATGAGTACCTAAGGAGACCCACTCCAGAAGATCTTCAACGACTACTCGATATTGGAGAGATACGCAGATTTCCCGGGATGATAGGAAGCATTGATTGTATGCATTGGGAGTGGAAGAATTGCCCGACCGCATGGAAAGGTCAATATACACGTGGATCTGGAAAGCCAACAATCGTTTTAGAGGCTGTAGCTTCACAAGATCTTTGGATATGGCACGCGTTTTTTGGACCTCCAGGTACATTAAACGATATCAATATTCTTGATCAATCACCAGTTTTTGATGATATTTTACACGGCCGAGCTCCAAATGTGAATTACATCGTCAACGGACACGAGTATCACTTGGCTTACTATCTCACAGATGGTATTTATCCAAAATGGGCTACTTTTATCCAATCTATTTCAATTCCACAAGGTCCGAAAGCATCCTTATTTGCTACATATCAAGAAGGTGTACGTAAAGATGTCGAGCGTGCTTTTGGAGTCTTGCAAGCTCGATTTGCCATAGTTAAAAATCCGGCTCTTATTTGGGATAAGGTAAAAATTGGAAAGATTATGAGAGCGTGTATCATACTGCACAACATGATAGTAGAAGACGAACGAGATGGGTACACTCAGTTTGATGTATCAGAATTCGCACAAGCAGAATCAAACAGAACTTCACAAGTGGATTTCACGTATTTTACAGATATGCCTTCAAATGTCGGCAATATGATGAGCATTCGAAATCGAGTTCGTGATCGAACAATACATCAACAATTGAAAGAAGATTTGGTTGAGAACATATGGCAAAAATTTGGCAGATCCGAAGATTACAATTAATATTTTCCGTTTATGCTTTGTACTTTTTTTTTAATATGCTTTATGTAATGTTTGTTTAAAATTTAATGAAATGCAATAATTTTTAAGATATTAATAGATCAATAATTAAAACTAAATAATTTCTACTAATAATATTTTAATTTTAAAAATAATATTTTTTTTATTCTTAAGAACCTCAAATGGGTTCTACCATTGGACCCATCCAATTTAATTTTTCTTAATAAGGTTCTTAACTTCAAAATTTTAAAAATTTATGATTAAAATATTCTTAAGAACCCATAAAAGGTTCTATGCATTGGAGATGCTCTTAGACCACCTCCAACGGGGTATCTTAGGTTAGAGTTCTTATTAAAAAGCAACAAAAGAAAAATCAAAAAGAAAATAAATCATCAGAGTCGGATCTAAAGAAAGGGCTTTTAGAGTTGATAAGAGACCTTAGGTGTCTCGTTCCTATTGGTTACAATTTTTTTAAGAAAATTGGGAAAAATTAAAAGGAGAAAAATCGATCACCTACCTTTCTCTCTCTTTTTGCATCTGTCTCGTCTCTTTCTCGACGGTGACGAATGGGGGAACAAAAATCCGATCGTCTCCTCGCCGTGGGTCTACAGCCGGGAGAGTAACCGGACTTGGATTATCCCCAGGATCGTCAATTCTTCTCCTTCTTCTTCGTCTGCCTCAGCGATCGCCATCCGTCCAAATATTTGGACCAGATCACCGTTGGGATTTTGATTCGATTCCTTGCGGTTCCACAAGTGATTACCAGTTCTCAATCGGTGTATTGATCAATTCTCTCCCGTGTTGAGGATTGATCAATTCCCAATCTTTAGTTTGCTTCAGGAGATGCCCTGTCTCTAATCATGAAGCTTAGAAGGAGGAGGGCTTCGAAAGTGGTGAGTATTCCAAAACCGTGTAAATAAACCCTTGATCATTTGGATTACTATCTGTGTCTGTGCATTATCGTGTTTATGTGCTTTCTAGATTACCCTTTACTTCTCTGCTACTTGTTATTGATTCAATTTTCTCTAGCTTTCGTGGAATTAGCAGCGATTGCCCCAGTTGTATATATATATATATATATATTTTTTTGGGTTATAGCTGTTCGTTCCGTTTGTCTGTTTCTCAAGTTTTGGTGTATGGTTTATCCATATGATCTTTAGGCCTTGATTGATTGCTTTGATTGGGTTTGAGTTCTTAAGCCAAACCTTGGAGGCGTTGGTAATGGTTTTCAATGGAGTGTTGTATGTTACTTTTAAGCCAAACTTTAGTTGCATTTCCATTTATATGTTTCTCAGTATTCGTTTTTTCCTGAATCTTTTAATCTTGTATCTATTGGTCGTGCTAACCATTCTCTGATTCATTTCTACCAGCCTCCCAAAATCAAATCTCTCATCAATAGTGTCACTGCTGTTCCACTCGAGAAAATACAAGAACCCCTTGCATGTTTTCGCTGGGAATTCGACAAGGTACCTTAAATCCTGTTTGTGATGCTCTTTCTTTTCATCCTGTCTACTTTCGTTTTGATTTATGGCTTTTTTTTCTTTATATAGGGTGACTTCCATCATTGGGTGGACCTCTTCAATTATTTTGAGTTTGATGCAAGGCGCACTGTTCAGGTTTGTAGATGATTCCTTTCTATTGTTGCTTATAGGAACTGATGTTATGGGTTTTTTCAGAGGCTTGTATAAAAAGTGTCTTATGTTAAAATTTGTAGGAGCTTGGACAGACAGAAAGTTGAGTACATGGTCGAAAACAGTATTGCTCTCCCGGAGTGGTGCCTTTTCTTATGATATCTACCAGCACTTGCGTGCATCCGAGGTGGGATTGCTGTAAATAATCACTTGCAATGGCAAGCAAGCCCCGGCTTCAGGTACATTTTCCAACTTTTTTTTTGCGATTTCTTGTTTGTTAGCTGCATAGAAACATTAATGCTTGCTTGGTTTAGTTTTACATTTACTTCTGTTTAAATCATACTTATGCTATACATTTAGACAGAAGTAAAAAGTATACTTATGCTATACGTATGATGTACAATTACTTATGTCTACATCATACGTATGCTATACATTTTCCCTGTCTTATTTTTGCTTTCATACGCTGCTTTGAAACATGAATGCTTGGTTGTTTTAGCTTTACATTTACTTCTGTCTACATCATAGGTTAGAGTTCTGTGATCAATGCTTGGTTGTTTTAGTTTTAGGTAAAGTCATTGATTGCTAACTACACTAACCACAAATTGTACTGTCAAACTTAAAACTTAGGCATTAAAACTTAAACTCGAAAACTTTAACTACACTAACAACAACTTGTACTGTCACACTTAAACCCGAGCCATTAAAAGCTACAACTACACTAATAAACCCTTCCTTCTTCTTTGCTCTTTCATTCTCCTTTTAACTCTCCTTCTAACTCCCACCAAAAACAAGGTTATGGATTCATATAGTGAATCTTCTAGCTTTTTAAACCTCTTAAACAGTCAAGAACCAAACACTCAACGCCCTAATCAGTATGTGACTTGTTCACCTACTATAGAAATTGGATCATCGGACCTCCCTGTCTTCAGTACACAATGGAGTGATGATCCAAACGTAGATGCACACACAGTTGATGACCGTAAAGAAAGACGGAAATGGTCACCAACCGAAGACGTGGTGCTAATCAGTGCTTGGTTGAATACCTCCAAGGATCCGATTGTTGGGAATGAGCAAAAAGCTGCAGCGTTTTGGAAACGCATTGCAGCCTATTTTGCAACAAGTCCAAAGCTTGTTGGTCTGCAAAAGAGAGAGCCAAATCACTGTAAGCAGAGGTGGGGGAAGATTAATGAGGGCGTATGTAAGTTTGTAGGCCGCTATGATGCTGCAACAAAAGCCCAATCCAGTGGGCAGAATGAGAATGATGTTATGAAGATGGCTCACGCATTATTCTTCAATGATTACAAGGTCAAGTTCACCCTTGAGCATGCATGGAGGGTGCTTCGCCATGATCAGAAATGGTGTGGATCTTTGTCTACTAAAGATAATGGAAGATCAAAAAGAAGAAAGTGTGGTGACCAATCCACACAGTCATCAACCTCTGTGCCAGGTAGCAATGGAGCGGATGAGGAAATAGCTCGGCCTCTTGGTGTTAAGGCAGCAAAGGCCAAAGCTAAAAGGGCTTTGACCAAGGCAACGCCTGGGGAAGAAGAAGTGAAGACGCTTTTGAATTTTCATAGCATCTGGGAGATCAAGCAAAAGGAGTTTGCTATGAAGGACAAGCTTAGCAAGCAGAAATTGCTTGACAGTCTCCTTGCAAAAACAGAGCCACTTAGTGAAATAGATATGGCTTTAAAGATTAAGCTAGTTAATGAGATGTTGGCAAGTTAGTGTTTGTGTTTGATTTTCTGTTGGATTGAACTGGTAGTTTGAAATCGTTTCTGTTTCTGTTTGAGTACGATGTTATTGTATTTTGTTTCTTTCAGTTTCTGTACTTTGAGAAGATCGATCATTTGTATGAATCTGTTTATGTAATTTAATGTATGTTCTGTTTTTGTTTGAGTTTCAATTCAGATCTGTTCTTGTTTGATTTTCAATCAGATTTTGTTCTTGTTTGACTTTTAATCAGATTTTGTTCTTGTTTGACTTTCAATCCGTTTCTTTTAATGATTGATTTGTGTTTCACTTTTTGTCCTTGCATGAGCATATGTGTACAAGACAGCAATTTCAGACATGAATGCACAACCGCAACATGTGAGTATCTCTCTTCCTTGTCTAGTATTTACAATGAAATCATTTCTGATAATGAGTTATTTTGTAACTTGTGACTTGTTTTGTGTTCTTGTGCCGACGAAGATAAGAAGAAGAAGAGGAGAAGAAGACAACGAGAACATGTGAGTTGTTTTGTGTTCTTCTGCTGACGAAGACAAGAAGAAGAAGAGGAGAAGAATACAAGAAGAAGAAGAAGACAAGAAGAAAACTACGACACCATGTGACTTGTGCGGACACCACATAAGTTTTATATATCACTCTTTTGTTTATATATGTACACTCATTTGTTTATATATCACACACTCATCTCCTTTATATGTACCAACACTTCTCTCCTTCTCTTAAAAATCCAACACTTCTCTGCATCTCTCAAAAAATCCAACACTTCTCTCATTCTCTTAAAAATCCAACACTTCTCTCCTTCTCTTAAAAATCCAACATTTCTCTGCTTCTCTAAAAAAATTCAACACTTTTTATATCGACACTCTTTACCTTTTATATCAAAATGTCATCTTCTTCAAACCCTAATAATTTCGACGAAATTATGGATGAAAACTTTGATCAAGTTCTCGATCAAGCTTTCGATCAAGCATTCGATAATCTTTTAATTCATCATAGTCATCGTCAAGAAGCAGCCAAGGCAAAGAAAAAACGCGCCTACATTGAGAGGGACCGTGAACAAGGACACAACCGCTTATGGAACGATTATTTCAGTGAAAATCCAACATACCCTCCTCACAAATTTCGACGCCGTTATAGAATGAACAAGCCCTTGTTCATGCGTATTGTTGATCGACTCTCCGTTGAAGTTCCATTCTTTCAACAAAGAAGAGATGCAGTCGGAAGGTTCGGTCTCTCTGCACTACAAAAGTCTACATCAGCAATTCGTATGATGGCATATGGTTGTGCAGCTGATGCGGTTGACGAATACCTCCGACTAGCTGAGAGCACTGCGATTTCATGCTTGGAACATTTTGTTGAAGGAATTATAAATTTATTTGGAGATGAGTACCTAAGGAGACCCACTCCAGAAGATCTTCAACGACTACTCGATATTGGAGAGATACGCAGATTTCCCGGGATGATAGGAAGCATTGATTGTATGCATTGGGAGTGGAAGAATTGCCCGACCGCATGGAAAGGTCAATATACACGTGGATCTGGAAAGCCAACAATCGTTTTAGAGGCTGTAGCTTCACAAGATCTTTGGATATGGCACGCATTTTTTGGACCTCCAGGTACATTAAACGATATCAATATTCTTGATCAATCACCAGTTTTTGATGATATTTTACACGGCCGAGCTCCAAATGTGAATTACATCGTCAACGGACACGAGTATCACTTGGCTTACTATCTCACAGATGGTATTTATCCAAAATGGGCTACTTTTATCCAATCTATTTCAATTCCACAAGGTCCGAAAGCATCCTTATTTGCTACATATCAAGAAGGTGTACGTAAAGATGTCGAGCGTGCTTTTGGAGTCTTGCAAGCTCGATTTGCCATAGTTAAAAATCCGGCTCTTATTTGGGATAAGGTAAAAATTGGAAAGATTATGAGAGCGTGTATCATACTGCACAACATGATAGTAGAAGACGAACGAGATGGGTACACTCCGTTTGATGTATCAGAATTCGCACAAGCAGAATCAAACAGAACTTCACAAGTGGATTTCACGTATTTTACAGATATGCCTTCAAATGTCGGCAATATGATGAGCATTCGAAATCGAGTTCGTGATCGAACAATACATCAACAATTGAAAGAAGATTTGGTTGAGAACATATGGCAAAAATTTGGCAGATCCGAAGATTACAATTAATATTTTCCGTTTATGCTTTGTACTTTTTTTTTAATATGCTTTATGTAATGTTTGTTTAAAATTTAATGAAATGCAATAATTTTTAAGATATTAATAGATCAATAATTAAAACTAAATAATTTCTACTAATAATATTTTAATTTTAAAAATAATATTTTTTTTATTCTTAAGAACCTCAAATGGGTTCTACCATTGGACCCATCCAATTTAATTTTTCTTAATAAGGTTCTTAACTTCAAAATTTTAAAAATTTATGATTAAAATATTCTTAAGAACCCATAAAAGGTTCTATGCATTGGAGATGCTCTTAGACCACCTCCAACGGGGTATCTTAGGTTAGAGTTCTTATTAAAAAGCAACAAAAGAAAAATCAAAAAGAAAATAAATCATCAGAGTCGGATCTAAAGAAAGGGCTTTTAGAGTTGATAAGAGACCTTAGGTGTCTCGTTCCTATTGGTTACAATTTTTTTAAGAAAATTGGGAAAAATTAAAAGGAGAAAAATCGATCACCTACCTTTCTCTCTCTTTTTGCATCTGTCTCGTCTCTTTCTCGACGGTGACGAATGGGGGAACAAAAATCCGATCGTCTCCTCGCCGTGGGTCTACAGCCGGGAGAGTAACCGGACTTGGATTATCCCCAGGATCGTCAATTCTTCTCCTTCTTCTTCGTCTGCCTCAGCGATCGCCATCCGTCCAAATATTTGGACCAGATCACCGTTGGGATTTTGATTCGATTCCTTGCGGTTCCACAAGTGATTACCAGTTCTCAATCGGTGTATTGATCAATTCTCTCCCGTGTTGAGGATTGATCAATTCCCAATCTTTAGTTTGCTTCAGGAGATGCCCTGTCTCTAATCATGAAGCTTAGAAGGAGGAGGGCTTCGAAAGTGGTGAGTATTCCAAAACCGTGTAAATAAACCCTTGATCATTTGGATTACTATCTGTGTCTGTGCATTATCGTGTTTATGTGCTTTCTAGATTACCCTTTACTTCTCTGCTACTTGTTATTGATTCAATTTTCTCTAGCTTTCGTGGAATTAGCAGCGATTGCCCCAGTTGTATATATATATATATATTTTTTTTTTGGGTTATAGCTGTTCGTTCCGTTTGTCTGTTTCTCAAGTTTTGGTGTATGGTTTATCCATATGATCTTTAGGCCTTGATTGATTGCTTTGATTGGGTTTGAGTTCTTAAGCCAAACCTTGGAGGCGTTGGTAATGGTTTTCAATGGAGTGTTGTATGTTACTTTTAAGCCAAACTTTAGTTGCATTTCCATTTATATGTTTCTCTGTATTCGTTTTTTCCTGAATCTTTTAATCTTGTATCTATTGGTCGTGCTAACCATTCTCTGATTCATTTCTACCAGCCTCCCAAAATCAAATCTCTCATCAATAGTGTCACTGCTGTTCCACTCGAGAAAATACAAGAACCCCTTGCATGTTTTCGCTGGGAATTCGACAAGGTACCTTAAATCCTGTTTGTGATGCTCTTTCTTTTCATCCTGTCTACTTTCGTTTTGATTTATGGCTTTTTTTTCTTTATATAGGGTGACTTCCATCATTGGGTGGACCTCTTCAATTATTTTGAGTTTGATGCAAGGCGCACTGTTCAGGTTTGTAGATGATTCCTTTCTATTGTTGCTTATAGGAACTGATGTTATGGGTTTTTTCAGAGGCTTGTATAAAAAGTGTCTTATGTTAAAATTTGTAGGAGCTTGGACAGACAGAAAGTTGAGTACATGGTCGAAAACAGTATTGCTCTCCCGGAGTGGTGCCTTTTCTTATGATATCTACCAGCACTTGCGTGCATCCGAGGTGGGATTGCTGTAAATAATCACTTGCAATGGCAAGCAAGCCCCGGCTTCAGGTACATTTTCCAACTTTTTTTTTGCGATTTCTTGTTTGTTAGCTGCATAGAAACATTAATGCTTGCTTGGTTTAGTTTTACATTTACTTCTGTTTAAATCATACTTATGCTATACATTTAGACAGAAGTAAAAAGTATACTTATGCTATACGTATGATGTACAATTACTTATGTCTACATCATACGTATGCTATACATTTTCCCTGTCTTATTTTTGCTTTCATACGCTGCTTTGAAACATGAATGCTTGGTTGTTTTAGCTTTACATTTACTTCTGTCTACATCATAGGTTAGAGTTCTGTGATCAATGCTTGGTTGTTTTAGTTTTAGGTAAAGTCATTGATTGCTAACTACACTAACCACAAATTGTACTGTCAAACTTAAAACTTAGGCATTAAAACTTAAACTCGAAAACTTTAACTACACTAACAACAACTTGTACTGTCACACTTAAACCCGAGCCATTAAAAGCTACAACTACACTAATAAACCCTTCCTTCTTCTTTGCTCTTTCATTCTCCTTTTAACTCTCCTTCTAACTCCCACCAAAAACAAGGTTATGGATTCATATAGTGAATCTTCTAGCTTTTTAAACCTCTTAAACAGTCAAGAACCAAACACTCAACGCCCTAATCAGTATGTGACTTGTTCACCTACTATAGAAATTGGATCATCGGACCTCCCTGTCTTCAGTACACAATGGAGTGATGATCCAAACGTAGATGCACACACAGTTGATGACCGTAAAGAAAGACGGAAATGGTCACCAACCGAAGACGTGGTGCTAATCAGTGCTTGGTTGAATACCTCCAAGGATCCGATTGTTGGGAATGAGCAAAAAGCTGCAGCGTTTTGGAAACGCATTGCAGCCTATTTTGCAACAAGTCCAAAGCTTGTTGGTCTGCAAAAGAGAGAGCCAAATCACTGTAAGCAGAGGTGGGGGAAGATTAATGAGGGCGTATGTAAGTTTGTAGGCCGCTATGATGCTGCAACAAAAGCCCAATCCAGTGGGCAGAATGAGAATGATGTTATGAAGATGGCTCACGCATTATTCTTCAATGATTACAAGGTCAAGTTCACCCTTGAGCATGCATGGAGGGTGCTTCGCCATGATCAGAAATGGTGTGGATCTTTGTCTACTAAAGATAATGGAAGATCAAAAAGAAGAAAGTGTGGTGACCAATCCACACAGTCATCAACCTCTGTGCCAGGTAGCAATGGAGCGGATGAGGAAATAGCTCGGCCTCTTGGTGTTAAGGCAGCAAAGGCCAAAGCTAAAAGGGCTTTGACCAAGGCAACGCCTGGGGAAGAAGAAGTGAAGACGCTTTTGAATTTTCATAGCATCTGGGAGATCAAGCAAAAGGAGTTTGCTATGAAGGACAAGCTTAGCAAGCAGAAATTGCTTGACAGTCTCCTTGCAAAAACAGAGCCACTTAGTGAAATAGATATGGCTTTAAAGATTAAGCTAGTTAATGAGATGTTGGCAAGTTAGTGTTTGTGTTTGATTTTCTGTTGGATTGAACTGGTAGTTTGAAATCGTTTCTGTTTCTGTTTGAGTACGATGTTATTTTATTTTGTTTCTTTCAGTTTCTGTACTTTGAGAAGATCGATCATTTGTATGAATCCGTTTATGTAATTTAATGTATGTTCTGTTCTTGTTTGAGTTTCAATCCAGATCTGTTCTTGTTTGAGTTTCAATCAGATTTTGTTCTTGTTTGACTTTAAATCAGATTTTGTTCTTGTTTGACTTTCAATCCGTTTCTGTTAATGATTGATTTGTGTTTCACTTTTTGTCCTTGCATGAGCATATGTGTACAAGACAGCAATTTCAGACATGAATGCACAACCGCAACATGTGAGTATCTCTCTTCCTTGTCTAGTATTTACAATGAAATCATTTCTGATAATGAGTTATTTTGTACTTGTGACTTGTTTTGTGTTCTTGTGCCGACGAAGACAAGAAGAAGAAGAGGAGAAGAAGACAACGAGAACATGTGAGTTGTTTTGTGTTCTTCTGCCGACGAAGACAAGAAGAAGAAGAGGAGAAGAATACAAGAAGAAGAAGAAGACAAGAAGAAAACTACGACACCATGTGACTTGTGCGGACACCACAGAAGTTTTAAATATCACTCTTTTGTTTATATATGTACACTCATTTGTTTATATATCACACACTCATCTCCTTTATATGTACCAACACTTCTCTCCTTCTCTTAAAAATCCAACACTTCTCTGCATCTCTCAAAAAATCCAACACTTCTCTCATTCTCTTAAAAATCCAACACTTCTCTCCTTCTCTTAAAAATCCAACATTTCTCTGCTTCTCTAAAAAAATTCAACACTTTTTATATCGACACTCTTTACCTTTTATATCAAAATGTCATCTTCTTCAAACCCTAATAATTTCGACGAAATTA
The DNA here is from genome assembly GCA_020283515.1 of Alliaria petiolata. Taxonomy (NCBI): domain Eukaryota; kingdom Viridiplantae; phylum Streptophyta; class Magnoliopsida; order Brassicales; family Brassicaceae; genus Alliaria; species Alliaria petiolata. The sequence continues at coordinate 86,421,385 of JAHZTW010000001.1, forward strand.
TGGATGAAAACTTTGATCAAGTTCTCGATCAAGCTTTTGATCAAGCATTCGATAATCTTTTAATTCATCATAGTCATCGTCAAGAAGCAGCCAAGGCAAAGAAAAAACGTGCCTACATTGAGAGGGACCGTGAACAAGGACACAACCGCTTATGGAATGATTATTTCAGTGAAAATCCAACATACCCTCCTCACAAATTTCGACGCCGTTTTAGAATGAACAAGCCCTTGTTCATGCGTATTGTTGATCGACTCTCCGTTGAAGTTCCATTCTTTCAACAAAGAAGAGATGCAGTCGGAAGGTTCGGTCTCTCTGCACTACAAAAGTCTACATCAGCAATTCGTATGATGGCATATGGTTGTGCAGCTGATGCGGTTGACGAATACCTCCGACTAGCTGAGAGCACTGCGATTTCATGCTTGGAACATTTTGTTGAAGTAATTATAAATTTATTTGGAGATGAGTACCTAAGGAGACCCACTCCAGAAGATCTTCAACGACTACTCGATATTGGAGAGATACGCGGATTTCCCGGGATGATAGGAAGCATTTATTGTATGCATTGGGAGTGGAAGAATTGCCCGACCGCATGGAAAGGTCAATATACACGTGGATCTGGAAAGCCAACAATCGTTTTAGAGGTTGTAGCTTCACAAGATCTTTGGATATGGCACGCATTTTTTGGACCTCCAGGTACATTAAACGATATCAATATTCTTGATCAATCACCAGTTTTTGATGATATTTTACACGGCCGAGCTCCAAATGTGAATTACATCGTCAATGGACACGAGTATCACTTGGCTTACTATCTCACAGATTGTATTTATCCAAAATGGGCTACTTTTATCCAATCTATTTCAATTCCACAAGGTCCGAAAGCATCCTTATTTGCTACATATCAAGAAGGTGTACGTAAAGATGTCGAGCGTGCTTTTGGAGTCTTGCAAGCTCGATTTGCCATAGTTAAAAATCCGGCTCTTATTTGGGATAAGGTAAAAATTGGAAAGATTATGAGAGCGTGTATCATACTGCACAACATGATAGTAGAAGACGAACGAGATGGGTACACTCAGTTTGATGTATCAGAATTCGCACAAGCAGAATCAAACAGAACTTCACAAGTGGATTTCACGTATTTTACAGATATGTCTTCAAATGTCGGCAATATGATGAGCATTCGAAATCGAGTTCGTGATCGAACAATACATCAACAATTGAAAGAAGATTTGGTTGAGAACATATGGCAAAAATTTGGCAGATCCGAAGATTACAATTAATATTTTCCGTTTATGCTTTGTACTTTTTTTTTAATATGCTTTATGTAATGTTTGTTTAAAATTTAATGAAATGCAATAATTTTTAAGATATTAATAGATCTATAATTAAAACTAAATAATTTCTACTAATAATATTTTAATTTTAAAAATAATATTTTTTTTATTCTTAAGAACCTCAAATGGGTTCTACCATTGGACCCATCCAATTTAATTTTTCTTAATAAGGTTCTTAACTTCAAAATTTTAAAAATTTATGATTAAAATATTCTTAAGAACCCATAAAAGGTTCTATGCATTGGAGATGCTCTTATAATCTATAAATCCTTTAAAAGTGCAACTATTTGCAGATATTAACACCGCGACATATGCATACTTTATTCTTGAAAGCATATAAACCCTGAGAGATTGTTGAATCCCCTTTGCAAAAGTCGAACTCTCGAAGATGCAACACAACAACTTCAACATATTATTACCTCGTACTGAGCAAAGAAACTCTTCAACCTGTTTTAGGCGGCTTTCCAAGAAGACAACGGTGGAGTGTCGGAGTTCTTGAAGGTGGGCATCATGGCCGTGTATCTTTCTCCTTTCACAGACTCCGGTTGGCCAATGATCTCGAGCTCAGCCATCTCTTCGGGAGTGAGCTTCACTGATAAAGCTCCAATGTTCTGGTCGAGGTTTTCGATCTTAGTGGTTCCTGGGATGGGGCAAACATCATCTCCCTGGTGGTGAACCCACGCGAGGGCTAGTTGTGCGGGATCGCACAAACCTTCTCATACAGAATCTTGTTGTGGTCTAAGTTTTCCTCTTGGAATCTTGGAAGAGTCTGCGATAAGAAAAAAAAAAAAAACAGAGTTGAGGAAATATATATAGTCTATAAGGTTCATTGAATGCAAACAGTAGTAGTTGCCTTTCTGAAGTCATCATTGTCTAGCTTCTCAACAAGCTTTGGTCCTGATGCAAAGAAGCCTCTTCCTAGTGGACTGTAAGCAACAATCCTAATCCCAAGCTCCCTGAAGGAAAGAAAGTGAAAATGTTACATGATTCATGAACAGCACCAAGAAAAGAAGATGACATCTAGGTACCTGCAGGTGGGAACGATATCTTCTTCCACGTCTCTCGTCCACAAGGACCACTCTAGCTGCAAGGCTGTTATTGGGTGAACCGCATGCGCTCTTCTGATAGTTGACGCCGAAGCTTCAGACAAACCGATGTACTTTATTTTACCCTCTTCAACTAGCTTCTTGAGTTCTCCCATCTTGGAGGTGACAGAGAAAAAGAAATTGTCAAATGAAGCAAAAGGTGCAGCTACTTTTCTAGATCAGGAAGTGTGGCAAATCAGAAGCAAACCTAAACGAGTCTAATTGAACAAAACCCCTCAGGGAATAAGCAAGCAGTAACACAAACAGAGGAAAAAGTGGCATAATTTTCTTAGAACCTATTAGTTCAATCATATCCAAAGCCAAAGAAGAACTAACTGTGAAACTTTGAAAACTTGGTATGGATGAGGATTTGCAAGAGGAGGGCTTACAGTGATTTCGATAGGGACACGAGTATCGACGCGATGCTGATAATAGAGATCAATGCAGGCAACATCTAGCCGCTTTAAACTTGCTTCACACGCAGCCCTCACATATGCAGGATCTCCTCTCACCTCCGTCTTTCCCTCTGCATAAGTGGCTCCGAATTTGGTCGCAAGCTCCACTTTCTCCCTCATTCCATCATCCTTGAGAGCCTAACGGAATCCAAAAATCTCAACAATGAGAATCATTTCTAATACACTGTGAAGCTTCAAAGAATCGAGAGAAAAAATCCTATGTAAAATTTGTTGTTCTTCAATGCACATTTGAAGATTTCTCCGAAATCAATCATCTAAAGTAATTAGAAAAGCGGAAATCATANACAAGCAGCTCTCACATACGCAGGATCTCCTCTTACTTCTCTCTTTCCCTCTGCATAAGTGGCTCCGAATTTGGTCGCAAGATCCACTTTCTCCCTCATTCCATCATCCTTGAGAGCCTAACGGAATCCAAAAAATCTCAACAACGAGAATCATTTCTAACACTGTGAGGATTTCTAACATTTGACGATTTCTCCGAAATCAATGATCTAAAGTAATTAGAAAAGCGGAAATCAAAACAGAAGATGATCAAATCGCAGATAGGGAATTTTCGAAATCCGAACCTTTCCGAGGAGCAATTCGTTGGTCTCAGGGCCGTAGACATCGGAGGTGTCAAGGAAAGTGATTCCGGAGTGAACCGCGTGGTGGAGGAGAGCGATTGCTTCGGTCTCCGGCTTGGAAGGACCGTAGAAAGCGGAGATGCCCATGCAACCGAGGCCTTGCGCCGATACCTCAAGGCCTTGGCTTCCCAGCTTCATCTTCCTCACTCCACAAGCTTTCGCCATGGATCTCTCTCACACCCCTGTCTCTCTCTCTCGATCGATGGAGTCTCTGACTCTTGAATTTGCCAAATTGGGTTGTTGTTGGACACTTGTAGTAGTGTGCTGTTGGTGAATATAAAAGTTGACCATTTTAACCCTAGTGGATCAACAACGGTTTACAAATTGGTTTGATGCATTTTATTCAATTTATTATATGCTCGGGATATCGAAATTATATATAACCAAGTATATATAATTTAATTTGTACAATTTCCTTTTCAGTTTAGGATTTACCTATAATGATTTACCTTTTTAGAACTCACCTTTGTATGTATATATATATGACCGAGATGTTGTTAATATTCATCTATTCTAATTTGTTCAATGTCGAGGTGGTCGGTAAGTTTTTGGGGGCTGCCTTTCTATGAGGGATATGATGACTTTGAGACTTATCGCGACAGAAGTACGTTCTCCGATTTGCCAGACGGGGGACAAGTCGTGTACGAACCGTCCACTCAAACTACGACGATATATTGGACGGAGAGTCCGCCGGCGTCGAGATCAGCGGTGGAGAGCTTACCACGTGTTGCGATAGGGAAGAACAGCGAGGAGGAGGCGTGCGTGGTATGTTTGGTGGATTGGCTGCCGGAAGGTGACGTGGCGGCGGAGATGCCGTGTAAGCACAAGTTTCACTACGACTGTGTGGAGAAGTGGTTGGCGAGTCGGTCCACTTGTCCTCTCTGTAGATACGAGATGCCTATTTTAGGAATATATGAATTCAAATCGGTTGGAGTTGTATCCGCCAATGAAGCGCAAGATGTGGCGGATCTATAGACTATTACGAATATTACAACTATACTGATGATGAGGATGAGAATGATGTTGATGATTATGATGATTGTGAGTCTGAACCTAGTTTACATGGGAACTACGTTCAATAAGTAAACAATTAACATAGAATAAGATTAAACGGTCAGTTTAATTCATTAGATTAAGTTAATAATTATTTTGATTCACTATATGAGATTTATTTTTCTTTTTATATAGTTAAGATTTATAAAGAAAAATTAAACCATTCATGATCCAGTTATTAATACATTGCAACACAAGTAAACAGCAAAAGAAAACATTACATTTTGTACATACATTTCGTTCTTAGGCAATGGCTCTTTCTTATTGCAAACTCGCAGACCCATATACCTAAACTTATTCACACACACAAACCTAAAGCACAATGTGACCACGATTTGGCCAACGCCTATACCCTCAAACCAGTTACCAAACAGATCATAAACTCAGCATAGACAAAGAACTTCTGCGTTTATGCTTCTTTCCAAGAAGATAATGGTGGAGTCTCCGAGTCCTTGTAAGTAGCCATGTTATGATCATATCGTTCCCCCTTCACGAAATCCGGTCGGGCAATGGCTTCTAGCTCAGCCATCTCTTCAGGAGTGAGTTTCACAGATAAAGCTCCAATGTTCTGGTTCAGGTTTTCGATCTTGGAGGTTCCTGGGATGGGACAGACATCATCTCCTCGGTGGTGAACCCATGCCAAAGCTAGTTGTGCTGGAGTACAGCTTTTCTTTGTCGCCATCGCTTGGACTTTCTCGTACAGAATCTTGTTGTGGTCAAGATTCTCATGTTGGAATCTCGGTAGACCCTGTGACATAGCAATAGCAATAAGCAGAAGACACTCAGATCGATGACTCCATATCTTTGAAATGTGTTTACGGACCCGAGAACTGAATCAATCATATGTACTTGCCTTTCGATAATCATCTTGGTTCAGATTCTCAACAAGCTTAGGTCCTGATGCCAAGAAGCCTCTTCCTAGAGGGCTATAAGCTACAATTCCAATCCCAAGCTCCCTATAGATATTACAAGAGATGAGATCATGAATTAAAGATGTAAACTAAGAGGAAAGTTACGGCTGATTCTGATTCCTCACACCTGCAAGTAGGAATGATATCTTCTTCCACGTCTCTCGACCACAAGGACCATTCTATCTGCACAGCGGTTATTGGGTGAACAGCATGTGCTCTTCTTATAGTTGAAGCTGAAGCTTCAGATAAACCGATGTACTTTATTTTGCCTTCTTCAACTAGCTTCTTCATTTCTCCCATCTTCGAAAACAGATTCACCAAAACCATAAGTTCAACCAAAAGAAGCAAAACAAATTAGAAAGCAACAAAAATCAGAGCACAAGAAACAGAGCATTTTCTTTCTCATGAACAAGGTACACGTTCTATGAGACTTATCAGTAGCATTGAACACGAACCAAGAAGCCATTACCGTGACTTCGATGGGGACAGTGGTATCAATCCGATGCTGGTAATAAAGATCAATGGAGGTGACACCAAGACGCCTCAAACTTGCTTCACAAGCAAACCTTACATACTCTGGATCTCCCCTGACACCAAATTTTCCATCTTCAGAAATACTGATCCCAAATTTTTCACCTTCAGAAGCAGTAATCCCAAATTTTGTAGCTAATTCCACTTTCTCCCTCAACCCATCTTTCAAACCCTGCAAACGGAAAACAAAAACAAACATGACGATTGCCATGAGCCCTAACCCTAAACCACAGCCTATAAACCCTAATCCCAAAATTCAATTCCACGAGCAGTCTCTAATTTGTTTACCTTGCCCAAGAGCAGCTCGTTTGTCTCGGGACTGTAGATGTCGGAAGTATCGAGGAATGTGATTCCGGCGTTAATGGCGTGACGGAGGAGAGCGACGGCGTTGGTCTCAGGTGTCGGAGAGCCGTAGTAGGCAGAGAGACCCATACAACCAAGTCCCTGAGCCGAAACCTCAAGGCCTTGGCTCCCCAACTTCATCCTACTAACTCTGCAAGCTTCCGCCATTGATGAATCTATTTGCTCTCGTATATTAAGAAACAGATTGGTTCTTACTTCTTAATGGGTTCTGGTGAATTCAGAAGCAGAATGGAGTGGGATTTAAAGAAAATTGTAGTCGTCATGGGATTTTGAATTGTCTTTGATTTGTATTATAATTACTTTCGAAGTTGTTTATGATGTAAAAGGAACTTAACTTTATATGTTTTGACGTCACTGATGATTTCATTTCCCCACTTTTCCTTAGATTTGGAAATTTTAAATTTCGACCTCCAAGAAAATTCTAAAGAATAATCATTGACAATATAAAATTGTTGTTTTATGAAAAGAAAACATCTAAGAATAATTAGATAAGGTGATTCCCATCATTACATGTTTTGCTTTCCAAACACACCACTGATTAGTATTTAAGTGCAACGAAGAATCAATACTATAATAACAAAAGAGACACCTAGAGCCTAAAATATTTCAACGAAGGCTTTTAACATTCTGTCCTTCCAGCTTCTTCCAACTTCTGCCTTTAAAACAAAAAAATACAGTGCACTTAGAATTTAGAAAAGTCACTCACTTAATTCATAATCCTCTATCCATATTCTATCTTCTCCTCACCTTCTTCTCTTCTCTTTGTACGCTTCAGATTCAACTTGCATGTAGTGCCCCCTTTCCCAAAGACTCTTCACTACGATCTCTCTCAATTAGGAATATCGGTAACGATAACAAAGGTAAGCCATTGAAGCAGCATGAGCCAGCGTACACGCTTTTCGGGCCAACTATGATGAGAAGACTATGGACTCACGGTGCTCCATTCACGCAGTCGCAGAAGACGCTGATGCAATTCGATTTTTCTGACTTCGCCGACTGAAAATAGATGAGTGAAGGTCTCACTGTGAAGCCAATTCAAAAACAGGTCTTTTTAGTCACATGTTGGGTGCAAGGTATGTTTACACAAAGCATGAGACGTTTTTTTTTTTTTTGCTAAAACGAAGCAAGAGACTTTGGGGGAGCCATTGACGAAATAAGATTTTACAGAGTTTGCTACTTCATTCTTAAAATCAATGAGGCAATTGAATATGGGAAAAAGCTCGATACTTGTGTTAAATTGGCTTGGTTCTCTGAAATTCCATGGAAATGTCGATTTTACAAGAATAGTTCTTCTTGTTGAAACAATTTCTCGGAATTAGTATTGGAGGAACTTCAAATATTGTTGTTTAGTTACATTTGAGTTGTTGTTTTTTATTGCAAGTCATAGACTCAAAGAACAAAGTGAGAATAGAAAAAATATGATCTAACGTTCTTACAATCAACATGCATAATTTTTGTGAGCAGTTAGAGGCTTCCTCTTGGAACCATTTATTCTACTCAATTAATGATCATGCTTTTCAATCTGTTGTATTAATCTTCATAATGTTGTGAATGGCAAGAGAATATTGGAGGGAAAGTGATCTACAAAAGAAAAAGTTCAAGTTCTGAGATCTTTTGCCGTTTCTACTCTTTGATGTCTTATGAATGTTCATAGTCTGCTCCGTATTAAGACATTGCTATAATCGGTATTAGTCATTATGGTTTTTATTTTCTATGAGCCGAATCTGAGTATGGTTTGACTGTTGTTTATGTGTTATTGTAGTGAAGCTTGGGATTTATGTGTTGCAGCTAGCCGAAACTGAACTTTCTAAAGTTGGAAGTGAGATATGTTACCTTCCATCTAAAATAACTTCAGTATCTTTTCCAAATACGTAAGTAAGTTAGTCTTATTTCTTCTGTATATTCATTCGGTATTACTTTGGTTGAGAAAACAGTAAAAAAATTTAGATAGTCATAATGCCAAGTTATAAGGCGTTGTGAATTGTGATAGTCTATAGACTAGATTTGTTTCATTGTATATTTTATAATTTTCAAGTATACTAACCAAAAGAAAGTGGTGAAGAAGTTGAAAAGGATAGCGGTTAATAAAATACCAGAAAGAAGAGTTTTTTTGTAGTATGTGTAAGTAAAGCCAACAAAGACAAGAAATATGGATGGAATAGATATAGATGCAAAGTTGTACATGAGTAAACGCTTGATTGTGCTGATAAAAAGTTTGCAGAAGAATTCAAACAAGACAATACATAGCTCCACAACTAATCCTTAAGTAAGGCTTCTCTTTCTCTGCTGATATAAGGTCTTAATTTCGTATTGCTTTCAAACTCGCCACTGGACATTTTCTTTGCACTCCAAAAGTTGGAAATGGTTAAAACTAAGACGAGGTAAAGATAGCTCCATAAACCGAGTAGTTTTTTTTATTTTTATCAACTGGTTGAAATATTCTTCTTCTCTGCTTGACTTTATAATCGCATTGCTCTTATGAGGGAACTCCTTGGCAAAATGGCTCAAAAGATACCCGAGAAACGCTTGGTTTCTGTCTCTTTTGATTTGATTAGGTTCTCATTGAAGGCGTGAGATCAAATGATCTATTTGACAGACGTTATGATCCATCCTAAATTTGAATTAGTGGCCACTATATTATTTATTGATGGATAGCTACAAGCTTTCGGGAGCAGAAAGCAAAATTATTTGCGAATTTCTCTATCCATCCTAAATTTGAGTTTGAGAAACGACCAACTGGTCAACAGTGTTTGCAATATCCTTTGTTGACTCTCAGGACACTGAACAATGAAGATCATATTCATATATATTGTCAGAAGAGTAATTTTCATATCAAAGATAAAAAATTTGAAAATGTTCTCTCGTCTTTCTTTGCTTATAAATGATAATGAACTTTTTTTTTTTTCATTCTTTGCTTCGTTTCAATTTAAACAAAATTGGTTTGTTTGTGACAAATATTAGATTGTAACCATCGGTTTCATATAGTAATGTAACAAATTGCAATGTAACAAATTTTAAAATAAATATAATTTGTTCAAATCATAAAAGAAAACAAATCAAACCAAGCTAAAGTATATTCCTTAAGTTGTTTTATATTTTTTATTTGTTTTAAGAAACTAACAAATCAAATAGCAGTTTACTATATATACTGTTATTTTTTGTGGTGTTTCAAGAATATAAAAGTTTTAGTTTTTGATCTGTAATTTTTGTTTCCTAATACAGATAGGTTGGTTAGTGTTTTTCGTTTCTTAAAACAAAATTTAACCTATCTAAACAAATATTCTAATTATGAGTTTGCCCAAAACAAATTCTAATTAGATTAACAAAAGAAAAAAAAACAATTTTTAATTAGTCATCTATGTGAGGTAAGTTTACTTTTCAATAATATATTTTACTCTATATAATAATCATGTAATTTTTAATAATAGTTTATTTTGATAAAGTTTAAGGTATATTATATATAAGTTACCCTACAACAACAAAAAATTATATCAAAAAAAAAAAAATTGTATGCGAGAAGAATCCCGCGGCGTAGCGGGGGTAAATACCTAGTAGTAATTAAATAAAGGATCAAAACTACATGAATTAACACTACAAGAAAGAAAAGTATTTCTGACCGCCAAATCTGTCGAAATAACTTGAATTCCGTCGAAAACGAGAGTTACAGATGGATTTTCGACGATAATAAATTACAAATTTGTCGGGAATCGGCTAACTTGTAACGGAAGATAACATGATCGACACCCCGCCATTGCTGCGTGGAGTATTTTACTAGTCAAAAGCAAAGTGGACAACACACAAATGGTAGTATTTAAAAGTTGTATGTTTTTTTAAAAGAAAATATGGATTTCTAGACTTTGACGTCATGATGATTTCATATCAGCAGTCAGCACTCAGCCTTTATTTCCAAAATCTTATTGTAGTTTTGGAATTTAAAAATCACTTTCAAGAAAACTCTAAAACCCCACAATAGTTGGAATAATCAATTGATATTATAAAATTTGTTGTTTAAAAAAAATCTATAAAAAACAATCATCAAATGTTTTGCTTTTCAAACACTGTCCAGTATTCATCAAATGGGTACTTTAGTGCAATGATAGAATAACAGTGGTCGAACATATTCAAAACTACTCCGTCAATTAAGTAGTTTTAACCGATATCTTCACCCTGGACAATAATTGATCGAGGTTTAGGATGTTAAGATATGGTACCTTGAGTTGCAAGTCATCTTACAAGAAATTTTCTTAGCCACTAGTATATATATATTTTTTTTGGTTACATTGCAACATAAGTAACCTAAAAAGGACACATTACACTCACACAAACCTTTTCTTACAAGGCATTTCCTCTTTCTTATTGCAAACTCGCCACAAATTTCGATAGGGACACGTGTATCGACGAGCTCCACTTTCTCCCTCATTCCATCATCCTTGAGAGCCTAACGGAATCCAAAAATCTCAACAATGAGAATCATTTCTAATACACTGTGAAGCTCGAAAAGAATCGAGAGAAAAAATCCTATGTAAAATTTGTTGTTCTTCAATGCACATTTGAAGATTTCTCCGAAATCAATCATCTAAAGTAATTAGAAAAGCGGAAATCAAAACAGAAGATGATCAAATCGCAGATCGGGAATTTTCGAAATCCGAACCTTTCCGAGGAGCAATTCGTTGGTCTCAGGACCGTAGACATCGGAGGTGTCAAGGAAAGTGATTCCGGAGTGAATAGCGTGGTGGAGGAGAGCGTTTGCTCCAGTCTCCGGCTTGGAAGGACCGTAGAAAGCGGAGATGCCCATGCAACCAAGGCCTTGCGCCGATACCTCAAGGCCTTGGCTTCCCAGCTTCATCTTCCTCACTCCACAAGCTTTCGCCATGGATCTATCGATCGAGTCTCAGACTCTTGAATATGGGTTGGACACTCTGTTGGTGGAATTTCTAAGTTTCTATATTAAAGAAGATAGCCGAATATAAAAGTTGACCATTTTAACTCTGGCTAGTGGAGTAATTTAACGGTTTACAAGTAAAAAATATACAATTTGTACAATTTCCTTTTCAGTTTAGGATTTACCTTTTTTTTTTTTTGGTCAATTTGGATTTACCTTTTAGAACTCATCTTTGTATGTGTATATATATATATATATATATATATATATGACCGAGAGCAATACAAGTTGTTAATATTCATATATTCTAATTTCTCCAAGTCAGTGCTCAAGGTATCAATTTCAATTCCCTTTTCATTCTTAGGTTTTTTTTTTACTTGATGAATTAATTATTTTACTTTTATCATAATTAAAATTTAGATTATACGCGGATTCTAATAAAATTTAAAATTCGTTAAATTATTTTTTAAAAAAATGAAAAACACAAAATTAAAATCTAAAAGTTATTTATTTATTTTAATTCTCATTTATTTTAAATTAAAATATTCAAAACACAGAATCTGTTGCGGTTCCTAAGCAATATTAACTCTACTTCTCATATAGTTCACACACTTTTTCAACTATCTTTTTCTGTTCCGCTGCGTTAAAAACTTGGGTATGCAATTCGAGTTCTTCGAGTATGTTAACAATCTCCTCATTAAATTTTGTTTTTATTTTTCTTTTCTTAATTTAATATGTTTTTTTTATTTTCCCTTTTATTTTTTATTTCTTTTTTAAAAAATTAGTATTTTTCATTTTTTTTTAGGATTAGTATATTTTTTTATTTATAATATATTTTAATCAAAATACGTGTCGAAATCTTAAAGATTAACTTGCCATGTGTCGCGATCATGTTAATTATTAACTTTGACGCATCCTATTTTATATAATAAGATAAGAGATTAATAAAATTTAAAACCCGTTAAAATAATTTTTTTTATTTTAAAATAGAAAACAAAATCGGATCACTACTGAAAAAAAATGAAAAACACAAAATCAAAACCTAAGAGTTATTTATTTATTTTAATTTTCATTTATTTTAAACTAAAATATTCAAAACACAGAATCTGTTGCGGGTCTTAAGCAACATTAACCTATGTCTCATATAGTTCACACACTTTTTCAACTATATTTTTTTGTTCCGCTGCGTTAAAAACTTGGGTATGCAATTCGAGTCCTTCGAGTATATTAACGATCTCCCCCATTAACTTTTGTTTTTATATTCCTTTTCTTAATTTAATATGCTTTTATATTTTTTAATTTCTTTATTTATTTTTATTTTTTAATTTTGTATTTTCTTTTTTCTTTTAGGATTAGTATATATATTTTTTTATAATATATTTTAATATATTTTAACTTGTCATGTGTCGCGATCATGTTAATTATTAAACGCATCGTATTTTATATAATAAGATTAGAATTTACGCATATGAAAATAAGTGTAACCCGTAAATAAAAAAAGTCAAACTTGTACATGATATCTCATAAGAAAAATATTAGTGACAAATGGTCAACGACTAAACCATTCATGATCCATTTATTATAGATTGCAACACAAGTAAACATCAAAAGAAAACATTACATTTTGTACATACATTTCTTTCGTAGGCAATGGCTCTTTCTTTTTGTTTTTTTTGAACCTTATGGCTCTTTCTTATTGCAAACTCGCAGACCCATATACCTAAACTTATTAACACACACAAACCTTATGCACAATATGACCGCGATTTACCCAACGCCTTAATCGCATATACCCTCAAACCAGTTACCAAACACCTCATAAACTCAGCATAGACAAAGAACTACTGCGTTTATGCTGCTTTCCAAGAAGATAATGGTGGAGTCTCCGAGTCCTTGTAAGTAGCCATGTTATTATCATATCGTTCCCCCTTCACAAAATCCGGTCGGGCAATGGCTTCTAGCTCAGCCATCTCTTCAGGAGTGAGATTTACAGATAAAGCTCCAATGTTCTGGTTTAGGTTTTCGATCTTGGAGGTTCCTGGGATGGGACAGACATCATCTCCTCGGTGGTGAACCCATGCCAAAGTTAGTTGTGCTGGAGTGCAGCTTTTCTTTGTCGCCATCGCCTGGACTTTCTCGTACAGAATCTTGTTGTGGTCAAGATTCTCATGTTGGAATCTCGGTAGACCCTGTGACATAGCAATAGCAATAAGCAGAACCTAGTCAGATCGATGACTCCATATCTCGAAATGTTTTTACGGACCAGAGAACTGAATTAATCGTATGTACTTGCCTTTCGATAGTCATCTTGGTCCAGATTCTCAACAAGCTTAGGTCCTGATGCCAAGAAGCCTCTTCCTAGAGGGCTATAAGCTACAATTCCAATCCCAAGCTCCCTAGAGATATTACAAGAGATGAGATTTAAAGATGTAAACGAAGAGGAAAGTTATGGCTGATTCTGATTCCTCGCACCTGCAAGTAGGAATGATATCTTCTTCCACGTCTCTCGACCACAAGGACCATTCTATCTGCACAGCGGTTATCGGGTGAACGGCATGTGCTCTTCTGATAGTTGAAGCTGAAGCTTCAGACAAACCGATATACTTTATTTTACCTTCTTCCACTAGCTTCTTCATTTCTCCCATCTTCGAAAATAGATTCACCAAAACCATAAGTTCAACAACAACAACAACAAAAAAGAGCAAAACAAATTATATAGGCACCAAAATCAATACAAGAAACAGAGCATTAGTTCCCTCATGAACAAGGTACAATCAGCTCAAGAAACAGAGCATTCTATGAGATATATCAGTGACTTTGAACACAAAGTTGGAGTAAAATTGAAACCAAGAAGCCATTACCGTGACTTCGATGGGGACAGTGGTATCAATCCGATGTTGGTAATAAAGATCAATGGTGGTAACACCAAGACGCCTTAAGCTTGCTTCACAAGCAGACCTCACATACTCTGGATCTCCCCTGAAACCAAATTTTCCATCTTCAGAAGCAGTGATCCCAAACTTCGTCGCTAATTCCACTTTCTCCCTCAACCCATCTTTCAAAGCCTGTCAGCGAATGTAAAAGCTCGATTATTGGTATGAACCCTAAATCAAAGCCTAAATATTGGAGATAACTTGGTGTCAACTTGCTTTCCAAGTTATCTCCAATACTAAACCCTAAATCATAGCCTAAAAACCCTAATCCCAAATTCAAATCCCAAGATTTGTTTACCTTGCCCAGGAGCAGCTCGTTGGTCTCGGGGCCGTATATGTCTGAAGTGTCTAGAAATGTGACGCCGGCGTTAATGGCGTGACGGAGGAGAGCGACGGCGTTAGTTTCAGGTGTCGGAGCGCCGTAGAAGGCGGAGAGACCCATGCAACCAAGTCCTTGAGCCGAAACCTCAAGGCCTTGGCTGCCTAGCTTCATCCTCCGCACTCTGCATGCTTCAGCCATTGGTGAATCAGAGAAAAAAAGATTCAACGAAAAATGGGTTTTGGTGGATTCAGAAGCAGATTCGAGTGGGATTTATAGGAGTGGAGACTCTGGAGTGGGTGTGCCATTGCTGTGCTGGTTCAGTATCTGGAGGTTTTTTTATTAGCCAAAAGAAGAAAAACAAAAATTGTAGTCATCTTAGGATTTCATGAATTGTACATATTGATTGTATTATTTTAAAAAAACAGTGAGGGTTGATTTTGCAAAAAATATTAACCGCAATGGTTTATTTTCAAAAGTACATATTGATTGTATTATTTTCAAAAGTTGTTATGATTAGAAGGAAACTAATTTTATAAATATATTGACGTCATTGATGATTTCATATCAGCACTCACCTGTTTGATTTTCCAACATCTTTTTGTAGTTTTGGAATTTTAAATTTCGGACCTCTCCAAGAAAATTCTAATAAACACAGCAGTTGGAATAATCATTGACAATATAAAAACTGTTGTTTTAGACCCAAAAAGAAAAAGAAAAGGTACATCTATGATAACTAGATAAGGTGATTACGACAGCCAAATCCATCGAAAACAACTTGAAATCTGTTAAAAAAAACAAAATTTATCGATGAATTCTTAACCAATGCTACAAATCTGTTAGAAAATCGAGCGTCACTCACTGGGTCAGTAATAAATTACAAATACGTCGAAAATTGACCAGCTTGTAATGAAGGACAAAGCAATGATCGCCACTTCGCCATTGCTGCGTTGGTTTTTGTGCTGTGGGGTAGTTTTATTTTTTACTCCCTAGTCAAAAGCAAAGAGGAGAAACACAAATTGTAGTCTTATTACACAATTAATTGTATTATTTAGTTTTTAAAGTTGTATGGTTTTTAAGGGAATATATTTCTAAATTTTAGCATCATGATGATTTCATATCAACACTCATCCTTTGATTTCCAACATGAAAGGGGCTAAATCTATGTTGTCCGATGATAATTAAACTAAACTAGTTCGCTAAGTAAATAAAACATAAACTTTTTTTACGAGGTTCGGTTTTCCAGCATACATCTCTGGAATCTAATTTAAAAACGATTCTATTAAAAAAAAGATTGCAAATACAATTGCATATACTATGCAACACAATTTGGAAACAATGTCAAGCACATTTGACTACAACCAGCTACATCGGTGTACCAGTATCTTTCTTCAAAAGTTGTGATTTCCATAGATAGACCACCAAAAGATTTCACAATCTTGTCTGGTAGGAGTTAGGACGATGCTACACACACCGTATTCCTCATAACTTATTTTTTGTAATTCCGATTTGATATCAGTGAAAGTATTAGCCGGCAAAAACAAAAACAAAAAAGGTTTAAGATCAATAGATTGTGATTGAGTTGGAAGTTGATGACCATCCTTGATCTCCCATAGTCTCATTGTCCATCGATCACTTCAAACTCTACGTGCTATTAGTTTGTTATTCTTACAAAAAGGAAAAAAAAAAACTTATAATTATTCACGAAAACAACTAGTAAAATAAATAAAAAAACAATATTAATAAATGACAGTTGCATTTCAATAAGTTGCGTCTTTTCAAAATTGTTATTTGTATTTTTTTTTATAAATTCTAATTTTAATCCAATTAATGTTATTTGTGGTTGCTTCTTTTTACTTATGAAAATTACTTCTTTTCAATTATGTATTTTAAAGATTATTTATATTGTTCAAAACCATATAAAAAGAGTTATTTGATAGTGAGTCTTGCTATAATGGTGTATCAAAAAAGTATGTTATCTAAATGTTTTGCCCTAAATAAAAAATAAGAAAAATTTGAAAATCTAACATATAATCGTTTTCCAACAAAATATATATGGAACAAAAGTTTAAAAAGTTGTTCCAAATTCAAGTGAATTAGTTTTGTGTACTCCAAATTCAAGTGAATTAGTTTTTTCAACTCTTGTAGACCTTTAGGCAGATGACGTATATTTGTAAATGACAAGTCGAGATATTGCAAAGAAACTAGTTGTGATATTCCGTCGGGCAATTTAGAGAGATTTCCGTTTCGCGATAGATCCAAAACAGCTAGCTTTGACATGGACTTGAAGAATTCATTCGATATATTTTCCAAAACGTTGTATGGCATGAGCAAAGTTGTGAGTTCGAGACATTCAGGACTGCCATCAAGATGGGCAATCTTTTTTTTCATCAATGACATCCTTCTCACAACGTTCCAATTCTTAACCTTTGGGATATCACTTGATCAAACACATGCATGCACAACGAAAGCATCCTTCTCTATTCCCAAACCAGATGCAATCCATAAAGCTATTTTGCGAACAACATCATGCATACGCACGTAATCTGTGACATCCCCTCCAACCTCCATCAGCAATGATGCACGAACGAGACTACCAATTATCTCATAACCCTTGTTCTCGCACTACAAGAAAACATCCGATTTGCGACGGACAAAACTGTCGCAAGTCCGTCGCAAATCACCAATAGCGATGGAGTTGCGACGGAAGGAAAATCGTCGCAATTCGTTCGCCGCAAATCGATATCCGTCGCAAAATTTGCGACGCAAATAAATTCATTGCAAATCCGTCGCAAATTTGCGATGGAAATAAAATGTTGTAAATCTGTCGCAAGTTTAGCTCCGTCGCAAATCCATTGCAATATTTGCGACGGATTTACGACGAACATTATAAGGTCCGTCACAAATCCGTCGCAAATTAATTATTTTTTTAAAAAAAAAAGTTTCGAAAATTAAATTTAACAAATAAATAAATAAATAATATTAACAAAAATATTTCTAAATCTAACAAAACACACTAATCTAATTACTTTTTTAAATTATAGCAATTTAACAATTTGAAAGTCTAAAAAATTCAATTATAAATCTAATAATTTCTAAATCTAACAAATTCCAAACCTAAATCTAACTAATTCAAAACCTAAATCTATCAATTTCTAATTCTAACAAAATTCCAAACCTAAATCTAAGAATTCATAAATCTAACAAAATTCAAATCCTATATCTTACAAAATACAAATACTAACAATTTTCAATTCTAACATATTATAAAAGCTAAATTCAACAAATTATAAATCTAACAAAATATAAATCCTAAAATAAAACAAATCTAACTAGTTAATCTAACAAATCTACATCTAAAAAAAAAAAAAAGCTAACCATCCATGTTGGTGAGATTGGATAGAAGATTTTGGAGAGAGAGAGAGAGAGGGAG
>JAHZTW010000001.1:86439915-86622943 GCA_020283515.1 Alliaria petiolata
CTTCGGAGCTTCTTGATCGTATCTCCTACTTCCCATTTGAAGACGTGCTTAGTGCCCTTGAGGAACTGATTCAGCTGCTGCCGAACACTGACCTCCGAGCCGCCATCCTTGAAGAGACGGTGGTAAAGCGGTTCTTCGAGGTACTTCTTCGTCGATCTTTTTACGACGTCTCTCGGTCGGCTCAGATGTCGCAACGCCATTCTTCCCGTCGGATCAGTAAGCAACGAGAAGAGAGAGCGTTAGTGTCGTCTATCTCTCTGATGTTTTTGGGTAAAACCCTAATTCACAGTCAAGTTCTCCACAAGCTTGAGAGAGAGAAATGGATGAGAGAAATAAACAGTGGGCCTTTTAATAGGCTTTCGTTCATTTCAGTTTGGGCCTTCAAACGAGCTAGGTAAAGTAAAATCTATTACGATGTGATTAATGTCACACACCCCATATGTGTTTGTGAGCAACTGATAGATAGATGTGTAGTAGATTAGTAACTCAAATATTTTGGTGTGCGAATTAATATCCGAATTCTTAATAATTGGAATATTAATATCTGAACTCCCTCTTAAATTGTCGAAACCAGCATTGACCATTTTTCTGTTAGTGTACATGTTCCGTTAACGAAGATGAAGCAATTCGGTCAATTTGTACCCGAACTAATAGAAGTTTGACGGATTAGAGCCTCAACTATTTTAGTGTGCGAATTAGTATCCCAACTATTAATAATTTAAATATTAATACCTGAACTTAGTGTGGATTGGTGGACTAGAGCCTCAAATATCAATTACCAAATACATACTAATTACTTTAATTATATCATATAATTTGTATAATTAATCAAATTTATTATCAAATTGTTTCAAATCTTCTGCTTATTTCTCGGTTTGGTTCGTATAATACATATGATCCGAACGATTACCCAAAAAATCGAAATTAATTATCAAATTTGAATAAATAACCGAATAATTATCCATATTTTTGGGTAATTCGGGTTAATTAACCGAAAAATTGGCCAAGGTTGGTATAATTAATCAACTGTTAGAAACAAATCTTATTTACTTCATATAGATTTCTTGGAACAAATCATATAAGTTTAAAATAGACCAGATTTTAAATTTAAGTCAATTCCATTAAATTTAAAATATACCAGATTTTAACTTTTTCATTTTAAAAAATTTATGATGTCGCTTGATTTTACAATAGAATTGATTTTATCATAGAATTAAAATCAATAGATAGGATGTTATCAACTTAACAAGATATCATTTGTTTTGTCATTTGATTTTAAACCGAAAATAAATAAGATTCTCTTTCAAAGTCTTTTGTATATAATCATGCCCCTCTCTAGTGTTACAGTACAATGTCGTATATATTAGATGTAAGAAATGCAATGTTTTGATTACTATGAAATTGAAGGGAAAAAGAGAGATAGAGATTAAAAGCAGAGGAATAACAAAGATGAAGAAGTAGCTAATGGAATAACAAAAATGAAGAAATATCTAATGGAATGTACATTTTCCTCGTTTTCTTCCCTTAGTAAAGAAAATGTGAGTACGAAATATAGGAAGAAGACTATTTTATTTTTTTTATCAAAGGAGAATTAATTAATAGTTGATAATATTGAGTTGGATTTCTATAGTTACCAAAAATCTGAAGAGAAAGGGTTACATTTTGATTCTTACAATTTACACATAAAATTGGAAACAAAGTCATTCAAACTCTTTCACATCAAAGAAATTGTAAAAATATATCAAACATGAATTTGAATAATTATTCGAATTTGAATAATTAACCAAAAAAGTAATTATTTGATTAATTATACCAACTTTGACCATCTTCGGTTTATTAACCCGAATTACCCAAAAAATCTGGATAATTATTCGGCTAATTATTCAAATTTGATAATTAATTTTGATTTTTCGGATAAGCATTCAGATTTCAGGTATTATCCGAACCGAACCGAGAAATAACCAGAAGATTTGGAATAATTTGATTAATTATAAAAATTATAAGATATAAATAAAGTAATTATTATTTATTTGGTAATTGATATTTGACGCTTTAATCCACCAAACAACGCGAAGTTCAGGTATTAATATTCAAATTATTAATAGTTGGGGTACTAATTCGCACACTAAAATAATTGAGGCTCTAATCCGCTACACTTCTATTAGTTCGGGTACGAATTGACCGAATTTTTTCATCTCTGTTAACGGAACATGTACGTTAACTAACGGAAAAATGGTCAATGTTAGTTTCGGCAATTTAACAGGGAGTTCAGGTATTAAAATTCCAGTTATTAAGAGTTCATGTATTAATTCGCACACCAAAATAGTTGAGGTACTAATCCGCTACACTTCTATTAGTTGGGGTACAAATTGGCCAAATCCCCGTGTTTGCTAAAATTAGTTTAGACTTTAGATTTTAGAGTTTTGTTTTAACACTGATTTATTAATCTATTATAAATTGTGTGAATTGTTATATCGACGATTTTACAACTGTCAAATTTATCATCTTATGAAGATCTACGACTAACGATTTTACATGTATCACGCTTACCATAATATAAAAATCTACGTACATTAATGAACCCTTAATAAACCATTGGGCCAAAAGAGCTTACACTAGATTTTAGAGTTTAGCAAACACATATTCAGTGTTTCATTAATCATATAATAGATTTTACTTTACAAGTTCGTTTGAAGAGTTCGAAGCTTTATAGTTGCATGCAAATCCAAGTTACAGCCTGATAACCTGAGCAAATTCAGATTGGAGAAATCGAAAATGGTTGGAATCTTTGGCCAATAGATGATGAAACAAAAATCAATTCTCCTAATATTTTTTTTCCATTAGAAGTTTTATCCAAGCATACAACTCCGAACAATAACTCAAGAACTGTCGAGAGATATACATTTGAGAAATGTGCTTCATAATGTTTAAGCGTTTGGGTTACAAAACCCATTACACCTTCACGATTCATGCCACAATCATCAGTTTCACGATTCATACCATAATCATCGTTGAACCGTAAGTGTATGAAAATCTTCCAGTTGTGCTTCAATGTCTTCGACAACACAACAGCTTAACAAGTATCTCATGAAGCATGTGTGGCTGCAAATTTGAAATAAAATCCACCATTTGAAAAACGTGATAAACCCAAATTCATCAAAATCTAACAAATTCATATGATAAACTCAAATTCATCAAGAAACCCAACATATCGATAAACTTAAACTAATCAAAAATTTAATAAATTCATATGATAAATCTAGAGCGATCAACCCAAATTCATCAAAAAAATTTAACAAATTAATACGATAAACCAAATTGATAGAATCCTAATTTGGGAATTTGTTGGGCCTTGGAATCGAAGAAGGGAATCGAGCCCAAGTTCATCTTATCTAGTTTATTTATCATTTGTACCATTGTCATTTATCTTCGGTATTTAGGCTTTCTTTGGTCTTTGTAAAACATTATCAAACATTTTATCAAATCAATTGAGAGTGGCGTCTCTGATCTGCCAAGTTCTTCTTTCCTTTTATTATGTTTCTAGTTTACCTTCTTCCTCATTTAACTCTGTTTCTTCTATCTTCTCATCCCCATTTCTTATTTATCTTCTTTGATATAATCGGGGTTCTATCACAAATTTATCAGAAACTCAACACAGCGATAAACTCAAATTCATCAAAAATCTAAGAATTTCAACATTCTAACAAATTATTCACAAATAAAATAGAAAAAAAGATATTACCGTGTAAAAATCGTTCAGAAAACCTATAAAAATCCGCCACAATATGAGAAAAATAGTTGCAAACACTGAAGAGAATCCAAATATTGAGATGAACCGTATTCATGTTCCTTAGCAAACTCGGAACATGAAAATTAGTTTAATTGTTTTGAGACTTTTCATTCGGATTGTGGTTCTAACTAATCTTGAGTGAAGAGTGAGATGAGAGATTTTGAGTATGAATGCTAATAATTGTAAGCCACAAGATTCAATTTTTTCAAATGGATAAGAAGTGGTTGAAGAAACTTAAATAGAGAGATTGAGTTGCGTAAGTTGCAACTGTGTTTTCTGTTCTGTGATAAGTTATCACATACTTTTCAGGTTTGAAGTAACCAACATCTAATTTGTACTTCACACAAGTATGGAGGATAAAGATGTTGTTGAAGAAATATGCTAGATTTGATGATGTGGAATAAGAGAAATGGTTCACAGAATGCAAGTTAAATTTGATAAGTATTGGGAGGATTACAATATCATTTTGGTTATGAGAGCTGTTATAGATCCTAGGCTGAAAGTGCAAATGCTTGAAAAAAGCTTACGAAACTGTGGATCCATTTACTTCTGATGCAAAAATTGAAGAACTTAAAGAGAATTTGAAGATGCTATACACAGAGTATCAGACTAGGAATTTGGCAAGTTCTTCAGGTGTTTCAGCTACACCAACTCCACATGAGATAGTTACTGTCCTGAAGATGATTTTTATACGGTAAGTAAAATTTTCCATACAATACTAAATTTTTCATAATTATGTTATTGTTATTGCTAATTTGGTATAAATATTTATTTTACAGGATCTCTTTGAGTTAGAAAGAAGTATTGAAGCTCGTGTGGGCAACACAAAGACACATTTGATATCTATTTGGATGAGATGAGGCTAGCGCGAAATTCTTTTCCAGACTTGGATGTTTTAGGCTACTGGAAGGATAATCAACATCGACTTAGTGGTTTAGCTGACATGGCACATGATTTTCTCACCATTCGAGTTACTATAGTAGCATCAAAATCAGCTTTCAGCATTGAAAGTCGGGTTTTGACTCTATATAGAAACCGATTGCTCCGGGTTTTGACTCTATATAGAAACCGATTGCTCCCAAAAAACATTCAAACTCTACTATGCACTCGTAATTGGCTATGCAGTTATATTGAATATGAAGGCAAAACTTTAAAATTTACAAAACAAATTTTATAGTTTAACAATTTTTTTATTTAATTAACATTTAGAATTGTAGGTACCATAGAGGATGCTGATGAGCTTAGCATTGAAGATGCTAGAAAAGCAGCGAGTAGCTCACAAATAGAAGGACCAAGAACAGAAGATTCAAGCCAAAATATTTATAAAGTTTTAGTCTTTATGTTACCTTTTTATTTACTATTATTGTGTTATGAATCTTTTGTGGTTTTTCTTGAGACATTAAATATGCAATATTGTAGCTTCAGACATCTTTTGTGATTTAATTTCATAACAAACATATTTTTACAACCTAACGTTTAAGCCCGGCAGATCTAAAGGTAAAAAGATTTAAATGGGCATAAAACTTAAACAGACCTAAATGGACAGGACTTAAACGGACATGATCTCAACAGACGGGATCTAAACGGGTCTTGTCGAGTCAAAATTTTCGTACAGAACATAACCGATTAAACGAGATTGAGTTATTTATACAAAATGGTGAACAGCATTGGAGCATTTGATTAACATACAAAAAAGTGGTTTTCAGATCTGAAATTACAGCAAATTATTAATGTAATTAACCCAACTCTCTTAGTACTCCTTTTTAACGTAATTAACCCAACTGGCCAATTTTTGAGTATATTAATAAT
Organism: Alliaria petiolata; assembly: GCA_020283515.1. NCBI lineage: Eukaryota > Viridiplantae > Streptophyta > Magnoliopsida > Brassicales > Brassicaceae > Alliaria > Alliaria petiolata. Next base: position 86,445,515 of record JAHZTW010000001.1, read on the forward strand.
ATATAAAATTTTCTATATAACAATGATATGTGATTAACAATAAAAGGATTCGCACAAAAAAAAAAGTATTCTGAAATAAGTCCCCAACTTCAAGACAGACTTTTGTAACAAGAAACCAAAAACCAAAACCAAAACCAAAAACTCATTGTAAATTAAAATAAAATCACCATGTCGTGAAAGTTTACAAAGGGCCGCCGCATCCGCATGCAAATTAAATAAAATCACCATAAAGACAAATTCACGAGAGTATGGTTACCAAAACAAATTAAAGGCAAATTCGATCAGCTAAAAAAATTTCAAAATGTTTTATTTTTCTCTACGTTTGTCCTGTTTTGTTTTGTTTCACTGATTTAGGAAATTCCCCGAGGAATATGGGTGCCACGATCGCCATAAACCATAAAACTGAATTAGCCTTAATTACATGAGTCTTAGTTCAGCCAAGGAGAGAGCGACTCTGTAATTTAGGTTTTACCGTATATCTTTTACGTGATTTGCAAGTGTTATTTGGTCAGCCAAGGGAGGACTCTGTGATTAATATGGCCCACTAAAGTCAACAACCACAATTTTCTTTGTCAAAAATACCGAAATTATGGAACTAAATCGAAAAAAAAGAAGGAATTTTTATACACTCTGACTATATAATTATAGAAATCAAAGTATCCAAATATCTTCTTGTGGACCAGCAAGAAAGTCTATCTTCAAAAATTCTCTGCATCCTCTCTATCTTCAATTATTTTCTACATCCTCTCTTGTTTGATCAAATCGGTAGATTTCAAAATGGGGAACTGCGTCTCCCTCTCGATATCGTCTGATCAATCGATCAACAAAGTCTGTCAATGGCTAGACGCCAAAGGAAGCTATGTTCACAATCTCGAGAAGAATCTTGCAGCTCTCGAGACAACCATGGAAGAGCTCAAGGCTAAGCGAGATGATTTATCAAGAAGGGTCACAAGAGAGGAAGATAGAGGTCTACAAAGGCTTTCCGAGTTCCAGGTATGGCTTACTAGAGTTGAGACTTTCGAAAACGAAGCCAACGATCTTCTTAGTGCTAGAGATGCTCAACTTCAAAGGCTGTGTCTTTGTGGGTTTTTCTCTAATAGTTTAATATCGAGCTACCGTTATGGGAGAAGTGTTTTCTTGACGTTGAAGGAGGTTGAGAAACTCAAAAGCAGAGTTTTCCAAGTGATTGTTGAGCAAGCTCAGACATGTGAGGTGGAGGAAAGACAACTCCAACCAACAATTATTGGTCAAAAGGAAATGATGGAAAAGGCATGGAATCATCTCATGGAAGATGGTGTTGGAGTTGTCGGCTTGCACGGTATGGGCGGAGTAGGAAAAACAACGCTTCTCGCACAACTCAACAATAAGTTTAGTGACAAAAGGTGTGGATTCGATTTTGTGATTTGGGTTGTGGTGTCTAAAGAGTTACAGGCAGAGAAGATTCAAGATGAAATCGCTAGGAAAGTCGGTCTTGTTGGAGAGGAGTGGAACCAAAAAGAGAAAACCCAAAAGGCCGATGTTATATACAATTACTTAAGGAAAAAGATATTCGTCTTGTTTTTAGATGACTTATGGGAGAAGGTGGATTTAGTTGAGATTGGAATCCCATTTCCAACAACACAAAACCGATGTAAAGTAGCATTCACCACTCGTTCCAAGGCTGTTTGTGCGTGCATGGGGGTCGAAGATCCAGTGGAAGTCAAATGCTTATCCGACAATGACGCATTTGATTTGTTCCAAAAGAAGGTTGGAAAAATAACGCTAGGAACCGATCCGGAGATCCCCGAACTTGCAAGAAAAGTTGCTAAAAAATGTTGTGGCCTGCCATTAGCGCTCAATGTCGTAGGCGAGACCATGTCATGCAAGAGGACGGTACAAGAATGGTGTTGCGCGATAGATGTTTTGACCACATATGCTATAGAGTTTTCCGGCATGAAAGATAAGATCTTTCCGCTTTTGAAGTATAGCTACGATAATCTTGAAGGGGATCATGTCAAATCGTGTTTGCTATATTGCGCATTATTTCCCGAGGATGATAGAATTCCTAAGGAAAAACTGATAGGTTTAGGATATGCGAAGGGATTATAGATGGAAGTAAAGGTATAGAAAGAGCCGAGAACAAAGGTTATGAGATAATCGGTTTTCTTGTTCGTGCATCATTGTTAATGGAGGTTGAATGGTATGGAACAAAGAATGTGTGTATGCATGACGTAGTTCGCGAGATGGCTTTATGGATCGCATCTGATTTGGGAACACAAAAAGAGGCGTTCGTTGTACGTGCAAGTGTTGGGTAACTGAAATGCCAAAGGTTGAGAATTGGAACGTTGTAAGAAGGATGTCATTGATAAAGAATAGGATTCACAATCTCTCTAGAAGTCATGAATGTCTCGAACTCACGACTTTGCTCCTACAGAAAGCGAATTTGGCAAATATCTCGAGTGAGTTCTTCAAGTCCATGCCTATTCTAGTTGTTTTGGATCTATCGTATAATGGGAATCTCTTTGGATTGCCTGATGGAATATCACAACTATTTTCTTTGAAGTATCTCAACTTGTCATATACAAGTATACGTTATTTGCCTATAGGTGTGCAAAAGTTGAAAAACCTAACTCACTTGGATTTGGAGGAAACAGATAAGCTTTCGAGTATCGCTGGTATATCAAGTCTGCGTAATTTGAAAACATTGAATTTGTCTCGTGCTGGTTTTTCGTTGGACTGCGACGTACTCGAAGAGTTGGAAACCTTGGAACATTTAGAGATTTTAACCGTAGACATCGACCTTCCACCAGTTTTGGATAAATTTTTGAGCTCTCATAGGTTGACGTGTTGTACACGAGACCTAACTATCAGGGGTATGCATCTTGAATCATCTGGGATATCACTTCCATTAACTATGAACAAGCTTCGTGAGTTCAACATTATCTGGTGCAGCATCTCTGAGATAACGATGGGGAAGATATGCATCGAGAGCAAGACGGTTTCTCCTCTACACAATCCGAAGAACACATGTTTCTTGAGCCTCTCCAAAGTGATTATACTGGATTGCAAATGCCTGAAGGAACTGACGTTGCTGATGTTCGCTCCGAATCTTAGAACTCTCGGTGTTGCATCTGCGAATGAACTAGAAGATATAATAAACAAAGAGAAATGTTGCCAAGGTGAAAAATCAGGGATTGTTCCTTTTCGAAAGCTGATGTATCTTTCGTTGGCTGATCTACCAATGCTGAAGAATATCTATTGGAGTCCTCTACCTTTCCCATGTCTAAAGAGAATCGATGTGATCAGATGTCCAAATCTGAGAAAGCTTCCACTCGATTCCCAAAGTGGTAAGCATGGTGCAAATGGAGTCATCATAAGATACACAGTGAAAGAATGGATTGAAAATGTGGAATGGGAAGACGAAGCTACCAAAACCCGCTTACGTTCATGCCTACTAGTCTAAAATTTCACCTCTCTCTTATTTGATTTTGAAGGGTTTTTTTCTTTTCTTGGTTTTGAGCTGCTTCAATCTTCAATGTCTCTCTCTCACAGTGATAGTTTGGATTGTAGTAGCCACAAGGTGTAACGGGTCTCTTTTGAGGCAGCTAGTTCGATGTTGATGAGATGCCATTTGGGTTTATTCCAAAAGGAAGCAACATTTGAAATAACCTATTTTCTATAATGTAATTTTTGATCTATATTACAATTACATTATATAAAAACCAGAAACGAAAAGCCTCATCATCAAACAATTTTGATCGAAGAACAAAACAGAGACATAATGTCGTGAAAGTGTGTTACAAAGGGCCTCATGTAAAATAAAATAAAAACACCATAAAGACAAATTCACAAGAATATGGGTATCGCTACTAAAAACAAATTAAAAGGCAGATATGATCAGCTAAAAAAATGTTCCAAAACGTTTTCTTTTTCTCTACTTGTGTCCTGTTTTGCTTTGTTTCATTTGATTCAGGCAAATTCCCCGAGGAATGTGGGAATCACAGTGGCATAAACAACAAAACCGAAGGAGCCTTACATGAGTCTTAGTTCGTACTCACCAGCCATTGTTATGTATCTCACCCATGGAAGTGCTTGGTACCCACTCTTCTCGATGATCTTCAGGTACCGCACCTACACCACGCAACAACATAGAGTACATGAAAGTTTAATCACTTTACGGAAGATGCGTTTTACGCATTAGGGATGAGTTTAAAATGCAGGAGATGTGGGCATGCTTACCTGAATCCCTGAAACAGTGAAATAAGGGATTTCGAATTTGACACGGATAGGAGCTTTTCGCTCCGGTGTTGCCTCTTCTGCAGTTATACTTGGAAGATGGAACTCTGCCCTCAACATGTACTCCTATATTGTTTTTTCTAGAGGTTAGCATCGATACTATATGGATGATTGTTTTCAACTGGATTAAGGAAAAAGCATATCTACCTTGTTCCCGGGGAAAGATTTGATTTTCCAGACCAATGCATCTTTTTCAGGAGCATAAGAGGCAGACCCTAGAGATGTCCTAACGGTGGGGTTAGATGCATCGGTTGGTACAGGCAGCTCAATTTCAACATTCGTTGCGGTGCTGCAAATAGAAAGTTCTCGATCAAAAGTTCAAAGAATCCGATCATCAAGATATGTGCATTACAGTGAAAGAGGCATAATGCCATAGAATATATATTACCTTCGTTCCTTGAACTGACTTCTAGCTTTTACGAGCATCTCAACACGACTTCTGGAATGGCTTTCTATTTGCGCTTCCACCCATATAAGAGGCTTTACCTGAACAGAGAGTATATAAAAGAAACGCATCATGAAAATTAATTTGGTGAAGACGAGGAAAAGTTCCCATCCATGCTTATATTCCACATGTCAAACCTGAGTACTGAGTCTGTATGTCATCAGATCAAAAGCCCCATCAGGTGGTATAAAAGATATTGTCCTATCGTTTTCAAAACGGGCCAATCGAACACACCTGCGTTGAAGAATGGGTTGTTGAAGAAGAGAATACATAAAACTCAAGTATATAATCTTTTGAATAAAACAGAAGTAGAAGGGTTAGGATAACTGGAGAACTTTCCAAGTTTCAATTTTAATAGAAGCTTCAACGACTTACTGATGAAATTTGATGTCCTCTAGATCAATGGCTTTTCCCTTTGTTGCTCGTCCCTGCGCTTCCAGCAATACTCTATCATTCAGTCCTAACTTACACTCTGGCATTCCACTGCAATAGAGTGGACCACAGAGCAAAAGAGTCCAATAAAACGCCAAGACAAAGATCAAAGCAAAAGGGACTTGAAATTTAACATGATTTAGTTGATTAGGGACAATATTGAAAATTTGATGTGATGACGTACGTCAAGTAAGTTCGCATCTTCAGTGCTCCAACAACATCAGACCTGACGATTTGCCCATTACTGTTGACAAGAATATTTACATTCTCAATTACATCCAAGAAAACCTGGAGAAACACGAGCAGGCTGTCATCATTTGCAAAACCCAAAAACAGCAGCAAAATGTTCTTCTCTTGAAAACAAAACCACTCACTTCGTTCTTCTTGTACTGTATTCCCTCGCTCCTCCAAGAGACAGCATTTGTCACAGCCATAGGAGGTCTCTGTGTAACTTCCATTCTATATGCATCAGTCTTGATGAATTCACTGAGGATTCTTGCTTCGGTATACTGAGGGTAACCAAAGTCCATCATCTCGTCAAGTAACTCATACTGCCAGCAACAGAAATCAATTTCAGAATCTAACAATGACAAATACTTATTTAAGTATTTTTTGGTTGGGCAAAGTAAAAGAATAATATATTGCCAAATAGTATAGATGGTAGAAGCTTAACATACCACTACAACAAAGTTATCCCTCAGTGATTCCTCCTCTAACTCCTCGAAGTAATGCTTGAAGACCTATTAACCAGTATATAGATCAACAATTCCATCATATGAAACAGAACAGTTACTTTTGTCCCTTTTTCTTTCCAAACCAAATCCGGAAAAAAAAAACAAAAAAAGATGGAGCCTTAGCATTACTTACATCGACTACGCGGTGAAGGAAGAAGAGAAGACTAGCAGCATTACAATTCTGTCTGGATGCTATCATCAGGTAAACGTTACTATGTTGCACAAACATGTAAGTCACCCCATTATCGTAAGCAACTGGATCATTTGACTGAGAATCACCCTGAACAATTAAACAACATAGGCAAAACAAGAATGAGAATGAGTACCCAGATTTTAATCAGAAAGCTTCAGAATGCTGATTCAGATCAAATTCTAACCCAAATCATACAACCAGTGATCAAACTTGTCCATTACTTCCAACAGTTTCAAATTCCGTTTGCAATCTTAGAAATTTGTCTCCAGTAACCAGAACCTCAATGAGCAGGGAGAATAAGGAGAAAATTTAGAAGAAAAAAAAAACCTCTTTCTCGATGAGCTTAGTGAAGAACCGCTCGGCCTGAGCGGCGGAGACATCGCCGCGATAGTCACGCCAGACGAGGACGCGACCCTTGACATCGAGCAGAAACAGCGCGGAGGCCGCTCCTGCCATGTTTCTTCTCTAGGATTATCGAATTCAGATCCAAATGCGTCGGATTAATCAACGAGATCTGATGGAAATTATGCTTCTATGGAGAAGGAGAAGTAGCCGCATCTAGAGGGAGATTGAGGTAGATCTTTCGCGGCTGAGGATTTCCATTTTCGCAATCGAGTTTTTTCTTCTCCCAAAATTATTGAGGATCTGATGATTTCGTTATTGTTCTTCTTTGGGGTTCATCATATGAAAAAAAAAACGGAAGAAATTAGCAAATATTCGGAAAAAGCTTTGATTTTGAGCTTCCCGTTTTCGCCTCTACGTTTATACGAACACGACGTCGTTTTTCGCTATAGTGCTTTTTCCTCTTAAATCATATCATAATCATCCGTCATCTCTTCTCGTCTAGTTAACATTATTTATCTGTTGACCAAAAAAAAAAAAAAAAGTTAACATTATTTATCAAAAAAAAAATGAAAAACTCCATAACATTCGTAAAAAGGTTTTTACTCTTTACATTGGGATAATTTCCCGTTATCATGCATCGATCATAGCATATGACATTTGGATCCTAATTTCATATAGGATCTCTCGTATACTACTGGTCCATCAAATGGGTCGAAAGCAAAAACTCATATCCGTATGGAAGTGTGAATGATTTAACAATTTTATGTTTAGGGAGAATCGATCTCTGATCTAAACTAACAGGGTAACTCTTTCTCAAATGGGAATTACTAGACCACCACCACTTGGTTTGTTGTCTTGCAAGAGGCTTTAAAATTAAGAGTGTTTGCATACATACTACTTCTCGAGTCCTTTCTGTTTTGAGCGCGTCAATGGATCTTGGATGGCACTGCTTGATGTTTCAAATAACTTTGATTGTTTGCAGGCTCATCTGCTCCTCAGCGGTTGGCCCTCGACAATCCCGAAAAGCAGACGCAAGATTTTAATAACCAAAATTTTACATGAACATAGATATTTTAATTTGCAATGTACATAGGGTAGTTTTCAACAAACAAGATTGTAAAACAGTTTTTTTTGTTTGAATAATTTTATATTCAATTCAAACAAAAATATACAAAACTACTCACGCATAATTACAACTTTTACAAATTTAATGCGTAATATGCTTAATAAATTATAATTATTACTACGTAAAGAAAAAATAGAAAAATTTGGTAAAATAAGATATACAAAGCCATATATTGGATTTTTTGTCCATTGTAAACAAAAATACCCTTCGATCATATTTTTGCTATTCATGCATGTGTAATAATTATTAATTAATTATGTATTTTGTGTTAGCTTGCTATATTTCGACATTACCTATTTATGCAATTTACGCGCATAATTAGCAAATGTAGTATAGTAAAAGATAGCATGTTATGTATACAAGTAATTTACATATATGTTTACACATAACATGTTTTCTGGAAGAAAAAAAAACCTATTATCTGTGAAATTTCTCGCCAATAACACGTTATACATAAACACCAAAAAATATAATCGTTCACAGCTTCTCATTTTTTTCACATGCTCCTCCGACATTTTATTTTCTTAGCTTTTCAAATTTTTCTTCTTTATATACCTAATTAATTATATACCTCTACAAATTAAAGACGTGCTTATCTCCTCGTCTTAGGGTAAATTTTAATAATGTAGCGCCTACTATTTATATTTAAAAACTATTATATTAAATTATAAAAAATGTTTAAAAACTAAATTGGAACTTTTTTGTATAAACATATAATGTACGTAATGTTACCAAACCAAAAAAAAATAAATTAGATATAATTTTTTGGTTTGAAGACAAAATAAACATTCAATGTAAAGCATTATCTATTAAGATTGTGACTTGCACACAAAAAAAAGGATTGTGTAAATAATAAATATCTTATGAATTTTGTGTTGATTTATGTTTAATCAAACAAACACATTAGTTGATTTTTCTTTACAGAACATCTACTATATTTTAAAAATATTTTTATACTTGAAAAATAGTTAATGAAAAACAAAATTTTGTTAAAGAGTTTTATAGAAAGGAAGCATATTTTCATAAAATTTGCTTTAGGCTTAAATGGTAGTAGGATCGGCCCTGATAAATTCATATGAAATTGTTTTCCACCATTTTCTTTTCCTATATCGCACCAAAAAGGAGACTATAGGGTTGACTTTGTAATGCCTGGCTGAAGAAAACAAAAGGGGGTCAAAGTCAAACAATGATCCGGTCAACAAATATAGAACGAGCATTGACCAAATATTCAAAACTTTGAAGCGAGACACTCTCCATCTCGTTATTTCATTAACTACTTGCACGGAATATGATATATACAAGGCTTCAATTTAGTAATAATTAAAAAGAAGTAAGTGTAAATTAAATTCATATGGCTAGAGTCACGCGTTTCCTCGGGTTCCTCCCTATTATCATTTAAAACCTACTCCCCCTCTGATTCTTAAAGAAAGTATTTTTAGAATTTTTACACATATTAAGAAAACACATTAAAACTTGATAATAAATGTATGATTTTCTGTAATTAACAATTTCTTATAAATTTAAACCAATAGCAATTCAATAAATTCAATTAATTTTATTGAAATTTACAATTTATCATTATTAACTCATAAAAAGTGCATAGAAAATTGAAAACTACATTCTTTTTGAAACAATTTTTTTTCCTAAAACTACATCCTTTTAGAAACAGAGGGAGTATTTGAATAGTATTTTCTATATTTGCTCCATGTGTGATGTGTTCGCTCACTCTCACACACATTCTTCATTTTTTCAAGGATCACACACACATTCTTCCCACAATCGGGTTTCAGGCATGAATTATTTATTTATGACTTCTAAGATTAAGAAGATCCATGGCTTACTGATCTTGTGTAAAAAATTGTTCCAATCGTATCAAGATATAGTATATTATGCGAATATACTCAATAATTTACGTGCATGAAGGTTTTATATTGATGTGGCCAAACAAATTACATGTAGAGAAACCATATTGTCGCATCTTTACTCACGTAATTTCGACAAACGTATTATTAACAAGGTGTAATCATAACTAAGTGGTGGTGGTCTAGTGGTTCTCACTTGAGGAGGAATTACCATGTTGGTCTAGGTCAGGGATCGATTCACCTCAAGCGTGGAATTGTTAAATCATTCCCACTTGGCCACACGGATATGGGCATTTGCTTTCGGCCCATTTGAATACCCGGAGAGAGAGTCTATCCATGGACTGCACCTTCCCCAGGGATTAGTCTGAACTCTTCCATAAGTCTGAGATTCTCTGAGTTATAAAAAAAAACAAAGTGTAATCATTAGGAAGAGAACTTTTTAGTTGACTACAATATCTAAAATATTAGGCACGGCTTCTGCATGTATAATCTAAAATATTCTTAAAAATGAAACTATATTACTACTAATTAATTATGGCTATCATCATAAATCTTTTATACAAAAAGATGGATTCATTGACGTCCTTTTAAACCATCACTATCACATTTAATAAAGATACAATGTACACTCAGTCTCATTACCTCCCGTTCTTTGAATGTTTTTTGTTTTTTTACCAGAAGAAGAAATACCAAAATACGAATTTAAAAAAAAAGAACATTTATCATATAACATTATTTTAATCGAAAAAAATAACCGATCTGAATCGACACTGATCGGTTTGTCTTCAAGTCGCTGTTGACTATAAGACCCTCTTCCCTGAATCACATGTCCCACTCTCTCTCTTTGCATTCTCTCTCGTTACAAACTAATCTAAACCCTAAAAACCAAATCTTTATTTCTTATTTCATTTTCATCCCTTTTTAAACAATCACTTTCTCTGATTTTACCAAAAACAAACCCAATCACAATTACTCTGTTTCTCTCTAACCTTACAGGACAACAACTTATGGGATTTTCCGGCAAGACCCACCCCCAGTTCGACGTCGAATTTCGTGAAACTTCCGAGGTAAAGAAATGGGTCGTCAGTCCCGGAATCTCATTACGTGCGCCGATGAAACCGACTAGCCTCTCCACCTCTGCCGTAGCCGACACGGAAGACGACGTTCATCAAGATCAGTATCCGACGACTCCAACGGCGGCTTCCGTTAGAATACCGACGGTTTTTCCGTGTCCTCCGGCGCCAAAGAAACGAAAACGGTCATTAAAGTTTAGTTACGGCGGCGCTAGAGAATTCTTCTCTCCACCGGATCTCGAGACCGTCTTCATACAGAGAGCTACTTAATTCTGATTTATAATCTCTACAACCCTCTAATTAACCTTTTTAGAAAAAAAAAAAAAAAAAAATTCTTAAATTTTTAATGTAATTTCTTCATTAGTTTAGCTCTACTCTTAAGCGATTTCTTCCTTATTTTCGTTTTACACATTAAAAAAAAAAATTGTTAGGAATTAGGACACTAATTAAGGTTAGTGAGCTTCCATGTTCATGTACAATTTTTTTTCCAGTATAAAAGATAAATATTTGATTTTTCTTAATAGTAGTCGACTAGTTGCTGCATTCTCCTGATCTGTTTAACGAAAAGGTTCCCCAGTTACATTTTGGGAAACTCTAGCCGCTGAATGTTACAATTATACTTATAAAATTATATGGAAGTTTTAAATTTTTATAGAGTATGATTGGGGAATTTGATGATGCATGTTAACTTAATATGATGTTCACAGATTAAAAGAGTACAACTTTCTATCTGCCTTTTTGTTTTGTTACTTTATTTTTCTTTGTTTTAACTTTTAACCATGATATGAAAATAATTTTTCCATTAAGGTTACAAGTTTGTTTTTCGGTTGAGGAGGGTGAAGTAAGAATTTCTAACGGTTTAAGATAGAAGAGCTCTTCCTTTTATATTTCCCAACCAGGGAATATTGCTAGTAGGAAACTCAACGACAAAGAGTTTGAAATATTCCCTGGTTGTAAACTCTTTGTCATCATGAATAAAATCATTGCACCATAGGTAAAAACCAAGTAATTTGAAATAGCTTGATTATTATATCGTAGAATAAAACTTTCAACCTTAACGAGATGGTAGCGAGCTTGATTGAGAATTTGCGAATCCACCAAGATTTGAGAATTTGAGATAGTTGATATTTGTCATTTAAATTCTGAATATATTTTAAATATGGCAGTTTTGGAAATTCTTTTTTTTTTAAACATTTTGCACTGTCTTCCCGCGAGAAGTCAACCACTAATTAGTTACAAACTTACAGGATTAGTTTTCTCGTCTTTTTAGCCGAAAAAACAATTAATCTTCTCGTTTCTTAATTTTATATATTTGTGTAACATAATATTTGTGAAGCAATTGTTACTAGCTAGATGTTAGATATTAGAGAATAACATCACATATGGGAAGTTAGAAAAGATCTTATGTAATATATAAAAAAATATGGATCAATCCACTCATTGCCAATTGGTTTTGAATTTAAATTTTATGTAACTTAGCATGTTATCAGAGCCCGATCAATGCAATTCAATCTGATCCATAATTGATCCAACCCAAAATTGATTCTGTTGATCGATGCCCAAACATATACCAAAATTAATGGTCAAAAGAGCCATTATCTCGAAAAATCGTATTAACAAATAACATATCACATAAGAAATTAAAAAGAATCTTAATTAATAAATAAGAAGCATATGCAATTCACTAATTACCAATTGGTTTTGAGTTTGAATCTCATGTAACTTAACATTAGAAACCTCATTTCCCGAATTTTATCAAAAAGTAACTCCTTTTATAAAACTAATTTTTTTATGAAAGATATCCTAAAATGTCATAAATAATATTTTATTTTTTTAAATTTTAAAATCTTAGGAAACTTTTAAGGAAACCATCGAAAGGATTTAGGAAGGCTTGCACAAATATAGGAAGAATTTCTAAAGAAAAAAAAAGTGTGACATCTTTGAAGAACTAGACTAAAATTTGGTATTTTGAAAGAATATTTCCCTAAATGTTGTCGGTGCTACCATAATATTATCGGTTAGGGTTAGAAACTTTCACGTGCCTTGTATGGTTTTGGAAGCAAAAGTTATCAGTGTGGGCAGAGAAAGGGTTTTTAATTTGTTGACTGCACTTTCAAAACGGACTATGATTAATTAGTAACTGGATGGTTGGAAACTTTTAAGATTAATTACAAGATTCTCTCATTTTCTTTGGGCTTCGAGAATCTTTCCTTTTTATCAGAATGTTTTTTGTCCAGTGAAAATCTTGCTAGTATAGGAGGACGACTATAGGAGACTCAACGACAAGAATTACATTGAATTAATAACATCACGAAGAAAACATCGCACTATATAGGTCAACATCAAGTAGTTTGAGTCTTTGCACCATAGGATTAAACTGTAAACAATGTTTAAAGGGTAAACAATGTTTCTCTGTATTAGAAATTTAGAATGTGCTTAGTCATCAAGAAGTAACTCTGTTTCCTCCTATTTCATGTGGAGTACTAGAAATAGTGGAATGAATCTACACCACCGTGTACTTTTCTTGTTAATTCATTTAAATAAAAAAGATTTAACATTGAATCCTTTATACAAATGAGTAATCCCGGTGAATTGTTATTTGTTGACGACAAATTAAAGATATTAAGAAACTAATATAAAATTGTATTGCAAATGTTTCTAAAAGTTAATAAAAAGGAGGTAACAAAAAAAAAAGTAGCACAGGGCCACAGGCACAACATCATCACTCTAAAAAGAAAACACAAAAGCAAATCAAGCAAGTAAACATAAACACAATCCACCAAACCGATTCTAAACATTATAAAATGAAAATGAGGGTATTTTGAGGAGTAACATCAGATAACAGAAGTTGCACTGCTTAGTTTCATCACTAGTAACACCAAACCGTTTTCTTCATCACTCTGCCATAAAAACGATAAGAAGAAAATGATCACTTTGAGGCATATATATAACCTCAGATAAAGGGAAGTTGGAGTATTTAATTCCATATAGAGACGAGGCAGAACCAAAGTACCACTTACCTTATTTTAACAAACTAAAAGAAAATTGGTTCTTGTTCTTTGATGAACACGTCTAAGAGAAGGCGCTCAATGTACATGAAATAGATGTCTCCAAGCTGTTCTTCTTCTGTTGCAGCTTCGCGATCATCCTGTGTGATATCGTAAAATACAAAATTATGCTTAATTAAATCCATAAAATGAAAAAAATAAAGAAAAGAAATGGTTCGGTTTCAAGAACCATATATTAAATCTTTACCGTGGACATTATGCACTTCTGATGAAACAGGTCCTTGCAGTAGAAGCAGGAGTAGCTCTTACCGTAGCAACCTAATCTACAGATAGCACACGGATCCATGTGCCAGTGATGGGCTTCAAAGATAGTATGTTGATGCTTTTGGGACTTTACAATAGCTGGAAATCCAAGACACTCTCCATGGGCGCAGAAGTTGCAGTAAATACAGCCGTAGAAAGACGAACCACAAGATCTACCACAAACACTACAGGCTCGAGCCACCCTCGAGTCATCAATCCAAAAGTTATAGAAAGTATGCTTGTGAACTTTGTTCTTTCCTGATACAACTTCTTTGCTGCATTCAATATGAAAACCGACTGTACAATCTAAGCAAGAAAGACCATACTTTACAATATCCAGCTTGCATGCAATGCACTTGAATCCGTTGATCAGTCTCATTAGAAGTGTGTGACAAGAGTGCTTAGGATGTCTGTGTGGCGTTTGTCTCCAAACTTCAATACAACGAGGATGATATATCTCTCCACACTGCATACATGACACAACTTTCCCACAAAGTCTCTGATCACAAATAGTGCAAGCAACCGGATACGACCTCGATACCATAACTTGAAACAAATCATGCTTATATGCTGAACATTTTTCTTCTGTAGTTCCAATGACTTTCTGCCCCTTATGCAACACTCCTAGAAGCTGGTTAAATCTTGCCACACACTTTATACAAGTGATTAGATTGCATATGCGACAGAAGAGATTGAAACCGTTTATTTTCTCTCTGCAAGTATCACAGTTCATAACGAACCATGTAGGATAACTTGGCAGGAGTGTCAAGTCATGGTTGTAATGAAGTCGATGCCTTGATGGTTGGGCCAGCTTTGCACAGTAATCATGTGCATGGAACTTACATGTCTCGCAATCCCATGAGATACCAAATATCTTTTCAAAACATATTGTGCACTTTGTATCTTTCACTTTGGTCGATCGCAGCACATGAATATGTCCGACATCATTAACCTGCAAGAAGTACCTAAAAATATTAGTCTAAATAAAGATTTCTTTCACTAGTACGTATTAAATACTATAAAGCCATACCATGAGTTTGTTTTCAAGTTTGTTGGTTTCACAGTCTTCTTGTTTCTTTCCTCTTGCGACGCCTTTACCACAAGCATATGGATCTTTCAAGTACAATGGCGAAGGTGTTTCCTGTAGATTACAAGTAAGAGTAACTCATCATCTTCTTCATAAAGATATACATTAATTAATAACAAACAGAATTGTAGCTAATAACAAATTTGATTACCTTGCGTAAAATACATTCGATGTGGCCAAGAAAATCACATTCTTTGCAGGAATAAACATGATGTCCTACATGTACTATTGTCTCGCAAACGCCACAATATTCTAAAGAATTATCATCATTAGCAAAGAAAACTTCGCAAACAAGTGGATGGATGTGGAATTTTCTCTTAAACAAAGACTGAGGTATATCAAGACACTCAAAATGAAACTTCAAACCACATTCGACGCAGTGATAATACGATTGAAGAGAAGTAACATCACTTTTCCTGCATACTTGACATGGATGATTTCTAAAGACGTCTCTAGGATCATGAGCAGCTACATAAAACAATTTGTGGTCACGATGAGACTTATGAATTAAACCTCGCAACAAAGAATCCGCACACCTCATGTGAAGATAGAATTGGCATTCTCGACAACCAAACGGGACCGTGCGGATTTTGTATCCACATCCATCACAAGATACTCCAGGATTACAATGTTGAATGTAATCGAGGCGTCTAAGAGGGTGTGCCGGATGCACAGGATGTTGAATCTCTATGGCAAGATCATCAATGCAGGAGCGTTCATGAACAAACGAGTAACAATGAACGCAACCGTAACATATCACAGAGGGAGAGAGTGGAAGCTCACACAACAAACAAGATCCTCTGGCGTCAAGTCCTGGTCTACACCTCTTAAGCAAGTGAACATGGCTGTAATGAAGCTCTTCTTTGAGATCCCAGCTTCTGAAAATGTTAGGCAAGAGCGCACATTCTAGATCAAGGTAGATCGCGCATTCTTTGCACTTGTAGAAGGATTCTGAAGACATGGTTCCACATCCGGAGCAAATGATGTGTTGAGGTTTCTGATCAAGTTTTCGGAGACAGAACTCAAGAGGATGCTCCGAGTGAAATTCGTGTGACACCTTCTGGGTAAGTTGGAGCAACTTTGGCATAGATCGAAGTTACAAGTGATGCATGTGAACTCCACAGCTTCATCTTTGAAGCAAATGTTGCAGATCCCGTTTTCGACAATCTCCGGCGAGGTCAACACGCATTCATGTGAGCCATGCTTGAGCTCTCTCATCGTCATGGGAGCAAGAAAAGTCGACGAAAGCAAAAGTTTAAGATTGAGATCCGATCTTGTTAATAAATTCCCTTTTAAATATACCTGAGGAAGCACTCCTTATAAAACTAATGGGTTTAAGATAATTCAAACTTAACCATGCAATGTGACATATGGGAAACAAATTCCATAAGTTCCAAAGTATTGCAATGCCTATACACAAATCCGTACCAACCAGTAGAAATGTGATTTTTGGTGCATTGATACAAAAATATGGTCGAAAAAAAGAAAATCCTCCTTTCTTTTTCTATAAGGGAGATTTGATTTGCTACGTTTATACTTTACAACCGCAAAACAATACAAACAATAATAATACAAAGCCAAAGGACTCTTAGCCTACCACTTAGAGGCTAGACCGGCCTTTAATAGTGAAACATACAAGAGCTGGTTCCATGTGTCCGGTACACCAGGTAAGCACCAATGGCTACAATCTTGGTGGCTCACGGCCTCTCTTTTCTCCTTTTCCGTCCTGTACACCGTCCTGTATATAGACGGGTGACCATCTTTTCTGAAATCAGTTAGTCGGCTAATGTTCATGTATATCACCGGTGTTTTCATCGTGTCACGGAGGATGTACTCGAGAGCTCTCATCTTTGATGGATACTTTTTTAAGTAAGTCGTGTTATAGAACGGTTCTGTTTCTTTATGGCATTGTCCTCCTGAGTTCCATGGCCCTCCTCTGTAAAAGAACACAGTCAAGAACACGTTTTGCAGTAAATAAAAAGGTATTTTCGACTGGGGATTACCTGAAATGTGTAACGGAGTACCCTCTAAATACGACATGGGTTTGATTGCGGTCGATGTTCTTATCGACCCATTTCGCCCAAGTGGTGAGAGCTCGTTTATAAGCTTCGAGAACCTTGAGCCTCGGGTACACAACGTTACCTTCTTGGTAATAGTTTTCTCTGCGAAAGAAGATCAAAAACCATTGTTAACTTTAAAACACACACGAGGTCTTCTTGTTCAGGTTCTCTGTTTTCAAGAATCATTACCCTAGCTTTGTTTTGTCGTGAGTCCACCAATGACCAGTGTTGAAAATGAGTATATCAGCATCTCGGTACATGGATGTCGTCTTGTCCATCAAATCCAACCTTAACGTCTCCAATGTCGTCCCGTTCACGCCTTTGAAACTTGATTCCCTTACAAAAAAGGGCGAGCCAACGAAATCCACCGTGCAGTTATAGTCCTGCAAGAACAGGAAAAAGATTGAAAAAACATCAAGCAAACATACATCGTTGCAGCTGTTAGAATGGTATTATTAAGCATTTCCTTAGAAAAATTCCATATCTCACCTCGAATCTGAAAGCGTAAAAGCCTCTCTTCTTGAACTCTCTTCTCCCTGAGATCTCATACACTCGTTTCTTGTCCTTGAGGCTATTTCGAAGAATGCAAACAAGAGATTCCCACATGTTCCGGTTTATCGAATCCCCAACGAAAACCAGCTTCTTCCCTCTTAGCTTCTCCAGAAAATCAGTTCCATTCAACCTTTACATTGCAAACACAGAGATCACACATTGTACACTACTCATCAGACAAAAAACCAACAATCTAATTCCATACTCAAAACCATTATTTCAACAAGAACACCAAGAATCAAGCTATAAAAAGAACAAAATTAGAAAGCTTTTCTCTTTCTTTGTTTGTGATTTTACCTGGGAATGTCACACCCATTTGGCTGCCATTTCCATTTAACATAAGCATCATCAGGTCTTCCATTGGCGTGACAGTTGAAATCTCTGTCTACATAAGGACAAGAACCAGATGGGTAATACGGCATTGTCTCATCATCAGCTCTCACCCAATTCCCATCGTAGATATCACAATCCTCGTACGAACCTCTGCTTCGATCTCCTGCCACAGAGCCATTCTCTTCGCTTGAGTTTGTTGCAGGCACAAATCTACCTCCCAAATCAGACACCAAGCTCGAGCTATTATTGCCGCCCACACTTATTGTAGCATTTGTTTCGAGGGTGTTTTGGTCATTTGCGACAAAGACTTTACCATCTTCAGTCAAACTCGAATTCTTCACTGTTTCTCCAGATCTTTGTCCCGAATCATCAAAGCTTGGAACTTTACCTTCTCCAGGGGAGCTTGTTATCTTCGAACCAGCATCTCCTGTTTCTCCAGATCTTTGTTCGGCATCAAAGCTTGGAACTTTGACATCTGGGACTTGGTCGGTGAGATTTACTACATCGGGCTTCTCGTCCACTTGCTTGGTAGAAGAAGGGATGTTCAGATTGGAGCTTCTGAGACCTTGAAGCAGAGGAGAGACGAAAGGGACATTGAAGGAGGAGTTAGTAAGAGAGAGAAGTGTGAGGAGAACGAGAGAAGCAGCGATTCCTAGACCGAATCTGGTCAAGATGTTTCTTCTTCTCGAAGATAAAATCTGGTCTGGAAACGGGAGTTTCTTCGACGAATCCATCTCTTCTTGGTTCAAATGCAATTACAGTGAACAGAACATGGAGACTTGGAGAAGAAACTGAAAATCAACAAAATGGTAAAAAAAATCTGGTTTCGAGTTTGCAGAAGTGACCCTTTTCGTAAAAAGAGAGGGAGACTATTTAAGATTTTGAGTTTGGGGGAAAAGCGGTTTCTCTTGAAGAGAAACGATTTTGATTTTTCACCATTGATGATGATATGTGCCAAAAGTTAATGAATGTTTAAAGTATCTCAATAATTGAGAAATTATGTGGGTTGAAATTTTAAAATCAAATAATTACCATATTATAAAATCCTCCGAAATATACTGAAAGTTCTATAAAAATAAATTAATCTTAATGGGTTAATGAAGATAATTAGAAAGTTGGTGGATCGTGCCATCGTGGTAACTGGTAACCATCGTGGTAATGACCAGAGCTAACAATTTATTGAGGTAAAAACTTGAAAAGAAATTATGAAGTTGCTCATTTCAGAGAAAAAAAATAAACACGGAGCTAACAGTAGTAGTGTGGGTTAAAAGTTGAATTTTTTTATTTTTTTTTAATGACTTAATAAATGGCTTTAGTTAATGAAGATTATTAGGAAATTAATGGGATCGTGGTAATTAAATGACCAGAAAATACGGCAGAGTACCACCGACTGCATCTAAGCCACGTGTCATAAGAACGACTCACGAGAGTTTGGAACGACAGGCGACAGCATTCTCGTTAGCTGCGATTGCTTGTTGCCGCGTGATCTGACGATTATTATGTGGTCTCAGTCGCAGGTGCACGCTTCTGTCGTCACACACGATTACTCTCCACGTTTGCGACTCTAATTGGCCCAAATTCGCTGAAGCAAGTTGGAATCGGTGGTTGTAAAATTACAAATCACGCTTTGACCGGATACAATCCGATTTGCTTAAACCAAATACGGTTTTATTCGGTTAAGAACAAAAATTGGTACATTCCGTTCGGGTTTTTTCGGGTTTTGGATTTCTTGGTTTTAGAAAAACGGAAGCCGTTCATTTTGACAAATTTTGGTTCGGTTCGATTAAGAACTTTTTTGGTTTCGGTTTGGTGTTGCATTAAAAAATTATAAGGTGAAAAGAAAAATTTAATTTACACTATAGATTTTTGTGTGTAATGAAATGCAATGTAATCAAAAATTGAATGAATTATGATATATTCGAATTCGGTTCGGTTGCACTACATTTGAATTCGATCGGGTTGTTTGGGTACATAAATTTGTAACCGCTTTAACCGGTTCCGTTTTCAATAAAAAACAAAAACAAATTGATTCAGCCCTTGAATGTTTGTAGTTTTTGAAAGAGATTTTGGTTTTTGTTTTTCAAA
Source organism: Alliaria petiolata (assembly GCA_020283515.1). Taxonomy (NCBI): domain Eukaryota; kingdom Viridiplantae; phylum Streptophyta; class Magnoliopsida; order Brassicales; family Brassicaceae; genus Alliaria; species Alliaria petiolata. Next base: position 86,465,428 of record JAHZTW010000001.1, read on the forward strand.
AACCACTTTATTTGCTAATCAAGTTTTTTGATAAATAGATTTCCTAAAATTTAGGAAAACTAGTTTTTAAAAATAACTTCTAATTTGTAAGCAAAAACCAAAATCTACATTTTTGGAGTTTTTCTCCCAAGTATTATCAAAAGACTAAAATCCAAAAACTAAAATCTAAAAACAAAAACTAAAATCCAAAAACTAAAAACCAAAATCTAAAAACAACACAAACATTCATCACCTCAGTTTTAATTTTTAAACTAGAGTCAGCATCCGTGCATGAGCGCGGACAAAGTACTTTTGTAAAAATCTTAAAAATTTGTAAAAATGGTGGAATGAGATCTGAAAATTTGATTGTTATCTTTTATAGTTTTAATGGTAGAATATCAATATCGTATATTAAAAATAGAGCAAAAATTCTATAAATCGATTGAGAGTAATCTAGATTCCGAGCCAGTGCGCCCGCACGGACAAAGTATTTTTGTGAAATCATTTGAATTTTAAAAATTGTTGGAATAGAATATGAGATTTTAAATGTGTTCTTTTATGCTTTTATGAATTGTGGTATAAACAAAAAAAAATTTAATTTACATATCATAGCGCTAAAATTTTATGAAATGTGTATACAGAAAATCATATTCACTCTTACCGTCTTAAGTAAACACGTTCCTAATACAACACTCTAGATTAAGCAACATTCTTGCGTATTAAACATGTGTTTACGCACATGCGAGTAAAAATTTTTAAAGATTAAAATTTGTCATTTTAATATTATTTTGGATGTTTAGCTATTAGAGTTTAAATATTTGAATGGTTAATTGTATTATTTTTTTTTTGTTAACTGCACTCCTGTTTTTAGTTAGAAAAATTTAATATGATAACGAATGTATTTAATTTTTAGTAAGAAGATAATATATTTATTAATTCTTCTTCATTTTGTTCTTCTTGTTCTTCATATTCTCTGTTCTTCTCCTTCTTCTCTCTTCTTCTAAGTTGTTCTTCTTATTCTTCTACGTATTTTTTGTTCTTTTTCTTCTTCTCCATTATTATTTTTCTTCTTCTTCTCCCTTCTTCTTTTTTTTCGACGTTCTTCTTTTTCTCTGTTCTTATTCTTATTCTTTCTCTATGTTCTTTCTTCTTCTTCTACGTTCTTTTATGTTCTTCTTCTTCTTCTTCTCCCTTCTAATTCTTCTTCATTTTCTATGTTCTTCTTCTTCTTCTCCTTCTCTATTATTCTTCTTCTTTTTCTCTGTTCTTCTATGTTCTTCTTATCCGTTCTTATTCTTCTCCGTTCTTCTTATTCTTTTCTCCGTTCCTCTTATTCTCTATTCTTTTTCTTATTATTCTTCTCCCTTCTTCTTATGTGTTCCTCCTCTTCTTCTTCTTCTTTGTTCTTTTTTTTTCCCGTTCTTCTTCTTTTCTGTTCTTTTTCTTCTTCTTCTTATTTTTCGTTCTCCTTCTTTGTCACAGTTCTTCTTCTTCTTTTTCTCTTTTTCTCTGTTCTTCTTCTTCTTCTTCTATTTTTCTCTGTTCTTCTTCTTCTTCTTCATTCTTCTTTCTCTTCTCTGTTATTCCTCGTTCTTCTTCTTCTTTTTTTTGTTAATTTAAAAGTTGAAAACGTAACAGATTTGCACATTTTTCTGTTTGTACGAAATTTAAAAGTTGAAAACGTAACAAATTCAATTTTACAAAAACACTTGTTTAATATAAAATTCGATTTGATCGAACATATGATATGATTCTATAAATATATTCTAAAATTTACGTGTTATAATTTCATAGATTTATATAATTATTATATAATAAATAAACAAAGCCGTCAACGTTAATGTTTATCAGGTTAGACATACAAATTTTCAACGAATTCTTCTTCTACTAACTTTTAATTCTCTATTCTTCTTCTTCTTCTTCTCCGTTCTTTTTTCTTCTTCTCCGTTCTTCTCCCGTTGTTCTTTTTCTTCTTCTCTCGTTGTTCTTTTTCTTCTTCTCCCGTTGTTCTTTTCCGTTCTTCTGCTTCTCTGTTATTCTCCGTTCATATCACATTTCTTCTTCTTCTTCTTCTTTTCATTCTTCTTACTCCTTTCTCCTTTCTTTTTCTTCTTCTCCATTCTTCATGTTCTTCTCCTTCTTCTTCTTTTTCGTTCTTCTCCATTTTTTTCTATTCTTATTTCTCCATCTCCCTTCTTCTTCTTCTTCTTTTTATGCTCTTCTATGTTCTTCTTCTCCTTTAATTCTATGTCTATATTCTCTCTTCTTATTCTTCGTTCTTTTTTTCTTCTTCTCTCTTCTTCTTCTTCTTTTATGTTCTTCTTCTTCTTCTTCTTTTTCTTTTTCTTCTTCTCTGTTTTTCTTCTGTTCATCTCCGTTCTTCTTCTGCTTCTTATTCGTTCTTATTCTTTTTCTTCTATGCTCCTCTCCCATTTTTTTTCTTCTTCTTCTTCATCATCTTATCTTTTTTCTTCGTTCCTCTTTTCCATTATTCTTCTTTATTTTTCTTCTTCGTTCTTCTTCTCCCTTGTTCTATTCTCCGTTCTTCTTCTTCTTATGAGCTGATTTTTAATCTACGTTCTTCTCATACGTTCTTCTTTTCCATTCTTAATCTACGTTCTTCTCCTACGTTTTTCTTCTCAGTTCTTTTTCTCATTTCTTCTTCTTCTACGTTCTTCTTCTCTATTCTTCTTCTTCTTCTCCTTCTCATCATTGTAAACAATGAATTTTATGACTGTCAAATTTTTTTTTCAATTTCCGTTTCATTTATTTTTCGTCCTATGTCATCATATTTTTTTCCGAGTATTAAATTGAACATTCGTAGATTAATTATTTTGGTTTCCAAATTCCCAACTCATTTCTGTTTCGACAAACATGACAATTGTCAAATACATTAATAGTCATTGCTAAAAACTTTTTTATTAGTTACAAATATTAAAATTATTATTTTAAAATTAAACTGAAGCAATATTTCATAAAATTAAAGTTAAAATGATCACTAATCATAAATTCCTTAACATGTGTAATTTTCGTAAATAAAAAATTGTTAATTATAAACATTCAATTTATAAATGATAATATATAATCAAAACAAAATGGACAACAATTTGATTAGTTGGGCCAAAATGTAGCCCAATATATTATTTTAATCATTTATCATATGTTGTTCTCCGTTCTTCTTCTACTACCTTTTTTTTCTTCTTCTTCTGCTCCGTTCTTTTTCTTCTTCTTTTCTCTTTTTTTCTCCGTTCTTTTTCTTCTTCTTCTTCTTCTTATGTTCCGTTCTTCTCCATTATTCTTCAGCTTCTTTGTTATTCTCCGTTCATATCATATTTGTTTTTTTTCTTCGTTCTTCTTCTCTTTCTCCGTTCTTCTTCTCCTTCTCCTTCTCCGTTCTTCTTCTCCTTCTCATTCTCCGTTCTTCTAATTTTGTTATTGCTGTTCTTCTTCTTCTCCTTCTCCGTTCTTCTTTTTCCTCTCTGTTCTTTTTTTTCTTCTTCTCCGTACTTCGTACTCCGTTCTCCATTCTTTTTCTTCTTCTCCTTTCTTCTTGCTCTCCACTGTTATTCTCCGTTCATATCATATTTGTTCTTTTTCTTCGTTCTTCTTCTTCTTCTTCTCCTTCTCCGTTCTTCTCATGTTGTTACACATTTCTTCTTCTTCTTCTTCTTCTTCTTCTTCTATGCTCTTCTATGTTCTTCTTCTCCATTAATTCTCTGTACATCTCCTCTCTTCTTCTTCTTTGATTCATTTTTCTTTTCTTCTTCTTCTCCGTTCTTTTTTTGTATTCTTCTTCTTCTCTGTTCTTCTCCCGTTGTTGTTGTTCTTGTTCTTCTTTTTTTTGTTCATCTCTGTTCTTCTTCTATGATATTCTATGTTCTTCTTCTCCATTAATTCTCTGTCCATCTCCTCTCTTCTTATTCTTCGATTCATTTTTCTTTTCTTCTTCTTCTCCGTTCTTTTTTTGTATTCTTCTTCTTCTCTATTCTTTTCCCGTTGTTGTTGTTCTTGTTCTTCTTTTTCTTTTGTTCATCTCTGTTCTTCTTCTGCTTCTTCTTCGTTCTTCTTTTGTTCTCTCTGTTCTTCTCCCATTTTGTTTCTTCTTCTTCTCTGTTTTTCTTCTTTTTCATCATCTTATCCTTTTTCTTCGTTCTTCTTCTCCATTCCTCTTCTCTGTTTTTCTTCTTCTTCTTCTTCTTCTTCTCCCTTCTTCTCATACATTCTTCTTCTCTGCTTTTCTTCTCCCTTCTTCTCAGTTCTAACCTAGATTCTAACTCGCATGTCCGCGCATATTTAGTTTTTTTCTAAGATTAAATTGTCTAATTTACCAAATATTATATGAGAAATGAAGTTTAAAATGTGTTCTTTTATGGTCATATGAATTATTTTCTTTTAAATTTATGTGTTAGGAGGACTGATATTAAATTTTGTAAATACAAAAATATGTTCCTTCTCCGTTCTTTTTCTTCATTATTCTTCTCCATCGTTCTTCTTCTCTTTTGTTCTCCTTCTCCTTCTCCGCTCTCTGTTCTTTTTAACCGTTCTGTTTTTTTTTCCTCTATTCTTCTCCGTGTTTCTTAAATTTGTAAGATCACTCTCCTCTAAATGTTTAGGAATCATTTTCCTAATTAGTTCCATAATTTTCTATCTTTTTTGGGAACACATTTTTACATCTCCAGATATTTTGTAAATTTTTCATATATTATTCCAACATATTTATAAACATCTTTTTCCTCTTTACAATGATTCACAATGCTTCTCTTGAATCTTTCTATTCACTACGCCACCTGGAATTAAAAATCTACACCAAGTTACACAAATATATGTTTTCGTATGTATCTGATTACTGTGTTCGAACGTTGTGTTTTGTGACACTGGCAAACTCACATGAATTTTATGCATAAAGCAACTCACATTGTTTGCAGCAAAAATGAGTACTTTAAAACCATTTATACAAATCATAAGTATATTTGGGATGATTATTTTATTTGCTTTTGACTGATCTGTTTATTTGATAACCCTTTTGTGTTTTTGAGAAGAAACTGCAAAAAAGTGGCAAATTCAATACGCCAGCAAAATCTGCAACTTCTACTCTAAGGACCAGCTCTTGTCATGGATCATTTAATAGTATATGTTTCATATATAAATTTAAAAGTAAATGTGCAGATCAATTTATTTTCATTGATTCAGCCTAACAACTTATGCAGAAAACACAAAAATCTATTAAGAAACAAAATAAAGAAAATAAGGAAATGAAGAAAATCGAACTTAATAATACCCTCTAGCTTAATTGTTTTGGTGAACTGCTTTTTTTCATAGTCTTGTCGAATATCGAACTGTTCTTTAATCGTCTTTTCTCATAAAAGGAGTATCTCTGAAAATTTTGATTATTGCGAACCTGATCAAACAGTTTAATCGTCAATTCAGAACTTTAATCGTCAATTCAGAACCTGATCAAACCCCCTATTATAGATTAATACTATCAACAGCGAACCTGATCAAACATGTGATCAAATTCTCTCAGGCATCTTCACATATATAATTTAAAATCTGAATTGCATTGTATATATTTGTATTGAGGGAAAAAAAAAAGCATCATAGCTAAATAAAACAGAATATGAATCTTATGTCCATTAATGGGCATGGTTTCTGTTGATAGTGAAACGCAAGATGACTTAATGGGCATGGTTTTTTTTGTTAATATGTATCGAAAATTTAGGGAATACGAATTGGAAATGATTTTGTGTTTAATACGCCATTTAAAAAACTTATAGAAGAATCGGTTATCTTGCCATGTTTGTTGGTTGTTAAAATACGTTGGATTATTCAGTTCCTATATTATAGGCGTAAATTCTTTCGAAAGATATTATCCAAATATCTAGATATCGATTTTTATGATTTGAACTGAAGATAATATATTTTTGAAGAGTTCATCACATAGAAAAATTTCACGGTCGTGTGTTTTTATTTCATAGACCTCACATGAAAAGTTGTGATGCTAGATTATGCCTGGACTAATGCTAGGTTTTTCACGGTCATGTTGCTGGTTATGCCTGGACTGATGCTAGATTTTTTTTTGTATTTGATGTTTGTATATATCATATGCAGGTTGTGTTCTTCATAAAACATGTTCTAATGATTTTGTTGTCAACTTTTCGTTCACTCTCAATTCGATTTCATTAAAAGAAGCTGAATCACACCCTTTTGCTAAACAAATGCACTCTGTAGGTGTTAATATGAGCTTCATAATTTTTTTTTTTCTAACAGCTATTAGCTACAAATATGTAACATATTATTTTACAATAAAATTAAAGCAATATTTCATAAAATTAAAGTTAGAATGATCATTATTCAAAATAATTAACATGTGTACTTTTTTAATAAGTTTTTATTAATTATAAACACTCAACTATAAAATAGATTATTGATAAATGATAAGTGGATTTCTCATATAGTAAAAGAAAAAAAATGATTAAAAAATTAATTATTTTTCTACTAAAAATCAAGGTAGAAGTCAATTTCTTATCTCTACTCGATTTGAATCACGACCCAGCGAAGTCAATTATTAACCTACAATTTCTCGATCAAAACTATCCAAGCTCCATGTTCTTCACTTGTTTAAGTTTTTCTTGGGATTTCGTCGATCATGGATCCTGTGAAGTTACTTCGCCTGAGCTTCTCCTATTAACTCCGATGTCACTTCACCTTAACTTGAATCGCACTTGGAAGAGAAGAAAAAAGAAGTTACATAAAGTAAAGAAGACACTGATTTGTTCACCCAGAGTTCACACCCGCGAGGGTAGCTACGTCTCTGGGGCCGGAAAAGCCCCGGCGAGCAAATCCACTAACTCCGGCTAAACTCGCCGTAACACATTCACAGAGTTTCTTGCTTCTCTCTCTCTCTAGCTTCTCTCTCTATCTTATCTTGATGTAACCGATTCGGATTAACATCTTAATAGAAGCTAAGGAACTAGATAAGCAACACGCTTAACGGCCTGCTAATCTAGCACGTGTGATACAACACGCTTAACCAAAGAGAGAGTGACATCTGTAAACGCTAGTGGACTTTTGCATCAGGCTTGACTCGAACCGAGAACCTCTTGATGCGTCTTAGCTGAAACTCTTGATGCAGCTTCAATACTTGTGATCTTCGGCTATAACCTTCAAATCTCCACCTTAGACAAGATCACACTTCTCTTCTGAACTTTTTGGTGGCTCCTTGTAGTCTTTACCGACTACCTGCATCCTTCACCGGATGCTGCATCCTTCACCGGATGCTTGTCTCAATTTTTAGAGACCCGAAGCATCTGCAATGCTTCTCTTAGCTTGTACACCGGAAGAACCTTCGTGAAAATGTCTGCTGGATTGTACATTGTAGAAATCTTCAGCACTTGAACTTCACCAGCACTGATCAAATCCCGAATGAAGTGGTATTTGACAGCTACGTGCTTCGTTCGCTCGTGATGAACAGCATTCTTCGATAAAGCAATGGCGCTTTGAGAATCACAGTAGATCTCCACGGAGTCTTGTGGAAACCCCAACTCTTCTGCAAACCTCTTTAACCAGACACCTTCCTTTACCGCTTCAGACAATGCAATATACTCTGCCTCTGTTGTTGACAACGCTACAACTTTCTGCAACGTAGACTTCCAGCTGACTGTGTTACCACCTGCAGTAAAAACCATACCTGTAATAGACCTTCTGTGATCCAGATCAGCTGCGTAGTCTGAGTCGCAGTACCCTCTGACAACGAAGTCTCCCTTCTTCTTGTAGCTCAGCTTAGTTTCCACTGTACCTCTGATGTACCTTAATACCCACTTAACTGCCTGCCAATGCTCCTTTATTGGTTTTGACATGAAGCGACTGATCAAGCCCAAAGGGTAAGCCAAGTCAGGCCTCGTACCAACCATAGAATACATTATACTTCCCACAGCACTTTGATACGGAATACTTTCCATGAAAGCAGACTGTTCTCTTAACTCATACTCTGTAGCTGCCTTCAACTTAAAGTGAACTCCCATTGGAGTGGAGACTGGCTTTGACTGATCCATGTTGAAATTTGACAGAACTTTCAACAAGTAGCTTTCTTGTGATATCCACAACCCTCCTAGTACTCTGTCTCGGACTATCTCCATTCCCAAGACTTTCTTTGCATCGCCTAAGTCTTTCATGTCGAATTCAGAGCTGAGAAGAGACTTGAGCTTATGCACTTGACCTTTATCAATAGACGCTATGAGTATATCATCCACATAGAGTAGCAGATAGATGTAAACGTCATTGTAAAGTTTCTTGAAGTAAACACACTGATCATGTTCACTTCTACTGTAACTCTTCTCCATCATGAAGTCATCAAATCTTCTGTTCCATTGTCTTGGAGATTGTTTCAGACCGTAGAGTGATTTCTTAAGCAAACAAACTCTATTTGGATGCTTCTTGTCTACAAATCCCTCAGGTTGTTCCATCACTATAAACTCGTCCAAGCTTCCATGTAAAAACGCTGTTTTCACATCCATTTGCTGCAACTCCATGTCGTAGTGAACAACCGCTGACAACAAGTATCGAATAGATACATGTTTCACAACCGGAGCAAAGACCTCTTGATAGTCGATGCCTTCCTTTTGAGAGAACCCTTTGGCTACGAGTCTCGCCTTGTATCTCGGAGCTTCAACACCAGCAATGCCTGGTTTCCTCTTGAAGATCCACTTGCACCCGATAGCTTTCTGATCCTTCGGTCTATCAATCAAATTCCATGTGAGATTTTTCTTGAGAGAATGCATTTCTTCGTTTGTAGCTTCAGTCCACTTGTCACTGTCTGCATCTCTCATTGCTTCCTGATACGATGAAGGTTCTGCGTCAGCATCTTCTGACATTGCACAGATGTATCCGGCAAAGTCATCTTCACCATCAGCCGAATCACAGTGGTAGTCTTTCAATCTCGCTGGAGGATTCCGCACTCTGCAAGGTCTCCCTGCATCTGATATATCACTGTCTTGACCTTGTTCATCTGTGGTTTTAGTTACATCCTCAACCTCTTCTTCTGATGATGAACTGTCTTCTTGAACATTCGCAGGAATGTCTCCACCTCGAGAAGAACCCTCTGAAGTAAACTGTCTACCTGAAACCTCAATGCTGACTGTCCTTGGAGCCTTCTCTGACATTACCTCTGTATCTGTCTGCAACTCTTTGTAGACCTTTTCTTCCCTGAAGACCACGTTTCTACTGATGACAACCTTTTGCTCGTCAAGCAACCAGACTTTGAAGCCCTTCACCCCTTCTGGATAGCCTGTAAACACTCCTCTCTTGGCTCGAGGATTTAGCTTCCCACCTTCAGCATGAACATACGCTAGACACCCAAATCTCCTAAGGTGTTTAAGACTAGGCATCACTGATGTCCATAGCTCTTCTGGCACTTTAAAATCAATGGCTGAAGCAGGAGATCTGTTGATTAGGTAAACTGCAGTAGCTGTAGCTTCAGCCCAAAACTTCATACCGAGACCACTATCACTTAGCATGCTGCGAACCTTATTCATGATGCTCCTGTTTAACCTTTCTGCAACCCCATTTTGTTGTGGAGTGTAGGTGCATGTTCTGTGTCTTACAATTCCTTCTTCTTTGCAGAATGTGTCAAATTGCTTGTTGCAAAACTCGAGACCATTGTCTGTTCGTAGCTTCTTCACTTTTCGTTCACTTTGAGTCTCCACCATTCGTTTCCAATTCACAAAACTTGTGAATGCTTCATCCTTGAATCTCAGAAAATAGACCCAGATCTTCCTTGTGAAGTCATCCGTAAAGGAGATGTAATACTGACACTTACTCAGACTCATTGGGACATTGGGAGATCCCCATAGATCTGAGTGTATATAGTCAAGCTTTTCTTTGGTCACATGTTGAGCAGGACCGAAGCTAACTCGGTGAGTCTTTCCCTTTACACAATCTTCACAGAATTGTATTTCTGTTATCTTGTTGCCTTCAAAGCAACCCTTCTTTGCCAAGATCTCAAGACCTTTATGACCGATGTGTCCCATCCTTCTGTGCCATAGCTGTGTGAAGTCTATCTCGACTTCTCTGTGGTTATCATCCCCTGTCACTGCTACGTGAGCTTCTGACACTTTAGCTTTGCCCTGCAGGATGTACAGAGACTGTTTCCATAGTCCTTTCATGAACACTATACAGCCTTTGACCACCTTCAATACACCATCAGCCCCCTTGAATTCACATCCCTTATCCTCCAAAGTACCCATGGAGATCAGATTTCGAGATATCCCTGGCATGTATCTCACATCGTGCAAGATGAAGGTTGTACCATCTGGATTCTCAAACCTGATGGAGCCGATGCCTTTAACCTCTGTAATCGTGTTGTTTGCCATCTTTACTCTTCCACTTGTGTTCTCTTTGAACTCAATGAACAGCTCCTTCCTTGGAGTCATGTGGAAAGAGCAACCAGTGTCCATCACCCACTCATCTTGATCCGCTCTGTCTGTAGTCAGATTCACCTCTGCAACCAGCAACCCAATCAAATCCTTGGCATCATCTTGAGCAGATGCTGATTCACCTTTGTCTTGTGAGTGACCTCTGGCTTTGTTTCTTTCTAGCCACTTGTAGCATTGTTTCTTGAAGTGTCCCTCCTTCCCGCAGATCCAACATACTCTCTTGCCATCCTTTGACTTCGATCTTGACCTGTTCCTGTTTTTACCTGCACCAGAATGCGAGCTACTACCATTCCTACTATCCGTTCTACCCCTCACATAATTCCCTTCACCAAAATTCCTAGAACTAGCACTTTCTTTGTATTCCCTTTCCTTAGATCTAGCAGCGCTAACAACTTCCTCAGGCCTAATGGATTCTCTACCATATTTCAAGGTTTCTTTCAAGGAATCATACCTGGCTGGGAGAGCGTTGAGTAGCAGAATGGCTTGGACCTCCTCTGGGATCTCGATGCTGAGGCTGCTCAGCTCCGCGATCAGCTTCAGGAAGTCATCTACATTCTGGTCTATGGTTCTTGAGTCCTGCATCTTGTATGCGTAGACACTGAGCTGGGCATGGACTCGATTAGGCAGTGTCTTCGATGTGTAGAGCCTTTCAAGAGTGGCCCAGACTTGAGCTGCCGTCACGCACTTGTCGAGCTTGCGTAGTACTTGATCTGAGACGCACGTGAAGATGATGTTCATCGCTCTCTCGTCTCTTTCAGCTCGCGTCGGATCTTCAATGCCTTTGAGAACGGCTTTGAGTGGATCCGCTTCCCCTGCTTTGACTTGAATCGATGATTGAGCTTGTTCCGTCAATACATCCTTTAGACCTTGGACGCTAAGATTTGCCAGCATCCTCTTCTTCCAGATTCCGAAATCTCCGGTTCCATCAAACAAAGCAACTTCGATCCGATGAGTCGTCATCTTCGATGTAGCTTCGTCGATCTGCTTCAATCCGCGCCGTAACCTGGCGCTCTGATACCAATTTGTGAAGTTACTTCGCCTGAGCTTCTCCTATTAACTCCGATGTCACTTCACCTTAGCTTGAATCGCACTTGGAAGAGAAAAAAGAAGAAGTTACATAAAGTAAAGAAGACACCGATTTGTTCACCCAGAGTTCACACCCGCGAGGGTAGCTACGTCTCTGGGGCCGGAAAAGCCTCGGCGAGCAAATCCACTAACTCCGGCTAAACTCGCCGTAACACGTTCACAGAGTTTCTTGCTTCTCTCTCTCTAGCTTCTCTCTCTATCTTATCTTGATGTAACCGATTCGGATTAACATCTTAATAGAAGCTAAGGAACTAGATAAACAACACGCTTAACGGCCTGCTAATCTAGCACGTGTGATAACGCACACTTGACCAAAGAGAGAGTGACATCTGTAAACGCTAGTGGACTTTTGCATCAGGCTTGACTCGAACCGAGAACCTCTTGATGCGCCTTAGCTGAAACTCTTGATGCAGCTTCAATACTTGTGATCTTCGGCTATAACCTTCAGATCCCGCTAACCCTCCTCTCTGTCTCTCTCTTCTCCATAAACCCAGCTTCAACCTCTCCCTCTAAAACCCTAAAACCACCATTTCCGCCGTGACCTCCACATCTCCAACACTTTCAACTAAACCGACTGGAGATTCTAGCCGGAATTGTAACTGAATCCCTGATTCAGAAACTCTCTGTAGCGATTGAAACCCTTACCCAAAGATCGAAGCTTCTGTCAGAATCTCCGGTCTGATGTTCTTCGCGTTGAACTGTGACTGTTTTGCTGTTATCTGAACACGCCGTTGACAGTTGTAGCGGCAGGGCTATCGAAGTGGCTCGATATCTATAGTGTCTTCGATTCTGAACAATAGCAGAGGAGGGTATCTGAAGAATTTTCAGGTAATCCTTGGAGTGATGTTTATGGATCTTATAGGTTTTGTTCTTCAGTTAAAACATTTGGAAGTATAATTTCGACGTTCTATTGCAGCTTGTGTTTATGGCAACTCGTGAATTTGGTTTTAAAGTGAAAGTTTGGAGATTTTTGTTTTAGTATGTAACTGTGTATTGACGGAAGTATATTGGGGCCGATTGGTGTTAGGACTTTAGAGACTTTAGAGCACAGTATTTATTTATCCAATCAAACTTTTTTGACTGTATTATTTTTTTAAGTCTTTAAAGCCTAATAACTGTTTTTCTTCTTGGTTTTCAATATTTTTTTAAAGTCTAATTTCCGGAACTTTACAAATTTTAACAGTCTCTCTCCACATAAATAAATGAAGTTTTTTTTTAATTGTTTTCTTTTTTCCCCAAAACATTTAAAAAGTCTTTCCAAAATTATATTAAATTTATCATAAAAGTTTTTTTGACTAATTAATAGTTAACTTATTTTTCCAATCTTTTGAGATCCATTTTTCCTATATTCAATTAATTTTTATAATATATGACTAATTAGATTAAAAACTAATATAATTTCTTTTTTTATAAATTAATTTTAATCATAAATTTTTAAATACATATGATGATATATTTAAAATTTACCATTATAATTTATGTCACCTCCATAAATATATCACCACATATATTTAAATTCAATTTAATTTTATCTTTGAAAAAAAAATATCTAACAGTCACAACTTCTAGAGCTTTTGTTAAAAATCAAACTTTAAAAAAAAATTAAATATAGATGATGATATATTTAAAATTTACCATTATAATTTATGTCACCTCCATAAATATATCACCACATATATTTAAATTCAATTTAATTTTATCTTTGAAAAAAAAATATCTAACAGTCACAACTTCTACAACTTTTGTTAACAATCAAACTTTAAAAAAAATTAAAGTAACAGTGACAGTTTTTAAAGCCAAAATCTCTACAGTTAGAAGTCTACAGTGACAGTCTACAGTCACAGTCCTTACCAATCAGACCCATTTTTTATTGCAATGTACGAATTTGGTTACAGAAATTGGAGATTGGTTGTGCTGAGAATTATATCAATATAAGAAAGTTAAAGAATTAACAACATAAAAGATGATTATGTGAATCCAACTGGTCCGTATCTTAGGTTTAACCTCAGTTAACCGTTGGAATCAATAAACAACGTTTTCACTCTTAGATGTTAGTTGAATTTTGATTGTCTCTTGAAAGTTTCTAAGAAAAGCCTAACCTTGTTTAAAAGTAAAAGTCTTTTGATCGTTCTGTAGGAAAACCTCTTACTGAAGATTCACTGAAGGCGGAGCTTCCTTCAAAAGATCATTCTACAATTTCGTTCCATAGAAATTCCAGTATCCTGTGCAGAAAATAAGCCGTCTTTTCTTGGTGTGTTCTCGCCTTTCAGGGTTAGAATCTTAGAATCAGCCCTGCAAAAAAATATTGATAATGTCTTTTCAGTGTAAGAGATAAGAAAGAGTTTCAAATTTAATTGATCTCTTTTCTTTTGGTTTTGCTCACTTGACGAAAAACTTTTGTTTTCGCAGCCACATACAAGACGGGCAAGGAGTTATGGTGTCGTTGTTGAAAGAATAGGAGACCCAACAGCTTGGATGCTTTACTGCGAGTATGTCCAGGTAACATTCCATGTCACTGCAGAAGCATAAGTTTGAAATCATGTTTAGAGATCAATGATAAAGGAAATATATGATATTTTAAACTAAAAGAAACAAAACTTCTACAACTTTGATTAGTTTTTCTCACCTGAAGATGATTTCTTGCTAATAGCAGTGGATGGGTATAACAGAAGCTATTTTCTGAAGAAAATGTTTGTCTCCTGCACTCGCCAACCTTTTTAAAAAGGTTTCACATCCTTAAGGTATGTGATCATATTCGAAATAACCATTTTGTAAAAGCTTTAGGATATAGGTTTAGACTTTAGATGACATTGTTTGAGGTGATGTTTTCTATGAGACCACCTCATTGGTATTTATATTAGTTCGAATTAGGTTTCAAAATCGTGGTGATCATATATTCAGATTGACGCAAATCTTTAATTGCAATATTTATGCACCGAATTTAAAGGAAACAACAATATTTAACAAATTTGATTAGTGGATATATAGCGACTAATATATTTGTTATATTGTTAGGATATCGTTTTGAGTAACTACAATTAAATCGGATAGATTATTTGGTAACTGATTTTCGAATTATCTATAAATGTATTTAGAATCAGTCAAAGTATCTGCGAATATCCATATATTGAAGGATTTGATAGAAACTGTAATAATTTAACTCTTTTATTCGATGATTTAAAATTTGAATTGAATTTTGTGTAAAACCGATATAATGATAAACCATATGATTTAGTATAATTTGAATCTGGTTAAGAGACATTTGGTTTTGAACCGATAAATTTTGGATATGAATGATCCAATTAGTTTTTCAACTTGAAACTTTCCGATATGTTAAAACATATGATTGATGATGATGATGATGATGATGATGATTTTAGTTGTGAAACTTTCCGATATGTTAAAACATATGATTGATGATGATGATTAATCTCCAATAAACATATATAGGAAGATCGAGAAGACTAATCTACTTTTCCTATTTTCGATTCTTCTTCCACAAATTCCTTTTTTCCTGATCATGTATGATTTTTATTTTTTAATTTTTAGGTTTTTAAAGGTGGATCAAAGAAAATGGCATGTGGCGAGTTCATGTAAACTGAAACACGAAATGGACATGTAAGTTGTGTCATAATCGTATTAAACAGAAATGGTATGTGTGTTTCTATGTTAACTATTATGCTTAAATCGTATTATATGTGTACTATTAAATGTTTTCTAAAGAAATCGTATGAAATCTTTAATGAATATAAACCTGTTTGGAAACAGGTTTAACTTTAATGTGCATAGATGGGTCTCGAGTCATATGTATTTAATATGCCGAGTTAACTCAGTTGAATCGGTCCATTTCGTGAGAAATCTGTTTGGCAACAGGTTTTAGCAAGTTAGAATTGTTTTTTCTCCCTAAAATACCTTTAATGAATTAAATTTTTCTGAATAATAACCAATGACACAATCCGATCCGTAATATAAGATTTCTTTTTAAGTGTCAAAAAAAATGATCCTCTTTTAATAGTATAGATATTTCGATTGGATTTTGATATTATACACACTGGTCACAAATCACAATATTCACGTAATGTGGCTAATCAATTTCTTTTGCATTTAATATTTTTTTTACATAAAAATTACACTCAACAACACATCTATATAAACATTGGCTTTATCTTGAGTTAAGAGCATAACTCAAAACGACGTTAAAAACAAAACATTATAAAAACAAAACAAAAACAAAGTAAAAACGAACCCAAGAAACAAAAAAAAAGATGAAAAAAAAATGAATCATCATTCATCATCGAGGACCAGAGAGCTCAATGGCTTCGACGACAAGAGACGATTCTTGGATATAATCGGAGTAATACCTCACACGCGGCGAAGAACTCATCATCCCCGACGGCAACGGCGGTGGCAGCGACTCCGCCGCACCGTTCTGCGACGCTTCCCATCTCTCAGCCAAGCCGTCGCCTTCAAGCATCTTCATAACTTCGGACATTTTAGGTCGATAAGATGGATTGAATTGAGTGCAAAGAAGCGCAACTTGAACCATTTCTTCGAGCTCCACTCCGTCGAATTTGTCATTCAGATCTTTGTCTATTAATTGCTTTAGTTTCCCTTCTTGATGCAGCTTCTTCACCTGCCCATTTTTCACAATCTCGTTTCTCAGACCAATCAACCAAATCGAACCAAACCAAACCATGTTTTAAAGATAATGCTAATGAATTGGAAGCAAAACCTAGCTATAACCGAACCGAACCGAATCCAGACCAAGCACCAAAACATAACCAAACCGCAATTAAACCTAAACCGAATCCATATCATGGTTCAGTCTTCCTATGGTCTATGACTTGCAACCCATACTAAACCAAATATAAACCAAACCAAACTGTAAAACTGCATTTCAGTTATAAATAAGTAACTAGTAAAATTATGCTAATGAACTGTAACAAAAGCCTTATCTAAAACTGAACCGAATGCAAACAGAGTCTCAAGAACAAAAACAGAACCGAAATTTAACTTTTCTATCAAACAAGACTGAACCGAACCGAACCAGAATTGCCACCAATACCTCCAAGAAGTGAAGCAAGAGACGGAGTAAAAGAGACTTACCCAATCGAGCATAACGCCTTTCTGGTGTGAGGATCGGCCAAAATCAAGAGCTTTCTGACCAGTAATGAGCTCAAGGAGAAGTATACCAAAGCCAAAGACATCGGTCTTCTCAGAGGACTGACCAGTGGATAAGTACTCAGGTGCAATGTGGCCTACGGTTCCACGGACCGCGGTTGTGACATGCGAGTCTCTATGGTCTAGAAGCTTGGCTAACCCGAAATCCCCAACAACTGCCTCAAAGTCTTCATCCAATAGAATGTTAGCTGCTTTCACGTCTCGGTGTATAATCTTCGGGTCACATTGCTCATGGAGATACACTAACCCCCTCGCTGTACCAACCGCTATCTTCTTCCTTCTCGACCAGTCTAGTGCCGGTTCTCCTCGGATATAATCTAACAGAAATTGCAGCAAGATTGAACCATAAAGAATCTTGCTAAAGATCACAAGAATGAAATCAAAAAGGATCTTCGTTCTTGAAACTGCATTACCTTGTAAGCGTGACGCGACGCTCCCATTAGGCATGTAAGGGTAGACCAAGATTCTCTCGTTGTTGCTACTACAGAAACCGCGGAGCCTGAGGAGATTGCGATGAAGAGCCAAACTTATAGTCTCTACTTCTGTCTGGAACTGGACTTCTCCTCCCGCAATGTTACAGTCTTTGAGACGTTTAACAGCCACCAAGGTTCCGTCGCCTAGGTGCCCTTTGTACACAATCCCGTATCCGCCTCTTCCTAGAATGTTCTTGGAGTTGAAATGATTTGTCGCGGATCTAAGCTCTTTGAATGTGTACCTCTTCAAGTGTCCTAAGCTCACCTCTGGATCGTATTGTTCTGCAAAATTATCCATCATCAAGATGGAACTGTTGGTTTTTTCCGAGCCACAAGATGATGCAAAGTCGAGGAATTTTCAAGATACTAACCATTGACATCGAAAAATATCTGCTTGTTACGCCGATAT
This sequence comes from Alliaria petiolata, assembly GCA_020283515.1. Lineage (NCBI taxonomy): Eukaryota > Viridiplantae > Streptophyta > Magnoliopsida > Brassicales > Brassicaceae > Alliaria > Alliaria petiolata. The sequence goes on from JAHZTW010000001.1 coordinate 86,482,986, forward strand.
CTCCACCAAAGAAACATTCCGCTTGTAAATATAACGAAAAACGCTGCGCTGAAGCTCGCTGCAAATGCAAGAGCTACGTGATGGCCATTGGTATGCGTTCCTGATTCATCTAAAACAGAACAAAATACACAGCCAGAGAAGTAAGCGATAAGACCATTGACGTAGGTGTAGAATAGGGACACATGAGAAGAACACGGCTAATACCTGATGGAACATCTTGTGGAAGCGTGAGAGGCTCGGGGAAGACAGCAGAACAGTTTGAAACAGCTTTTGGCCCACAGATTAACGCGTTTCCGATTACCCTTGATTCCAAGAAACAATACAAATGAAATGGTGAGTCTTAGTTTCGCTTCAATGGGAAGATAAGTTCTTGGATAGGTCTAGTAAAGCTTACTTGAAAGTTCTGGCAGACACTTTTGGCAGCGAACCGCTAAGATTGTTATACGAAATGTCTCTGCACATTAAGAATCAATAATTTGGGTCAATGTTCTCCAGAACGTATTTTGTTCGACTATGGGAACAATAGAAATCAGAGTTTGGAGACGTACACTAGAGTGAGTCCCTCGATCTTGGATAGAGACTCAGGGCAAGTTCCTAAAAGACTGTTATTGTTTAACCGCCTGAAAAACCAAAATGAACAAGGAGGGAACAACAAAACACTGAGAGTTGTTCATAAACATGCAACAACGAAACCAGTGTGAATCCCAACACTCACAGGTAATTCAAGCTCTTGAGTTCTCCAAGCGAGGCCGGTATCTCCCCGGTGAATGAGTTGTTGGAAAGATCGAGTGTCTGAAGATTCTCCAACCTCCCGATCGTATCAGGAATTGGACCAGAGATTGCATTGTTTTGCAACAACCTAAACCACAAACCTTAAGCTTAATAAGAACAGTCGAGAAAGCTACAGGGGAAGAATCAAAAACATAGCAAAGAAGACTATAACAACTTACACAGATTGAAGATAACTGAGGTTCCCGATTCTAGGAGACAATGTACCAGACAAGCTTTGGCTAGGAAGTCCTCTGTTTCATTAAGCAGACAAAGACAAGTCTCAGAGATGTCTATTTTGGTTTCTTTGCCTTGTGCAATAGAGAGAGAGAAGAGAACACTCACAGCGTAGAGACATAACCATCAGTGCAAGTGACCATTCTCCAGCTACAAGGATCAACTGAATTCACATCCCAGTTCTCAAGAACATTGTACGGATCGTTCAACTCGTTCTTTATAGCAACCAAAGCCGTAACTGCTCATTTCAGACCAAACAAAAAAGAAGAAAATTCAGATTGAGAGAACAAATCTAGCTTCAAACTCCTTAAGAATTCTCTTCCCCCTTAAAATGGTGCATTTTTTTCGAAATTGAAAAAGAAAAATCCCAAAACATCTTTCATCCAAGTAAAATCTTAAAAGTATCTGCAAGAAATTTCCACAGAGAGAGAAGTAATAAACTTGAGCTGGGATTGGATAGTTTAGATATGGTTCTAGTGAGCATTTATAGCTGTTCTTTATTATCCAATAAATACAAAAGGAACCCAATCCACACAAAAACATTCACCAGAATTTTCGCAACAAAGAAGATAATTGCTCAGAGAAATTCTCCAATCTGGAATCTTGTGTTTGGGCAAAAGAAAGAAAAAAAATGCATTTTTTTCAGAAATTTAGATGGCTCCAAGAAGAAGAAAGAAGACTGACCTTCATAATTTACACCAGTAGGAGAAAGTGTAGCAGTAGAGACATCAAGGAACCATGCCAAAACCAGAAACCCTAATCTCCAGAGCACCAATCTCACACCTTCCATGGCAATATCCCCTCTTAAAGCAATCAACTTTTGTAAGGAGAAAAAAGATTCAGATAACACATCAACTCATTTTTCTCTCTCTCTCCCAAATGTGAAAGCCTTTGCCTTTTGTCTCTCTCCCCCTTTCTGTTTTCTTCTTCCCCTGTCTTTTTCAGACACAGGAGCGCTACTTTGAGCAATCTTTTTCCCAGCAATGGACCTCTTTTCTTTCTAATTCAAATCAAATGGAGTAAAAGGAGAAGAAGACCCAAATAGAAAAAAACGACGCCTTGTAATAATATACCCAGCTTAGAAAGAGAATATTTGGATGAAGCATTAAGAGAATAAGTGCTAAACGAGCAGTGATGATGAACACCAAAGAAGAGAGAGTTAGAGAGAGAGAAAGACTATAAAAGTATGAAGAGAATTTTCCCGAGAAACCAAGCAAACAAAACCACCAAAATGCTCTGAAAGTCTGAGAAATTTTCCTAGAGATCTGAGAAAAGGAATGCACAAAAGCTATTGAGTGTGATACTGCCTATTGGTTTTAATTATTAAATCGTTTTTTTTTTTTACTTGGGTAATTATTGAATAGTTAATCTCTCTACAACATTCTAATTTTCAAGTGCTTTCCTTCTAATTCCACAACACTACAGTATTACCAAATCACCTCATCTCATCTCTTTTGCCTTCTCATTCAAACCAACCAGAAGAAAGAAAAAAAAAAGGAATTGAAAAATCATCAAAGAAGGGACCAAACAAGCAAAATCCAAAATGAAAATGCCAAAACATCCACACACACACACAGAAAGATACTGACAGAATAACAAGAAAAGAAGAGACACTCTGTTTTTCTCCCCCTTTTAAAGTTTTTTTTTTAATTTAGGCTCTTTTTGAAAGTTTAATTAGTAGGAGTAAAAAAATAGTGTAATTTATGTTTCATGATTTCAGTTTGAATTCTTTTGTTTTTTGCTTTCGGACAGATATTTTCAAGGAAACACTTTAATATACAAAAATATGATTGGACTGAAAGGATGGGTCAGAGAGAAAGATAAAAGGAAAAACATATATAAGAACAAAGGACCTCTCTTATTGTTATTTTATTTGATTTTTTTCTTGCTTTTTAGAAAAGTTACAGAGCAAAAAAGAAGTCCTTTTTGTTGGGCAGATCACGTTCATGGCCTGTCTCCCATCTTGTTGGCTTTTTCGAGCTTCAATTATTTTATGCCTTTTTCAGTTTTTTTTTTTTTTTTTCTAAAGTCCCTTTTTCAGTTTTTGTCACACAAAGAATATAATATATATTTTTAAAAAGATAATCTCCTTTAAGACTACGTATTAGCATCATAAAAAGATAATCTCCTTTACGACTTATAATTAGCATCATATACGAACTTTTTTTTTTTTTTTTAAACTTTATATACGAACTTAGTTTACACATTGTTTCGGTTAATCAGGATAGATTTTGCTCCAAAATCTAGACTAATATCTGAAGCTGGTAGAAGAAATAAATTCTTAACAATTTTCGTAGATAGTAAAACTTGTTTTATTTGAACAAAAAAAAGAAAGTAAAACTTGTTTTCTGAGTTGACAAAAAAAAGAAAGTAAAACTTGTTTTCTGATTTAGGACTACGCGTTCTTATTTATTTACACAAATTTTGTTTCGAGTTTTAATGGACATAAACCAATAGTTACCATCATGTGTTTTTTAGTCACATAAAATGTAAAATAGAACAAAAATTTTGCAAAAAAAAAAAAATACATTACTAAATCAGCCAATTGGTAAATTTGCATAGCGCACAAACCATATATTACCCGTGTGTGCTTTTAATCACACAAGATTACAAAAGAAAAGTTGCATTACTAAATCAGCCAATTGGTAGCATATACAACAAACTGTGGTATCATGTCCTCTAAAAACATTAAATTATTACCAGTTGTTTTTACTGGTTATTTATTTATTACCAGTTAAGAATTACTGCTTAAAAATTATTTTCAGTGTTTATATTAAAAAAAAAAATCCAGAAGTATTTGGGTAGGTGGGTTTACTAACTAATCTCTCTCTCCCTCCTAATTCCTAACTAATCTACGTTTTCATTTTATTCCACTGTCTTTTTTCTAATTCTTGTAAAATGGATTAATAATATATTCTTCCTGCGAAGAAAAACGAGTAATGTATTCACGTGGATATAAGGATTTTTATTTGATTTAAGGTTTTGTTTTTGGCAATACCGTATGTTGTTTTTAGAGTTCATAGGATGGCAAAAAAACAAAATATATATCCAAGAGAAGAAATAAAGAAAACAAATTTTGAAAAAAGGAGTAAAGTTTTTATTGTCTTCCGACAAGATAAATATAATCGTATATGTTAAGGATAGAGATACACATGTACTAACGTGTAAAGTAGTTAAACATGTCACAAATACTCAAACAAACTACATGGATATCCCTTTTGCGTCGATGTTAGGAGTTTACACACACAAGCAAAATACTCAAACAATCTTTGACTATATGGTAAGAGTGACTCGGCCTATTTTATTTCACTTAACACAGTGATGTGATGTGGCTCAACAGTTCACCGAGTAACAAATTTCCAGATTGAATAATTCAGTCTACCAACCCTTTTTTTTTTCCATCTAAAGTTTATTACCGACATGAAATACAAGGTATGATAAATGCAGAAAAAAAAAAAATACACTCGAAAACAAAAGAAAACGCGGAGAAAAGTAATAGCCACGGTATTATAAGTTCACAAGACGCTGCCAAATCAGGGAACACCGCGAAGAAGAAAACTAAATACGACGATTAACATAAACAAGAAACTACGAACATGAATCTAATTTCCTACCCACCTAATCTTCACCCTAAAGAGTCTAAAACACGAACTTTTGCATCCCCACAAGATGTTAGCCTTACTAAGAACGGAATATGAAAGACCATAGGAGAAAACTGCTTATTAAACTACACTAAGAGGCGATAGAAAGAGGACTACCAAAGATTCACCGAAATAAGATAAAGCTAATCGAAGAATACCCAACCAGACAAACGCCTACGAACACACCTTCCCAAGACAACGAGTGCAAAATCAAACTCCTAATTAGCGATAGACCAAACAAAAACTAAAGGCAGAAAAACCAAACCCTAAAAAGATTCATCTTGACAAATTGAGGAAAAATCCCGGATTGAAGTCACCGGCCTGACCAACCCAACAGAGAAAGAAAAAATCATCTTTCGTCAAAAAAGGAACGAAGACCAGCAAAGAGAGAAAATAGATAGATCTGAAAAATAAACCAAAACATCAACCGCTGCGACTGGAAAAAACCGAAGCCGGCCTCAGCCAGCCTCCGCTCTGGAAACCACCCCTCTCTAAAAGGAGACAAGATTTGACGGGAACTTGCACTTCCAAAAACTTCCTACAAATATCCACAAACAACAACAAACGAAAACCACAACTTCAACGCTATGTAAGCCACCGGCAGATCGGAGACAAATTTGAAAAAAAAAAAAAAGAGATGCGAATTTAGAGAGAGAATGTGAGATGCGTTGAATTCAGTCTACCAACCCATATGAGGTAATCCTATATGAAATGCTTTGTTTACTTCATAGTTCACACCTTATATATGGATTTAAGAACTACACTTCAGATAAGAACACAAATTTTATTAGCAAATAACTCTCTCGTTATTAAGCAGCAATCGGTGATCTCCTCATAGATTATTATTGTTTTCCTATAACTATCTCGATCCCTTCATCCGTACGTCTGCTCTTACTTCTCCAAATACTCACATGGCTTTGTTGCTAAGATAAGCGTCAGAAAATTTTCAAGAAGACAATAAATTGACTATCGTCTCGAGATTTTTTAACCGTGCATGGTGTGGTGCATGTTAAGTTTGCTCTCTAGATATCGAATCGTACCTTCATTTGCTTGTATCGTGACCATGTATTTCGGGAAACCCAAAATTCATCCCACGCAGTATAATTGATTTCTAAAAGTCTCAATGTTGATAGTGCCCTAATTTAACTACTTATATCAATGTTTTTAAAACCGGATCGGATCAGCGGTCGGACCGGATTCAACCACGAACCGGATCAATTTTTGGATTGGGTTAATAATAAAAACCACAGATAGTTGGACCGGCTAAAAAACCGGATCGAACCGACTAAAATCTGGAAACCGGCGAAGCATTGAAGCAAATTGAATCTGGTTTAATAATTTGAGAGTATTTTAAAAAAAAAATTAAATGGAAAAATCTTTTTTAATTTTTTTCAAACATTATAATTATTGAAGTGTGATATTCATATAATCGATTATATTGGTATTTTAAATATCATAGTTATATTCATAGAAAACAATATAAGACTGCTGTAAAAAAATTAAAAATATAAAACCATATAAGATATGTTTTATAATATTATTCTTAACATATCATCAACTCCAACCAATCTAAATTGACTTCGGCATATTGATCCATGATCCAAAAGCTTTTCCGGTTTAATCACTGATCCAGTTTTAAAAACATTGACTTATATAAATAATTATTTGCTATAGGCAATACAAATCTGAATTCCACTAAACAATATGCTAATTATAAAACTAGCTCCATGCCTCCGGCCACGTATATAATATGATTAAACTACGATGGTTGTTCACATTATTTGCTAAATGAACTCTAATGATTCGAGTGGTTAGGTGGTATGACTTGAATGGCTTTGCCAATATACAAGCAAATAAGACGAAAATGTATTTGATTAAATTGATCACGGATAATTAAATATACCTCGAATTGTGTATACCCAAAACCCGAGAAGGTTAGGAGGTATATTTGTCGCATTGGGAAAACTCAAATATTCTCTTTATTAATTTAACAATAAACAGAATAAAATGCAACTTTGTTTATTATATTTATGTTTCATTCTCTCTAGACCAATCACACAAATACTTGTGAACTTGTGATTCTAGAGATGGAACTCTCTGTATAGAATTAACAGAAATAAACATATCTAGAAAACTGAATTACAAATTAGACGTCGAATATCGAAAACTAAATTACGGAGCCAAAAAGTGTAGCATGTTGAAGAAACTAGAGAATATTTTTTTGGGGTGAGTTAAGAGCTTGATTGGTTCTCTCGCAAGCATCCGCAAACGCAGCTTTTGCGGATGGTAGCAGTTGTTGGCGTTTGACAACAATCACACAAAACGTTTTCTACCGCTTCAAACTGTTTTGTGTCGCTCAAAATTAAAAGCTCATTCCAGCTAGCGTTTGCGGTTGCGGGCGATTGCGGATGGATAATTAAAAAAAATAAAAATTGAAAAAAAACAAAATTTATTTAAAATTAGGATATATATAAGAAACTTTAAAAAGTAAGATTTGAATATTATAATTACAAATAAATAAATAAATTTGACATTTTTAACTAATATTCATTAACAATCTTTCATAATTTTACATGTATAAGATCTATAAACTCTAATTATTTTGATAAATTTTCTCTTCATCACTAATGTATATATAACAACTAAAATTCTTTTCATCTAACATCTCCATACACAAAAAAAAAAAAACAATTTCTCTATTAAAATAGTAACTTTCATCCAAACTTAAAAAATTGAGAAATAAAAATAATAGTTTTTATAATTAATTATCTTTAAATAATATTTTCATAGTTTTTTATAATAATATGGTTTTTAATATTTTTTATAGTTATAAAATTTGTTTTTATTGTTAATTTATTGTTTAACCGCTATTACACCCGCAAGTTAACCAGTCGTAAATATCCCGCAAATGCACCCGTTTCTAATCGCTGTGCCAGTCGTACAACCCACATAATAATGCTGTTAACCGCAATCGCCCGCTTACGCAAACTCCCGCAACTGCAACCGCAACCGCAACAACTGCGGTTAAACCAGTGAGGCCCTAAGTGGTTTGCTTTATGTTTCAGCTCGCCGAGGGAAAAGAACTACAAAGGTTAGATATGAGCCTAGTGGGCCTATTGGGCCTAGTGGACCCGAGTTCTACCTTATCATTTTGTCACTCTTCTCACACATCACACAGTCCTATCAAAAGAGACAAAGATGGTCCCTTCTGATTGATATATCAAATTGAATTTATGATTGGTATATCAAAATAAATTTCCCAGCTTCACCACCAATATCTTTAAGAACTTTTTTTACTGTCAGGGTATCAGAGAAATCGTATGATATATATACTATACTTTTCGTTTTAAGGATATGAAACAGATGTACCTTTACTACACACTTTAGATAGTGATCTAACAACGTTGTGATTGGGACTATTACAAGTCGAGAAGATGATGAGAATCAAAAGAGAAAATACCAAGTAAAAAAGAAAAGAGTAAGAAGATACTTGTTTATTGTTGTGAATACAGCAAGAAACTTAAGAAGTGAAACATAATCCAACCACGAGTCTCAACACAAACCAGAAGGAGCATTTGAAGTTACCGATAAGAGTAAAAAAGGCTTATGCAGCCGCTGTGATGTACTCGATTGCTTCCTTGCAGATACCTGTCATTGTTGCTTCAGGACCATACACCTTGAATCAAGCGGACAAGCAAAAACAGTCAGAATCGGTTTAAGCATGAATGTGTTTTGAGTTGATTGATTGTGTATATATATATATATACCTCGATGGGGACACCGATTTCATCTCCAAGTGATCTCATTTTAGCAAGTCCCTTTTGGTAGTTTGGTCCTCCTCTCCTCACAAATATATTCATCCTTGCTGCTTTCAGCTTTGCTTCCTGTTCAAAACCTAAAAAAAAAAATGTTTTATTAATTTTTTTTTTTTTTTTAGTTATTTATACTCTCTTCTTGCTTACCTTTTCCTTGAGAGCTCGGATTATGCCATTGAAGGTAGCAGCAACATCGGTGAAGTTAGCAATTCCACCTCCGATCACCAGAGCTCTGCTTTTTCCATCCGGGTTCGCTGTAGCACACTGCGTAGTCGGCAAGTTCGTGTATTTTTATAGTCAGAAGTGTCTTTATGTTTTGGTTGGTTTCATATGTTTTTATGTGGAAGGAGAAAACAAGAAAAAAAAAGCTTCTTACATCGATGACGACTCTAGCGTACTGTAAAACTTCGTCTTCTTTGGGTGCTCCACTGTATTCAGCATAATTTCCAAGCTCAGATGCATACCCAAGATCTCCAACCTGGATAACATTTTACAAGACACCTCAGAGGCTAAGGCTTGTAAGGAGAAAAAAATGGAGTTGGTTAAGTGGGTATGTGTTTTTCATATAGAAACATACGGTATCGGCGTAGATGACACTTGCACCTCCTCCAGCTACCATGGTCCAAATCCTTCCCTTGGGGTTCAGAACGGTGAACTTCAAAGACGCACTTGTCTGCATATACAAAAGGTTCATCAGACTCTCACAGAAGCTTTTGTTTCCCAAACCGCAGGCGCCAAAGATTGGTAATGATACCTTCTCATCTAGACCGTGGATGAAGCTCTCTGTGGGGCTCATCACTCTTCCAAATGGCATAGGGAATTCAATGTCTCCCCACCTGAAAATTGTGAGAGGTGAAGCATATCACTTGAATACAGCAGCAGGAATGTTTATCATGCCTCCGTGAAGCTCTTAACCTCGAACAGTTGAATAAAGTGTAAAGTGTAGAGTCAAACTTACTTCTTAAAGTTTTTGAAAGCAGCGGTGTCATCAAGCTCACCCCTCATATCCAGAGGATAAGGTTTTCCATCAACCAGAGCGAAAGGATTCATCTCCAAGAAAGTGAAATCAAGATCTAGAGCCCAAGAAACAAAGAAGAGGATAAAAAAAAGCTTCAGATGCTGGTTCAGATTTCGTCATTGTGAATCAGCTTTGACTTGTGTGTAGAATTAGTGACCTTTGGCATACCTTGGAATAGTGTAAAAATAACTTGGATGAAATCTTCAAGTTCCCCTTTGATCTGTACATGGAAATTTTTGAAGTCCAAATTCGGTAATATGTTCAATGAAGATTTCAGTTCTCATTGATATTCAGCTTCACTATACCTCTAGAGGAAGAGTTGCAACAAGAGGTGCACATATGTCAGCTGTCAGGGAGGAACCCGTCGGTACAGATATGGTCTTGACCTGTAGAAAGTGGAGTCTCGACTCAATCTTCAGCTTTTACGGTAAGAAGATAGACACTCGGAAGTAAATGAAAAAGCATCCAAAATACCTTGTCCCAGTTCTCCTCGATGTCAATTCCTCCGCACTCTGAAAAGCTTATGCTGCAGCCAAGTCTATCCGAGACGATATTAAGATAGAACTCCTCATTGTGTGGGACAAACGGTTCAACGATGAATGTTGTTATGGGTCCTTTGCATCCACTCATCTCTACCTGTAGATGATAGAAAGACAAAGCTAAACTAGATGTACAGGGAAGGAAACAACAAACAAGGTAAGAAAAGATGGTCTCAGATCATTTAGCTGAAGTTCAAGTCAACAAGTTTACCTCTTTTCCCAAGCGCTCTTTCACAAAAGTTGCAACGTCGGCGAAATCTAAGTTCAAGGCAACCAAACCACTTTTGCCACGCTTCCCAAACAACATGTCAGGTTTCACCACCAGCTTCTCGGATGAGAGCCAAGGTTCCTTCTCTACTAGCTCATTCAGATCAGTCTCTTGGTTAATCTACACATATATCAATGAACATGTCACATAAAGCGTTAACACAACAGAAGAGGTAAGAGCACTATTCAATTTCAGAACTGTAAACAGAACAACATCAAACTATGTAGCTGGAAAGAGTCATGGCCAAAATGTGCTTATGCAGTCATCATAGACAATGATTTGGATTAAGATATACATGCTAGATCAAGCAAAAGCAAATATCTTTTGAGATCTCTGAAACTTATCCAACCAATGTTGCAGGTTCTTCACTGGAAACAGTTTTTTTTTTTAACAAAATGTTGCAGCGTTTAGCATTACGAAGAGACACTTTCTTAATCTAAGAAGAAATAAATAAGCAGCAAACAAACAAACAAACAAACAAACAAAAAAAGGAATCTTCTGGGTTTCAAACAACTGATTCATGACGGAGAAACCGATGCAGTAAACAGACGTAATTTCCTGGGAAAATTCGATCTGACCTGAACGGATCTGATAGGCAACTCTTTACCAGAAAGCCTTTTGAAGTGCTCCTTCACCAGTCTCTTGGAGTCGTACTCTCTGATCTTCTTGCGAGCCATTTCTCAGACCGAAGCTAGAGAAACAACAAGACGAGATAAAAAAAAATCGATAAATCTCACAGATCGAGCCCAGTGAACACACACAAAATCGGTTTCGCGATCAGATCGCAAACAATTCGACTAGAGGATCCCGCAATCAAACAGCAAAAATCTTTAAATCCGAGCCTTATGACGATTCCGAAACACTGACGAATTCGACTGGATCAAACAGATTAAACTTGGGAGACAATGTGGAACATCATATCGACCACAATGGCACACGAGAGATAGAGAGAGAGAGGTTTCAACAAATTTACTCTACGGAATATAATTCGACATGAGCAGAGAGCTAGATTTCGAAGGAGAAGATTCACAAATTGGATACGGATCAGAGAAGGATGAAGAAGAAGAAATCGATGAAAATGGCGGATCTTACCGTTGAGAGTGAAAGGAGAGGAGAAAGGAAGGAGGTAGCTACAGCTTCGGTAGTTAGCCAACAAAATCGACACCTCTTTGCTCAGGACCGTATTTATATTTGAACATATAATCGTTTTATTTTTTCCTTTGCTTTATTTCTTTAATTTTTTTCTAAAAACTTAAAAAATATTTTTTTTTTTTTACGATAACCTTGGGAATTTCAGGTCTTCGATTCATAATCTCCTCCAATATTCGGAATCAGTTTTTAAATAATCCGATTTAAAGATTAATCTTGTATCTCAAAAAAAATTTAAATTTGGAGCACAAATAAACCAATCCCTGTAAACCACCACTTCTTTTATAAAAATACATTATTGATAGTGTATTCATGAATAATAACATAAATACACTTGCTACATCTAATTTGATTTTTTTTTTACTGCAGAAGTAAAATGTATATGGCTCATTGGATCTACAAGTTTTTGTTTTTTTATCTGTAGCAATTTTTTAAAATGATAAAAATAGTTGTAAAACCTTTGGAGTTACTCTTCCTATATTATTCCATCAAGAAGCTGGTGAACGTGTTGTTTTGTTCGTCCATAAAAGCTACCTAACTTGTAAGCCAACGTTTCAACTCCCAACCATTTTGATTTTTCATTTTTCTATCCAATATTTTTGTATCAGTTTCCATTAGTTAATACGACAGACAAAGACATATTTCCACTAGGTTCAGATTAATTTTTGGTACTTTATTAAAATTCTAATAAAAATAAATTTTTATCTTAAAAACTTGCATTTAAAAAAGTATTAACTCCGATCCGTTCAGCTTAGATTCCAAGTAAATACAGATCTTATGCATTACTGATTTTACTTTAGTTTTCTTGAGGAATGAAAGACTCTTAACAAGAAAGATGATGCTGACTTTGACCACTGTCAAAGTATGAGAAAAAATGTTAACATATCACTTCTGTTTTTTTTATAAAAATGTTAACATATCACTTCTCTGTTACCACCACATCATTTGCGATAGAGGCAGCATCCATAAACACATGAACAAGAAGCATACTGCAGGAAGGCAAAATTATAGATCACGCCTCCGTAAATTAATCTCAATATCAAATTTCAAGATCGGTAAAGTAGAATTCTGTGTATTCCCATAAGCAATTGTGCATTACATGTATTAATTAAGAGAATTCCATCCAGTTTCTTAAACAGCCAAGATATGAAGATGATACGCAGTAATTACATATTGATATGCAATAACGTTAATGCGCTAAATTGTAATCTCCAAATTCATTCACAAAGCTTTAGGCACATGCCAGCACGAGAGAATGCAATTAGACAAACAATAACATCCTTTTTAATATTTTCTTAATGACTAATAAAACGATTACAAAACTTCATAAAATTCAAACTTTACTAGAAAACAGATCCACCCTTGATCTCCCCCCGAGAGCTTACACATCTTATTCTTCTTGTATCATAAGCCTCTGCAAAGCAATCTGAAGTTCTTGCTCGTTACTACCTCCTGCTTGTAACGCAAGCCTCTGCATGGCAATCTCAAGTTCTTGCTCGACTTTAGGTTGAATCACATTCACATGCTCACGCTTAACCGCAAGCTTCTTATCGCCCATCAAAATCCTGTGCAGAGCAGCACATGCAATATCTGTCACTGATGGATCTTGGTAAGCACAGAATCCAAACCCCTTTGCCTTTCCTGTTGCCTTGTCTTTGACCAAATTGAAAAGTCTCAGGGGACCAAAACACTCCAAGAGCTCTCTGATCTTTGTCTCTGTGAAGCAATCCGGATGCCCACACACAAAGATACGGTCCGGATCCTCAAGCCCAGCACTATTTCTCCGAGACATATTCCTCTCTGCTTCAAGATTAGTCTCCTCTTTGGACAGGAATCAAGAGAAGAGAGGATTAGGGTTTTTGTGGGAAGAAGAACTTTTCGATAGACTTGGAGTACGTGTAATATAGTTTCTTTACAAGAAATCAGCTCTATTTATAAAACATAGCATCGACACAAAAAGTAAATAATCATATAGAAAAAAGGAAATAATCATATAAAAAGGGAAAAACCATTAAAAGTACCTATTAAAGACAGCAAACAGATGTACGTGAGAGGCACCTGTTGAACAACAAAGAAACGGATCAAAATTCCCAAATTTGAAGGATGAATTTTCCGTTACCGATGTAACATTAATCCGTTTTGATTTGATTCTTTTTATACAACTCTGGTTATGTCCGGTTCCTATTATATCCCTCGAATTATGTTAGCGGCGTATTTGACATCTTTTGGGGTTTTCAGATTCTCAACAAAAATGCTACCAAACTAAAAATTTGTGTATGATTTTGGAAAAAAAAAATAATAATAATAAATTGAAATACAACTAAACAAAGATGACTCGAAGATGATATGCAAGTTTGAAACTAATCTCGGTTTCATACCAAATACAATAGCTCTATACCATTCTATTGCATCTAAAGTGCATGTAGAGGAAAAAACGGATCAAACTGGATCCAAGAAGAAGCCTAGGTTGATATATAACATATAGACTCTTTCCATCAGTAGATTCTCATGTCTATCAATGGAAACACAATGGTACGCCCTACTAGTCCAAGAGGAGGATATCAACTACTATTACCATCAAAACAAGTCGTACATATATTACTTGAAGATTGAATGAAAGACATTCTTCTAGTCTCGTGCCATATAGGTAGTAAATTGAATAGATGGTTAAGAATCGAATGACATCCAAAAACAGATTTCTCCGGTCATGTTTCCTGTTTTCTGTTTCCTTCTTCTCCATCTATTCTCTGTTTTTGGGGGGAAAAGAGATACCTACATTGTGCATATGATTATGAACCATATGCCAATGTTTTTTGAGAACAAACTCTCAATGGTATGAATCTTCTCCCCAATCAATCTCCTCCAGCTCAGCCAAAAAAACTTTACTCCAACAACAACGCCGTGAAAGGCTTCGCCACTCGATTAACCTCCGAAGAGGTTGAAGCTCTGCTCCTTCAACCTGGAGTCACCTCAGTCGCTCCCGAGCTTTGTTACAAAGTTGCAGACAAACATAGGTGATGATAAAAGTTGTTTCATGTTTGCTTCAGTTTTCTTATTGTTGTGGTAACATAATCATGTGTAACATGTTAATTCATGCATTCTATTTCTACCATATACCGGAGGGCATCCCATATATCAAGTATTTTATGAAAAATCATTAAGTTTGTTACTGAATTTAGTGAAATCTTTATTTATAACTTCTCAATCATTACATTATAATTATTGTATATTATAAAATATGAAGAATTAAAAAAATTAATCAAAAAACAAAATATAAACAAAATATAAACAAAATATAAGCAAAATATAAGCAAAATATAAGCAAAAAAATAAGTTCAAATTTAAGAAATTAAAACAAACACAACACAATTGATTGTTAATTACAATCTACAGCAAATAAGTAAAATGGGTTTGGCACAAGCTTCAAGCAATTCAATGGCAACACAACTTAGAAGAAGTAAACACAAAAAAAGAAAGAAGAAGAAGTTAACTACTGACCAAAAATGTCTTCTACCGCCAACAAAACCACCGCAATGTCGTCTGCTCTAGGCAAGGGTCCCTTTGAATCGTCTGCTCGCTCTGGCATTTGTGACCAATTACATAAGCTAGCGCCTAGCAGTCCAAGATTAAAGATCATGTAGAAGAGAATGAAGGCCCTCTCTCTTGCATTATAATGGTGAGAGCAACATGTACATTACGACCGTTGTATATCATGTACATGTACAGTCCAATAATTATTACCATGTATATCACCATAACCCGTTGTTTAGAGCAACATGTACATTACGACCGTCAGTCTCTTAAACTAACAGCAAAAATTGTTTAATGTGAGATCGTGTACAAATATAAGTTACTAACGAGGAGAAGCTTCGTGCATCGGACCCAAAAGTAGTTGTAGTTCCGATCTTTCTCCAATATGATAATTTTAATACAAGGAAAGCAAGAAAGATTATTACAAGGAAAATTATTACCTAGATGATTAAAATCATAGATGATATTGATACTGATACACCGTCTAATCTCACCTGACTGACCCTGCGCAGACGACATAGATGCAACATACTGAAAATTCTATATCCTTGAATAGTCTTATGCAATAAGCTGGCAAAAAATTCATAAGGAACTGTAAGACACCACAAATAAAATCAGCCAAGTCAAGTATATTTCCAAGCAATTCTCTTGGGATCATTAACTAGGAGATAAGTTGACTTGTCAAGGAAGGCAACAATAGGAATGACATCGAAAAATCCAGTGTAACGTGTTAATTCATGTTTTGCTTCAGTTTTCTTATTGTTGTGGTAACATAATCATATGTAACATGTTAATTCATGCATTCTATTTCTACTATATACTGGAGGGCATCTCATATATCAAGTATTTAATGAAAAATCATTAAGTTTGTTACTGAATTTAATGATTAAGTTTGTTACTGAATTTAATGACACCTTTATTTATAACTACTCAATCAATAATTATTGTATATTATAAAATATGAAGAATTAAAAGAATTAACCAAAAAAGCAAAATATATGTAAAACATTAACAAAATATAAGCAAAAAATAATAAAAATATAAGTTCAAATCTAAGAAATTAAAACAAACAATATTTACTTGATACACTCACAGAAGGTCGATTCCAAAGGCTAGACAACATCTTTATTTCTTTATTTATATGTGAACTGAGATTTATTTATTGATACAAACATGGATGTGGATTGTACAACAAAAGACCAAATGTCGTGTGTGAATGGCAAACAACAATTGGTGTTGGAGGAGAGCAATTGTCTCATATCTTTGAGTTTAGACCGGTCTGAGTAAGCCGTTGCCTTAGAACTCTTCTCATAACCTTATTTGTGGCCTTCCTCGCCTCCTCGGTAAAGAAGGTAGAGTCACAACAGATGACACCTGCAGAGGGAAAACAAATAACATTGGTAGTGGTTGGATTTTGCTTGTGAACACACAGCTTTCTTGTGTACTTGTGTTGTGTTTCGGTTATACCTTGAACAAATGGATTAAGCTTCTTTTGTATCGGATGGCTGCTGTTTTCAGGACACTGTCATCAACGGAGTTACACACTCGTTCGATCTAATAGAACCGACCTGCGCAAGAACAATCAACATAAATACAGAATATGATGATTATGGTGATGATGCGGATTGTTGGGCTTGTGCATTTTTGTTATTAATGGAGATGAATGATGTGTCAAAAGTAAATAAGAATCTTTACAGTAAGTAAGGCTACCTTTATGCCACCAAGATTGATTGTAAATTATAATCTACACAAAATAAGCAAAATGGGTTTGGCACAAGCTTCAAGCAATTCAATGGCAACACAACTTAGAAGAAGTAAACACACAAAAAAAAAGAAAGAAGAAGAAGTTAACTGGCCAAAAATGTCTTCTACCACCAACAAAACCACCGCAATGTCGTCTCTGCTCTCTGGGCAAGGGTCCCTCTGAGTCGTCTGCTCCGGCATTTGTGACCACCTACGAGAGCAAAGGGAACGAAACCATAGAAAAAGGTTAGAAATCGTTTCAATCCATTGCTAACATCACCTTTGTAGACAAGTACAAGAACAAGTGGAGAAGGAAATAACACACTATCGACCATTATTTAAATAATTATTATCAAAAAAAAAGTTTATGTCGAGAGCTTACAAACCTTCTGGTTATATAGCAATGCAAAGCAATCTGAAGTTCTTGCTCGGTTTTAGGTTGAACCGCATGCTCGGCCACACGCCTAACCGCAAGCTTATAATCGCCCATTTGAATCCCGTTCAGAGCAGCACTTAAATATGTAGGGGACCAAAATCTGTCACTGATGGATCTTGGTAAGCACAGACCAAATCCCTTTGAGTTTCCTGTTTCACTGTCTTTCATCAAACTGAAAAACTCTCAGGGGACCAAAAGCATCAAAGAGTATTGAAGATAACCTGGGAAGAAAGATATCTTGCGGACGAAGTACTATGAAGTGAAGTCAGTGAACCCGAATCAAAGAATGTTCTAGATCTCGATATTATTCTTAGCATATTTTCCTTTATGTGTTTAGAAAAGTTTACATTACGTTAATGTCAACACTATATATTGTATCATTAGCATAATGTTAACATCCACATCATGTAAAATTTTCTAAACACATAAAAGAAATATGCTAAGAATAATATCGAGATCTAGAAAATTCTTCTTTCGACTTCACTTCATAGTACTTGGTCTGCAAGATACCAAGTTATCTTCAATAAAGAGCTCTGGGAAACCCACTAAAAATAATGCAGTTCGGATCCTTAAACCCACCGTTAGATCTCGAAGAGATTCCTATGTCGATAATGTTTTCTCCTTCTCTCTGCTTCACGATTAGTCTCCGTCTTTTGAAGAATATGCTTCTTGCAAATAACTCAGATTTAGAGAAAACTCTGTTTTTTTAATCTAATTCAACTCTTTACAAGCTTTAGAGGTCTATATATAAGAAAGCAAAGCTCTCGATTAGGTACTAATCCTAATGAGATTAAGGAAACATACTTTTAAAAAAGGAAAAACTAATGAAAAGAAAAAAAAAACTGAAAAGGAAAAGAAAGCCAAATCCTTGTCAAACGTAAAAGCCAAAACGTGTTTGACAAGGTTAGGTTGCGCTGCATCACATTCCTTATTCGGATAAGGATTATATTCATGTTTGTGATAAGGTTTATATCCTAAAAATCATAGGGGTCTAACGTCTATCGTTTGTTGTTGGATAAAATGATCGTATGTCGTCCACATTGAACTTGAAAACAAATGTCATAGAGATACAGAGTAACAGAGAACAGAGTCAAGGATACAACCAACAGAACACAATGGCACTCGTCTCTGCCCTAATGGTTTCGATCACCAATTATGTTTCAGAACATACAAAATAAAAAGTGGCCCTTTGATTGTATCCACGAGAATGGACCGAGACCACTTGCTGAGAGACAAGCTTGCCCCTAAAATATTTGCCAGAGAGGATATGGACCGGGCTGTCACAGCTTGAGACTTGGTCGAGCAAACCTTTCTGCCCAAGCTACCATGTCCCTCTGAGTTTTTAATTCGGTATTGATCGGCGGAACAAACAACCGATGTGGGATATAATTCATGTACTCTTTTGTTCGTTAGAATACCCACTTGTACCAGATTTGATCTTACTCTTTAAATACTCATAAAGGGAAAACAAAGATGGGTCACTTCGGAATGTTTTTCTTTAATCGACCTTATTTAACTTTTTACAAAACAAGTAGTATTTATGAAAAATTATCTATGAGAGGTATCGATAACTTCGGAAAAGTAAAGTTAAAACGGAAACAACGTTGCCTACAGTAACATAAATAAGAAAATCGAAATGATAGATATGAGATACCCAATGGCAAAGCCTACCACATGACGTAATACAATACTGTACAGTGCACTTAATAATACATTCAAGGTTTTCACAAAATTCAAATTTTGTTTTGATTATACGACGACCACAGCGAATTTATCACACTCTTATTAAACATGGGAATAAGTAAAGTAAGTAACTTGGGAAAATATAGAAGAACTTACTTGACTCTTTGTGCAGCAAGGTTGAGCAGAGTGCGAAAGAATTGAGGAGGGTACATAGGCGGCTTCTCTGCTATTGCCTTTGGGTTTGTTTTCAATCCCAAAACATAACAAGAATGTGTTTTTATCTCAGTGTCTCACTAGAGTTAAGTTCTTTGATATAAACAAACACAAACCAAAACAAACGATTTTTTTGTTCTTGTTGTTGTTTCAATTTAGTTGATGTACTTCCTAAACCAAATAGAAACCGAACCGATTGCAGTATTGAACATATATGAATGCAAAGAGTGTCACCTGTTGGATTAAAACAGTGGAAGGAGTCATTCCGGGAACTGTATTCACCTCTATTACCATCACCTGCATAAATGATATTGTGAGTACCCCAGAAACTGATTTTTGGATTGAAAGATGAGAGTTAACATTAAGTAATTATATGGGCCGGATCATACCTCTCCGGTTTCAACGTGCACGAAAGCATCGATCCGTGAAAACCCTTCTAACCCGAGAGTATTCGCAATCAGCTCCATTCCTTGTTTGCATCTCTCTAAAGCTTCCTCACTGAAATCACCCACTCATCATCTTCTACATACAAAATATACAATTTTTTTTTCCTACAAAGTAAAATGCTCTCTTCAGTGTTCATATATGTTCTTCTTCAATGTACTCCATGTCCTAATAATACCACAAAACGAAGTTTTAGACAAACCTCATGATTGTTGGTGGAGGTGGAGTAAGATTTATGCCAGTGCCGCCTATCAAAGATATAATTACATGTGCCAATGTAAATAAAGACTAATATATACTCTCATAATTATAAAAAGACGATATGAACTGGCAAATGAGAAAAAGAGTGGGATTACCTTGGAACTTCTCCTCGAGTGACAGTATATCGCCACTTTCCTTGACAGTAAGACTAGGACTTAGCGAATGCATCGACCCGTACTTTCCGATTACACCCGTGGTTATCTCTATCCACCGCCTTTGACCTTTCCAAGAAAGCTTCTGGTTGGCTTTGGATGAAACTATGATCTCATCGGTCTCAACAAATGGTTCAAAAATCAAGAGCTCCGGGGTAGGATTTGGCATCTCAATCATTCCATGTGTCTACACACAAGTGGAGATAGATTATTTTCATAATCCTACTTTATCAATGAAGTCCTTAAGGTTGTACTAATAGAATGACTATTTGTTGTTTACCTTAGAAAAACTATTTGCCGGAATCCTTGGTAGACAATCTTTTAAAGCTTGTACATATACAGCAAGGTCTTCAGAGGAACTGCATGAAAACCCAAAAGGTTTAAAGACACAAGGAAATAGTATAAAACTTGGTGGTCATAACGATTGGCATAAGACTTTTGAATACGAGTTACCATAATCTTGCCACACCAGTGGAGCAACCATCCCTTGCTGGTTTAACACACAGTGTCTGACACTGAAACTTAGTAGTCAAATCATCCCAAATATCTGGAATGGTCTCATGCATTATATCCTCTGTTCTCTTCACATCCTTGCTTATGGTATGAACTCCAAACTCTGAAAGCTATTGATTACAGGAAACAAACACACACGTAAAAGAAAAAAGTAATTTGTTACAATGTTACTAACATTTTCTTATAATAAAATTAGTATATCGGCTTGTTACCATACATGACTAAGAGCCTGAGATGCCATAACCTTGTCCATGCAAATCCTTGAAGCAAGTACTCCTGGACCTTTATTTAAGAAGGAAAGAGGGAAATAAATAAAAATCGGGTGAAACATATGACATGTGGAGAATCAAAGAGAAACCCTAATGCTTGCTTGCGTCATAAGTTTCAAAGAACCTGTGTAAGGAACTCCTCCATCCTCCAGTAAGGCCTGCATCGTACCATCTTCCCCGATTCCTCCATGCGCTGCCGGTTAGCATTCGGAAAAACAAAATCACAAAAACACTTCATATTAAGGATATAGCGTCTGAAAGTGAGTTGCATAAAGAATGGAAGTACTCTCTTAACAGATAAATGTGCTTCTGGATGTATCAATCAGCATCCCGAACTTTTGTTTTCGTTCTTTGCCATGTGGCTACTAGGCTTTCTCAAAATATTATATATTCTCTGCAAAGATAGGAAATATAGCAGTCTATCGGTTATAAGACTGACCTGAAATGAAGACGGTTGCTTCAGCTTCCTTGGCAAACTTGACCCAATCTTTCAACGAGAATTTCATGGGCACTTCGTCTGCTATATCAAACCCTGCAAACCAGCTTTGAATCTTCAAAGCATCCATAAGATCCTCCGTCACTTGCTTCTGCAGCAGAGATGTAAACAGAGCCCGGTGAGGCTCAATTGCTTCCAAGCACGCTGCAAGAACTTCCTCAACAGTGTGCCTTAGCACAGCAGAGTACCTGAGAAGAAAAGAAAATCATTGGTGATGTGGAATGATACAGCTTTAAACTGAGAAAAGCTGAAATGCTTTCATACATGCATGTGAAGTGCCATAATGTTTTTGTTCCAATCTATATAAACTTTTGTCTTGTCGGACATCGATGGGGAACTGAATTTGAAGTCAACGTTTGTATCTTATTCCTACTTGGCTCAGAGAATACACTTACGGCAATAACCAGACGTCTCTATTGTCCAAATCTGATCCGGTTTTGTCCGTAAATGTACCCATTGAGTTGCTAAGTGATGAGGAAAGCAAGCAGGGAGTAACTTTAAGCTGTAAACAACAAGATCGCATGAGTCAGGGCAATGATGTTGCACCTGCGGTTTAGCTAATAGATTATAGAATAACAACAATGCCATTGCTGCATTCTTTTCAACTTACATCTCCAAATCTTTGCAAGTTCATCCAGATATTTGTTCCACTGACGACGGAGACCTGCCGCTCTGAAGTGTCTCCTCCAAATATGACAAACACTTTCTGGACGTCCCCGGGGATTTCCGGGGTTGTTGAACCTCCGAGAGAATGACTAGACTCATGATTATACCAAGCAAGATGGGGATACCTTGAGCTAGCACGGTGGATGATTGTTCGTAAAATGTTTGAGTGAGAAAATCCAACCTGAATGTAATAATTGATGATCTAAATAATATCCAGTCATGTATGCTAATATAATGCTCGAATAAACTAGGCATGCATGATAAAAAAAATTAGGGATAAATGAACAGTACATCGCAGCTTAAACTTTTGAAGTTTGCATTACCATTTGCTAACAACTATCGGTGAGAAGATTTATTGCTGACAAAAAAAATTAGGAAGAGAGAAAAAGACAGTAGATGTTCGTGAATCATGTCCATTTTTTATACTTTAGGAAGAAATAAAGTACAAGAAGACAAGTCTAACAGAGTAGAGGCAGCAAGAAGCACTTTTAACATAAACATCAATGTTACAATATCTTTACTTACCTTAGAAGCCTGCTGGAAGAATAAGCTAGTTTGCTCCATGCCACTTATCTGTAAAAGCAGTTGAGAAATGCATCTTAGTGTGACTTCTAAGAACAATGCAAGGTACGTATATTCTAAGGAGATAGGCTAACCAGATTGATGTCTGTGAATAAAATATCTTCTGACTTGGGTCTTCTAAGCGTTTCACTTGCAGATGATGCTAAATTTGAATTGGGAGACAAGTACCATCCATCAAAGCGAGCGACATCACGTAGACTAAGCTTTTGAAATAGAATAGCTGCCTCTTCACGTATGCTTTCGATAACATGGATAGGGAAACGAGGAGGAGTATGATAGGTGACCTGTTTATTTAAATTAAACACATTGTGAGGGGAAACAAATACTAAAACATTTGGAATTCAACATGCTGAGAAACAGCTAAGATAAGGAAACGCCCAACGTTTAGCTTTTTTTGAAATACAAAATCAATTTTCTTTTTTTTCAGACACATTTTTCAATATGGGTGATAGAAATTGCAAGGATCATGTTACTTTCAGTACCTGTTGTGTCGGCAGATACTTCCTCCGGTAGTCGAAGATGGCGTTTTCTTTCGTATCTCCACTGCCATGGAACTTAAGTTCCACCTGACCACATAAGCATTTGGATAAGTAAGAAATGAACCCAAAGCCGGTTTATCACTGAGTCCCAAGTTTTACAAGTCTAATATTCACATGATTCATGTGAAAGTGGTCCATATAACTTCAGACTAAACAAGACATGTGGCACAAGCTCTGAAACTGTGTGACTCAGAAAAGAAGTGAAGAATGTGTAATTACCTCAGAAGGCAACAGCACAACAGGATGACAATCAGAACCAGAACCCACATCCAGGACGATGGCAGTAAACTCATACGCATTTTCAATAAACACCTCAACAACAACCCTATCATCAATCCCCTGTCAGACAACAGAAGTAAACAAAAAAACCGCATGTAAGTAAACAGATCTTCTATTTTTAGAAAAGAGAGATTTACATTCCCTCACTTCCAAGTTCCTACTCGAACTGTCCAAGATTCAAAACAATGGATACACCTCTTGAATAAGTTCAGTAGCCTTCTTAATTGCATCATTTACGCCAACAGCAACCTTGACACCAATGCTTGATCCTGCGTTAGCTGGTTTTACCTGAAATAGGCAGAGAAGAGGAAAAAAAAAAAAAGGGTTTTAACTGATATTCAACCTCACATTTTCTACGACCAGGCTGGAAAAAGTTGGTTTAACTGATGCTTACCACGACTTTTCCCACCTCAAGGTCCAACTGATTATCCGTAAACCATAGTGCTAATTCACTTTCGTCTACTCCAGTTCTCTGAATGAAATAGGAAGAATATCTTTTATGTGCATAAATGTAGATAAAGACAAGTGTCTTCATAGACAAATTTCTTACCTGGACTAAGTAGTTCGGTACTGTCATGAACCCATGTTTCTTGAGCTCCAAAGAGGCTTCATACTGGAATTAGTTCACAGAAACTAATCAAGAACTATACTAATTACTTGACAACACAAATGAGAGCTAAGTAATCAAGATGTAAATGAATCCAAGGCTCTTCCTATTTCTTTAACCTTGTCAAAGGCTCGACGACATTCACGGGACCCGGTCCCAACAAATGGAATGTTATGAGTCTCCAACAGCTCCTGCACAGCCATTAATCAAAACAAAGGTTATTTCTCAAGGTTCCATAACAAATATACTTCCAACAGAAGGAAACAAAAACCTGAATGCCACCATCTTCACCAAATCGACCATGGATTACTGGGAAAACAATGTCCACAGCTGAAACAAGATGCTCGGCCAATTCTGATAATGAAGTGAAAGCCTGTGCAAGACTACACCATGAAAACAAAAAACAAGTCACTCAGCTAAATTTCTTCGCTGTTATTGTCCCATGACCTTGTTTCAGAATCTCCTAACCTCTCGAGCTTGAAATCAAAATCCGCCGGAGTATTCGAGTATACCTGAAAGTTCTCACAAACAACAACAACAAAAAAAAGGAATAAAATAAAATTGCAGCAGAACTTGTAGTCAATACAAAGCAGCATAAGCAAACCTGGGCGGAGGAAATTGCATAAGCGTTGAGATCAGGATCTATATAATAGCAGTTCACGCTTATACCATTACCCTGACGAACAAATCCAACACAAAAAATCATCCACCACCAAAAATCAAAACGAAATAATCAAACAAACATCGAAACTCAAAATTGATCATGGAGAGAGAAAAAAGAAGAACCTGAATATGATCGAGAACTGATCTAACGGAGTTGAGAGAAATCCCTCGCTCCGCCGACGGACCTCCGCAAATCAGTCCAACTCTCAGATTCTTCTGAGTCTTCTCCTCTCCGTCGACGGCGGCGACCGCCTTCGTGATTGCTCCGGATACCCGAAACCTCTTCATCCCGAAACACCTCCTACATCCACTCTCGCTCCGTGAATTCTTCTGATTCAGCTTCAAAGTCGCCGGTGCGGCCGTCACTAATCGATCAACATCGTTTCCTCCTACGCGGCTAGTCATCCATAAGCTGACGCCGATCGCCATGGACGTCATTCTCGAAAGAGATTTTCTCAAAAAGAGTTTAATCCCTTTCAGAATTTTGTTTTTCTCATCGAAGTGACTGTCTTAGGCCTGGACGCGGACCGGTTATCCGGAAATTTTCTAGTATTTGTGATTTGTTCGGTTTTTACCGGATATCTAATTTTATAATTTGATTTGTTCCGAAAATATATGGATATCCGAAAATCTGGATATCCGAAAAATTTACAGCTATTTGCTGATATTTACGGATATTTGCGTATGTTTAATTTGATTTTTTTAATACAAACAAAAAACTAAAAATACATACTTTTTATGAAAATATATTTTTTTTATCTAAACTATCAAAAGTAAAATATTAAAAAATAAAAAAAAAATAAAAATTTAACTTATAATTAAAAGAATTTCGTATAAAACTTTTTAATTTGTTAAATTTTAGTATAAAAATATCTAATATATAAATAAAATTTCACAAAAACTTATATATACATATAAGAATTATATAATATATATATTATTATTTATATACATATACATATATATGGAGCAGATCGGATATCCGTCTCTTAAAATTTTAGTATTTGCGATTTACTCCGTTTTTAACGGATATTAATTTCTAATATTTGCTTTGCTCTATACAATTACGGATATCCGGATTTTTCGAATCGAATCGAAGCAAATAATGAATCGAATCAAATATAACGGATATTTTGCCTAGGTCTAGTGACTGTGCCTCTGACTCTGAAGTCTGAACAAACAAAAACATACACATAAGAGCCGTGAACTCTCGAAATGAAAAGCATTCGTTGCAGGCGGGAGCCTTTTGCACGTGCCACTTAAAAAAATCCAAAAGAGAATTGTATTTGGGCCTTCGAGTGGGCCATATGCCGAGGTTTAGTGTACTTGTTGACTTGTCACCGTCTTTTTCCGGTATGCTTTTTTTCTATCTTGATCATCTTGTTTCACTGTTATTGTAATCCACTAATCCTTGGATTACAATCGTTTTCTTAATAACTAAAACGATTACAAGGATTCTCCAAAAGTAAAACAAACAAAATTAATATTCAGACGTAATTAGAAAACAGAAGCACACCCTTGCTCTTTCCGAGAGCTTACAAATCTTATTATGCTTGTATCGCAAGCCTCTGCAAAGCAATCTGAAGTTCTTGCTCGGTTTTAGGTTGATGAATCGCATGTTCGCATTCTAAATGGTGAAAATGCAACTAAAGAAAGAAATGGAAATCAAAGAAAAGAAAGAACAACAAATTAAAACACCTAGTTGAAGAAAGAAATAGAAATCAAAGAAAAGAAAGAACAAATAATTAAAACACCTAATTAAATTAAGATGAGATTAGTGCTGTGAAGAGTAATAATATTCACAGCTTCGCGAATAACACCAAGGCGGACAACCAAGAGATGAATCAAATTCTCAGATTTGAAGGATGATGAATTCTTGTTTTTTTCTTTTTTCCGATGTCAATATTGATCCGTTTTAATTTGATGATTGTTCTTTTTGAACATATGTCCGATTTGAGCTTATATCAAACTTGGTGTCGTATTTTACATCCTTTGCGCTTTTAGATTCTCACAAAAAATGATACCAAACTAAAAGCAAGAAAAAGTTAACCTAAATACTATAGGTTCCTACTGATTATAGTGATCTCATGTTTGTGACAAGGTTTAATTAAGGTCTATCGTTTGTTGTATAGCTTTGTTTGTATCTCTAATAAAGCACAAGAGATCAGAACAAATAAACTATTCGAACATCCCTCTGTATGGCGATCAATGCACAAAAAGTGGCACTCATGGGATCATACAACCGCTCGATGTGTCCACGAGAATGGACCGAACCACTTGTCAAGAAGACAAGCTTGCCCCTAGGACCCTTTGCCAGAAGGAGTATGGACCGGTATGTGACCACTTGGAACGCTTGGTTAAGCAAACCGTATGGCCCCAAGCCACCATGTCCCACGAGTTGTTACTATTAGCATAATCAACAACTGTATATATACTCGTGCTTCGGATACTAATTATCCGATGTGGGATAAACTAAAAGATCAGATCATAAGGGACGGTAATTAAAGTTAAACCCATGCCACTCTCACGTGCTCCCCCAAATATTTCTGATTGAAAACCCTAATTTCAACTATACCCAGTCCGTTTATCAGCAAGCTATGCGACTGCGAAAACAAAATGGCCCTAACACTTTTTAATTTTCCCAAAATCACCCCTTTATTCCACTTTTGATAATTTTACCCCTCTTTGTTTTTTTTAATTTTTAAGATAGTCCAACGAATTGCTGCAAACGCAGACTGACCGGTGAAAAGACTATATTTTTACAATGCTGGATCATAATTAGGAACTTTCCCTCTTGTAATTTTTGATCAAAAAAAAATAAGAAGATATAATTATTTGTTCAAGCCTACCCAAGTAAATGTTAATTTGAAACAAAAAAACAGAAGTAACGTTAGTATTATCCTGTCTACATAATCACCACACCTCTTTGCAAACTCTGAATTTATTTGCCTCTGTTTTCTCAATAAGTTTTCTCAGACCTGAGAGGCTAAGAGAGTTTGCGTTGCCGTTAAAAGTCTGAACTTATAACAGTCAACGACAAGCTGAGACAGAGGTTTTAGGGCTTAAGAAAAAGTATGACTCATGACTGTTGTAAATATCTTTATCACGCAAAAAATTCTTCTGCAAACCAAACCAAATTTTCAGATATATCAGCGGAGCAACACACACAGACGAACCAAATTAAGCAAAAGGGCCCCATGGGTGATGGGACACCGATAAAGTCCATGACTTGACGAAGCTTGGCATTGAAAGCTCTTCCTTCCACTTTGAGCCCACGTCGCTCTTGATCACTATGGTGTATCCATCTTCGCTCACCATCAGTTTCGCTTTGTCTATCTCCTCGACTATGAGGTCGTTGTTGACAATATCATACAATTCAGTTTGACACACACAGCTCTGGCCACCCCAATGATAATTCCTTTCTTGCAACTCAAGGTAGGGTAAGTGATCATCCTTGTAACCTCCTCCTGCCTTATGAAATCATACCTCTTCTTGGTCGAATCCTGAGAGGCAAGACGCCAAGACCTTCTATTGGAGACCAGTGCCAGGTCATGGCCATGGTTGGCTTCACTAGAAATCTCTTCCCCTCCAGTCAAATCCCCATTCTTGATGATGAAGCCAGTGGCGAGGGAGAGAGATCCAATCTAATCGGTGATTAGTTTCGACATGCTTAAGCTCAAAACTTATTCTCTTGATATAGCTGGATCATGTCACAGATAAAACTGATTCTTAAATCATTCCTTAGAGCTCAGTATGAGGCTTTATCACATCTGAGAAATCAGAAGAGTGCGAAGGACCCAACCAACGCTAAAGCCAATTTCCTCATAGCTCTTTCAACTGCACCAGCTGGAATCGAACCCGGGTCGGTTCCGTGGCAGGTTACAATTCTACCACTAGACCACTGGTGCTTTTTCAATTACCTTGTTCCATTATAATTTATATTTATAAATAATAAAGCTCAGCACCATAAATCGCATGTGTTGCCAAATTAGTTGATGATCCAAAAGCTGCAATCTTTAATTTTCTTCTTCTATCGATTTTATTTTCCTTCTTATTAATCGATTAAAACCAGTTAACCGAAACAAATTTCCAAGTTGGTTCAACTAGCAACTTTTTTTTAGCTGTTATCGAATCTGAGATCATTGAAATCCACATTGAACCAAAACTATTAAGTTTATATAATTTCAACGTTCTTGGTATCGATAAGAACAAACTTTGGTACAAAACACAAAATTGAACTAAACCGGAACCATGCCAGAAGAGAGCTAAACCAATCAAAACTATTTTCAGGAGAGATCAGAGATAACACGTTCACATTTATCTTCCAATATCTTCACAGCTTCAGTGAAGAGAACGTCCGGAGGCAGTGATCCAGTGGACTCGATTTTAACTGAGAATCAGACAAATCAAACAACAAAGTCAATTAGGCTTTCTTTCAGATAGATCATGAATCGCCGAGTAAAAAAAAAAAGAATGATTTTTTTCTTCTTACATATAAAATGGTTCTTGACACGGCGCAGAGCCACATTGTCTATCCATTCTCTTTTACTTTTGTCTTCTCCTTTTGCTTTTGGTTCTCCAAATTCTTCTCTTAAGCATTCCCTACACAGCGTGCACTCACGCGACCGAGCTACCTTTGCCCTTTTCTTACCTGTTTTCCACTTTCGCAAAGTCAATATGATATCGAATTGCAGCTCAAAGTTCTCAGGTTTCCATCAGAAACTCAAAAGCAAGTAAGAAGAATTGAAGATTCTCAATGAATCTTGTAAAGGCTTCTACTTTACCATTTCCCATGTCTTCAATGTCAAAAACTTTCGCTGGGCAGGCTTCTACGAGTCTTTGAGCTTGTTCATCCTCAAAATCCTTTCGTAGAATCACCTTAAGCGATTACAAGAAAGATTAGGATGAGGCACGACAAAAAGAAAATTCCTTTTTTGGCAAGGAAAGCATAAGAGATTCAGGTTAACTTCTCACCTCAGGAAGCATTCGATACCAAGCCGTCGCTACTGGTGACCACTTTGCATGTGTTTTACCAATGCCCTTAACCGCATGTGCCTCGAGCTCGATTTCCTACAAAAAACAAAAGAAGATAAAAAATCAATACACCAAGTGTTTGGTTCGTCTCTCATCGTTCGTCATCGTCTTAACAACTAAGAAACAGAAACAGTACCTGACCAGGGCCGAGTTTTGCTATCAATATATCCGGATAGCTCGGAGCGATAGGATTATCAGCAAATTCGGGGAAGGAGTCTTGGCTGCGGCTGAACGAAGTGTAAGTTTTCGGCTTTGAGGTTGAACCTCCCGATTCTTTAACCAACTCACTCCCATTTGGTAACCAAATCAATTCGTTCGTTAACACTACAAGAAACCAAACCAAAACAAAAAAAAAACAGCATTCCTTCAACACCTTTCATGAGAGATCTTACTAACACAAAGAAGCGTATATTATTACCTTTACGGCGTACTTCCCCTTTTGCACATTTCGCATGGAGTTTGAATACAATGGTGTTCTTTTCATTCGGCTGATCGTTCTCTATGACACACAAGGGGAGGATAAAGAATTAAAACCGAGACACATCTATATATGCTTACAGAGAGAGAGATTGATCAAATGCCACCTGAAATGTTTTCTCACCGGACAAATACTCAAAGAGCCTCGGATTCACGGCGATTGGAATAAGACCAATCCTCTGAGCAAGAACTTCGTCTTGAACAACCGATGTGTTGTTTGCTACAAACACTTTTTCAAAAGCCATTGTAGGAAGCTGCAATGAAAAAGGAAACAACTTTAAAACCAAAGATTCTAAGAAGAATTCATCAGGACTCAAGAAGTTTCGAGAAGAGGTGTGTTACAGACCTCGGCTAGAAGGATCCTTCGGAAAGCATTGGCGATTGCTGCATCGATACCGATCATATCGAATTCCAATTCCAGACCGTCTGGTGAGATACTAATCACATCGACTCTGAAATTCTCAGAGAAGTTTTCTAGCTTCACACTGTTGTTCTCTCCCACAGCATTATAGGCACCCGAGTAAATGACACTCGTGGTCTACGGGAAAACACACAAACGCAAGGGCAGAACAAGATTAAAGACTTCAAATTTCAAACAATCATCACACATATCATTCGGATTTTGATAAAAAAGACCAAACCCACTATGTAATCTTGTAAAACTCTAAGACCAAAGTCGCAAATTCACAGCTTTTGGGACTATTGGGAAAAGCCAATCATCCCAATTTAGCTAAACTTATAAGAAGCAATACAGAGCATCGCAATTTTGAAAGTAAAGCCAAAAAGAAAAGTTCATACATGGATAGGAGCGTCGTTTCTACAGAAGACACGAGTTCGCTCGAGTTCCAGATGCGGGGGAAGTCCGGGAGCGACGTCGGGGAGATCGAATATGTTGAAATTCTTCGCGAATGTCTTTTCTGTCTCAGTCACGATCCTTTTCGTTTCTTCTTCTTCTTCGTTCGCCATCCTTCTCTGCAGCCAAGTCCGGTTATGAGACTGTGCAAACCGAAATTAGGGTTTATAAGAGAAGATGAAGATGAATGGTCGGCGTTCGGCGTTCGGCGTTCGGTGTCTGCGTTCTATTATAACAGAGTTTTCATCAATTTCGTAATTGTCTTCTTCGATTCTAATTTTTGTTTCCAGTTTCTGAATTGGAATTTTGTGAAGGACAAAAAAAAAAACAGAAAAGGCGTTGACGAGAGAAAGAACACGAGGAAGGAGAAAGGATGGGTTTAATTAGGGTTTATAGACACGTGTGGACTGAACCAAACAAAACTTAAACCAAAACTAATTCGAATCAACTCACACACGAAACTACATAAACCAACCAATAAAACAAAACTACATAAACCAACGGGCAAGAGTTTCATATGCCACTTTTTGGGAAAATTTGATCTCACATGCCATCTGATAGTCTAATGCCACCCATTAATATGAAATTCCCATTTCACTCTTAATAAATCAGAAATTAAATTCATTAAATCAAAATTCAGAAATTTATTATAAAAAAATTATTAAAATAAACTGAAAAAAAAATGGAAATCACGTCGAGCTCCTCTTCCTCTCGTCGCCGTCAACATCCTTTTCAGCCGGAGTTCATCGCCGGCCCGGATTCAATTATGCTCGATCCCGACGATTCCTTCACCCCCCACAACGCGGATACCGACAGCTGAATCCGCCATCTCCCCGCCCTCGGCCAGGCTCGCCTCCGCGTCCTCCCGACGACGCAATTTAAATCTCAGGTTGCAGAGCCGAGGGTGGTAACTCTTCGGGTTCGGTATCTTCCTGATGGGATTCCTCATAATATCGTCTCCCGGCTCTTTTCTCAGTACAGAGCTTCTGCCGTTGTCCTTGCTCCGGTGGGAGGTATATTTCCAGCAACCATTTCATTCGATTTACTTGGAAATTCACATTACTTAAGGTTAAAAAAATTATGGATTTTTGCACAAGATGGGAACACTGTTCTTGACTCGAAAAGAAGAAATTCCATGTCAAATTAGTCTAACTTGGCATATAATCATTGCCACAGATTGAGAAATGATGCATTTGTGGATTTCAAGAATGAAGCTTTTGCTTCTCAAGCACATCGTCAATTGAATGGGGTAAGTTTCTTCCACTGGAATTACTCATCTTCCATTATTATGCTAGAACTAATCTTCTCAGATTTTTTTTTTTTTGTGTGTGTGTGTGATAATGCAATTCGAGACACCAGCTCCTAAAAATATCATCAGTATTGTTCAAGGAATATTTGGTGTGCGTTTGTCCTACTCTACCGCATTGAGAGAGAAAAAAACTAGTTGTTCATGATGTATCTCGTGATTTTGTGTCTGTATATGTATTTTTCAGGTTCGTACAACCATGTATAATAAGGTTTAACGAAGAACAATTCTGGATTTCTGTTTCCCAAAATTTATACAACTAGATTTTTTAAGGTTCAACTAATATCAATTCTGTATTTGTATTTTCCGGATTTGTATAACTAGATTCATTAAGGTTCAACTAAGAACAGTTCTATATTTGCTTTTCTATTTAAAAACAAATCGGGTTTATATTTTTACTTTTATTTCGTAATGGTTTGTGTATTGGTTTGTGTACGTATTTGTATTCGTATTTTCTGTGGTTCTAGTAGTAAAACTGTATTCCTATGGTTCAACTACTCAATCAAAAAAAAAATAAAAATAAATTCATAATAATAATAATATTCAACAAATGCGAGAAACTACAAATAAATCATCCACTTAATAACTCAAAACACATCTTAAACTATAAAGAAACATTTAAAAAATGGATAACATGAATATATCATTTAATAATACATATTCTTGTTTTGACATCAAACACACCTTACAATATAAGAAAGACTTTGATAATGTTAATCACCTTATGATGCAAATGAGCAAAAATATATAATTTTTCATAAATTTTACTATGAAGATGTTGTAAATGAAAGTTAATAGTCCAAAATCAATTGTACAACTAGAACATAATAATTTATATCAAGGTTCAACTACAAATACGCTAAAATCGTTAAAGTACAACTATTAAGAATTTTGTACAACTGAAAACTAAGGACAACTATGTTCATAATATCCAAATTTTTAATTAATATTTCTCAGATGGGATTTCTGACGCCGCCATTTTTAAACACATGGTTTCTTTTTTTTTGTTCATTTTTTTCAGATCTGGGTCTTGCGATTTTTGACGGCGCCATTTTTTTAAAACATGTGTTTTTTAATATATTTTTTGCAACTGTTTTAATTAAAGCTTAGTTGTACCACGTTGTCTCAATTGTACCAAATAATTCTATTAATAGCAAAATTGTCACTAGACACATAACATTTTATTTTTACTTAAACTACAAATGATACAACTGAAAGTTAGAGGACAACTGGTACAAATGAAAGAGTTAGAGGACAAATGATACAATATATTTTAGTATAATTTTGGATAAAAGACGTAAATGTTTGTATTTGTAACCCATTTAAGTTATTTTTTGTCATGATACAACTAGATTAAACTAATTATATGTGTGGTACAACTAAGTATAATTGCATTTGTCATTAATCTTTGTTTTAATCCAATATCTTTTTTATATAATATATAATAAATCTTTATTCTTTTATGAGGCATCTAAATTATTTAATATTTATTTATTTTTATCACTAGATACATAACATCTTATTTTTACTTAAACTACCTTATAGTTTTATGGTTAATGTTTAAATACTAACATCATTGTTATGTAAAACAAACAAATAAAGTTTTTTAACACATGGTATTATATGAAAGCATAGTAAATATATTTTAATTAGCTACTATAGAAAGTACAACTGCCAAATTTTAATTTAAATCACGGTTCAACTAAATAAACGTGAAAAGTGTCAAAATACAACTGTGTACAATTTAGTACGACTAATAGTTTGAGTACAACTATTTGGTCATTTTTTTTATTTGTTTTTTTTTTTTGCTTTTTGTTTCATTTTTTTTTTTTTTACATATTATTATATGAAAGTATAGTAAATGTATTTTAATTAGCTCTTATCGTAAGTACAACTATAAAAATTTAATTTAAATCATGGTTCAACTAATTAAACGTAAAAAGTGTCAAAATACAATTGTAAGTACAACTAATAGCTTGAGTACAACTATTTGACCAATTTTTAATTGTTTTTTTTTCGAGATATGGTTTTTGACTGTGTCATTTGTCACATAAGGTTTTTTTAACACATGTTATTATATGAAAGCATAGTAAATATATTTTAGTTAGCTACTATTGTAAGTACAACTACAAAAATTTAATTTAAATCACGATTCAACTAAATAAACGTGAAAAGTGTCAAAATACAACTGTGTGCAATTTAGTACGACTAATAGCTTGAGTACAACTATTTGGCCATTTTTTTCAGATGTGGTTTTTGACGGCGTCATGTGTCACATGAGTTTTTTTTTTTGTAACACACATTATTATACGAAAGTATAGTAAATGTATTTTAAGTAGCTACTATCGTAAGTACAACAATAAAAATTTAATTTAAATCACGGTTCAACTAATTAAACGTAAAAAGTGTCAAAATACAATTGTATGTACAACTAATAGCTTGAGTACAACTATTTGACCAATTTTTTTTTCCATATATGGTTTTTGACTATGTCATTTGTCACATAAGGTTTCTTTTAACACATGTTATTATATGAAAGTATAGTAAATATACTTTAGTTAGCTACTATTATAAGTACAACTACAAAAATTTAATTTAAATCACGGTTCAACTAAATAATCGTGAAAAGTGTCAAAATACAATTGTGTGCAATTTAGTACGACTAATAGCTTGAGTACAACTATTTGGCCTTTTTTTTTAGATATGATTTTTGACGGCGTCATGTGTCACATGAGTTTTTTTGGTAATACATATTATGATATGAAAGTATAATAAATATATTTTAATTAGCTACTATCGTAAGTACAACTACAAAATTTAATTTAAATCACGGTTCAACTAAATAAACGTGAAAAATGTCAAAATACAATTGTGTGCAATTTAGTACATATAATAGCTTGAGTACAACTATTTGACCAATTTTTAATTGTTTTTTTAGATTTGTTTTTTGACGGCTCCATGGATTAAATGAGGTTTTTTTTTGTAACGGCGCCGTCTTTTTTATAACACGTGTTTTTTTTTTTCATTTTGTTCGCAAGCTGCCTTAATTTATTTCCAAACTCAGTTGTTCGTAATACACCTAGTTGTACCTAATAAACACATAGTAGTACCGGATAATTCCATTAGTAATGAAATGGTCTTACTTGTTCCCAAGTGACCCAATTGTATTTAATATACAAATAGTTGTACCTAAATGTTACGGATGTCCTAAAATACCTAAGTTGTACAAATATCTATTGTGACAAAAGATCAGAAACTAAAAAAAGATAACACCCAGAGAATTTGCAGCTTTGTTGATAATAGCTTCCAAAATGCTGTTCATGGACAAAAAAATTCTTCTCATAAATCGAGTCTATTGTGAAAGTATTAGCGAGTCTTTTTCTTCTTGGACTCTTTTTCAACTGATCTATGAGTTTCGGCTTCTTCTTTGACATTCCTGATTTGTTTTGCTCATGTCATGCCTACAAAAAAAACATTCAGGAATAAGCGACTAAACAGCCCGAATCGATTACCAAATCGCAACATACTAAATAGCAAATCACAACAATACTCAATAGCAAATCGCAACATACTCAATACCAAGACACATCGATTCCAATTCGAAAAAACGTACGTGCGAGAAGACGGACAAGAAGATGGACATAAGATAGGATTAGTCCGAAGAGGCTCGAACAAGAGTCTCCCGAGGGGAACTTGGCGACATAGTGCCTGAATCTACTTCCATCAAAACAGTTTTTCAATCACCGAGCCTTTGTGCATCTGCGCATTTGATCATATGGTTTTCCACTTCTTCAAGCTTTTGCAACTCCACATCGAATTTGCTCATATGTTTTTCAATTACCGGCGAATTCGATATTTATTTCGGAGATCCTATTTCGGTGGAGGTGGGTTTCGCCGGAGATATACTGCTTCCTCCGCCTCGCATTATGCATTCGTGTCCGTAATTCCTGTTCCAGATCCGAGAACGTCGATCCTGGAGCGGCTTTGTGTCATTCCTTTTATTTGGATCTCACTGGAGGGACAAATGTTTCCGATAGGAAGTACTTTCGCCGCCGTCATAGCTGGAGAAATAGCAGAGTTATGACTAGAGGAGGAGATGAGTTGTTGTGAATTTGAAGGAATTTTTTTTTTTAAGTTTCGATCTTGTTCTGACCTTTGATCTGAAATTTTCTTAGAAAATACCAAGTAATCTGCGTTTGTTGAAGAAAAGTGGATTTAGATCCAAACAATTTTGGATCTGGGTGGGTAACCCGGATAATAGATGGTTGGGTTGGTAAATAATAAAATTTGTTAAGGATAAAAAAGGTATTTTGATCTTTTTTATTTAAAAAGAAAATAGAAACAAAATTAATTATTAGAACGTGGCATTTGAGATTATTCGTTTGAAGAAAGTGGCATTTGAGCCATTGTTCCCACCAAGGGAACAATAAAACATTGTTATAGTAGATTAAGATTATTAGATGGGCTCATCATAAAACTAGGAATAGGCAAAATATCCGAACTAAACCGAAATTTATCAATCCGAATCTAAACCAAATCATATATAATGATTCGAGTGGGTATTAAAAACAAAATATACCAAATTATCTAAATTGAACCCAAATTATATGAAGTTAAACCCAATTAATCGAACCAACCATATCTTTTGGGTATAATTTGGTTCTTACGTCGAATCGAACAAAAATGTAACTATCCGAGCCAAACCAAATTATGGTTGGTTCCAATTTGATTTTTTTTTGTTTTTGGACGAACATTGCATTAGATAATTAAAGAGGGTTACACTCCATTGGAGGAGGAAGCGATACAAGCAGCTAAACCGGTTTTTGCCAACAGATCTGTTTTAAAGTTGGCAAACCTGGGAATAAACTGGATAGAAATTAAAGCAAAGGAAGACATATCTGAAAACCTATAAATATAATTGATATACTCAAAAAACATCACAAAATTTTGTGACGATTAAGAACGGTAACAATTCGTCACCACTTGTGACGATATTAAAACAGTCACAGAAACAACACAATTCGTGACAAAAAAAATACTGTCACAACTAAGCCACAAATTGTGACAAAAATTTGTTACATATTTGTTACAAGTTATTACTATATTTAAGTCACTGATCCGTTATAAATTACGACCAAAATAATGTTACAGATCCCGTCACAATTTGTGACTAAATTATAGTCACAGAAACGACACAATTTATGACGGACGATACGGTTACAACTAGGCAACAAATTGTGACAAAAAGGCAAATTTTTTGTCACAAATTATTATCAAATTTAAGTTACCGATCCGTTACAAATTGCTATATATATATATATATGTGTTTCGTTATTCTTAGATGTATGTTGAATTTATTATTCAAATATTATATACATAATTTAATCAAAACTTCTCACAATCTTGCATTTTGGTTTGCCTTTTTAGTTATTTGATACTATGATTATGGTTAACATATGTTTAAATTTACATGTTGTTAACCTGAAATTACTATACATGTATCCTACTACTTCCTTAATCTCTTTTTCGCCAACACACCTTAATTGGTGTTGATTATCAACATAGTCTGAAAAAAGATCAGAAACGAACACGTCTAATGAGAGTTAATCAATGTAAGGAGCATCAAAAGAAAGAGAATTCTACAACCACATAGTCTTTGTCACACTCTCTACCAAAAAAAAA
This sequence comes from Alliaria petiolata, assembly GCA_020283515.1. Taxonomy (NCBI): domain Eukaryota; kingdom Viridiplantae; phylum Streptophyta; class Magnoliopsida; order Brassicales; family Brassicaceae; genus Alliaria; species Alliaria petiolata. The sequence continues at coordinate 86,520,850 of JAHZTW010000001.1, forward strand.
TTAAAACTTAAAGTAGAGTAAAGGTTTATTAAAATCTAATTTTATATGAAGTGAAAAGTGAAAAAACTTAAACTACCGTGCAAGACATTTGCTTAAATATTTCATTTTTCATCACTACCGAACAATATCTCAGCCAAGCCTATACAAAAAGATAATAATAATAAGGATGTGTTTTGAAAATAGTAAAAAACTGTGTTCTATCTTCAGCCACCTCTTCGTCGGTTTGTTGTCTAACCGAGATGAATGTTAAGAATCCTGAATAAATTTTGCTGGGGACTTCACGATAACATCAAAAGCCTGGAAAATTAACCTTTTGGTGAATACACGGTATTGATTATGGTGGAGACAACTTAACAGACTCCAAATTCTGATGAAAAATATTATATTATCCCCTCGCAAATATTCTCTGTTGAAATAGGAAAAACCAAGGCAAAAATGATAGTAAAGAAGAAACATTAGGAATTAAATGACGAACCGTGAAATATTTTTGCTAAGAAAAAAATTTTGTAAATTTCCAAAATTCTTTTAAATTGGATTCTAATTCATAAAGCAAAAAAGAAGGTTGAGAACATGGAAATTGAGCAGTAAGAGAAACAAATTTAGAATCCTTACTTTGAGGAATTTGCTCGTGTCTTTCTTCTTCGAACGAAAAAAAAATTTGGTTCCATTTTGTGCAAAGAGAAGTTGGAGATAATCGAATTAAAAAGAGATGATTGGTGGTTTCGATTGTAAATTAGTAGTCGACAGTTTTGCATCCATTGTTGAAGAGAGGAAGTGTGTGGGAGCAGTTTCCAAGGAAGTTAAAAAAAAAACAAAAAATAATTTGAGTGAGGTGATGAATGTTTGTGTTGTTTTTAGATTTTGGTTTTTGGTTTTTGGATTTTAGTTTTTGTTTTTAGATTTTAGTTTTTGGATTTTGGTTTTTTGATAATACTTGGGAGAAAAACTCCAAAAATGTAGATTTTGGTTTTTGCTTACAAATTAGAAGTTATTTTAAAAAACTAGTTTCCCTAAATTTTAGGGAATCTATTTATCAAAAAACTTGATTGGCAAATAAAGTGGTTTTTGAAAAACAAAAACCAAAAACTCTTTCAAAAACTACAAACATTCACCACCTGAATTAGGTTAGAAAAAAGTTAATTAGGATAACAAGGGGTTCAAATGGTAACAGCTGAATTTTGCTGAATGCGGAATCTGGCTGGATTTTTTGTGATTTTTGGCAGAATTTAGCTGAATAACTTAGAATTCAAATGGTAACCGAGGAATCTCGCTGAATAACTGAAAATATTTATAATCTGAAATCTGAATGATCTAAATGGTTATAAAATAAAGAAAATATATCACCAATTGTTTATATTTTCCACTCTATTGTTTACTTATCATATTTAAATTTAAATTTTATAAAGTTATAAGTATTTTATTTTTTAAAATAATAAATGTTTATTTAAAATTAATAATTATTTTCATGATCTTAAATTTTTTTTTAACTATTAACTGATTTAACTGTGAGACAGCCATCCGAAAATATTCTTCCATTGTGTTTTTGAATATCACGTTAGTTTTTGTAGGAGATCTTACCATGTAAAGAAATAAAAATATCTTAAATACGAACTTTAAAATTAATATATTTAGATCTAGATCTGATCTTGATAATATGAGATTTTACTATTCGGATCCAGATCCGACTCCTCTCACATATCCAAATTTTTGAATCAGATCTTCAATCGAATCTCAGAATTTTTATTTTATTTTATTAGCTTTTCGGATAATTCTTAATAGATCTCACAATTCTACAATTTTTCATGTACCATTTTCAAACAGAAAAAATAAAATTATGTCTCGTTTAATAAACAAAATAATTGAAATAAAATCTGAATTAACTAATTAATACAAACATACTAAATTGAAAACAAAAATATTTTTATCCTTTAGTTTATAATTTTTTTAATAAATTTCTTAGCATATGTATGTTTGAGCTAATTTAGTTTTTATCAATTACTTTTAGCTAATTTATTTTGTCAACACTTGTTTATTTCATTCAGTTGATTTTTTAAAAAATAATTCCTAAAATCTATTTTCATTTTTTTATGACCAACATTCCATTTTTCAATTGAAGTTCTTCACTCAAGGAAATTATTGGAACATTTTTGATTTTACTATTCTAAAAAGAAAACAAATTATATATTTTTTTCTATAAAACATAGAAATGTGGTACACATATAAAATGAAAAATATATTGTTTTAAAGTATATTAACACATTAACATTCTTCTATGTATTTTTAAAAGAAAAAAAAAATCTTGTCACAAAAAAAGGAGTAAAAAAGTTTCTTTTGAGGAATTTCCTCTGAATTCCTCGATGTTCAACTGGTAACACAGATTAAATATTCAGCAACATTCTATTCAATTCCTCAATTCAGCTGGTTACCATTTAGTGCCAAGGTTAAAAAAAAAACATGAAAATTTGAGAAGATGACATTTGTTAAAAAAAAAATTGATTAAAAAAAATAAAAAGACATGTCACTCACAGAATTGTCCAATGACTTGTACTTTACAAGTATAAATATTTTAATTTTGTCACAAAGTGGTAACAACTATGTCACAATCTATAACTAAACGGAAAAGTCACTAAAATGGTTACTATTTGTGACGAAATAGTTACAAAATATTTGTAACTACGAGTGACTTAAATTAAGTCACAAAAATCGTATAATTTAGTTACTAAATTTGGTCGCAAATCTGTAACAACATTTGTGACTACATATTTTATAACAATTACGCTACGATTAGTGACAGAACTTTGTTACTTTCTTATTGGTCACAATATTATGATGAAATGGTAACATTTCTATGACTAAATAATTTTGTTACGGTTTCGTTTGTAAATCGTCACAATATTATGACAAAACAATTAGTCACAAATTTTTTGTAACAATATTTACTTTTTTTTTGTAGTGATAACCTTAAATATGAGGTTTATTGCACTACAAGAGAAACCTCAAAACCATAAATTTTGAGGTTTTGAACACTGACACCTCAAATTTAAGGTTTCACTGTTCAAAACCTCAAATTTGAGGTTTCACTGTTCAAAACCTCAAATTTGAGGTTTCACTTTTTAATTGCATTTCAATCCTTACAATAATATAATATATACATAATTATATTTTAACTTTGTTGTTTATCACTTTAGTCCATACAATTTTAGTATATCATATATATCTTTATAAATTTAAATTTTGTTTAAAAATATAATAAAACTTTTAACATAATTTAGAAAAAAATATTACATAATTTAACTATAGACATAGTTTTATTGAGAAATTTGATATTTTATTATAAATTATAATTTAGGTGATGAATGTTTGTTTGGTTTTTGGATTTTAGTTTTTGGTTTTTGGATTTTGGTTTTTGTTTTTAGATTTTGGTTTTTGATATTTGTTGTAGATTTTGGTTTTTCTAAAAATTTGAATGGTGATTTATTTAGTTTTTGGTTTTTAAGGTGGCTTATGTTTAAAAACCCATAAATTGTGGTTTTTGGTTTTTGTGTACAAAATCAAAAACTCTTTAAAAACTAGTTTCCCTATATTTTAGAAAATATATTTCTTCAAAATCTTGAATGGCAAAAAAGTAGTTTTTAAAAAACAAAAACTAAAAACCATTCTAAAAACTGCAAACATTCAAGTCCTTAGTTTGTGTTTGTTAATGTTATTGATATGCATTTTTAGATTATATTTTAATGTTTTTATTAATTAGTATTGTTTGTAATATGTTTTAATGTATTTTTACCTATTTATGAAAAGTATAATGATCTTAATTAATTATTATCAATAATAAAAACTATAATGTAAAATACATATTTTTTGAAGTTTTGTTTGAGGTTTACTATTGGAGAATAACATCTTATAACCTCAAATTTGAAGTATCTCGATGCTTTTATGTCGAATCGAACAAAAATGTAACTATCCGAACCAAACCAAATTTTGGTTGGTTCCAATTTGATATATCTAGTTTTTTCGTATTTTAAATACCCCAAACCGATATAATAAATATCCCCTAATACCCAGGCCTACATAAAACTTTACCCAACTCACATTCGATTTCAAATTTAGACAAGTCCATTAAAAAAAACAAAATCAAAAACCAGATCATATAACGGTTAGAGTTTGTCCACCTCAGAATCTACGTGGAAGGATGTCAAAGAACGGGTCGCTTTCGTAATTAACAAAAAATTAGGTTGTTACTGTTATAACATTTTGAAAATTTTCTTCTTTTTTATATTATATTTAATAAAAAATTTAACGAATTGGTCAAAAATAATGTTTTTTAAAGGAAGAGAGAAGAAAAATGCAGAAAAGTGGAGTGAATGGCACAACTCACGGGGAAATAAGCAGAACCAATACCCACCGGCACCGGTTATTATTATTCTCGTTATCATCACCCAAAATTTTAATTAATTTTTTCGGATTTTATCATTTAATTTCTCCATTTTCGAGGATTTTTTATTTTATTTTTAATTTCGATTTTGCCACCCAACTTCTCCCACTCCTTCACCACTGTATCCCGCTTTCTCACCTCCATCATTCATTTCATTCGTTTTTTTTTTTCCCATTCGTTTTTTTTTTTCCCATCCGTTTCTTTTCTTCTTTTTATTCTTTCTTCTTCTTCTTCTTCCCTTAAATTTAATTTTACTTTGCCTTTAAATTATTATTGGGATGTTGTGGTTTCTGTGCGTTTCAACAAACCCATCTTCTTCTTTTCTTTTTATTCGTCTCTTAAGATTCTGAATCTTAATCGATTGGCTCCTTTCGACTCCTTGTTTTTGCAGGTTTCTTTTTTTTTTTTTTTTCTAAATTTAATTGATTGAAAAGAATCAAACTTTTTTTTTTCTCTGGGTCGCTGTGATGGTGATGATGATGAAGTTTTTTGTTTCTTATCTTATCTTGTTTGTGTATGCAGGATCTGAAGGAAGCTAGGGTTTAATTATTTTTTTATGTAAATCAGTTGAATCTTTGATGGGCAATCTCTAAGAGGTACAATTTTTCTCTTTGGCTCTCTTACAAGACCTTTGATTATGTATATATCTTGTTTTTTGAAGTTGCCAAGTTGTCTCATGCTCTAGAGATTTACCTTATTTGATCGATTTTGATATATTTCTTTTGCTTATTTATGTTTCGATGAATCTTTGACCATGATCAATCAAATCCGTGGTTCGTGTATCTAATAATTAATAGGCGAGATCATAGAAACTTAATTTGATACGAAAACTCGATTCTCCAGATATCTATTAAGATTTGGTTGCCCATATAGATTTACAAGTTTTTTTCCATCTGGGTGTGTTTGAAGAAATCAATCAACTCCTAGCGGTTAGTATTTGTAACATATCCAAACCTTGATTGAAGCATAATATCCTCAAAGATCGCAACTTTATCTCTAGTTGGATTGTAATCTGTATTGCTTAGGATTGTTAAAATCTTGGTATGTCTTGGCTTATCATGTTAGGAGCAGAAGAAGTATAAGTTTTTATAGCCTTGCAGCTCATTTGTTTCATTTCTCTGCAGGTTTCTTTCTGTAATTCTTCAATACTTTGCGGCTATACACACAAATCGGTTCAGCTCTAGAAAAGATGTTGGGAGGCAACAATGAGAATCCTTTGCCGCAGGTTCTAATGAACGATAGCCAGTTTCAGTACCAAACAAACACATCGTTGAATCAGCTTCACTTGCTTGGAACCAGTTAAGTTTCTGATATTTGTTCATGATTTTCTTTGAATGTTGTTAGAACTTAATAGAGCTAAAGCTTTTTGCTTTGTATGTGGTTACAGTGAGAGCTGGTTGCGCTATTGATCCTGTAAACTACTTTGCTAATGATAACCTTGCTCCAATGATTCGGCATAATAGCAAACGCGGAAGGGAAACCGATATCAACAATATTATCCAGAGACAGCAGAAGCTGCAGATCTCTTTGAATTATAACTACAATAACACTAGTGTTGTTCATGATGAAGTCCCAAAGCAGAACTTAGTGTCAACTGGTCTGAGATTATCCTATGACGACGATGAACGCAACTCCTCTGTAACTTCTGCAAATGGAAGCATCACAACTCCAATTTTTCAGTCACTTGGTGACAATATGAGATTAGACCTCGACAGACAGAAAGACGAGCTTGACCAGTTTATCAAATTCAGGGTACTAATTCTATCTGCAAAGCTTATGCTTTTGTTTGCTTAAATATTCCACGTTCTTGAGATTGTACTCTCTTTGCAACAGGCGGATCAACTAGCGAAAGGCGTGAGAGACATGAAACAGAGACATGTCTCGTCCTTTGTCACGGCCTTAGAGAAGGATGTGAGCAGGAAGCTTCAGGAGAAAGACCAGGAGATTGAGAGGATGAACAAGAAGAACAGGGAGCTTGTGGAAAAGATTAAACAAGTGGCAGGGGAAGCTCATAACTGGCATTACAGGGCAAAGTACAATGAATCTGTGGTTAATGCCTTGAAGGTAAATCTGCAACAAGTGATGTCACATGGAAACAACAGCAATGCAGCAGGAGGAGTAGTAGCTGATCATCATCATCAAGTGAAAGAAGGGTTTGGGGATAGCGAGATTGATGACGAGGCTGCTTCATACAACTACCTGAACAACCCGGGGATGCCAAGTACTGGGATGAGATGTAAGTCGTGCAATGCAAAGGAGGTTTCGGTCTTGCTTGTGCCGTGTAGGCACTTGAGCTTGTGTAAAGACTGTGATGTGTTTACTGGTGTTTGTCCTGTTTGTCAGTCTTTGAAAACTTCTAGTGTTCAGGTCTTCTTCTCCTGAGAAGAGTCCATGAAAATAGAGTCTGCATTCATACTCTTGAAAAGTTAATTATGGAGAACGATGAACATATGTGTTTACTGGTGTTTGTCCAATTTTTTATTTCCTTCCCCCCAAACTTCTTTGTCTCTCTCGCCGCAAACTAAACAACAACTCTTTTCTATCTGTTAAGCTTTACTTTTGCTTTCTGTTAGCTCTCGTTCATATATACATGAGAGATTTGTTGAAATGGTTCGTTTGACATTTTAATATGAAGAGGGTATCCCTCATATAAAAAAATGTAAGAGGGTTCCAATTGTTTTGATAATTACTATTTATCCAATCGATTTCAAAATAATAACAACAATGCCATTATTTTTTCAATTTTCTCAAATAATTTAGTCCTAATTTTCTCAAACAAAACAAAAGGAATAGAAGAGTAGTACTGGTGGTATTTTGAAAATAGTGGTCTATTTTGACCATTTTTTCTATGGAGAGGTGACATTATTTCCCCACTTTTGGTCATTTTATAGTATTTCCCTTTTATACATCCTATAAATATAAAGACAAATGGACTTAAATAATTATCCACAACGTTTTTATTTTTTTAAGATAATTTTCAAATATTAATCCAAATTTTTGATTAAATAATCATAAAATTAAAGTAACCAACTAAATGTATGTAATATATATAGTTTGTAAATTATTATTATTATTATTATTTTGCATAAAAAATGAACTGGCAAAGAAGAAGAGTAAAATAGGAGAAATATAAATAGAACTCTTATGTCTTTTATTCAGATCATCCAGAAAATTAGAGTTGTAACAGAATAAGCTTATGTGTTATTCTTCTGATCGTATGTGATCATGGATCGAGTTCGTATGTGATCTAGATATGCTTCTGTAATTCTTCTGATATAATCCATTCAATTCATTATATTTTTCAGAGAATCAGTATCAAGATTCTATCATTGGTGCGGTGAAACCAGTTCGGCGATGAGACACGGCGATATGGCAAATCTTGAATCTTTGATCGCCTATGAAATTAACGCTTTCTTCAATGGTGGATACAAAACACGGCTCTCTATGACCTTTTTTTTTTTTAAGTTAGAACCTTGATTGTATTGTAAAAGGACTTGTAAACAACATATGAATCATATCTTAAAAACTATAATAGTTATATCATCAATTGAATTTTGTATCGGTTTTTCTAACAAAAAACCACCTCCTTTTGGTTTGAATAGTGTGCAACAAGCTCTTGCCACCTGTGTTATATGATTTTTAATTGTTTGAAATCTATTTATGTTTTATGATTTTTAAATAAGCGATAAAGAATACCAAAAAAATATAGATTATCTCATATCATTATCTTGTTGATGATACTTTATTTGGTTTGAATATTCACAATATTTTTGTTTATGAAGAAAGAAAAATGAAGTAAGATGTGAATTCCATCTGGTGTTGATCTTAGGATATTGTACACATATTGTACAAAATACCATAAGAGCCGACTGCAGATCCGATCCTTCCATAACGCAAAGAAAACATTAGCTTTAAGCCACTCAATAATCAAAAATATTTAAGGTCACATACCAAAACTTGACAATAGTCTAGTTTCGCATTCAAACTGTACCTATTGATATTTTGATTTTTTTTTTCTTAAATCTATTTGTTGCTTCCCAAATCTTTCGTAAAGTTTGTTTTTCCTCATTTTCTTCTCTATTGTTTTAATCATTTCTATGTCTCACAATTTAAACTAAAACTACAACATAAGTAATAAACCAATGCACAATTTATCAAACAAGTAAATAGCTTAATTAATAGTGCATTCTATCTTAGATTAATTTGTGTTTTGTTTATGAAAAAATATATAACTAAAACTATTATAAAAATTAAAAACTCAGTTTAAGCAACAAAAAAAAATTAAATATAAAAATTAAAGGCCACATTTATATAAATTTGCTTTAAGCCTCTAAAATGTTAGGGCCGGCATTGGAGCCGAGTATAGATGATTTTTTTGTTAATTTTTTTACTTTGATATCGATATAATTCACTTTCAAATGAAAATCAAGATTCTCTACAAACGGGTTATAAAAATCCCTTTATTTGAGCTGATTTATCCCTTGAATTCGTTAGATTTGGCCATCTAAAAATTTAGTTTTGTTTTAGTTGTAAATTTATGTGAAGATAGTTGAATTTGTAAATCGTTGTAAATTTGTAAAAATGATAGCGATAGCACCCATCAATTTTGGTGTTTGAGGCCCAGGCCCATCCTCTATTTGCATATTGAAAAAAAATGTCAAAGACACGTGAATCTCACGTGATTTTATCCTCCAACAACAAGCTTGTGTTCATTCATTTCTCTTCCTCAACGCCCAACATTCAAATTCTTCTCGAAAAAAAACTTCAGGTTTCTTAGAGATTCTCGCGAGTTACGACTTCTTCTTCTGAGTGTCTCCTCCTCTGCAAAATCGACCCGTCGTGCTCTGGCCATCGATTTTCCAGGTCGCCGTTTACTTTTTTGAGTTGGTAATTAATCACTTATATATGTGGTCCTGTGTGCGTTACAGTAGTTTCATCTTCTCCAAATTGAGCTTGGGTTCTATGGTATTCGCGTCGCAGATTGTGTGGTGATATCGTATGCTGGCAGTTAGAATTATATATGTTCTTGGCACAATCTTTATAATTCTCCCATTAGATGTAACATTTATGTTTTGTAATGGAATTCTTGTTGTCGTTTCTTTAGATTGTTATTGAGGCAAATCAAGTTTTGCCTTCTCTACTATAACTTACATTCCAAATGTTTCAACATGCTTAGATGTCAGTAATGGAACCTGTTCTGAACACATGAAGAAACCATACGTTTGTTGTGACCATGTTGTGAAGGAATCTATGCAAAGAAAGCATACTTTCTTCCAAGGATTCGTGTTAGAACGGTAAAAGTTTCCCAACTTTCAGATTTCTCTTTTTTTCTTCTTCTTCTTACTCTGTTTCCATTTTTCGCTCGGAACAAAGATTTTAGTTATAGGGTTCTTGTTCTAGTGTTCTTGCTCTGTTGTTGCAGTTAACTGAGAATCTTTCTTCTTGTTTTTACAGAGAATTGAAATGATGAAATTGGTTTCTCTCTGTCACATAAGTTCTGGGTTTGTCCCCAAAAAGCCAACTGATTTGATTGTGAAACCGAGCTTCAGAAGGTAGGCTTAGTGCTTCATCCAATCTACTTCCCATTTGATTGAAAATCGAGAATTGGAAATAAGAGATAGATAGCATTGGATGAAATGTAAAAGCTTTGTTCTTTGACAATAATGATTTCATCTACTAAAATTACTTAGCTTAGCTTCCCAGAGACGATACATATCACAAGATTAACGGTGTTTAACTCAAGTGCACGGGAGAATCTGAATGCTAAAAGAAGAAGAGATCACCTTAGAGTTGGGCCAATCTTTTGCAAGAGCTATGGAGAGACAACAAAAGTGTATCAAGAAGAGGAAATTCCCAAAGCAAAATTGATATGGAGAGCAATCAAACTACCTATTTACTCTGTCGCTTTGGTTCCTCTTACTGTATGTTTCCTCGAGAAACCTTTTGTTTCCTCCATTGCCTTTATATGCTATGGGATATTCACTGTTCAAATGCCACAGGTTGGTGCTTCAGCGGCCTATTTGGAGACGGGTTTATTCCTAGTTAGACGTTATGTTGCTCTAATGCTCTCATCGATACTTATCATTACTTGGCTCAACCTAAGGTGATTGATTGATTCCCTCAACACTCTCTTTCAATCTATCATCAAACTCTTTCATGTATTTACTCTTTCATTGTTTTGTGGCAGCAATGATGTTTATGATTTCGATACCGGAGCTGATGAGAACAAAAAGGAATCAGTAGTAAATATGGTTGGAAGGTAAGTATCAAATGAGAGAGTTTGCAACTTTAAAGTTTATGTTTTTCTATTCTCTTATAATTTCTTTTCACGGTTTTACATGGAAAAGCCGAACAGGAACCTTAGCAGCTGCAATCACATCGCTCGTGCTCGGTGTTTCTGGTCTAGTTTGGACATCTTTGATTGCAAGAAACACCCGTGCAATACTGTTGCTTGCCTCGGCAATATCCTGTGGCTATGTATACCAGGTGAATGTAACTTACATAGGTGACAATTTGATACTAATCTATGAGATTCTAACTTGAGTAATCCTTTCGAAATTGGTTCTAGTGTCCGCCATTTCGGTTAAGTTACCAAGGATTAGGAGAGCCTCTATGCTTTGCAGCATTTGGTCCATTTGCTACTACCGCTTTCTATCTACTCCTTGGTAGCTCAAGGTACTAATATCTAAACTCTGTTCTAACCCTAATCAGTTTCTGTTTCCATGAGTTTTAATAACCGAAACTGGTAAACCGGATTTGGCAGCGAGATGAGGCATCTTCCGCTGAGCAGTAGGGTGCTTTCATTATCTCTCCTTGTTGGTTTTACCACATCTCTCATCCTTTTCTGCAGCCACTTTCATCAGGTTAGTTAAAGAAAAAGAGGTCTAATGCTTCCGAGGAGATTTAGCTGATTACGTTTAATATTCTACAGGTTGAAGGAGATTTAGCTGTGGGGAAATTTTCACCTCTGGTACAAATGTGAAATACTTAACCGGGTTTGATTTGAATAATGATAATGTGTTTTATGACTTGAATGTTTTTCTTGGTTTACGTAGGTTCGGGTTGGGACTGAAAGAGGAGCTTTTGTAGTGAGATGGGCTATTCGTTTGCTCTATTCGATGCTTCTTGTTCTTGGTTTAACCAAGATTTTGCCAGTAACTTGCACAGTAAGTTAACAACAGATTTGAAAACATGACTGAAACATAAAGAAAAACATCTAAAAACCGTTTTTTTTGCTGTTGGGTGTTTCAGTTGATGTGTTTCCTAACTTTACCAGTTGGGAATTTGGTTTCAAGCTATGTCGAAAAGCACCACAAGGTTGAAAAGAAATTAAAAATATTTAGATTTAAAGATTGGAATATATACTTTGTTTAATTATGTAATGTTTGAATAATGCAGGAGAATGAGAAAATATTCATGGCCAAGTATTATTGTGTGAGACTCCACGCATTGTTTGGAGCCGCCTTATCATTGGGACTCGTCATCGCTCGCTAGATTTCACTTTCCAAAACATTTTGTCTTTTTTTCTTTGGCCTTGTTGTATGATTGTATCTCAGAATGCCAAGATGGTAACTTCATTTTTGATGCTAAAAGCCTAAAATCAAACTGTTATTGAAAATATATTCGATAGTTAGCAGTTAACACATTTATTTGTTTATTTTTCTTTCTTGTGTGTGTATGTGCTTTTTTTTTTCTTTTTCTAAAGAACATTCGTTCATTAAAATTCTTTATTTGCTTTTACTTTTTTTCTCTCCAAAACCACAAAATGATTTGAGAAAGCATTTTGAAAGGTCTAAGTTTTTTAAATCAGTTGCAATAATAATGTTAGGTTAACTTCATAGTTTAGGAAGACTTTGCAAAAAAAGAGTTAAAATAAACTTTTTGTGGGTATTTTTGGTCTCCTTTTTTTCCACTTTTATGGTTATATTTTTGGTCGTGCTAAACATCATCTTACTAGGTGATAACCTGCGCCCTGCGCAGGGTGAGTAATTTATTATTTATTTAGTTTTGTATAATTTAAAAATTAAACCATAGTAAAATATTTTATTCCAATCTTTTTTTTATATAATAAGTTATTATGTTGACAATATAGTATGTTTAAAAAAAATATTTTCTGATAAGAGAAAAAAAATTAAGAAAAGTAGTAATTGAATGTGTATAATATTAAATCATAGTAAATTTCGATTTCGTTTAATTATTTTGTATAAAATTTTAGGAAATGAATCATAACAGAAAATGAATTATAATCTTTTTGGTTATATTATAAATTAAAAATTATATTTTTATGTATATCATAAATTATTTGTAAATTTTGATTTCGTTTAATTATTTTGTATAAAATTATTGGTTATGATTTTTTTTTGAAAATGAATTATAATTTTTTTGATTATATTAAAAATTAAAAATGGATAATAGCATATAAGGTAATTAGTTTATTGAAATAAGTATTTTTTAGAAGGTTGGTGAGAATGAATGTGGTGGTGACACATCAGCAAAATGACACCACTGTAAATATTTTAAAAAGTAAGGATATTATCTAAAAATGTTTCTCAAATAATATATAGGAGATGTTCCTAATATTTTTGCCATGAGATAATGAAATTTGGAAATAGAGCATTTGCGAATGACTCTAATTTACGGAGGTCGAGATTAGTACGATTTGTAATTATGATGAGCATTGTTATTTAAAAGTAATAAATATGAAAATGTATTTTGACTTTAGATAAAAACTCAATGTTAATATAGCTAAAATCATATATATATACATATAATGATATAATTAACAAGATTGTTGGTGCCGAACCTTCATTATTACAAAAGATTCTTATATATACACGGTGAGATATGTGTCTTCAATTAAATTTTAATTATAATTATTACCTAATCAATTATAGGTATATATATCCAACCACAAATTTCCATACCTAATCAATTTGTATTCTACAGAATACAAATTACAATATTAATCATGTATATATGTATGTACATTTTGAAACTATAGTCTGGTTGTAGTTTTACTTCCAAATTTGGTGAACTTATTTGATATTTTTCTAGGAACTGCATATGTTATCAAGTATTTGGCTGGATCAGGACATTTATCAAACGAAGAAAAAGAAAACGATTTATACAGAAACCGAAGTTGGGACAGAAGGGCTAAACGGTAACTTGCCAGCCAACGAATGGAATTCGCTTCACGCTTCACGGGAACGTTAAAGAAAAACAAAACACAAAAATAATATTAAAAAAAAAATCACGAGCATGTCTTCGCAAAAAGACGGCATACAGAAATAGTAGAACGCATCTTCTTTTGTTTTGTAAAAGCCATACGAGAAAACAAAAGACAATTAATTAAAATTTAGAGCAAAATCAGAGAAACAATAGCCACATGAAAAGAAATTCTACAGATTATTATTATTTCTATGTCTCATATTCTTTAGTTTTATTATTTTATAATTCGATATTTTGGAATGAAATTTAACTTAAGAACTAATCATTTAGTTATTAGGTGAAAATTAGGTGAAACCATTCAAATTTTTTTACAAATAACAACAAAAACAAATTATAAAATAATGTTTATACATATGTCTTGAATATGATCACACGTTGCTTGCGATAACACGAGTCTAGTTGAGTTTAGGTTTGGCGGAGTTAGTTTAGGTATTCTAAACAATCAGTCTCTAATAGTAATCTTTTTTTGCATATAAACGTAACTAATAACACATCGTTGATAAACTATACAGTATAATTTTGTGTTTGTATTTACACTTCTATTCGTTTCTCACATCCGCTCTAGTATAGATAAAATAAAATTCAACTACATGTGAGTTTAAGTTTGATAATTTTATCGCAACTACTATTAATACATAATATTCACAGACACACACACACAAAACTACTATTAATACATCTTATGAGAAAAACTTCTTTTGAAAAAAATTCAAATTAAGATTCCGTTAAAATACATAGAAAATTATTAATTAATTTACATGATAAGAACTATGCTAATTAATTTAGAACAAAGGAAAAGATGATGAATGTTCGTGTATGTATACAGTACACAGCGTGTATATACACAAATGTGCACACATGCAGTTACGTGTAATGCATGTACGCATACATAAAATATATTATTATCAATGTTGGAATTTATATGAAAACGTCGAAGACAGGTAACATATATATGATAATATGACAGAGGCGTATCAAGAAAATGGTACGGTCCACTTATTATATATAAGCATATTTTCACATGATCAAGAGATTGCCCAATATCACAAAGAGTCGAGCTGTAAATAAGTCAAAGGGGATTATATCGTATTTGTATTTTTATAGTACCAAGTTTTTTTTTATATCCACTTTTAAATGAAACTACCAATTAGGAGTGGAAAGATAAAACAGACCGAATCAAATCCAATTAAAAAAGAAAACCAAATCAAGATAAATCGAAATTTGCATTGATATTAATTTATCATATTTATTTCAAGCCAAAAAAATAAAATCCAAGCCAGAATAATGAAACCAGACTGAAATTAATTCAGTTTGATCACCTTTAAGGATTTAACCAAAACAAAAAAATATACAAGATCGAATGATGATTGGGACAGAATTAATATTATATAATATGGTTCTGAGCTTAGAAGAATTATTGGTTTCGACCTAAAACTTTCTGGTAATCAAAAAAAAAAAAACCAAAAAAACTCTAAAACTTCAAACTACCAACCGCAAATGAAATAATTATAAAAGCAGTAATTAACCCTTGTTGCAAAAAAATAAATAAGAATAAGAGCAGTAATTCATGATCTCTACAAAAAAAAAAAACGATTTGCTTACATTCAAAGTTAAAAAAAAAATTATTAGACCGTGCCTCATCATTACATCTGAATAAAATCTGTTACCAAAATTTTAGGGTTTATTTTCATTTTTGAACATATAACTAATCAATACAAATTTTGAACCAGTCATATATACATTGTAGTGGACAATTTTGTCTGTTTAAGAAAAAAACAGTACTACTAAATGGTTGTGTGACAAAACTCCTGATTCTTCTAGATTCACTTACCAATTACAAACTGTAATGGTATAAAAAAGAGTTCTTGTTTCTTGTACTTAATTACTCGGGCTCGTGTAACAATGAACAGTGGCATTTTCTAATTTAATGAGAAAGGAACATCTAAAGGCTGGAAGCATCTTGATTTGTGTACACACACATATGAGATGATGCCCCATGAGCTCTCTCTCCTCAACTCACTCATATATACACACATTACACTGTTTCTAATCTCTCAAGAAAGAAAATTCATCTTTTGCCGCGAATAACCTATCAAAGCCATCCCATAATAATATTCCGGTAGAAGACCCTATTTATTTTCTATAACATTATAAACCTTATAATATTCAAGTGTAATGTCAACATTCGAGTGCTCAAGTTCCAAAAGACCTAGCTCACTGTACTAGGCTATCAGGACACTAGAAATAACAGAGTTATGTTTTCATCACTCCCTCTGACAAACGCCAAAAAGACGGGTAATGATATAAACTGAGTAGATCCGATCAGAATCTCCACCAAACTTCTAGCCTATAAATATTCCTCTTATCTATTAAAATAAAAAGAAAAAGACGACAAAAAGGAGATAATGACGGAGAAATTGAAAGAGAAGAACAAATCGATATGTATGAAAGAAAGAACCCATACATCCGAATGGATTATGCACATGGCATCAAACTTCATCCAACGAAGATACCCCAAAGAAATGAGTTCCTCTCTCAAACCTAGATAAATTGCTAATGATCCGGCTTGGTACGTAATCAGAAGTTTCTTTGACAAGCAAATTTTTTTCCTAGAACTCATTCCACAAACATTATATTGAATTTTATATTGTTTCGGCTAAGCATTTTGTAACGTTTTAACTGTCACGTACCGTCCATAACTATTATCTTCGTCTGATGACCAGTACACTATTTCGAAAAAGCTCAAAAAAGTTTCACATACAGAGGACTTTCACATAGCTACCATCCTAACAAAAATATGAATGAGTTTTTTCTTTTTTTTTCTGCCAAAAAATGGTTTCTATCGCGGTTATACAAAAACCGTGACGAAATTCGAATTGATGCAATTTGCAACATATTTTCTGCTAGTAGATGTATGTCACCGTGCACTATACTCTTGTTGGTGAAGCTAAATATACGGATTTTAATTGGGAAGTGTAGCCGTGTGAAGGGTTATAATTCGTGTAGAGGGAAAACATTTCTTTGACCAAAGTAACGGTACGGTTAGATGAAGATCGTGAGGGAGTTAAAACGGCTGTAAATTGTTAACATATTTTACGTTTGTTAGTACATATTTACCATGTATTATATTATTGTTGGTGCAACTAAAGACATATTATTATAATTTAAATATGTAATATATATGATAGATTTTAGCTCGTGTATAGCTTGCAAATATTTTCTTATTTGAAGAGAATTATGATTTCAATCATATGTGTACCAGTAAGTTTGACTTTTGAAGAGTATGAGTGTATGACAATAATATCTTTATCTTATTTATATTTGGGTAAAGAATAAAAAAATTACAACTCAATCAATGCTGTCACTCGAGGAATTCTTTAAGATGACATAACGTTGGCTATCAGGCTATGTATGGTATGTTCATCACATGATCTTTTACATATTTTACATACGAAAGGCATTTAAATATGAATTTTATATTAATTATTGTTATTATGTATAGATGATATGTAAATAAATATGACTATATGAGTATATATACCAGTTACGTATTTTAAGTTTTCTGTTTCTAGCCATGTCTTTTTTTTTAAAGGCTAATGAATTTATTAAGCGTGAAAAAAACGATGAATTGTTAAATAGGAATATATAAAAACAAAGAAAGAAGATAATAAAACTTTTAAAACCAAAAGAGTGGAGGAGTTGTGGAGACAAAAGCAAAGCCCGTGAAGTGCTGCATGTGAGCGCTAAAAAGAGATGTTATAATCACTGCCCATTGACAAAATATAGACCCAATCACATGTCTCATCCATTTTTACATGCACACACACATACACTTATATATATAGTGTATATGTTTCTCTCGGACGAAGCTATTACGACAAAATAGTACCCAAGAAAGAAACTGTCGATAATGGCTCATCATTGGAAGAAAATAATTATGGATTCCGTAATTATCAACTAATTGGTATATACATACATCATATAATGTAACCTATAAAATGGGATCCCGATAGACACACATTTCGATGAATCATTTATTTAAGTTTAACATATTGATGTATGTAACCTATAAAATGGGAAACCCTTTTCAAAAAAAAAAAAAACCTATAATGGGCAACGAAAATACTGGAGTTTTTAATCTAGTTATATGGATACAATATTTTTACTTAGAAAACTTCGGTGGAATGACACATTTTGGAAACACATTATGTAAATGACAATGATATGACGTCAGTATTTTTTGTATATAGGATTTTATCTTTTATTGATGGGTGGATTTTGTTTCTATAATATGTTATTTTCTTATATGTCCCTCTAATTTTGTTTTTTTTTTTTGGAAAAGGGGTCTGTCTAATTTTTAAACGGAGGTTAGAGTATATATTTTGGTTTATATATGATTTAGTTGTTGTCTTCATACACTAAATTAGACATTCATATAACAAAAATACATCTTACAAACAAAATGAAGAAAATAAAATCACGATCTCCAATTGAAATTGGAATTACAAAATATCTGTAAAACTCAACAAATTAGGAATTTCCTACAAAACCTGATTAATCGGCCATTTAGAAAGTAACGAGAGATGTAAATCCAAATTTTTCGATATCCCATAGTAATTACAGAGTATAAAACACTTATCTGGCCACCACGATGACACATCAGCAAATACATTTATACACAAATGCTTCTAACTATGTGCTGACATATAAAAACAGCCGACTCGTTTTCAATTGCCCCACTTTATGGTGCATTATATATTTAGACATTGTAGTCATATAATTACTAAATACAGTATATATATGTATTTGTATTTTCTGCGAGTAGATGAGGTTTTGCAACATGAAAGGTATATGTGTTTGTCTGAACAGGTGCCTCTTTGTGGTATGTTTGTCTTGGCTCGGATGGGTTTTAAGTTTCAACCAACCAAAGTGGATGAGTCTCAACCAACCTCTACTCTACACGTGGCATACATATATTCATTCATTTCTAAACTAATATAATCTCCAATAGCATCAATTTTTACAATTACTATTGCTAACAAAATGTAACTCTAGTAAATTAGTTTTTTTGGACGACTTTTTTCTTTGACAATTCCACATTATTCATCGATCAAACAAATAAAATTGTTGTATTTCTAAATTAATAAAGAATAGAAGTGGTTGTGCCAATGAAAAAAAAAATTCGTTTGCTGTGCTTTTTTTCTTTTTAGAACCTTTTTTTTTTAACACACAGTGCTTTATCCTTGTATCCTAGCAGATCAACCTTAATGTTATCTTCAAGGAGTTGTTGGATAAGACTAAAATTTGGGATGTTTTCCAAATTAAAAATGGAGATAATTCAACACTAATTATCAGTGCCACAGGATGTTTAACATGGTGTCCTACAAACTTGCATATATATATGAGATTAGTCGAATTCACAAGAATTATCCACAAAAAATGATAGATAAGGTTTTTCATTCATTGTTAGTTGGTTTTGTTGAAAACTTATAATTTCTTACATGCATGGTATCTGAATACAATCAAAAGTGGGACTAGATTGAGACGAACGAACCAAAAGAACTATCATCATGAGGGGAAAAAGGGTCGTTTTCAACCTCAACTATTTCTGTCGTGCTTTTTCATACCCGAATAATGTTAGCGTGCGTTTATCTACCCCAACTTCCTATAAATTCAAATAGACTTCCTAAACTATCTTTTCCGTGCCAAAAAAGTTGTTGACCTTAACAACGTTAGTCAGACGTTAACTTTGGCCGAGTCACCTGCCACGCTGGCGAAGAAGGGTGATCGGAATTCATCAGAACGACGTCGTTTTGATCTTTGGCAAATCAAAACCCAAAACAAACGAAACGACGTCGTTTTGATTTGGGGGAAAATTAAAACTTAGGGATTCTTCTCTTCTTCTTCGTCGGGTCTCTTCTATCGTCTCTCTTCCCTCGCTATCATTCAAAACTAAACAGAGATTAAAAACTTCTGAACATGAGTGGATGACGAATCTAGTTGACGAATTCATCATTAGGGTAATTGGATGATTATCTACTTCTGATACGTACAGCTTTCGGAGATTAAAATGAGGTAATTTCTCTTACTTATGTTCATTGTAGTTGTTTGATTAAGCTTAGTGATCATCGTTTTTTTTATTAATCTTATCCTTTTGGTTTTGCTGCATTGATTTCGCTTTGTTTAATCTTATACGCATGAGTTTTGAATGAATTTGTGAACATAGATTCTGGTTTTTTTTTTTTGAACACCAGGTGTTCGTTTAAATGTCCAAGAGTGTAATAATAATTTTTTTAATGTTGATTGCAGCTATTCAGACCATGTGATGTTCACTGTGAGTCATGGTGGGTATTGGGTAAAGAATTATGTTGGAGATCTTGGTTATATTGCTGGTGATGTGGTTGATTTTGAGTGTAATCCAGAGGAATTTTTCAAGACTTTGGCAAATGAAATCAGCGGAGAAGGTGGAATTTCTGGCTATAATATGTGGTATAAGCTGCCATTTGAGGATAATAGCGAACGAAAGAGGCTGATTAGTGGGGAGTCGAGTTTTCAAAGGATGTGTGAAGCTGGAAAATGGACAAAAGTAGTGAATGTATTTCTGGTGAACTCAACAGAGCATCCTGAAGATGTAGTCGAATCTGAGCCTTGTTTAGAAGAGGTTCGAGTAGAAAGAAATGTGGCTGGTTTTGTTGATGAGGATGAGGATTTCGACTACCATAACACGCCTCCTAATTCTGATGGTGAAGAAGAGGAGAACTTGGTGAGATGCAAACGAGGAAGTGGTGAGCTGAAGCTTAGACAGGTGTTTGACACCTTAGAAGATTTCAAAGAAGCTTTGGTTGATTATTCACTCAAGGGAGGATGGAATATTAAACTAAGCAGATGGGGAAAAGACAAGTCCGCTGCTTTGTGTGGAATAGGAGATGGTTGTCCATGGAAGATCTATTGTTCTTATGAAGAACCAAATGGAAAATGGATGGTGAAGACTTTTGAAGATGAACATAGCTGCCAAAAGGATGGATATAGTAAGATATTGAAAGCAGGCGTGATTATGAAGTTGTTTATAGATGATATCAGGACTGATCCTGATTTTAAACCGAAGACTATGCAAGAGCAGATTGAACAGAGGTTCAATTTGATAACAACCATAGACAAGTGTAAGAAGGCCAAGGCAAAAGCAATTGCCATCATCAATCGTGATCATGAGGAGCAGTTTTCTAGGCTCAAAGATTATCGCTTAGCCCTCTTTGAGTAAGTAGTAGTCGTTTTCAATTAGTTTGGGCGTTTTTTAGTCTTTTACCTTACTGTTTTGATCATTTTAACCAATGTTTACATTTCTTTTTCCAAGAACGAATGCAGGGTCAACATTTGTGCTAGACACGGTCATGGGTGATGGTGGATCAGAAATCTTCCATAGATTCTATCTGTGTTTTGCGGCCATCCATAAGCAGTGGAGAACATGGTGTCGTCCTATTTTTGGGCTAGATGGTTGCTTTCTAAAAAGCACACTTAAAGGACAACTATTGGCTGATGTGGGCAGAGACGCTAACAATGGAATGTATCCCATTGCGTGGGCTGTTGTTGATGTGGAGAATGAGGATAATTGGCTTTGGTTCATACAGAAGGTGGATTTTGATCTAAAAGATGGTGAAGGTTTTACTATCATATCTGATAGACAAAAGGTATATTTAAATTTTGTTAACTACAATCTTCTGAAAATCAGTTGGTTTTACTAATAACAATTGTTACATTTTCAGGGTTTGTTGAATGCTGTGGAAAGGTTATTGCCTAATGTTGAACATAGGATGTGTGCTCGCCATATCAATGGTAACTTGAAGAAGATATTCCCTCATCAAAGTGACATGAAGACCTTGTTCTGGAGAGTAGCTGAAAGTTACACCATGGCTGAATATGAAGTAAACCTCAAAGCAGTTATGAGTTATGATATATGCCTGTATGAAGCCATGATGGAGAAGAATCCAATGAACTGCAGTCGTGCATTCTTCTCAACAACATCGTCTTGTGTAGATGTTCACAACAACATCTCAGAGTCTTTCAATAATGCCATTGATCCTGCAAGGTATATTCCTATGGTTGAGATGTTGGAGACTATTAGGAGAAGAGCCATGTTGCGAATTGATCATAGGAAGAAAAAAGCATCGGATCACACAGGTTGGTACCCTCCTAGAATAGCAAAGATAATAGAGTCAGAGCAGCAGAAGTTGAAGTTTTGTAGGATAATTCCAGGGTCAGATGGTAGATGTGAGGTTCGTGAATCAGGTATTTCACATTGTGTGAACTTAGGATTGAGGACCTGCGCATGTAGGAGATGGGATATGAGTGGAATTCCCTGTCGTCATGCCTTGCGCATCATAGCAGAAAGAAAGTTGAATCATGAAGATTACATTTCTAGTTGCTATCTCAATTCCACGCAACAACAGATTTATAGTNAAAAAACTTTATTATATCTTATATAATATCACATCTGTTTTTTCTATAGTTATGTAGTTAATTATAGTTTTTTTGGTTATTCATCTATATAACCATATCTTTAAATTAAAAACAACAAAATAAAGAGATAAAAGAATTAAGTTTTATAATGATAAAGTACACATATCAAATTTTTATGTGTATGTTTTATTTTTTTTAAATGTAGATGACACATCAGACATGCCACGTGTCAGCATTTTAAAGCTCACTTAAAAAAAAACCTTAATATATTAGAATAAATATTCTAGCTAGACAAGATCCTACAAATGGAGTATTTATCTCTGGATATTCCTTTCCGCCGAATTGGCTAATAAACATATTCTGATTTTATTAATTCAATATAATATAATGATTTTGACAAAAAAAAAAAAAACTTCGGTGGAATGACACATTTTGGAAACACGTTATGTAAATGACAATGATATGACGTCAATATTTTTTTGTATATAGAATTTTACCTTTTATTGATAGGTGAATTTGTTTCTATGATATGTTATTTTCTTAATTATATGTCCGTGTAATTTTTAAACGGAGGTTAATTAGAGTATATATTTCGGTTTATGATTTAGTTTTTGTCCTCATACACTAAATTAGATATTCATATAACAAAAATACATCTTACAAACAAAATGAAGAAAATAAAATAACGATCTCCGATTGAAATTGGAATTACAAAATATCTGTACAACTAACTAACTAACTACTCAACAAATTTTAGGAATTTCCTACAAAAACTAATTAATCGGCCATTTAGAACGTAACGAGAGATGTTAATGCAAATTTCGATATCCCATAGTAATTACAGAGACTATAACACTTATCTGGTCACCACGATGACACATCAGCAAATACATTTATACACAAATGCTTCTAACTATGTGCTGACATATAAAAACAACCGACTCGTTTTCAATTGCCCCACTTTATGGTGCATTATATATTTAGACATTGTAGTCATATATTACTAAATACAGTATATATATGTATTTGTATTGTCTGCGAGTAGATGAGGTTTTGCAACATGAAAGGTATATGTGTTTGTCTGAACAGGTGCCTCTTTGTGGTATGTTTGTCTTGGCTCGGATGAGTTTTAAGTTTCAACCAACCAAAGTGGATGAGTCTCAACCAACCTCTACTCTACACGTGGCATACATATATTCATTCATTTCTAAACTAATATAATCTCCAATAGTATCAATTTTTACAATTACTATTGCAATAACCACTAACAAAATGTAACTCTAGTAAATTACTTTTTTTTGGGAGGACTTTTTTCTTTCACAATTCCACGTTATTCATCGATCAAACAAATAAATTGTATGTATTTCTAAATTAATAAAGAATAGAAGTGGTTGTGCCAATGAAAAAAAAATCGTTTGCTGTGCTTTTTTTTCTTTTTAGAACCTTTTTTTAACACACAGTGCTTTATCCTTGTATCCTAGCAGATCAACCTTAATGTTATCTTCAAGGAGTTGTTGGATAAGACTAAAATTTGGGATGTTTTCCAAATTAAAAATGGAGATAATTCAACACTAATTATCAGTGCCACAGGATGTTTAACATGGTGTCCTACAAACTTGCATATATATGAGATTAGTCGAATTCACAAGAATTATCCCCACAAAATGATAGATAAGGTTTTTCATTCATTGTTAGTTGGTTTTGTTGAAAACTTATAATTTCTTACATGGTATCTGAATACAATAAAATAGAACGGTATAACCAATCCAAAATGAAAAGTGGGAGTCACTAGACTGAGACGAATGAACCAAAGAACTATCATCATGAGGGGCCTGTTAGAATATTCCAATAATTCAACATGAATACTATAGTATATAAATGATACGTGTTTTTTTTACTCATTTTCATTTGGTGTTAAGTTAAAAAATCAATATATATATATATATATATATATATAAATCCATGCTTTTCTTTTGTTTGGGTTAAACTCCCAATCCATGTTTTAGACTACAATTTGATGGATAATTTAGATATTCGAATTACTTATATACATAACCATTTACACGAAATATACGGTCTTATCTTTTGGTATAATAAAAACACGTTACCAAATAAGCTTGAATGAATTAAATAGTATTTTTTAAGTCTATGTAGGGAATATATATTCCATGATACTTTCAACAAAAAAGAACATAATATATAAGGATACCAAGAGCAACCGCTGTCATAATCAAATTACTTAAAATTTGTAACCGAAGCACACATTATAAATAAAAAAAAGCACACATTATAGTCTTATGTGGATTATTTATACGTACAGTAGTAGTAACCTTCGACAAAAAAAAAGAAAGCTTAATTAAACTGTTAAGTTTATTAGGAAAACAGTATTTTCTTCATTACATCAAGAGATTCCATGTTGCACTCCCGTGAGTCCTTGTATATTCTTGGACCGACTCCTTATATAAACTCCAAAAACATTATTCTGTTTATTCAATTCATAACAACAACAAATAAACCAAAGTCTCTACCTTTCCTTCTTTTGTCTCAAACCACCACAAAGAGGAAACATCTCATACAAACCAAAAAAAATCATGATAACGAGAGAGAGTCAAAGGCTGAGAAGCATCACAATGATGATCTTAATGGCAATTCTAGTCTGGTCTGTAACTCTAGAGACCTGCATTGCCAGAAAAGGAAGACATTGGAGACACCACCATAGCAGCTCCTCTTCTTCCTCCTCCTTGTCTGATTCCTTGTCCAGCAAGAAACCAAAAAGCCATGAGAACAGCCACAACAATAGTCATTCCCATAAGTCAAAACCAAAACCAAAACCAAAACCGGAGCTGAAATCCCCGCCGCCAAAATCCGGCTCACCTGTCGTGCCACAACCACCACAAGTCCAACCGCCGCCACCACAAGTCCAACCGCCACCACCACCTCTTCCGCTGCAGCCACTTGAAGGCTCTCAAGAATTCAATGTGCTTGATTTTGGCGCTAAGGGTGATGGCATGAGTGATGACACTGAGGTACATACGACTCCAAAGATTTCATTATCCATAACAAAATTCAATTTAGTGGTTCTTGATTAATCAAGAATTTTAATCTTCGCTTTCATGAGAATTACTTTGATAAAGAAAAAAAAAAAACAGAATGTGAAATATAGTTGAGAAGGTAACACGAGACAGAACAAGAAACAGAGCTCCAAAAAAGCTTTCTCTTTATCTGTAAAGTCAAATAACTGTTTTTTTAATTTTTTCCTCTCAATATTTTAAATTCACCAAAAAGAAAACAAATGATTATAGAGAAATGACAACAAAACCACAATAATTGAGTTTCCTCTGAGGAGGAAAAAAAAAGACAATGTTGATTAAATGAAACTTTAATTAAATCTGCAGGCGTTTGAAGCGGCGTGGGCATCTGCTTGCAAAGTCGAGGCGTCAACGATGATCATACCGTCTGACTATATGTTCCTCGTTGGCCCGATTTCTTTCTCTGGTCCTTATTGTCAAGCAAACATTGTATTCCAGGTGAAGAATTGATCATCAAACTAAAGATGTAAAAAAAAAAGATGAAAAAATATTGTACTTTTGGATTGAAAGATGTGAGCTTGTTGTTTGGTTGCAGCTAGATGGAATGATTGTAGCTCCTAATGATTCTGAGTCATGGGAAAGAGGGCTAATGTGGTGGATCGAATTCACGAAGCTTAAAGGAATCACAATACAAGGGAATGGTGTTATTGATGGAAGAGGCACTGTTTGGTGGCAACAAGATTACTCTTTTGATTTTCCTATCGACGATGACTTCAAGCTCATTGTCCCTTTAAACAATTCGGTTCAAGAACGTCCTCCAATGCCGGTAAAAAAACATCTTCTTCTGCATCTCATTCTTCACATCAACACAAGAATCATCTAACACAAAACTCTGTTTTTTTTTGTTTTTTGTTTTACTTCACATTGCAGATAAGAAGTGAGCTTAATGGAATGCCAAGCATTAAACCAACGGTGAGAAACAAATTGAACTAGACCCTGCTTGTTTATTTTTTTTTTCTACACGGTGAAAATCTTTTGTTTACCCTTCGGGTTTTCGTGGTGTAGGCGCTACGGTTCTATGGAAGTATCGACGTGACAGTGACCGGAATAACAATTCAGAACAGTCCTCAATGTCACCTTAAGTTTGATAACTGCGTCCAGGTATTAGTTCATGACGTGAGCGTTTCTTCTCCCGGAGACAGTCCAAACACAGATGGGATTCATCTTCAGAACTCCAGAGATGTCATGATTCATAGCAGCACACTAGCTTGTGGTACAAACCCATTTTTGTCGAAAAACATATCATAACAATAGTCTTAATATTTCTCTGTTTTAATAACTCTGTTTTGGTTCCTCTGTTTTGCAGGAGACGATTGTATTTCGATTCAAACGGGTTGCTCCAATGTGTATGTTCACAATGTGAATTGTGGACCAGGACATGGGATCAGCATAGGGAGCCTTGGTAAATACAGTACCAAAGCCTGTGTCTCCAACATAACAGTCAGAGATGTAGTTATGCACAACACAATGACCGGTGTCCGGATCAAGACATGGCAGGGAGGTGTAGGATCAGTGAAAGGAGTACTATTCTCAAACATTCAACTCACAGAAGTCCAGCTTCCGATAGTGATTGATCAATTCTACTGTGACCACAGCAAATGCCAGAACCAGACGTCAGCAGTGTCAGTGGAAGGAGTAACTTATGAGAAGATACGAGGAACTTATACAGTAAAGCCTGTGCATTTTGCTTGCAGTGACAGCTTCCCTTGCATAGATGTGCAGTTATCAGGGATAGAGCTAAAACCAGTTCAACAACAGTACCACATGTATGATCCGTTTTGTTGGAAAACATTCGGATTGCTCAATTCGCCAACCGTTCCACCGATTGATTGCTTACAGATCGGGAAGCCAGCGAGAAATGGAGTCCACACAGATCATGATATTTGTGTATGACCAGCAGGGTAATACGTAGATGTAAAATGATTAGCAAAAAAAAAAAAAAACTATAATTACTTTATAAGGATAACAATTAGTTTATCTATTGATTATTGTGAAGAGTGTTATGGAGTGTTTAGAAGGTTATAAAGCTTTTTCTAAAAAAAAAAAAAACGTCGCTGCTTTGTTGAAGCAGTGCATGTATATTGTTTGTATCAGATATATCTATAGTTCGATTGTTTTCACACATATATGAGATGCTCCAGAAGCAAATTGTAAACCTCAAAAAGCTTGAACACTGAAAAATGTAAGCAATAAACTTGATTACTCGTTTTTAAATATAACTAGACAGTTCTAAAAGCGAAAGGGTTCCGATATAAAATAAGATCCGCAATTTTTTCATCCACAAGATTTGATCTTCTGCCCTGTGATTACCAAAAAATTCGAAAAATACCAAAATTAGCGGTATAATTACTGAGGGCTTAATTTCCGCTTCTTGTTCAGCTCTATGATATCCGACACGGTCTTCTCTAAGGACAACACTTCCGCAGCAGCAGTAGCAGATTTCACCTTCTCCATGTTCAGTTCAGCTTGGAGATTCTTGACTTGTTCCTCCAGTTCTTGGACTCGAATACCGTCAGCACTTGCTTTCTTCCTCTCTAAGGAAACCTCATCAAGTTTTGTCTTCAACCAGTCCAGCTTGAAGCCCGCTTCTGTTAGATCGATCAACTCGTCGCGGGTTTTGGTTAGCTCAGTATCGGATAAGCTATGTGGAGGTTTGTTCAATGCCTTGATGAGACCGAGTAAGATATTCATGTATGTCGTCCTCACCAATTGGTTCTTTGGTTTGAAATTTGCTGCAATGTCCGAGTGCCTCGCGAAAAGCCTACCCACTGAAACAACCTGTGTCAGAAACATGTAATTATGTTAACCATGTTCAATCTCAGAAAAGCAAATCAAAAAGATAAGAAAAAAATACAACAAGGAGCATCTCCATACCTGAGAATAAAGAACTTGGAAACCTTGGACATCTAACGTCTCATTCCCAGTTACTTCGGATTCATCAACAACTTCAACTACTTTTACTTCCACTTTAACTATCAGTTTGTTCTTCTCCATAAACCCTTTTCCTTGGAGCTTTTTAAGCGGCACGGCCCTTGGCCTACCCCATACTGGGGCGTGGGCGCAGAACAATTGGCACGATTCTGCAAAACAAAAACAGAAAGGCTAAGTTGAATTTTCTTGCTCAACAATCAAATACAGATATACAGTTTACGTCTGACAAGTTAATTAATTACCAACTAATCTGTAGAGCTCTTGGCCTAGTTGAAGGGTTTTAACAGGCACGGCCTTTGCCAAACCCCATCCTGAGACCTGAGCGCAGTACAACTTGCACCATAATTCTGTTAGACAAAAACAGAAAGTGGTTAAATTAAATTTTGTTGCTCGACAATCAAATACATATATACAGTTTACGTCTGACAAGTTAAATTACCATCTGTTCTGTAGAGCTCTTTGCCTGATTGATTCAACAGAAGGAAGGAAAAAGTAGCTCTTCGTTTCCATCCAAGTCGCAATGATTCAGGATTCGCAACGCCGAGGTACAGAGACAAGTGACAGAGGTAACAGATTAACTAAACGCTTTAGTTATAAACGTAATAACAGAATAATACTCATTGAACAAAACATATAATATTTTCCTTTTACCATTCGCAGCCACCGCTTAAGAAGTTCGGAGATCGTATCACACCTTCCTTCTCCGAGAAGTTATCTATTTCAAACGTGAAACTCGTCTGCTTCTGATCCTCCATATCTCTCCAAACTTTCTCACAAACTTGTCAATTAAATTGTAAACACCCATTAGACAATGTTTTTAAAAAAATAGAACACCAATATAATTGAAAAATCACAAATCAAACAAATAAATCCATCTCCATACTATGTCTATGAAAGAAAAAAGACATAAAGATATTCTAGTATAATCTGGAATTTGGCAAATAAGAACAAAATCAAAATTATAAAAAAAACAATTAAGAGAAACGCAAAACGAACGACTCACCAATTAGTTCCTAGAGTTCTTCAAAGAATCTGATAAATCGAGGATCCACCACAAATAGAAGCAGAAAAAGATTTAGGGTTTAGGTTAATGGGTGAATTGCAATTGCAAGAATAGCAGCTTAAATGGAGAAGCGGTGAGAGAAAGGAAATTGAAAGGGTTCTGACACAGTCCCCATTGTTTGGCCTTCATTGAAAAAAAGAAAAAATGAAAAATGAAAAGACAAGTCAGAGATTCTGAAAATCTTTTGGGGCAGAAAAAAAGGTTACCGCCGGATTGTTTGTGTGGGGAAGACGGCAACTTTTTAAAGATTTATTATGCGTAATACGAGTTTTAAGAAACAATTACTAGGGGCAATTTTGTTTTTTTTTTTTTGATTAAAAAGTTGTGCTTGCTAAAACACATCATTGAAAATTTATTGCAACAAAAAAATTGAAAATATCTTCTTATTTTTTTTTCTTATAAATTTATATTATTTTCTGAAACTTAAACTTGATTTGTAACTTAAAATAATTTGTTTTTAAAAGTGTTAACAAATTTTTTTTTTTTTCAATTTTGGTGATTTACTAAGAGTAATATTTCGTTTTTTTTTTTAATAAAAAACGATTATTACAATTTATTTTGGTAACTCACAAACACGTCACAACCACATTAGCCTCAGTAAACGAATGCCTAATGGAGTTAGTGTCAACACATATTTTGACCTTTTGTTAGAGTTCATATATAAAATTTAAAAAGTTATTGAAAAATACATGTTTTCGCATAGATAGTGAATTTGGTCCGGATCTGGACTGCACTCCACTAGCAAAGTAGGAAATTGCCGTTTTTCTCATTGAATTTAAGATTTTCAGTACAATTTGGAAAATAATATGATGACTAAATGCAAAAGTAGTTGTCTAATTGATTTGCTGAAGCAGGATATGCATATTGGTTATACCACATTTATTTTGATTGTCAATTGTGAGAATTTTCAACTCAATACTATTACTTTCAGTCTGAATTGAAGCATATAGAAGAAGCACATACATGACATCGATAGTAGTGTTGAAAGGCGAGTGTATCCACGCGTTTCTCTCTCAGGCACATATACCGAGATGAGCTCACCTAATTCCCGATTTGCTATCAGCACCGCATCAGCCCTTCGTTCTACCGTTTAGGTTCCTGAGCCTCGCCGCATCTACTTTTCTCCGACAAAGTTTTCTCCAAAAATTTCCATTTTTGAGAATTTGCTTCCGATGGAAAGTTGCGCATAGCTTCCCTGGTCTCCCCTACTGTCTTTCCGACAGGATTTACCTTGTTTTTGAGGGTTTACCTCGTCACTGAGGACTTTTATTAACTTTTTCGGTCCAGATCCGGTCTCCTACCAGCGTCGTCTGGGATTATCAACCTCGGTATTGAGGGTTTTTCGCAAGTTTAGGCTACAATGGCTAATCGCTACTCAAGACAGGAAAAAGGAAAATGGGTCACTGATGAGAATCGAGGCTCCAGACGGCTTCCAATAAAAATTCCGGCAGGAGATAACTCAGGGCTGATAGCGGCAAATAGGTGTACCCTTATAGGAAGGGTCACGAACCCTATTGTGCAACCCCCTCGAGCAATTGTAAGGTTTCTACCTCAACACAGGAATATGGAAAACAGGGTTACCGGAAGGGACCTAGGACCCAATAAATTCCAGTTCATCTTCAACTCAGAGGAAGACCTTCTCCAGGTTCTGAGAAAGGGTCCATACCACTATAAGAAGTGGATGCTGATTATCCAAAGGTGGGAGCCGGTGGTCTCTGACTCCTTTCCTTCTTCCATTTCCTTATGGATAAAAATTCACGGTATACCACTGCACTTTTGGTCAGAATCAACTATTGACTTGATTGGTAAAGAACTAGGTCCGGTAGAATCTAAAGCAGTGGAGGAAGCGCGCTTCCGAGTTGGAATTAATGGATTAAAACCGATGGAGATGAAAATCCCAATCCAAATTCCAACGGGCTAGATAATCACAGTGGATTTTAAGTATGAAAAACTGGAAAAGCACTTCTTCGCTTGTTTCTCACTCTTCCATGAGAAAGAAATTGCACACTCAGGAAGTTTCCTGGTAAATCGGACCCTCACTCAGGTCGTATCAAGAAAGCCAGAACGATGGATAGACTTGATGCTGATAGAAGATGACAAGAGGATCGCTGGGGTCGTAGAGGTCCCTCTCCGATTTACACCAACAGGAGATCCCGAGATGACAGATTATCCAAAGACAACGTCCATTGGTACGACGTCCCGGCTCAACGACAGAGTAATTCTCACTACTATGAAGGCTACTCGAGAGAGTATCCCAGAGAATCCCATAGAACTCCTCGCAGAACATTGGAGGAACCGCCTCCTGTGTACCATCAGTACAGAGACAGAGGAGAGGAAAGAACCTCCCGTAGAGGATCAAGGGGATCAATGGAATCAGCATCAGAGCATCACAAACCTAGCAGAGAGGATGGGGTCACCACTGGTAATCTGAGTCGTGGTTTAACCAGAAAGTCCCATTCGTCTCATACTCCTCCTCCACGGCCTCAGAGAGAGCCTCTCTCTCTACCTCCAATTCGATGTTCAGTTGAAGTTAATAGTGCATCATGAGAGAGAACCTCAGCGCTGGAAAGGCTCTCGGAACCCAGACTTCAGGATCGGCTGAGAGATATACGAACACCAAGTGAGGGGTTCAACAAGACTTCAGGACATTGAAGTACACTATGCTGAAGGAAGCAATCACGACCTCTTTATCAATAGCTCTGAGAGAAGACCCTCTGGATCAGCCCTGAGCAGGCTTGGTGGAGGAGTAGTTCCCATTCTCCCCTTGGAGTATTTACCTGACCCTCAGGGAGTTGATACAAACAGCAGAATTCCGGCAATCCAACGCCTTAGTTTCCCTCGTTCCTCTTCGAGAATTAAGAAAGCTAAAACAAAAGGAAAGGTGGTTTCAAAGGGACCCACCAAAGCTATAGGAGGAAAGAGGAGAATCACTAAGCAATCTGGAGGTAGAAGAGTGGCAGCTTCCCCACTGCAGGGAGCTTTCCTAAGGAAGCGAAAAGCGGCTAGAACACAAAATCCCCCAAAGAAGAAGCTCTGCTTGGACAGACAGATGGACCAAGTCTCGGACTTCTCCTCTAAAGATTCTTCGGGGCTGATCTCAATCCAGGTGGGGGAATGTGAAGCGGGACCTTCCTCGATCCCTACTACAAGAGGCCATGATGGTGTGGAGGATTTTAAATCCCCACCAAATCTCCTTCCTTAGTCACTCTGAGTTGGAATTGTCAAGGGATGGGGAGTACCTTGACAATTCAGAGACAGGGAATTTCGACTGAAGATTTTCCCTGATATTTTATTTCTGATGGAGACAAAAAATAAGGATAATGTAGTTCTTAATACTTTTGGTTGTAAGGGCTATTTAAATCACTTTACAGTTCCTCCTCTAGGTGTTGGGGCTGGCTCTCTTTTGGAAAGATGTTGTGAACTTCGAAATTTTGGCTTCTTCAGCAAACTTTATAGACACAAAAGTTGTTTTTAAACAATCCTCCTTTTTCATCACATTTATCTATGGTCCCCCAAATCAGGTAAATAGATGTGAATTCTAGGAGAGTATGTCTACAATGGGCCTTGGTAGGGAGGTTCCGTGGCTTCTTACTGGGGATTTCAATGATCTCTTGTCCAATGGAGAGAAATTCGGTGGACCCCTGAGGTGGGAGGGCTCTTTTCAGAACTTTAGAAATTTTGTCTCTCAAAATGGACTTTGGGACGTCAAACACTCAGGCAATCCCTTGTCCTGGCGAGGTCAAAGATACAATCACTTCATCCGTGCTCGGTTGGACAGATCTCTAGCTAATTGCGCTTGGTCGGAAGAAATTGGATCGGGCAGAAGTGAATACCTTCAATTTGAAGGATCGGATCACAGACCTCTCCTCACGTTTTTTGACAGTACGATTAGGAAAAGAAAAGGGCTATTCAGATTCGATCGCAGACTGAGGGACAATGAGGAGGTGAGGCAAGTTATTGAGGAGGCTTGGAATTTTCCATCGGCTAAAACCGTTATTGAAAAGCTAAACAGAGTGAGACGCCAGATCATTGTTTGGTCTAAGGAGCAAAAGTTAAATAGCTCCAAGACTATGAAGAGGCTCCAGGAGGCACTGGAGGAAGCGCTTTCTGATAATACGGCAGTGCCTTCGCTAATCGAGACTATTACAGCAGATTTAGAGAAAGTGTACTTGGAGGAAGAACTTTTCTGGAAACAGAGAAGTCGTATTCTGTGGTTACATAGTGGTGATCGTAATACTGGGTATTTTCACGCAGTCACCCGCTGCAGACGATTTCAAAACTCCTTATCGGTTATTGAGAACGCATCAGGGCAAGAGGTCCACGAGGAGCATCAAATCTCTCTAGCCATAACAAATTACTTTCAAGACATCTTTTCTGCTAAAGGTTCTACAAATCTAGAGGTGGTTAATGAAGCTCTCTCACCATGTGTTTCTCAGATGATGAATGAAAGTCTGATTGTGATTCCAACTTCAAAGGAGATCCGCGAGGCTGCTTACTCTATTCATGCGGAAAAAGCTCCAGGTCCATATGGGTTTCCGGCAAGCTTCTACCACGGTTATTAGGACATTGTTGGGGAAGAAGTGATACGGGATATTACGGATTTCTTTGTCTCGGGATCCTTCCTCTAGAACCAGAATGAAACCCACATTCGACTCATCCCGAAGACCGATGCACCAAGGAAGGTCTCAGATTACAGGCCTATAGCTCTTTGCAATGTCCATTATAAGATTATTGCGAAGATCCTCTCAAGTCGACTCCAGCCGCACCTCCAAATGCTAGTCTCAAAGTATCAGTCGGCATTTGTTCCCTGGAGAGCTATTTCAGACAATGTGTTAATCACACATGAAATCCTCCACTTCCTCCGAACCTATGCGGCAAAAGTTCATTGCTCTATGGCGGTTAAAACCGACATGAGCAAGGCTTATGATCGGATTGAGTGGGGTTTTCTGCGAGCTGTGTTATCGAGAATAGGGTTTCACCCTAAATGGATTTCGTGGGTCATGGAGTGTGTGTGTTCAGTCTCATATTCCTTTCTTATCAATGCGATTCCTCAAGGAAAAGTCATTCCTTCCAGGGGGCTACGCCAAGGAGACCCGTTGTCTCCATATTTGTTCATTCTCTACACTGAAGTTCTTTCGGGACTCTGTGCAAAAGCTCAAGCGAATGGTCAGCTTTCGGGAATTAAAGTTGCAAGGGGCAGTCCTGCGGTTAATCACCTCCTCTTCGCAGACGATACAATGTTCTTTTGTAAGTCTAATCCCTCGAGCTGTGCAGCCCTTATGACGATTCTGAAACGTTATGAGCAAGTCTCTGGCCAGGTAATCAACCTGGAGAAGTCCTCTATTACTTTCTCTTCCAAAACGCCTCATGAGACAAAGAGACGCGTTAAGCAATCTCTTAAGATTGAAAAAGATGGGGGTTTAGGTAAATACTTAGGCCTCCCTGAAGATTTTGGACGTCGGAAGCGAGATATATTTGCTTCCATGGTGGATAGGGTTCGAAAACGCTCCCAGAGTTGGACCTCCGGTTTTTTGTCAGGTGCAGGGAAGCAGGTGTTACTGAAGGCAGTTTTATCTTCAATGCCATCCTACTCAATGTCGTGCTTCAAGCTGCCGGACTCAGTTTGTAAGCAAATTCAATACATCCTTACTAGGTTTTGGTGGGATGTGAAACCAGACGTCCGCAAGATGGCTTGGATTTCGTGGAACAAGTTATACCTACCTAAAGAAGCTGGAGGTTTGGGATTTAGAGAGATCGAGAATTTTAATGATGCGCTGTTGGCTAAGTTAAGCTGGAAAATGCTTCACCAGCCCGAGTCTCTTCTAGCACAGGTTTTACTTGGGAAATACTGTCACTCAACGGGCTTCATGGACAGTGTGCCGCCTTCGTCTTGTTCCCATGGTTGGAGAGGAATACTGGCTGGTAGGGAGATCCTAAAAAAGGGCTTGGATGGAGCATTGAAGATGGGCAACAGATCAGAGTGTGGCAAGACCCCTGGTTGTCAACACTCTCTCCGGAGATTCCGATGGGTCCCCCACAGAAGCATCTTTGGATCTAAAAGTCTGTGATCTTCTACGCCCTCTCTCGAATTCTTGGAACACAGCAGCTATTCGATTTCACTTACCTCTGTATGAGGAAAAAATCAGAAAGCTAATCCCACTTTCTTCTCCTGGTGTGGATGAGCTAGTATGGCTACCTGTAAAATCAGAGATTTATTCGACAAAAACGGGCTATGCAATTGCTAAGGTTAACTCATCCTCTTCCAATGTACCTATCTTAGATTGGAAAAATGTATTTGGCAGGTTAAAACGTCCCTGAAGGTTAAACATTTTCTTTGGAAGGCGGCCACTAACTCAATACCGTGTGAGGAGGTATTGGCTAGACGAGGACTTACGGCGGGAGTGGCTTGCATAAAATGTGGAGGCTTAGAGACGGTGGCGCATCTACTCTTCCATTGTCCGTTTGCAAAGAAAGTTTGGAATTTGGCACCAGTTTGTTTCTTACCTTCAGGGAGTTTGATCACATCAACGGATCAGCTCCTCACAGCAGCTAGGAGAATTACCAACCTTCCCCCTTCAGGGCTGACCTCAGGACCCCTCTATCCATTGATCTTCTGGAATCTTTGGAAATCTAGAAACCAAGCAGTGTTTGATGGTAAGGAGTACTCAGCAGAAGATACTGTTCGGAAAGTCCATTCAGATGCTCGCTCTTGGTTGGAAGCGCAACAGCTCAAAAGCAAGGCACGAAGCCCCTCTCAATCTATCACAGAACATTCCCCGACACCTGACGCTACCAATTGCTATGTTGATGCAGCCTGGTTAGCAAGCTCCGGTAATGGCGGAATGGGATGGCTCTTTTATAATGCAAAAGGTTTTAGTTTTGCACAAGACTCGACTCACCAACGCTTTGTGGATTCAGCTTTAACGGCCGAAACTTTAGCGATGAAGGCTGCACTCTCGAGTGTTGTTTCTTTAAAAATCTTGAGACTAAATGTCTTTTCGGATTGCAAGGTTCTTGTATCCCTCCTCTCCTCTGGTTCGTCTACCATTGCTCTGAGAGGTTTAATCGAAGATATCAAAAGGCTAGCGGGCCATTTCTCTTCTCTCCGCTTCTGTTTTATTTCGCGTGTGAACAATGTTAAAGCCGATTCTTTGACTAAGTTGGCTCTGTCACATGTAAACTCTTACTCCCTTGAGGGAGCTTAATCTTTTATAAAAAGTCTTGTTTGATTAAAAAAAGAAGAAGCACATACAGTAGAATGTAAACCTCAAAAAGCTTGATTTAAGTAATAAAGCTTTACATCTTTTTGGTCTAGGGAACCGAATACCATGCTTTTTGGAACCCTGCATATTCTAGAATTAGCTAAACTAAAATAAATATATATTTTTTGCAAATTCAATTTTCATCCTCACAATTACATAAATGGCTACCTATTTGTATAAAACCCAGTATTTGTTAGGCTATTTTACAAATTCTAAGACGAAGAGGGCCAAATCAAACAAAAGAAGAACAAAATGTGTTGTTTTGGATACTACAATTATGTAGGGTTCTTTTGTCATAATTTGTCATCTTTTCTCAAATAGTCTTTCGTTGCCATCTAATGATGATGGTTTTGGAGACGATGAAGAATACACAGATATAATAGTGGACATTAGTTAAGAAGGTGGATAAATTTTGTTAGCAATTTGCTTGTTGTTGCTTGAGTCTTACGTTAGCACTCAGCCTCAAATTTGTTCAAGCTTTTGCTAATTTATTGTTGTGTTCAGGTAACTTCGTATATGTTATATTGTTATGATTCCTTCAACCAATACAAATCATGATTCGATACCAATAGTTTTTAACTTGGAAAGGTTTGTGATAAACTCTTTAAACTTTTTACCAATTCATAAAGACAACATCTACTGATACATGTTGATGCACGTTTTCTTAGAGTAATTAATCTGGATGTGGATGGCGCATCAAAGTGCAAGTGACTACGAAGGCTTCTTTATCATTTTCTCAAGCTTATCACGATCTTATAGCAACAAGTTTGGAACTTTTCGTTTGCATATTTCAAGTTTAGGTCTCTCTACTAAAAGGAAGGACATATTTTCTCGTCTAAAAATCTGACTGCAATAGTATAAATGTAGTACTTTGTCTAGGCACAGTTAAGGTGCGTTTGTTGCTTTTCGGAGCTTTTGCTTTGATTCTGGACTCAAACGGTTAGTAGGTGCAAGATTCTTGTGACAAATGCAGAGTAAATTTTTGAACACTCAAAAGTTATTAAATTATTATCATCCCACAGGAGTATGATTACAATCAAGATCACAACAGCATAATTGTATTTTTATGCAAAGAGCACAGTAGAAACCTACAATGCTATAGAGCTGACCGGAAAAAGAAGAGAAACGGTGACTGCTTGAAAAACTCTTAACTAATTCGATCCATACATATATTTCAAAGGCTTCTTTACCAAAAAAAATATATATTTCAAAGGCTATATTAATCTTCTAATATTTGTATAAATCTCAAATGGATAAAGCTGATCTTTTTCTTCAACTTTTTTAACCTTCGTTATATAATTCTTTTTCTTCAACTTTTTTTTTTGAATTATATGTTCAATTAATTTTTTAAAAAAAAAATTTTACATCACATGCTTCTTCAGTTTTAGTTTATGAAAAAAATAAATAGAATACATTTAAACTCTAACTTGAAACAACAAACCAAGCTTGAAGCCCTTCCTTGTATCTCCGATCACTTGCATTCTTCAACTTCTTCGCCAAAAGAGATTTTATTTATCATCTTCTGTTAAATCGATCAACTCGTCGCGGGCGTTGGTTAGCTCAGTCTCGGATAAGCTATGTGGAGCCTTGTTCAATGCCTCGATGAGACCGAGTAAGATATTCATGTATGTCGTCCTCACCAATTGGTTCTTTGTTTTGAAATTTGCTGCAATGTCAGGGTGTTTCGTGAAAAGCCTACCCACTGAAACAACCTGTCGACAGCAGAAAGATGTAATTATGTTAACCATGTTCAATCTCAGAAAAGCAAATCAAAAAGAAAAGAAAAAAATACAACAAGGAGCATCTCCAAACCTGAGAATAAAGAACTTGGAATCCATGGACATCGAAGGTCTCTTTACCAGTTACTTCTGCTTCATCAACAACTTCAACTACTTTTACTTCCACTTTAACTATCAGTTTGTTCTTCTCCAGAAACCCTTTTTCTTGAAGCTTTTCAAGAGGCACGGCCTTTGCCCAACCGCATCCTGAGAACTGAGCGCAGAACAATTTGCACGCTTCTGCAAGACAAAAACGGAGAGGTTAAGTTAAATTTTCTTTCTCGACAATCGAATACATATATACATACATATATACAGTTTACGTCTGATAAGTAAATTACCAGGTTTTCTGAAGAGCTCTTTGCCTGATTGATTCAACAGAACGAAGGAACAACTAGCTCGTCTTTTCCATCCAAGTCGCAATGATTGAGGATTCCCAACGCGGAGGTACAAAGCCAAGTGATCTTCTATCGTCTCCTTTGGAAATTGAAAGGGTTCTGACACAGTCCCCATTGTTTGGCCTTCATTGAAAATCTTTTGGGGGCAGAAAAAAGATTGCCGCCGGATTGTTTGTGTGGGGAAGACCGCAACTTTTTATAAGATTTTATTATGCCTTAATCCGAGTAACAATTACTAGGGGGAATTTAGTTTTTTTTTGTTCTGCGACACTTCATTGAAAATTTATTGCAACAAAAAAATTGAAAATATTTTTTCTCTTTTTTTGTTCTCTTTTAAATTTATATTATTTTCTTGAACTTAATTTGTAACATAAAATAATTAAAAAAATAAGTGATAACAAATTTTATGTTTTAGATTTTGGTGAAAGAGGGACACATAATATTTTGTTCTCATTAAAAAGTGAGTATTAACTTTTTTTTACTACTCCCTCCGTTTCATAATAAGTGTCATTTGGAGAAAATGTATCTGCAATGTAACTGGATGTATCTGGATGTGTTTTGAGTTTAATACATCTAAATACATTGCAGATATATTTTCTCCAAATCCCCTATATATTAATTGAGAAATATTTTTAGAGAGTATGCTTACTTTTTGAATTATTTACAGTGGTGCCATTTTGCTGATGTGTCACCACCACACTTATTCTCCCATTATTTTAATACAAATTTCCTTTTTTGATTAGACTAATTACATTATATGCCTTTAACAATTTATTACTTTTAACATTTAATTTATGAAGATATAATTTATGACTAATTTCCTTATATCATTTATTTATACATAATTCAACATTTAATTTATGAAAAATATTCTCTTTCTTTCTATTTCTTATCAAAAATATATCATACTAATTCTTTTTTTAAACACTATATTTCTTCTCTTATTTTTTTTTAAATTTAGGTTTGTAAAAAAATAAATCATCACAACATCCATATAGTAAAAAATATATAGATTGTTTTATACATGTGTTATAATTCGAATTTTTTTAAATGAATATAAATTACTCAAATGGTTAATAAATATGAGTATGTTTTAAAAAATTTCACATTAGAAATGAGGATGTGTAGAAGGTTCAAAAACCATTATAAAAAGAACATAAATGATAAAAAAAAAAAACTGTAAAAGCAAGAAGCTTGATTTAATAGTCATCGATATTTATAAATATTTTTGGTTTAATATGGTTTGTTAATAGAATCATATAAATTAACCAAATAATATAAATATTTAAACTCTACAACAAGTTAAAATATTATATCAAAAAGTCAAAATATTAAAAATAGTTTAATATGTTAAAAACAAATAATATTATAAATATTTTCTTTCTTTATGAAGAAAACATCATTTAATTTATGAAGATATTGTCTTTCTTTCTATTTCTTACCAAAAATATATCATACTAATTATTTTTTTAAACACCATATTTCTTCTCTNAGAGAGAGGTTTCGGCGGCGAGAGAAGTTTTTTTCCCGAAACTGTATTTCATGACGTGGATTTAGTTTTTTTCATGTTAATGAGGTGGATTAGATGTTAATGAGGTGGATTAAAATAATTTTTGGTTAATCATTTTTGAACTAAAAAATTGCAAATTAATGAAGGGTGTTAATTGTAATTACACAAGACACAAAATATCTGAATAATTTTTTAAAAATGTATAATATTCTAGTAATAAACCAACTTTTGTGTAATATCTAAGTAATTCTTTTTTTTTTCTTTTTTGCTAAAAGGGTTCATAATCATAATCATAATCACAATTGGTTCTTAGCAAAAGTCCACAGATCACTTTTTTTTACTACTTCGTTTCTGGGAGGAATTTCATTGAACATATTTTTAAGGAAATTGATTTGACTTGCAACGAACTAAAATGCAACGAAAATAAAAATTTCAAAGGATGCGTTTTCCTCATCGCAATCGCCGCCGATCTCCAAAGTTTGATCGACCGCCGGAAGGAGAGTAGATTTAGGTTAATGGCAACTGCAAGAATAGCAGCTTAAATGGGAAGTGGTGAGAGAAAGGAAATTGAAAGGATTCTGACACAGTCCCCATTGTTTGGCCATAACTCATAAGAACATAAAAAAAATAAAGAAATGAAAAGAGGTTGCCGCAACTTTTTATAAGATTTTATTATGCCTTAATCCGAGTATTAAGAAAACAACGCTTGCTACACTTCATTGAAAATTTATTGCAACAAAAAATTGAAAATATTTTTTCTCTCTTTTTTTGTTCTCTTATAAATTTATATTATTTTCTTGAACTTAATTTGTAACGTAAAAATTAAAATAATTAAAAAAAGTGATAACAAATTTTATATGTTTTTATTCTGGTGAAAGAGGGACACGTAATATTTTGTTCTCATTAAAAAGTGAGTATTAACTTTTTTTTTACTATGTGAGACGTCACAAATTTTTTGTGTGGGAAAGACCGCAACTTTTTAAAGATTTATTATAAGTAATCCGAGTTTTAAGAAAAAATTACTAGGGGCAATTTGTTTTTTTCTGATTAAAAAGCTGTGATTGCTACAACACTTCATTGAAAATTTATTGCAACAACACTTCATTGAAAATTTATTGCAACAAAAAATTTAAAATATCTTTTCTTTTCTTTTTCTCTTATAAATTAATTTTTTTTTTTAAACTTAAACTTGATTTGTAACGTAAAATATATATTTTTAAAGTGTTAACATTTTTTTTTTCTTTCAATTTTGGTAATTTACTGACACGTTTATTTACTGAAAATATTCAATAAACTTGCTTACTCGTTTATTTAATAACTAGATAGTTCTAAAAGGGAAAGAGTTCCAATATAAAATAGGATCCACAATTTTTCCGTCCGGATTACCAAAATTCCAAAAAATAGCGAAATCAGCGGGAGAATTATTGAGGGCTTAATTTCCGCTTCTTGTTCTGCTCTATGATATCCGAAACGGTCTTCTCTAAGGATAACACTTTCGCAGCAGCAGTAGCAGATTTCACCTTCTCCTTGTTCAGTTCAGCTTTGAGATTCTTGACTTGTAGTTTAGAAGCAGAAGTAGCAGATTTTACTTTCTCCTTGTTCAGTTCAGCTTTGAGATTCTTGACTTGTTTCTCAAGTTTAGAAGCAGAAGTAGCAGATTTTACTTTCTCCTTATTCAGTTCAGCTTTGAGATTCTTGACTTGTTCCTCGAGTTCTTGGACTCGAATACCATCAGAACTTGCTTTCTTCCTCTCCAAGGAAACCTCGTCAAGCTTTGTCTTCAACCAGTCTAGCTTGAAGCCTGCTTCTGTTAGATCAATCAACTCGTCCCGGGAGTTGGTTAGCTCAGTCTCGGATAAGCTATGTGGAGGTTTGTTCAATGCTTCGATGAGACCGAGTAAGATATTCACGTATGTCGTCCTCACTAGTTGGCTCTTTGGTTTAAAATTTTCTGCAATGTCCGGGTGCCCCGTGAAAAGCTTATTCACTGCAACAACCTGTCGACACGAGAAAGATGTAATTATGTTAACCATGTTCAATCTCAGAAATGCAAATCAAAAAGAAAAGAAAAAAATACAACAAGGAGCATCTCCATACCTGAGAATAAAGAACTTGGAAACCTTTCACATCTAAGGTCTCATTCCCAGTTACTTCGGATTCATCAACAACTTCAACTACTTTTACTTCCACTTTAACTATCAGTTTGTTCTTCTCCAGATTCCCTTTTTCTTGAAGCTTTTTAAGAGCCACGGCCCTTGGCCTACCCCATCCTGAGAACTGATCGCAGTACAATGAGCATGATTCTGAAAGACAAAAACAGAGTGGTTAAGTTAAATTTTCTTTCTCGACAATCAAATACATATATACAGTTTACATCTGACAAAGTTAAAATACCAGTTTCTCTGTAGAGCTCTTTGCCTGATTGATTCAAGAGAACGAAGGAAGAACTAGCTCTTCTTTTCCATCCAAGTCGCAATGATTCAGGATTCGCAACGCAGAGGTACATAGACAAGTGATCTTCAATATTGTCTCCTTTGGGAAAAACCTTTAGGTACCTGAAAAAAAAAGGAAACAGATTAACTAAACGCTTTAGTTAATAAACATAATAACAGAGACAAGTTACTTATTGAACCTAGAGGATATGAGTTAAGAACTAAAACACAATATATAATTTTTGCATTTACCATTCGCAGCCGCCGCTTAAGAAGTTTGGAGATTGTATCACATCTTCCTTCTCGGAGAAGTTATCTATTTCAAACGTGAAACTCGTCTGCCTCTGATCCTCCATCTCTCTCCAAATAAAGCTTTTCTAGCAAAAGGCGATTTTCTCACAAATTTGTCAATTAAATTGTAAACACCCAGCAATTGCCAGAAGAAACAGACAATGTTTCACAAAATTATAACTGAAAACACACAAATCTGACAAACAAATCCATCTCCATACTTTATCTATGAAAGAAAAAAAAAAAGACGTAAAGATATTCTAGTCTAATCTGCAATTTGGCATATGAGCAAAAGCTTAATTGGAAATAAAGAAATAAAGAGGAGAGCTTAATTTATCTTGAGACTTGAAAGTAACATTTGATTCACAATTGATTCGTCAAACTACTATACTCGCAAGTCATAATCACAATTGGTTCTTAGCAAAAGTCCACCAGATTTCACTTTTTTTTTTTACTACTTCGTTTCTCGAA
The DNA here is from genome assembly GCA_020283515.1 of Alliaria petiolata. Lineage (NCBI taxonomy): Eukaryota > Viridiplantae > Streptophyta > Magnoliopsida > Brassicales > Brassicaceae > Alliaria > Alliaria petiolata. Next base: position 86,564,189 of record JAHZTW010000001.1, read on the forward strand.
GGAATTTCAACGAACATATTTCTAAGGAAATTGATTTGAATTTCACCGAACTAAAATGCAACGAAAATAAAAATTTGCTAAATCAACACAGTAAATGATTGAAGCTTCAGTCTACAAAGCTTATCAAAATTCACAACACATAGATGGAAGTAAAAAAATAAATAATAATAATAACAAAAGGAAAGAGGAACTCACCATGACCCGGAAAGAGAAGAACAAAATCGAAATTAAAAAAAAAAACAATTAAGAACATATGAGAGAAACGCAAAACGAACGACTCACCAGTTAGTTCCTAGAGTTCTTCAAAGAATCTGACAAATCGAAGCTTGATCGACCGCAAGGAGAGCACAGGAGAAATAGATTTAGGGTTTAGGTTAATGGGTGAATTGCAATCGCAAGAATAGCAGCTTAAATGGGAAGTGGTGAGAGAAAGGAAATTAAAAGCGTTCTGACACAGTCCCCATTGTTTGGCCATAACTCATAAGAACATAAAAAAAAAATTGAAAAGACAAGTCAGAGATTCTGAAAATCTTTTGGGGCAGAAAAAAAGTTGCCGCCAGATTGTTTGTAAATCTGCCGTATACGCGGATCCTAATAAAGATTTTAATTAAGATAAATCTAATCTATTTTAAATTTTATTAAGGAGGGTTTTAAATAAGGAACGCCCCGTTATTATGGAACGTCCCGTTTTCGAACCATTTTTGACTCGAGGACTTCTTCCACCTCCTTGTCATAGGACTTGGTTACTATCGGCGGTGCTCGAGTTGATTGGCTTCGATCTTGCTCCATATCATCTCCATGCTATGACTTGAGCATGCTCACGTGGAAGACCAGGTGTATCTTCAGGTTTGGGGGAAGATCTAGCTTATACGAAATCTTGCCCACCTTGGCAATTACTTCGAATGGTCCTTCGTACTTTCGGATCAGTCCCTTATGTAGACTTCTGAACGTTTTGAATTGTTGGGGAAGGAGCTTCACAAGTACTTGGTCTCCGACTGTGAACTCCAACGGCCGTCTCTTCTCGTCGGCCCATTTCTTCATCCGTTTGCGGGATTTCTCCAAACATACCCGCGCAAGGTCAGCATGATCTTCCCAAGTTCGGACCATCTTGACCGCTCCCGGACTTCGTGACTCGACAGCCGGTGTAGCCAAAGTATGGGGAGTGGATGGTTGTTGCCCCGTCGTGATTTTAAAAGCACTCTTGCCAGTTGCCTCGCTTCGCTGCAGGTTGTAGGAGAACTGAGCGATGTCCAGCAACTTAGCCCAGTCTCGTTGATTGGCACTAACAAAATGCCGAAGGTAGCATTCCAACAAAGAATTCACCCTTTCCGTCTGCCCATCCGTCTGTGGGTGAAAGCTCGTTGAGAAGCTCAGTCCGGTTCCGAGATTCTTGAATAACTCGGTCCATAGTTTCCCAGTGAAGCGGGATCTCTATCGCTCACGATGTTCCTCGGTAGCCCCCTTAGTTTGACCACGTTTTTGAAGAAGGCCCTAGCCGCTTCTTCGGCCGTGCAGTCTCTTGGGCAGGCTATGAATGTCCCATACTTTGAGAATCGATCGACGATCACCAAAATGGACCCGAACCCTTCGGACTTTGGTAAAGCACTGATGAAGTCTAGGGAAACCGAATCCCAGGGTCGTTCTGGTATGGGTAATGGCTCTAACATCCCCGCAGGTCGTTTGGTCTCCGTCTTGTCTTGCTGACACACAAGGCAAGTGTTCACATAGAGTTCCACGGTATCCCTCATCCGTGGCCAGAAGTAGGCTGTCTCTATAAGCACCATGGTTCGCTTCTGTCCAGGATGTCCCGCCCATGGGGTGTCGTGGCACTCCCGGATAATGTCTCGTTGCAAGCTCCCCCATCTTGGCACGTACAGACGTCTTCCGGTCGTATACAAGAGCTTGTTCTCTACCCAAAATCGAGAAGTCTTGCCGTCCTCTGCCAACTTCATCAACTCTTTGGCAGTGGTGTCGTGATTTAATCCCTCTTGGATCCGAGCCACGATGGTTCCCTCGGCTTGACTAATCGCCGCAAGCTCTGCTTTCCGGCTCAGGGCATCCGCAACAACATTGGCCTTCCCGGGTTTGTACTCCAAGGTATAATCAAACTCGGCCAAGAAGTCTTGCCATCGGGCCTGTTTCGGTGATAACTTCTTCTGAGTCTGGAAGTAACTTGTTGCCACATTGTCCGTCTTGACTTGGAATGGGGCTCCTAAGAGGTAATGTCGCCAAACCCGTAAACAATGAACCACCGCTGTCATCTCCTTCTCTTGGACTGTGTAGCGTTTCTCGGTGTCATTTAGTTTGCGGCTTTCGAATGCTATGGGATGCCCTTCCTGCATTAGAACTCCACCAATAGCAAAATCGGAAGCATCGGATTGTACCTCAAATGGGAGATTAAAGTTGGGTAAGGCAAGGACCGACTCTTGGCTTACTACGGTTTTAAGCCCTTCGAACGCCTCCTTGCACTGATCCAACAGGGTTTAAAATATTTTTTTTTAAGAAAATAGAAAATAAAATATGATCACTACTGAAAAATATATGAAAAACACAAAATCGAAACCTAAGAGTTATTTATTTATAATAATTCTCATTTATTTTAAATTAAAATATTCAAAACACATAATCTATTGCGGGTCCGAAACAACATTAACCCTACTTTTCATATAGTTCACACACTTTATCAATTATCTTTTTCTGTTTCGCTGTATTAAAAACTTGTGTATGCAATTAGAGTCCTTCAAGTATGTTAACAATCTCCACATTAACTCTCTTCAAGCAATTAAAGTCTTTCTTTCTCTTCACATTCATCTCCCTTATATGATCTCTCTGCTCTCTAGAGAAGTTATGCTTCTCAAGACTCGCATCAAAGCCTCTCTACATGATTCTTGATATCCTCCTCCTCATTGAGCTCATCATCGTCTAATGCCATATCATTAACATCTAGAATTTTATTTTTTAATTTAAATATATCCTAGTTAATTTAATTTACTTTTTGTTTTTAATTTATTTTTTTGTTTCTTCCGTATATAATCTCTCTGCTCTCTAAAGAAGTTATGATTCTCAAGATTCGCATCAAAAGCTTCTCTACATGATTCTTGCTATCCTCATCCTCGTTAAACTCATCACCGTTTTCCTCTCTCTCTCTCTCTCTCTCTCTCTCTCTCCGCCACCTCTCCCCAAATTGGAAAACAAATCTGACAACGCAAAGTAACGGCACCGGATCAGAGAAATTTGGGAGCCTATCCCGTCAGAATTGAGGAGAGGTGGCGGAGAGAGAGAGAGAGAGAGAAGAAAACGATCTAGGTAAGGGATTTTTCGTTTTATCGGAGGATCTGTGAGACGATATACCGTCGGAATTGAAGATAGGTGGCGGAGAGAGACGAAAACGATGTACTTGATGGATGTTTTTATGGGTTTTTGTAAAAGAAAGTGTCACGTGTCAGCGTCTCTGATCAAGTTTGGAAAAAAAATTAATGGGTTTTTTTAAAAGAAAGTCACATATTTTAAGCAAAGAAGTGACACGTGTCAGCCTCTCTGATCAGTTCTGAAAAAAAACCTTGTCATATTAGAATAGATAGATTGGAAAAGGAAGGAGTGTGGTTCACCCCTTTGTTTCTAATATTTTGCATATTTACTTTTACTATAAATATGTAGGAGGAGCCAATGCTTCTTCCCTTTAAAAGAAGCTAACAAGTCCTGTAAAGTGATCTCGGTGACACTCTGCCGTGGAAGTGCAATAAGGAGGGTTTCGTTTTTATAAATCACAAAGTTGGATTTGGGAGTTTGTAAATAGCTCGCTAGTTTGTAGAAGATAGACTGTTTTAATTTGAGTCAAGATAATTTATTTATTTCTTTTATTTTTCCTTTTCATAATAACAACAAAGTTATTTCTGTTAAAAACAAAAAAAAGGATCCATGAGAAAAACTCGAGCTAGGGCCTCAAAGAAAGGGAGAAAGGGACCGCTAGAAAATAGGATCCACATTTTTTCAGCATATATAGCTAAACAGTTCTATGTTCTCTTGTAATTTATCTCTCCTAATACTAAGTTCGCAAACTGTATCCAATTTCATTCATTTTGAATAAAATTCTTCATAAATTATTGTTCTTCTCTAAGAAAGATTTTGCTCCAAACTTCTCGTTCATTCACGACATTGACTCCTGAGAAATATAATGCGAGTTTTGACATCGACAAAGTTTGACCTTTGTTCTGAGATTACCGAATTTAGAAAAAAAATACCAAATTTTTTGGGAGAATCAATGAGGGCTTACTTTCCGCTTCATGTTCTGCTCTATGAGATCCGACAGAGTTTGTTCCAATGACAAAACTTTGGCTTTGAGATTCTTGACTTGTTCCTCGAGTTCTTGGACTCGAATACCATCAGCACTTGCTTTCTTCCTCTCCAAGGAAACCTCATCAAGCTTTGTCTTCAACCAGTCTAGCTTGAATCCTGCTAGATCAATCAACACGCTGCAAGAATTTCTTAGCTCAGTCTCGGACAAGCTCCGGGTGCCTCATGAAAAGCCTACTCACTGAAACAACCTGTAGAAAGATGTAATTATTATGTTTACCAGAAAAGAGAATCGAAAAGAATAAAAAAGACAACAAGAAGCATCCTTGCAATCATACCTGAGTATAAAGAACTTGGAAACCTTGGACATCTAACGTCTCGTTCCCAGTTACTTCTGCTTCATCAACAACTTCAGCTACTTTTACTTGGACGTTAACTATCAGTTTGTCCTTCTCCAGGAACCCTTTTTCTTTAAGATTTTTATGAGGCATGGCCTTTGCTCTACCCCATCGTGAGAACTGAGCACAGTACAATGAGCACGATTCTGAAAGACAAAAACAGAAAGGTTAAGTTAAATTTTCTTTCTCAACAATCAAATACAGTTTACGTCTGACAAATTAAATTACCAGGTCGTCTGAAGAGCTCTTTGCCGGATTGATCCAGCAGAAGGAAGGAATAAGTAAAACTAGCGCTTCTTTTCCATCCAAGTCGCAATGATTCAGGATTCGCAACGTAGAGGTACAGAGACAAGTGATCTTCAGAAAGATCTCCTTTGGGAAAAACCTTAAGATACCTGAAAAAAAGAAAGGAAACAGATTAAATAAACGCTTTAGTTATAAACATAATAACAGAGACAAGATACTCACTGAACCTAGAGGATGAGTTAAGAATTAAACATAATTTATTATATAATTTTTGCCTTTACCATTCGTAGCCGCCGCTTAAGAAGTTTGGAGATTGTATCACACCTTCCTTCTCCGAGATGTTATCTATCTCAAACGTGAAACTCGTCTGTTTCACAAATTTGTAACACCAATTTTCTAGCAAAAGGCGACTTTCTCACAAACTTGTCAATTAAATTGTAAACACCCATCAATTGCTAGAAACAGACGATGTTTCACAAATTTGTTACACCAAGTCACCAATGTAATTGAAAACTCACAAATCTGATAAACAAATCAAATCTCCATACTGTCTATGAAAAAATAAAAAGACATAAAGATATTCAAAAAAATAAATATTTACAACGAAATGATTTGAGTTTCAGCGAACTCAAATGCAAGGAAAGTAAAATTTTGAAATCCATTACAAAGTGAAGGAAGAAACGAGGCAACGAAAAAAAAAACAAGAAATTTGCTAAATTAACATAGTAATTGAGTTAAGCTTCAGTATTCAAAGCTTTTTCAAAACTCACAACACATAGATCCAAGTAAAAGAAAAAAAAAATAACAAAAGGAAAGAGGAACTAACCTGACCCTTAGAAATTAAATCGAAACAACAAAAAACCAATAAGAAAACGTGAGAGAAACGTAAAACGAACGACTCACCGATTAGTTCCAAGAGTTTTTTAAAGAATCTGACAAATCGCCGGATTAATGGGAGTAGAGGAGAAAAAGATTTAGGGTTTAGGATAATGGGTGAATAATAGCAGCTTAAATGGGAAGCGGATCAGAGAAAGGAAGTTGAAATGGTTCTGATACAGTCCCCATTGTTTGGCATATACTAACTCATAAGAAAAGAAAAGAAAAATGAAGAAACAAATCAAGAAAAAGATAAATCTCAAGTCTTTTGGGGCAGAAAAAATGTGGCCACGGATTGTTTGTGTGGGGAAGAGACTAACTTTAAAAAAAACTTTAATGCATCACTTATGCGTAATCCGAGTTTCAAAAAAACAATTACTACGGGCAATTAGTCTTTTTCTGATCAAAAAGTTGTGCTTGCTTCACTTCATTCTAAAATATCTCTCATTTTTGTCTCTCTTCTAAATTTATAGTATTATTTTGTCAAGTTTAATTTATAACATAAACTGGAATAAAAAAAAAATCTTTATACCAGACACGTAATGTTTTGTTTATAGTTTTTTTTTTTTTTTTGTTGATTTTGGTGATTTAATTATCAGACACGTAATGTTTTGTTTTTTCATAAAAGTTTTCTTTTTGGTGACTGAATTAAATATCACGGTTTTTCTTTGTTACCTAAAAATGAATTTTTTTTTATGTAACTCACTAGAGTATCGGTAAACGATTGACTGATGGAGTTAATGTCAAAAGGATTTTTTGCCATTTTTTAGAATTCAAGTATAATTTAAAAAATACATATATATATCGAATGGAGGGAGGTTATATCGCACATGTTGTGAGTGTAGATCCGGGTCTGTTGAAGTAGAAAATTGTTGTTTTTCTCATTAAATTTATGGTTTCGAGTTTGAGGAATAATATGACGACGAGATGCAAAAATAATAGTCTAATTTATTTGTTGAAGCATATGTATATTGGTTGTACTTGTACCACATGTAATTGTCAAATTTTCAACTTTAATAACACAAGGGTTTGAATTGAAGCACATAGAAGAAGAAAATGTAAACCTCAAAAAGCTTGAATGAAGTAATAAAGCTTTACATATTTTTTCTAAATATCTTATTTGTCTAGGGAGCAACCGAATGAATACCATCACTTTTGGAACACTGCGTATTCTAGAATTAGCTAAACTAAAATAAATATTATTTTTTTGCAAATTCAATTTCATCTTCACAATTACATAAATGTACATCTATTTGTATCAAAACCGGTGTTTGCTAGGCTATTTTACAAAATTTAAGACAAGGAGGGCCAAATCAAACAAAATAAGACCAAACTGTGATGTTTTGGAAAATATAAGGGTTATGCACGGTTCTTTCTGTCATAATTTATCATTTTTTTCTCCAATAGCCTTTCTCTTTCGTTGCCATCGATCTAATGACGATGGTCTGGAGGCGATGAAGAATACACAGATATAATAGTGGACGTTAGTTAATAAGGTGGATAAATTTGTTAGCAATTTATTTTTTTGTTGCTTGTAGCTTACGTTAACATTAGTCTCAAATTTGTTCAAACTTTTGCTAATTTATTGTTGTGTACTTCAGGTAACTTGGCATAGGATATGTTATGATTCCTTCAACCAATACAAATCATGAGCTGACACCAATAGTTGGAAAGGTCTGTGATAAACTCGTGAAACTTTTTACCAATTCATAAAGACAACATCTAATTACACATGTTGATGCACGTTTTCTTGGAGTAATCTCGATTCATAGTCCTGATTTAGGGATAGACGTAAATTCAGAGGAAACCAACCAAGTTAGTGCAAGTGAAGTGACTACGAAGGCTTCTTATCGTTTTATCAAGCTTATCACGATCTTATAGCAACAAGTTTGGAACTTTTCGTTTGCATATTTCAAGTTTAGGTCTCTCTACTAAAAGGACATATTTGCTCGTCTAAAGTATGACTGCAATGGTATAAATTAATGTAGGACTTTGCCTACGCACAATTAAGGTGCGTTTGTTGGTAATTGTAGCTTTTGCTTTTTATTCTTGACCCAAATGGTTAGTAGGTGCAAGTTTCTGGTGACAAATGCAGAGTAAATCTTTTGCTTTTGACAATTTATTGACTAAAAAAAGGTTGATTGATTCTCTTGAAAATAATTTTACAAAGATAGGTGATTGCACTACACCAGAATTTGATCGAATCTGATATATAATCCAATTATATAATCCATAAAACTCCGAAATTCTTGATTAGTAGAAGAAACCAAGAAACATGGTAAATAAAATGTCTTTTATTCTACTTTTTCATTACTGAGATCCGCGTAATCCAATACTTCCCAAGATTGAACAACACCCTCGAGCACGTCGTCTTTAGTGGTAGATTTGGCTTTCTCCTTGCTCAGCTCAGCTCTCAGATCCGACACCGTCTGCTCCAACGTCAAAACTTTAGCAGCACAAGTAGCAGACTTCTCCAGTTCAAGGTTGAGATTCTTGACTTGTTCCTCGAGTTCTTGGACTCGAGAAACATCTTTTTTTGCTTTCTTCCTCTCCAAGACAACTTCAGCAAACCTTATCTTCAACCAGTCCAGCTTGAAGCCCGCTACTGTTAGATCGATCAACTCGCTGTGAGCGTTGCGTAACTCAGTCTCACTGTCTCAGATAAGCTATGTGGAGGCTTGTTCAATGCCTCGATGAGACCGAGTAAGATATTCATGTATGTTGTCTTCAAAAATTGGTTCTTTGGTTTGAAATTCATTGCAATGTCAGGGTGTTCCGAGAAAAGCCAACCCGCTGAATACACCTGTCAACCAGAGAAAGATGTAAGTTTGTTAACCGTAGAAAATGGAATCAAAAAAGAGGAAAAAAGCAACAACAAAAAGAAGCATCCTTTATATTAATCACACCTGAGAATAAAGAACTTGGAAACCACAGACATCTAACGTCTCGTTCCCAGTTACTTCGGATTCATCAACAGCTTCAACTAGTTTTACTTCCACTTTAACTATCAGTTTCTCCAAAAATCCTTTTTCTTGAAGTTTTTTAAGAGGCATGGCCTTTGCGCGACCCCATCCTGTGAACTGAGCGCAGAACATATGACACTCTTCTGCAAGACAAAAACAGAGAGATTATTAATTTAATTTTTCTTGCTCGACAATCAGATATACATATATTTACATGCAATATAAGTAAATTACCAGGTTTTCTGAAGATCTCTTTGCCTGATTGATTCAAGAGAAGGAAGGAAAAACTAGCTCTTCTTTTCCATCCAAGTCGCAATGATTCAGGATTCGCAACGTGGAGGTACAGAGCCAAGTGATCTTTAATATTTTCTCCTTTGGGAAAAACCTTAAGATACCTGAAAAAAAGAAAGGAAACAGATTAACTAAGCGCTTTAGTTGTGAACATAATAACAGAGACAAGTATCACCCCTTTTCACTTACCATACGCAGCCACCGCTTAAGAATTTTGGAGACAGTATCACACCTTCCTTCTCGGAGAAGTTATCAATCTCAAACGTGAAACTCGTGGGATTATGATCCTCCATTTGTCTAGCTACAAAAAAAAAAAAAAAACTCTTTTCTTTTATTAGGTTTTGAATTTTACTTCGACCTAAAAGGCGACTTAATTTCAAACAAACATGTCACTTAAATTGTGAACACCCATCAATTTCCAGAAACAGACAATGTTTTTACAAGATTATAACAACGATATAATTGAAAACTCAATAATCTGACAAACAAAACCCATCTACCCAACTGTGTCTATGAAAGAGAAATATACATGAAGTGATGAAGATAACCCAGTCTAATTCAGTCGTATATCAAAACTCACGATAAAGAATATACACATAAATCGAAATTAAAAAAAAAACAAAATAAAATAAAATAAAAGAGCATATAATTCCTGACCCCGAAGCAGAATTAAGATCGTAAATAAGAACACGGGTAAAAACAAAACAGTGAGCGAAACCCAAAGTAAACGACTCACCACGTAGCTCGTAGATTTCTTCAAAGAGACTGACGAATCGAGGCAAAAATCGATGGCAAGGCGGAGTAGAGGAGAAAACAATTAGGGTTTGGCCGAGAATATGAAAAGTCACAAGCAAAAAACGAAAGTTTTTTTTGTAGCCCATTAAGGCATTAACTACTGACTTTAATAAAGGAGAATTTTTTTTTTTACCAAATCTGAGTAAAATCAGGTCAATCATATTGGCAGTTGACCCCTTTGTTTCTAGGGGGGGAGTTTATTGGTACAAGGATTTTTAAGGATTTTTATAATTTTCAAAATCCATTGTTATTAGATCATGGATTTTAATATTCTTATTAAAATTCATTGTTATTGGTGTGATGATTTTTAAATTCCATACAAAATCCATTGTTATTCAAAAAGTTTGGTTTTTAATGATTTTATCATTCTGTCAAAATCTAGTGTTATTGGGACATGGATTGTTAACAATTTAACTCATAAAACAAAACTTTCAAAATATTTTGGATATCCAAAAGATTCTTAAAGTCATTACAATAATGTATTTTGAAATATTTTCTGAATACACAAAACTCTCTACAAATCTAACAAATCTCTAAACTTTTGAAATCCACAAACTCTTTATAAATTCAGCTCCCACTAATCCCTCCCCCCCCCCTAATATTTTGCATATTTACTTTTAACTATAAATATGTAGGAGGAGACAATGCTTCTTCCCTTTGAAAGAAGCTGACAACTCCTGTAAAGTGATCTCTCGGTGACACTCTGCCGTGGAAGTGGCTGCTGCAATAAGAAGGGTTTTGTTTTTAAAAATCACAAAGTTGGGATTTGGGCTATAGTTATCACTACAACATTTACTGAGGTGGCAAAACCACTTCCAACAGTCACTAATTCAGAAACTCTAGCCTTAAGCAAGGCTTCTACTGCAGAAAATGCTTCCTCTACAAAACAATAAGAACGTGTGAGAGAAACGCAAAACGAACGACTCACCAATTAGTTCCTATAGTTCTTCAAAGAATCTAACAAATCGAAGCAGAGGTGCAAAAATCCACCATGTATCTCCGAAGTTTGATCGACCGCAAGGAGAATAGAGGATAAAAAGATTTAGGGTTTAGGTTAATGGGTAACAGCTTAAAAGAAAAAGGAAAACATGGTTAGAAACTAGTTATGGACGTTCGGGTAATCAGGTCGGGTTGGATTTTTGGTTTTCGGGTAAATCGGGTATTGCTATTTTGGAACGAATATAGTTTTGGTTCGGCTCCTTTTGGTTATGCATCGGTTCAGTTCTTAATTTTGGGAACCGGTAAATATCAAAAAAAAATTGTATATAGTTTGGTTCGGATATTTACTACCTGAAATACCCATATACCTCGATAAAATAAAAATATACCCAAAAACTCAAAAATAAATCCAAAAACATGAGAAATAAATTCAAAAACCCAAAAATATATCTAAAAATCCGACAAAATATATCTGAAACCCTAAAAATATATCTGAAATAACCGGTTTGGTTTAGTTTCTAATATGACAAAAATCTATCAGTTCCAATTCGAGTTTCAATTCCAGTTTTTATGCTCAAAGCTATTGAAAACTGTAATCAAACCCAAAAAAGAAACAAATAGAGGGAATATTGTACAAATTGATAAAGTTAGAAAAAACAAAAAATAGCATTAATACAGTTGCACAATTCTGGTGGAGCATTAATGGTCAAACACGAGGTATGCACTAGATGGCATAGAGGAACTTATGTAAACATAAGTCGGAAGGGGGGCTTGGCTTTCGAGCTATAGAGGATTCAGTACAGCTTTACTAGCAAAACAACTTTGGAGGCTTATAGATTATCCAGATTCATTATTTGCGAAGGTTTTCAAAGGACGATATTTTCGGAATGGAAGGTCTTTGGACCCCATTCGGTCGTACTCTCCATCATATGGGTGGCGAAGCATAATTTCTGCTCGATCTCTAGTATACAAATGGCTTATCAAAAGAGTCGGATCAAGTCATTCTATCTCAGTCTGGAATGATCATTGGCTTCCGGATTCTCGCTCGAGATCAGCAACATGTAAGGGGTACAATTTATACCCTGCGCTAACGGTTAATCAACTGATTGACCAGACAACATCAACGTGGAATTTACCACTAATAATTCAACTTGTGGAACCGGATGATGTACTCTTGATTATTGGGATTCCAACAACCGCAATTCTTCGACCCGACATAATGACGTGGCACTATACGAAATTGGATAGATATATGATAAAATCAGGATATACGATTGAACAAGAATTTCCATCGAATGGCAATACAAAAAGGTTTTATGGGTCAGACATAAGTATTCTACAAGGATTTACCTGGAAGGTTAAATGTCCTCTAAAGATAAAACATTTCCTATGGAAAATACTATCAGGTTGTGTTTCGGTAATGGATCGGTTACGCAGTAGGGGTATAAATTGTGATCCACAATGTGGACGTTGTGGAGCAGCAAGGGGAACGATAAATCACACACTATTTGAGTGTCCCCCAGCCCTACAAGTCTGGGCGTTATCGCCTATTTCCTCCCTCTACACGGTTTTCCTTCGGATGCTTTATATTCTAATATGGCATACTTGTTTTGGGATCTCCCTCAAAATGAGGCATTCGCAGTATACCCATGAATATTGTGGTGTATTTGGAAATCAAAAAATGATAAGTTTTTCTCAAACATAGATAGGAATCCGACAGAAATACTTAGGATGGCGCAAGTAGAAGCCATAGCATGGGCCTCGGCTAATGTTAATGTTCACGAAATACTTAGGCAAATAGAAATCGGCTCGCCAGCCGATCAGGGCTATGAAGGATTGAAATGTTACACAGATGGGGCTTGGAAGGAAACATCGGTAAACAGTGGTTTAGGTTGGTATTTCCCAATAGCGGGCACAGACGAAACATTAAAGAGGGCACGTAATGTCCGACGAAGCATTTTCCCATTACACTTGGAGCTGGAGGCATTGATATGGGCAATGCATTACATGCTTGATGCTAGAAGACGAGCAGTGGCCTTCGTTATAGACTGTTCTGAATTGGTAAAGATGGTGTCTAAGGCAGAAGAATGGCCGTCCTTCGCAACACACTTGGAGGAGTACGAGAGAAGCAAGAAAGAGTTCGTGATCTTTTCAATTTCGCATATCCCACGCGTTCAAAACGTAAAGACAGATATGTCAGCACGAGGTGCCCGTAACAACTTTTATTCCATTGATTATATAAACTCAATTCCGCCAGATTGAATATTTAAACTGTTTTAGGAATTGAGACTGTTCGACAAAAAAAAAAAATAGCATCTTAAATGGAAAGTGGAGAGAGAAAAAAGTTGAAAGGGTTTTGACTTTTGACACCGTCCTTATTATTTGGTTAACACTCCTATAACTCCTAAGATATTGTGAAGTCAAGTTCAGTCAAACACCAAAATGGGCTTAAGGCCCAATATCGGGCAAACCATTATTCTATGGAATTAAGGGTTTCGGTATAGTCTGGGGAATAATAACTGTCTAATTGACGATGCAAAAATAACTGTCTAATTGATTTGCTGAATCAGGATATATGTGCATTGGTTGTACCACATGTATTTTTATTTTTAACTAGAATAGGATCCGTATATATGTGGATTTTTAATAAAATATTTTAAATTCGTAAAAATAAATTGAAAACAAATCGGATAATCTATAAAGAAAAAATAAAATTTACTTTCAATATTCCAAATATATATGTTTTAATACTTTTATATGAATTAGGTTTAATTCTAATACTTTATCTATTTACATATATATATATATGTATATATAAAATTTTGACGAATTAATTATCTTACTTTTATCATAATTAAAATTTAGATTAGGATCCGCGTATACGCAAATATATTATAATAAAATTTAAAAGTCGTTAAAATATTTTTTTAAGAAAATAGAAAACAAAATCTGATCACTACTGAAAAAATATATGAAAAAGAGTTATTTATTTATTTTAAATTTCATTTATTTTTAATTAAAATATTCAAAACACATAATTTGTTGCTGGTCCTAAACAATATTAACCCTACTTCTCATATAGTACACACACTTTATCAACTATCTTTTTCTGTTCAGTTGTGTTAAAAACTTAGATATGCAATTTGAGTCCTTTGAATATGTTAACAATTTCCTCATTAACTCTTTTTAAGCAAATAAAGTCTCTTTTTCTCTTCACATTCATCTCCCTTATATGATCTCTATGCTCTCTAAAGAAGTTATGTTTCACAAAACTCGCATCATTAACTCATTAACTCTTTCTAAAAAAAGCTTATTTCAATAAACTAATTACTTTATATGCTATTATCCATTTTTAATTTTTAATATAACCAAGAAAATTATAATTCATTTTCTGTTATGATTCATTTCCAAAAAATTCATAACCAATAATTTTATACAAAATAATTAAACGAAATCAAAATTTACAAATAATTTATGATATACGTAAAAATATAATTTTTAATTTTTAATATAACCAAAAAGATTATAATTTATTTTTTGTTATGATTCATTTCCTAAAATTTTATACAAATAATTAAACGAAATCGAAATTTACTATGATTTAATATTATATACATTCAATTACTACTTTTTGTCAACATAACAACTTATTATATATAAAAAAAGAATGGATTAAAATATTTTACTATGGTTTAATTTTTAAATTATACAAAACTAAATAAATAATAAATTATTCACCCTACGCAGGGCGCAGGTTATCACCTAGTACATAAATATCCTCGAAAAAATAAAAATATATCCAAAAACATGAGAAAATATATTCAAAAACCCAAAAATTATATGAAAATCGGAGAAAATATATATGAAAACCTAAGAATATATCTGTAATACTCAAAAATAAACTACTATATTTAATATTTTCGGATCATTCGGATATCCGATAGGATATTAGATAATACTCATAACCGCACACGCCCACTTATAATAATGTGAAGGAACCATCAAATATTTTGATCATATTAGAAACCAAACCAAACCGGTTATTTTATATCAATTCCTCCAATTCGAGTTTCAATTCCAGTTTTTATGCTCAGGACTATTGAAAACTGTAATCAAACCCAAAAAGGAAACAAATTGAGGAAATACAAATTGATAAAGTTCAAAAAAAAAAGTTAGCAGCTTAAATGGAAAGCGGAGAGAAAGAAAGTTGAAAGGGTTTTGACTTTTGATAGGTCCTTATTATTTGGTTATGAAGTCAAGTTCGGTCTAAGACCATCTCCAATGTAAAACTCAATTTTCTCATTCAAAATAGAGTAACTCCAAAATGGAGTTGAGTTTTGCTCCAATGTATAACTCCATTTTTTACTTCAAAAAAGAAAATTCTAAATAGATTCTATTTCTATTTTATTATTAAGACCTTTTAATTCTAAAATTTACAAATTAACCCCATTTTTTTTTCTTACAAAACTTTCATAAATTATAAATTAAATATTTATTAAATAAAAAAAAGTTACATTTTTTTGACATAAAAAAAAGAAAGTTACATAATATCATAAAAACATAGAATTTTTTTATTTAAACATATTATCTTTAATTTCAGCACTTGTAATGCATATTTAAGTTTATTTTATTTTGCAATCTTTTTAAATAAAAATTTTAGTTTTCAATTATTTATAATTATTCATTTTATATTGTTTAAAAATTATAGTGTTTATATATATATATATATATATCGATAATAATTATTATTGTGTTGATAAAATAATTTAAAATAAAAATATCTAATATTTAAAGGAACAATTTGTAAATAAAAAGGTTCAACTCCAAAATGGAGTAGAATATAGGTTTGCTCCAAATATGGAGCAATCTCAATTTTTACACCATTTTGGAGTGAGAAATGGAGTAGGGTTGGAGAGAAATTTACTCCAAAATGGAGTTTAGAGCCAAAAATGAAGTAGGGTTGGAGATGCTCTAACACCAAATGGGCTTAAGGCCCAATATCGGGCAAACCATTATTCCATGGAATTCAGGATTTCGGTATAGTTTGGGGAATAATAACTGTTTAATTGACGATGCAAAAATAACTGTCTAATTGATTTGCTGAATCAGGATATATGTACATTGGTTGTACCACATGTATTTTTATTTTTAACTAGAATATGATCCGTATATATGCGGGTTTTTAATAAAATATTTTAAATTCGTAAAAATAAATTGAAAACAAATCGGATAATCTATAAAGAAAAAATAAAATTTACTTTCAATATTCCAAATATATATGTTTTAATACTTTTATATGAATTAGGTTTAATTCTAATACTTTATCTATTTACATATATATATATATGTATATATAAAATTTTGACGAATTAATTATCTTACTTTTATCATAATTAAAATTTAGATTAGGATCCGCGTATACGCAAATATATTATAATAAAATTTAAAAGTCGTTAAAATATTTTTTTAAGAAAATAGAAAACAAAATCTGATCACTACTGAAAAAATATATGAAAAAGAGTTATTTATTTATTTTAAATTTCATTTATTTTTAATTAAAATATTCAAAACACATAATTTGTTGCTGGTCCTAAACAATATTAACCCTACTTCTCATATAGTACACACACTTTATCAACTATCTTTTTCTGTTCAGTTGTGTTAAAAACTTAGATATGCAATTTGAGTCCTTTGAGTATGTTAACAATTTCCTCATTAACTCTTTTTAAGCAAATAAAGTCTCTTTTTCTCTTCACATTCATCTCCCTTATATGATCTCTATGCTCTCTAAAGAAGTTATGTTTCACAAAACTCGCATCAAAAGCCTCTCTACATGATTCTTGATATCCTCCTCCTCATTAAGCACATTATCGTTTAATGTCATATCATTAGCATCTAGAATTTTCTTTTTTTAATTGAAATATATCCTAGTTGTTCTTCCTTATATGATATTTCTGCTTTCTAGAGAAGTTATGCTTCTCAAGACTCGCATCTAAAGCTTCTCTACATGATTCTTGCTATCCTCCTCCACATTGAACTCATCATCGTCTGATGTTATATCATTAGCATCTAGAATTTCTTTTTTTTTAATCGAAATATATCTTAGTTAATCTAATTTACTTTTTGTTTTTATTTTCCTTTTCTTAAAATGAAATAGATCATTTTGTTTGTCTTTCTTTTTATTAAATTGAAATATATCCTAGTTAATTTTATTTTACTTTTATAATGTTAATCGATAAATTTGACTTTTTTTTGAAAATTCTTTTTTTCTTTAAAAATTATATTTTACCGAGACACGTATCAAAATCTAAAGCGATAAACTTGACATGTGTCGAAATCTTATTGATTAACTTGCCACGTGTCACGATCATATTAATTACTAACTTTGATGTTTATTTTTTCTTTTTAGTAAAATTGAAATATCTTGTTTACTTT
This sequence comes from Alliaria petiolata, assembly GCA_020283515.1. Lineage (NCBI taxonomy): Eukaryota > Viridiplantae > Streptophyta > Magnoliopsida > Brassicales > Brassicaceae > Alliaria > Alliaria petiolata. The sequence goes on from JAHZTW010000001.1 coordinate 86,581,425, forward strand.
TTTTTATTTTCCTTTTCTTAATTGATATATGTCTTTTTTATCTTTCCTTTTATTTATTTTTTTTCTTTTAAAATTAATAGTATTTTCCTTTTTCTTTTAGGATTAGTATATTTTTTCTTTATAATATATTTTAATCAAAACAGTTGTCAAAATTTTATCGATTAACTTGCCATGTGTCGCTATCAAATGAATTAGCAACTTTGATGCATCCAACTTTATATAACAGAAAAAATATCTTGTTTACTTAACTTTATATAATAAGATTGTGAGAATTTTCAACCCAATAGTACATCAAAAATGTAACTTTCTTACCACAACGGTTTGAACTGAAGCACATAAAAAGAAGAACATGTAAACCTCAAATAGCTTGAATTAAATATTTATTCTATATTATTAGTTTATAAAAATAGTGTATTTATTTGATTTAATATGTGATAATTAAATTTCTAAAGATATATTAAAAATATTTATGAGATGTATGATAATAGAATAAATTAATAAGATTATTTGTAAGATATATAAAATTAGAAGGACTAAAATGAAAAGCAAAAAGTGATTTGAGGTTTTGAATAGTAAAACCTCAAATTTGAGGATCAACTTTTCAAAACCTCAAAATTTGAGGATTTGAGGGTGGGTTGTAAACCAAAAAACCTCAAAATTTGAAGATTTGAGGGTGGGTTGGAGATGCTCTAAGGAACAACCGAATACCATAACTTTTGGAACTCTGCGTATCCTAGAATTAGCTAAACTATAGCAAATATTTTTTTTGCAAATTCAATTTCCATCCTCACAATTACATAAACCAGTTTTTGTTAGGCTATTTTACATATTGTAAGACAAAGAGAGCCAAATCAAACAAAGAAGAACAAAATGTAGGGTTCTTTTTGTCATAATTTATCATCTTTTCTCCAATAGTCTTTCGTTGCAATCTAATGATGATGGTCTGGAGACGATGAAGAATACACAGATATAATAGTGGACGTTAGTTAATAAGGTGGATAAATTTGTTAGCAATATATATTTTGTTGCTTGTAGCTTACGTTAACATTAGTCTCAAATTTGTTCAAACTTTTGCTAATTTATTGTTGTGTACTTCAGGTAACTTGGTATATGTTATGATTCCTTCAACCGATGCAAATCATGATCTGACACCAATAGTTAGAAAGGTTTGTGATAAACTCGTGAAACCTTTTACCAACTCATAAAGACAACATCTAATGGTACATGTTGATGCACGTTTTCTTAGAGTAATGTCGATGTGGATAGCGCATCAAAGTCCCGATTTAGGGATAGACGTAAGAAAATTCAGAGGAAACCAACCAAGTTAGTCCAAGTGACTACGAAGGCTTCTTTATCGTCTTCTCAAGCTTATCACGATGTTAGAGATTTTTTCGTTTGCATATTTCATGTTTGGATCTCTATACTAAAAGGACATATTTGCTCGTCTAAAATCTGACTTTGCCTACGCACAATTAAGGAGCGTTTGTTGGTAATTGTAGCTTTTGCTTTTGATTCTTGACCCAAATGGTTAGTAGGTGCAAGTTTCTTGTGACAAATACAGAGCAAATTTTTGAACACTCAAAAGTTATTAAATTATTATCCTCCCACAGGAGTATGATTACAATCAAGATCACAACAGCATACTTGTATTTTTATGCAAAGAGCATAGTAGAAACCTACAATGCTATAGAGCTGACCGGAAGAAGAAGAGAAACGGTGACCGCTTGAAAAACTCTTAACTAATTTCGATCCATGCATATATTTCAAAGGCTTTATTAATCCACCGGCTTCCTCCACACTGTCCCTTACCTGTTATCACTCGACTCCAATATATTTCCTATAAATAAATATAAAAATGTTAGAAATTGAAACAAGTAGCAGTACCAATGGTCTAGTGGTAGAATAGTATCCCGACACGGTTAAAACCCGGATCCGAGCTCGTGCAGTTGATGGTGTTTAGCGATGGTTGATGAAGATCATGTGTACTAAGTTTACTAACCCGGATCCGAGCTCGACACGTTTTATAATTCTTTTTCTTCAACTTCTTCGCCAAAAGAGAATTATTTGTCATCTATTATTTCAATCGAATTTGATGTCAAAATAATTATTAAATTTAGTATCAAATGAAAATAAACGACATCATAATTTGATCGAATATAATGCAATTAACTTAGGAGTTAGTATTATATGTCCCTCCAAGATTCAGTCGACCATAAAACTCAAAATTTCTTGATTGGTAAAAGAAACCAAACAACATAGTAATAAAATGTCTTTTATTCTACTTTTTCGTTACTGAGATCCGCGTAATCCAATACTTCCCAAGAGTGAAAAACACCCTCGAGCACGTCGTCTTTAGGAGTAGTAGATTTTGCCTTCTCCTTGCTCAGCTCAGCTCTGAGATCCGACACCGTCTGCTCCAACGACAAAACTTTAGCAGCAGACTTCTCCAGTTCTAGGTTGAGATTCTTGACTTGTTCCTCGAGTTCTTGGAGTCGAGAACCACCATCATTTTTTTTCTTCCTCTCCAAGGAAACCTCATCAAGCTCTGTCTTTAACCAGTCCAGCTTGAAGCCCGCTTCAGTTAGCTCCATCAACTCGCTCTGAGCGTTGCTTAGCTCAGTCTCGGATAAGCTATGGGGAGGCTTGTTTAGTGTNATTCAGTCAACCATAAAACTCAAAATTTCTTGATTGGTAAAAGAAACCAAACAACATAGTAATAAAATGTCTTTTATTCTACTTTTTCGTTACTGAGATCCGCGTAATCCAATACTTCCCAAGAGTGAACAACACCCTCGAGCACGTCGTCTTTAGGAGTAGTATATTTTGCCTTCTCCTTGCTCACAGGCCCGACACAAGAAGATTGGTGGTCCAAAACCAAAAAAGGAAAAAATGATGTTCAAAAGTAAGGTTATTTGATTTTTAAAATATTTGTGGTCCATTATAAAACAGATATGTGACCCAAAATTTAACAAAATTGTTGGTGGTCCTAAGCAATGGCTTAGCCCGTCTGTCCTCTGGGCCGGGCCTGCTTGCTCAGCTCAGCTCTGAGATCGACACCGTCTGTTCCAACGACAAAACTTTAGCAGCAGACTTCTCCAGTTCAAGGTTGAGATTCTTGACTTGTTCCTCGAGTTCTTGGAGTCGAGAACCATCATCATTTTTTTTTCCTCTCCAAGGAAACCTCATCAAGCTTTGTCTTTAACCAGTCCAGCTTGAAGCCCGCTTCAGTTAGCTCCATCAACTCGCTCTGAGCGTTGCTTAGCTCAGTCTCGGATAAGCTATGGGGAGGCTTGTTTAGTGTCTCGATGAGACCGAGGAGGATATTCATGTATGTTGTCTTCACCAACTGGTTCTTTGGTTTGAAATTCACTACAAAGTCCGGGTGTTCCACAAAAAGCCTACTCGCTGAAACAACCTGTCAACAAGAGAAATATGGAATTATGTTAACAACCTGTCCAAAATCAGAAAAGAAAATCAAAAAGAAAAGAAAAAAAATACAACAAGGAGCATCTCCATGCCTGAGAATAAAGAACTTGGAAACCACTGAGATCGAAGGTCTTATTCCCAGTGACTTCTGCTTCATCAACAACTTCAACTACTTTTACTTTCACTTTAACTATCAGTTTGTTCTTCTCCATAAACTCTTTTTCTTGAAGCTTTTAAGTGGCACGGCGTTTGCGCGACCCCATCCTGTGACCTGAGCGCAGAACAATTGGCACGCTTCTGCAAGACAAAAACAGAGAGGTTAAGTTAAATTTTATTGCTCGACAATCAAATACATATATACAGTTTACGTCTGATAAGTAAATTACCTTTTCGTTTGTAGAGCTCTTTGCCTGATTGATTCAACATAAAGAAGGTAAAACTTGCTCTTCTTTTCCATCCAAGTCGCAATGATTCAGGATTCGCAACGCAGAGGTACATAGACAAGTGATCTTCAATATTGTCTCCTTTGAGAAAAACCGTAAGATACCTGAAAAAAGAAAGGAAACAGATTAACTAAAAGCTTTAGTTGTAAACGTAATAACAGAGGCAAGTTACTTATTGAAACTAGAAGATGAGTTAAGAATCGAAACACACACTTTAATATAATCTTTTCACTTACCATTCGCAGCCGCCGCTTAAGAATTTTGGAGATACTACCACACCTTCTTCTCGGAGAAGTTATCTATCTCAAACGTGAAACTCGTCTGCTTTTGATCCTCCATATCTAATCCAAAACGCTTTTCTTTTCTTAGGCTTTTGTTACTTCCAAACAAAAAAACGATTTTAATTTCTCACAAACTTGCCGACTGGAATTAGGGTTCTCAGGACAAATTTAAGGGAACATAAGACCATGTTCAATGGGTAAGATATCTTTTAAGGTTCTTAAAAAAATAAATATTAATTTTTTAATCATAAAAAAATGTAAACCAATCAGAACATGACACATATCAAAAGAGCTTCCTAAAAAGTTAAGAATAGTTTCTTAAACAAGAAATTTAAGAACCTCTTCTTCTCACTCTCTCCTACTTTTTATTATTTTATTAATATTTTTTCTTAAGAATTCATTCTAAGAATCTTGCATTGCACATGCTCTAAGATGATAAGACGAGGATATGCACATGGCTTCGTCATGGCACATGGGCTTAATTAAAATCTTTGAGAAGTTAGTTTTCTAGCGTTTACTTTAATTTTAACGAGTTAAATTATATACAATAAAATTTCTATAAATTAATATCAATGTTTTTAAAACCGGACCGGAAGCCGAACCGGATAAGTATTTGGATCACGATTCCATTTGGTCCTACCAGGTTGTACCTGGTTCACAAAATTTATGTTTATTAATTTTTAAATATATCAATTTAAGAGTAAATATTATAAATATAATAATATTGAGAACATAATTAAACTAAATCCAAACTTTTGAAATATTTTGTAATCTAACATATTGTAAACTAGAAAAAGGTCCGTGCATTGCACGGATTTGTGATAATTTAAATGTTTTAATTTTAAAATTTATTTTATAATATTTGTTAGTAAAATTTTGTGGATAAACATTAATTTTTAATTTGTAAATATCATGTAATTTTATAATTTTGTATTGAAAGATTGGTGAAATAATAATATCTATAGTGAATGAAAATTTCTTTTATTCATCGTAAGCATATAAAATATCGAATTATTTCTTTTCGACAATAATTAAGGACATGTTGTTTTATAATATAACTAATCTAAAATACATTTGTGATGAAATTTGTGAATGTAAAATAAAATGTTAAGATATTTTTCGGGGTCCTCGTAGATTATCAAGACATATATCACACTTTTCATATTCTTCTTGTGTAGCTTGAATTTGTGTTCTCTCTAAATCTCCAATTACAAAATCAACATATAGCTTTCTTGATGCATTTGGATTTAAATCTTCAATTTCAAAAGAGACTTCGAGGTATTGTGTGTTATGTGGTCGACGTGATAGCATAGATGTCCGAATAAAGTTTATTAAACTTTCGGTTAATGTACTTGATGTTCTATTTTTGACGGAGTGAACGTTTGATTTTGAGACGCAAGTTGTTCCGGTTGATTGTGTGAAAGAAATTATATGATAGTGTAATGCATATATATATTCTATTGGAAATTTGTGTGGTAATAAAAGTGAGTTGTGTTTGTAGATTGGTATTATTATTTCTATTTATAGATTGTTGTAAAATCTCTATTGCAGTTTTTTTTTTGTGGATTGTATTTAATTATTTAGTGTAGTTGGATTTTTTAGTTTCTTTTGTTGATAAGTTTTTTCTTCAAATGTAAATATGTAGAATGAAGGTATGTGAGCCCTGAAAATTTTGGGATTCAGGACAGGAATCTACGGCTATGGGATGGAAACAGAAAAATTGTGAATTGGAAAACAATTCTCAAAAGGAAATATAATAAGAACGTCCCGGAAAATTTCAGAATAATTTGGAAAAAAATATATAGAATGTTTAAGTTTTTCATTTTTAAACGGGTAATTCAGGTACACGATCTAATACTCATTCCCTTCCCATACCCATATTAATAAAATAAATGGTTTAGAATGGGTAATTGTTTTAAACGCAATAGGGAATGAGACGAAAAATTCGGGACGGTACAGGAGGGAATGGGAAACCCGTTCCAAAATTTTCAGGGCTCTTGATGAAAAAAATTTATTATATGTTATATAATATCACATTTGTTTTTTCTATAGTTATGTAGTTAATTATAGTTTTTTTTGTTATTCATCCATATAATCCTATTATTAAATTAAGAACAACAAAATAAAGAGATAAAAAAATTAAGTGTTACAATTTTTTTTTTAATGTATTTATGTTTTGTTTTTCTTTAAATGTAGGTGACACTTCACATGCCACATGGCAGGATTCAAAGCTCACTTTAAAAAAAACCTTACTATATTAGAATAGATATCAAAATAATAATAAACTAATATTTATTATTAACAACTAAATGATATAAAATGAAAATAGGCTTTTGAATTATTATTTTATAAAATATATCAAATATGTTATTAAAAAATAATAGAAATTCAAATTAAGAATATTAAATCAAAAACTAATAATATTATATAGTATCATTAAATATGTATGTTTCAAAAAAAACTTATATTTATTGTTTTTATTTAATTATTTATGGTAGAAATATATTTAAATAGTTAAAAAATGAAAATTTAAATAAAATAAATATAAATATGGTTGAACCGGGATCAACTAGTTTGTTTGATTCATTTGGTTCATGGATTTGTTTTTGTGGTTTTAGTGGTTTTTTTATCTTGTCTAAAAGCTTTTGGATTTAATAGAAACCCAACCCGGTCACATGTCCGGTTCGTGGTCGAACCCGGTTCAACCACCGGATCGGTCCGGTTTTCAAAACACTATCCTTGTAATTGTTTCCATAATTTGCATTCAGACGATTACAAAAAAATAATGTTGAGATTTCAATTTTTTTTAATAGAATTATTAATTTATAGACAAAATTTATTAATTTACAGTAATTATTCATATAAAGATTTTATGTAGGTATCTTTCGACCAAAAAAAACAATAGTTATAAAGGTATCCTAAATGAATAAAATAGAATTCGCTATATAAATTTATTATTTTTGAAATTAATCAAAAAAGGAAACTATATATATATATATATATGAAAAAATGAAATTATCTCTATAATAATATTTCAAAAGTCCTTACCATCCTACGCTGTACCTGGCTCGAACAATCCATATAGAGGTCTGCGACATGCTCATCTCCCTTCTGTGTGGTGGAGAAGACGACCATGACGAAGCAATCCAACGGTGAAGCGACGTCTCGAGGATTCCCTTTCACTGTACTAGTACGAAGTCTTTTAGTTCAATAATTAAGATATGCTCTACTTTTGCAAACAAAAAAACATTCTCAAAATGACGAGTTTGTTATATATTTTATTTTGTTCAATAAATGTCACATTTCAACTAAAAAAAATAAAAATTCAAAAGTCGATTTTCTAAGTGTCGCGCTCATTTTAAAGCTACATAGGCAGATTGTTATTATTATACAAGGTCTTTCATCCACGCTACTCACAGATTTCTTATATATTGATTTAATATATTTTTTGAATGAATATTTTTTTAAAAATTAGCAAAACTATTATGGTAAAACTGTTATATAATGTTTGATTACTGTATTTAGCTTTTCTGTTTTATAGTTAACCGCTTCTATTTAATGTATTCGGTAGAGTTACATTGTGTGTAAGGTGATCTCAGTGACACTCTTCCGTGGAAGTGGCTGCCTCATACCATAGGTACATCCATTACCGCAGGAGTTACTGCTGCAATAAGGAGGGCTTCTTTTTATATATAACTAGGAGAAGGTCCGTGGGTTGCACGGTTTTGTGATAATTTTAATGTTTTAATTTTTAAATTTTATTTTATAATATTTATTAGTAAAAATTTGTGGATTTTTTTTTTGTGCAAAATTTTTTTGGATAAATATTAATTTTTATTTTGTAAGTATCATGTAGTTTTATAACTTTGTATTGAAAGATTGGTAGAATAATAATATTTATAGTGAATGAGAATTTCTTTTATTCATCGTAAGCATAAAAATATCGAATTATTACTTTTCGATAATAATTAAGGACATGTTATTTTATAGTATAATCAATCTGAAATACATTTGTGATGGAATTTGTGAATGTAAAATTAAATGTTAAGATGTTATTTGGTCCTTGTAGATTATCAAGACATATATCACAATTGTCATATTCTTCTTGTGTAGCTTGGATTTGTGTTTTCTCTACGTCTCCAATTACAAAATCAACATATAGATTTCTTGATGCATTTGGATTGAAATTGAACTTCGAGGCATTGTGTGTTATGTGGTCGACGTGATAGCATAGATTTCCGAATAAAGTTTATTAAACTTTCGGTTAATGTACTTGATGTTATGTCATTCATATCATGATAAGTGAGATAGAAGTTAATCATTTTTTTTGAAAATAGTGTTATTTACTTGAAGTATTTGATCGGTGCTAAAATGGATTAGGACGGAAATCTACGGCTATAGGACGGAAATCTACGGCTATGGGACGGAAACATAAAATTAGTGATTTGGAAAATAATTCTCAAAAGAAAATATGATAGAACGTCCAGGGAAATTTCAGAATGATTTGAAAAAAATATATAGAATTTTCAAGTTTTTTAATTTTTGAACGGATAATTCGGGTACACGATCTAATACTCATTCCCTTCCCATACCCGTATTAATAAAATAAATGGTTTCAAATGGATAATTATATTAAACGGGATAGGGAATGGAACGAAAAATTCGGGACGGTACAGGAGAGAACGGGAAACCCGTATCAAAATTTTCAGGTTCTTGATGAAAAAACTTTATTATATGTTATCACATTTGTTTTTTCTACAGTATGTAGTTAATTATAGTTTTTTGGTTATTAAAAATGAAGTGCATCTATTATTAAATTAAGAACAACAAAATAAATAGATGAATTTAATGTTACAATTATGAAATACACATTTTAATTTTTTATGTATTTTTTTTTTTAAATGTAAGTGACACATCACCTGCCACATGTCAGCATTTCAAAGCTCATTTCTGAAAAAAAACCTTACTTTATTATATAAGAATTTTAAGCGGGATAAGGAATGGAACGAAAAATTCGGGACGGTACAGGAGAGAACGGAAAACCCGTCCCAAAATTTTCAGGCTCTTGATGAAAAAACTTTATTATATGTTATCACATTTGTTTTTTCTATAGTATGTAGTTAATTATAGTTTTTTGGTTATTAAAAATGAAGTGCACCTATTATTAAATTAAGAACAACAAAATAAAGAGATGAATTAAATGTTACAATTATGAATTACACATTTTAATTTTTTATGTATTTATGTTTTTTTTTTAAATGTAGGTGACACATCGCCTGCCACATGTCAGCATTTCAAAGCTCATTTTTGAAAAAAACCTTACTTTATTATATAAGAATTTTAAGCGGGATAAGGAATGGAACGAAAAATTCGGGACGGTACAGGAGAGAACGGGAAACCCGTCCCAAAATTTTCAGGCTCTTGATGAAAAAACTTTATTATATGTTATCACATTTGTTTTTTCTACAGTATGTAGTTAATTATAGTTTTTTGGTTATTAAAAATGAAGTGCACCTATTATTAAATTAAGAACAACAAAATAAAAAGATGAATTAAATGTTACAATTATGAATTACACATTTTAATTTTTTATGTATTTATGTTTTTTTTTTAAATGTAGGTGACACATCACCTGCCACATGTCAGCATTTCAAAGCTCATTTCTGAAAAAAACCTTACTTTATTATATAACGGTGCAGGAGAGAACGGGAAACCCGTCCCAAAATTTTCAGGCTCTTGATGAAAAAACTTTATTATATGTTATCACATTTGTTTTTTCTATAGTATGTAGTTAATTATAGTTTTTTTGTTATTAAAAATGAAGTGCACCTATTATTAGATTAAAAACAATAAAATAAAGAGATGAATTAAATGTTACAATTATGAATTACACATTTTAATTTTTTATGTATTTATGTTTTTTTTTTTAAATGTAGGTGACACATCACCTGCCACATGTCAGCATTTCAAAGCTCAATTCTGAAAAAAACCTTATTTTATTATATAAGATCACAAAGTTGGGATTTGGGAGTTTGTAAATATCTCGCTAGTGTACGTAGAAGGTAGACTGTTTTAATTTGGGTCGAGATAATTTATTTCCTTCGTTTTTTTTCCATTTCATAGTGACAATAAAGTTATTTTCTCTTATTAAAAAAAAAAGAGATAGAGGATCCATGAGAAGAACTCGAGCTAGGGCCTCAAAAAAAAAGGAGAAAGGGGTCGCTAGAAAATAGGATCCACATTTTTTCAGTATATAGCTAAACAGTTGTATATGTTCTCTTGTAATTTATCTCTTCTAATACTAAGTTCGCAAATTGTATCCAATTTCCATTCATTTCGAATAAACATCTTCTTAAAATATTGTTCTTTTCTAAGAAAGATTTTGAAACTTTTTCGTTCATTCACGACATTGACTCCTGGGATATATATATAATGTGAGTTTTGACACCAACAAGATTTGACTTTCTGCTCCGAAATTAGCGAAATTAGTAAAACCTACCCAAAATTTTGGGAGAATTAATGAGGGCATACTTTCCGCTTCTTGTTCTGCTCTATGAGATCCGACACTGTTTGTTCCAATGACAAAACTTTGGCCTCAAGTTCTTGGATTCGAGAACCATCATCATTTGCTTTTTTCCTCTCCAAGGAAACCTTATCAAGCTTTGTCTTCAACCAGTCTAGCTTGAAGCCTGCTTCTGTTAGCTCGATCAACTCGCTGCTAGCGTTACTTAGCTCCGTCTCGGACAAGCTATGTGGAGGTTTTTTCACTGCCTCGATGAGACCGAGTAAGATATTCATGTACGTTGTCTTCACCTGTTGGTTCTTTGGTTTGAAATTTGCTGCAACGTCTGGGTGCTTTGTGAAAAGCCCACTCACTGAAGCAACCTGTCGACACGAGAAAGATGTAATTATGTTAATCAGAAATGAGAATCAAAAATGGAATTATGTTAATCAAATATATTGACCAGATCCAATCTTAGAAATGAGAATCAATAAGAACAAAAATATAATAAAAATAAATACCTGAGAATAAAGAACTTGGAAACCTTCCACATCTAACATCTCATTCCCAGTTACATCGGATTCATCAACAGCTTCAAGTACTTTTACTGTCACTTTAACGATCAGTTTGTTATTCTCCAGAAACCCTTTATCTTGAAGCGTTTTAAGAGGCACAGCCCTTGGCCACCCCCATCCTGGGAACTGGGCGCATAACAATACGGACAATAATTCTGTAAGACAAAAACAGAGAGATTAATCTAAATTTTTTCTTGCTCGACAATCAGATATACATATATTTACATGCAATATAAGTTAATTACTAGGTTGTCTGAAGATCTCTATGCCTGATTGATTCAACAGAACGAAGGATAAACTAGCTCGTCTTTTCCATCCAAGTCGCAATGAGAGAGGATTCCCAGCGTGGAGGTACAGAGACAAGTGATCTTCAATATTGTTTCCTTTGGGATAAAGGTTAAGAAACCTGGAAAAAAGAAAGGAAACAGATTAACTAAACTAAACGCTTTAGTTATGAACATAATAACAGAGACAAGTTACTTACTGAACCTAGAGGATGAGTTAAGAATTAAAACACAATATATAATCTTTGCATTTACCATTCGCAGCCGCCGCTTAAGAAGTTTGGTGATGATATCGCAGCTTTCTTCTCGGAGAAGTTATCTATTTCAAACGTGAAACTCGTCTGCTTCTGATCCTCCATATCTCTCCAAAAAACGCTTTTCTAGTAAAAGGCGAACTTACTCACAAACTTGTCAATTAAATTGTAAACACCCATCAATTGCCAGAAAAAAAACAGACAATGTTTCAAAAAATCATAACACCAGTATAATTGAAAAATCACAAATCTGACAAACAAATCCATCTCCATACTAGCTATGTTTATGAAAGAAAAAAGTAGATATTAAAAAAAGACATTTACAACGATATTGATTTGAATTTCAACGGACTCAAATGCAACGAGAATACAATTTTGAAATCCACTACAGAGTGAAGGAAGAAATGAGGCAACAAAAAAAAACAAGAAAGTTACTAAATCAATACAGTAATTGATTTAAGATTCAGTCTACAAAGCTTATCAAAACTCACAACACGTAACATACACATAGATCCAAGTAAGAGAAAAAAATTAACAAAAGAAAACAGGAACAAACCTAACCCGAAAGGAGAAGATCGTAAATAAGAACGCTGATGAAAACAAAATCGGAAAAAAAAAACAATAAGAACGAACGACTCACCAATTAGTTCCTAGAGATGCAAAAATCTGCCCTCGAATCTCCAAAGTTTGATCGACCGCAAGGAGAGTAGAAAGGGATAAGATTTAGGGATTAGGTTAATGGGTGAATTGCAGCTTAAATAGGAAGCGAAGAGAGAAAGGAAGTTGAAAGGGTTCTGAAACAGTCCCCAATGTTTTTGGCCACAACTCATAAGAGAAGAAAAAGAAATGAAGAGACAAATTAGGAAAAAGGAATTACGAATATCTTTTGGGGCAGAAAAAATGTTGCCGCCGGATTGCTTGTATGGGGAAGAGACTCTTAACTTTTTAAAAGCTTTAAGCCTTTACTGCATCACCGGCCCCATCATTTATGCGTAATCCGAGAGTCTCAAGAAGCAATTACAAGGGGGGATTTGGTCTTCTTCAGATCAAAAAGTTGTGCTTGCTACACGTGTGTTTCTCACTGAATTTAGGGTTTCCAGTATACTTTGGGGAATAATAATAAGCTTTGGGCATTCGGATTTTTGGTTCAATTCGGTTCTTGATATCCGAAATAAAATTTTGATTTATTTTTTAAATAAAATTTGGTTTAATTTTGTTTTTTCATACACACGATAGTATTTATTGTTTGTACTTCCGGGTTGTTCAGGCATTTGGCTCCAGAAATGTATCTGTTATTCGTCCGTTTTTTACTACAGGAAAATATATTTTCTCTTGCCGAGCCTTGTAACTTTGTGGGTAATTATATCAAAACTAATGTATTTCTTTAATTTCAAAAGATATATTGTAGTTTATTAGTTTAGTTTTTTTTGGAAAATGATAATTTTCTTTATTTATGCCATATATTATATATATACTTTTTTGCTATCTGGCAAATTAAAGTTTCACTTTATTTAAAGTATTTATTTAAAAGGTGCTACAAATTGTAACTTACAATTATAAGATGTTCTTCTTTTTGAAAAAAATTCGTATTTATCGGATATATAGTGAAATGATAAATTTCATATATACGACATATATATGACATATAATATATTTTAAGAAAAAATTTGCCATTTGCCAAAGTTTGCTTCTATTTAAAGATCTTTTTCTATCTATATATGTCATATATTACTATTTTTAATTTTATTTATAAATGTTATTGTTGGTCGTGATTGTACGGGAACCAATCTTAGAGAGCCACATATACAGAAGGCCCTACCAAACATTACATCTACTCGTAGGTTTCATGCTCGATTTGATTGGCGTCAAAAGTATAAGAAAAATCTGGCGATACCAGACTTTATCGGTTTTAGAGGAAAATGGAACTGATCGACGGGATTGGCGGAGCCAATGAAAGAAACTCTCAAAAGTGAATAAATAGAAGAGAGTGCCACAACAAAGGAGGAACTATCCCCGGAAAGATGCCTTAGCTCCCTGGAACCGACTCTAAATAGTCTTAGCACACTTTCTCACCGTCCAACTCAACCACATACGCTTTATGGCATCTGTAAGGTCTCTACCATGTCTCGCCCAGACATCCTTTCATGTAAGTTATTCTCCTTCCTTCACCCTATGTTGATACAAGAAACTTCCGACCTCCTCTCGGATCAATCAAAGGATATCCTACGTTACCACCAAACTACCATACATATATCATGATCTATAGACATTATGCCTCACTTAGCCTCCACAAACTCTCCTTCCGATTATACTTTTTTAGTTGTGCACGCCTGAATTCGACGTTGCAGAATCTTCGGGAGGAAAATACCGTGTCTAGAGATTTAGAGGTTTAAGACAAAACGTAAAAATGTGGCCTTCTAAATTAATTAAAAAATTATTAAAAAAAGATTTATAATTTTAATATAAAATTATCTATTAATATCTTTTAAAAAATAAGAATTTTTTTTCTTTCAGTTGAGAACATATAAAATATTATACTTCTAATATTTAAATATTTTTTAATAATATAAAATATCACGATCAAACACAATTCATAAACTATACATATTAAAAATGAATATATATGAGCTATATTTGAGAAAATATACAAAACATCCTAAAATAACAAACAAAAATAGAAAAACAAAAGCTAAAAAAATATATGCAAAAGTAAGTTAAAGACTAATTACCCCAACCACACGTCGAAATCTTGGATGATGTCTTTAAAAAGGTGGCTTGACTAACTGAACTAGGAGATTTTTTGATAATATGCCCCCCAAAAGTTTCTATGTATATTGTGGCCTAGGACAAATGCCTTTCTCTGATCAAGGCATGCATGGTTTTGGAAAAACTCTCTCTCGTTCCTCTCGAATGCTTCTTAATTTATCTGTTTGTTTGAGATTTCAGGTCCCAGACGTCAACAACGACCCTATATTTGAGTATTATTTATCTCCCGATGGACGGACGCTCGATTCGAATTCAACTATCCCAAAAAAACACATATCCCATGTAAACATCAAGCAAAATACTTTCGAACAGCCACAACATATATATAACCCAATTCGGTTTTTTTAGATTCTTTCCATAATTGTCCGATAATGAAATGTTAATTTTCTTTATAAATGCCATATATTATATTTTTATTTACTTTTTTGGGTCTTTGGCAAAGTTTTCCTTTATTAAAAAGGGTGATTTTAGCGTATATCAATGATTGACCAGTTAATTAGGTAGATGGGAAAAGATAAATCAAAATTAGGTAAGTAGGAAAGAGAAACTAATTTTAATCCATAAAAGTTCTTATCCATTAGACATAATTACTTAAAATGCCACTGTCATGCAAACTGTATTGGCAGCGTAAATTTCCGATAACACTGTTTATTATTCGCCGTTAACACTGTTCATAACCTGAAAACACAATTCATCGAAAGTTGAAAATGCACATTTACACTATAATTATTTATTTAACATGTTAAACAAGTTAGCGTATTGTGAAAAAACATGTTAAACCAGTTATACATCATACTCCCTCCGTTTATATTAAGTGTCGTTTTGGGCTTATTTTTCTGTTTTAAAATAATTGTCGTTTTCATTTTTCAATGCAGATTTGTGACAACATTTCCAATTTTATCCCTATATTTTTAGCTCATTAATTACTCATATCAAATAAAATAATATATTAATTAGGGATAAAACAAAAAATTTAATGTTTTTCTTAATATGTGTGAAATCATATAGAACGACAAAAAAAAAAAATATAGAGAGAGTACATATTAAACCAATTATCTCTATAAATTATATATTAAACCAGTTATTCATAGAAAATTATCTTGTTAACTTAATTATCATATCATAAATACATGTTAAATGAGTTATCATTCATACATATTAATAACTATCCATTCTTCTTCTTATCCCTTTGGTGTCATCAACATCATCACTAGAACCAACGTCCCCACCATCGCCGCCGTCGGTCCCGTCACCGTTGTCACCACCCTCATCGTTGTCATCACCCTCACCGCCATCCTGTACATCGCCGCCATCACCATCACCATCGCCATCATCAACGTTTTTTTTTTAACCAATCTTCTTCTCCTTTTTCTTCTTTCTCTTTCTCTTTTTTCTTTTATTTTCATCAGCTTTATCAAGAATCCATTTGTGTAATTAATTAAAAAAAGGTAAAGACACAATAAACATTAATAATTATACCATAAGAAGAGAAACTGACGGCTGCTCACACTTAGATACCCTGTTATTTAATGTCATCCAATGATGTTTCCTGTTAAAAACTTATTTAGTTTGAAGGTCAGACAATTACAAGTTTCTTCTCTTTCTTTCGGTTACTCTTACAAGAATTTAATGTAACACGTTACACGTGGGTACATATAGCTTCATGCATGACTATTCCCATATATTATATTTTTATTTACTTTTTTGGCTATTTAGCAAAGTTTCCCTTTATTAAAAACTCATTTAGTTCGAAGATCATACAATTCTCTTTCTTTCGGTTACTCTTACAAGATTCTAAAAGCAAGAACAATGGTAGTTCTTATAAGAACTCTTAATATATATTAAACAAATAAAAATTATTATAATAATGAAATAAAAAAAAAAATTAAGTTTTTAAGAACCTCATTCATTATTATAATAATTTTTATTTATTTAATATATATTAAGAATTTTTATAAGAACTACCATTGTTCTTGCTCTAATGTAACACGTTACACGTGGGTACATATAGTTTCATGCATGACTAAACCCAATCCTGTATTTATCCGGACACAGACCGTATAACTCAACTCCCACAGATCCACAAGACGAGTCCTCACATCCTCTTTCTCTATTTTCAATGGAATCAAAAACCATAACCGATATGACCCTACCGAACCACCATGACGAGACCGAGAGAGAGTCAAGAGAGTTCGAGAAGAATCAGAAACGGTACCAAGACCTAATCGCCACCTTTTCGCACGCGAAAGGCTGGAGACCGAAAGCTCCGTTTATTGGCTACGGTGGTCACTGGCTGATACAGCCTATCCTTGAAGGTTGCCTTCACGCGCAAGAATTCTTCCAAGCGCGACCCATTGACTTTTTCGTTTGTAGCTACCCAAAGTCAGGTACCACTTGGCTCAAAGCTCTAACTTTCGCTATCGCAATTCGATCTCGGTATGACCATTCTTCGAATCCTCTCCTAAAACGTAACCCTCACGAGCTTGTTCCTTTCGTCGAGGCCGGTTTATTCCCTCAAGATGATGTTCCCAAGGACAAAGGGAACACTCTGTTTTCGACTCATATCCCGCACGGATTATTACCGGAATCAACTTCAAAATCGGGATCTAAGATGGTTTACATCTGGAGAGACCCAAAGGACACCTTTGTCTCCATGTGGAATTTCTTCCAAACGGAAAGGTCTGACGATGGCCCTCTCAATAGTCTTGATGAGACTTTTGATATGTTCTGTCGAGGTTTTTCTATCTATGGTCCTTATACAGATCATGTCATGTCGTACTGGAAAGCTTACCAGGAGAATCCAGATCATATTTTGTTCCTCAAGTACGAGACGATGAGAGCTGATCCTTTGTCGTACGTGAAGAGATTGGCTGAGTTTATGGGTTGTGGATTCACAGCTGAGGAAGAGGAGAAAGGTATTGTTGAGAGAGTTGTGAATCTTTGCAGCTTCGAGACATTGAAGAATCTTGAAGCCAACAAAGGAGAGAAAAACATAGAGGGGATTCCTGGGGTTTTTTTATCCGTATAGCGCCTTTTTCAGGAAGGGGAACGTTGGAGATTGGCACAACTATCTGACTCCGGATATGGCAGCTCGAATCGATGGATTGATGGAAGCAAAATTCAAGGTCACCGGTTTGCTTGAACATGGTAAATGAAATGATCTTTATATACTTATATATAGTTGGCAGCATAAGGTTTTTTTCCTTTTTTCTAAGTTTGATTCTAAAATGTAATTGTGGAGGAGTAAATGTTGCCTATGTTTTATCCAAATGTACTGTTTCTTTGAAAACAAAAATTGGCTTTGTAGCCACTCATCTTTGCTTGATGCGTGCAAAGTGTTCATCCTCTGCATTCTGCAACTTGTAATTTTTATCCAAATTTATTTTCGTAAAAGTGAAAATTCAAGCAATAAAGGATCAAAAATCAAAGATCTTTCCCTTTTATAAATAGAACGACACAGATAATAATGACCTACAGAACAAATTAGTTTAATGCGTAGAGGAGGATTATGACCTTGTCGAAAATTTGCTTGACGAACACATTGCGAAGGGAATTATGACTTAATTAATCTCTTGCTTAGACAACAGAAAGTGGTGTTCCCATGACCTCAAATCTTTTTTTTTTCTTTTCTTTGCCAACCTTCTTTTTTTTTTAACGCTTCATTCATTCAAACTTAATGGGAGAAACAGAGTATGATGGGGAAAGCAAAACAGAAATAGATACCAATAGGTATCACCAGCACTACAAAAACAACATGAATACTTAAAGAAAACTGAAGAAGAGACTTGAAAGTGAAGATTCCTTTGCTTAGTTCATCAGAAGCGATCTTTAACCCCTTATTGCTTCAGTTTCAATGACTCTTTGTAACCACGATGGACCATCAGCGGCCACATACGACTGCAAGCGTTGGTCTCGAGTAACGGAGATTGCAATAGCTTCAGCAATTTGGTTACTGCTCGTGGAGACACGATTCAAGCTCCAAAACTGAAAAGTCTGAAGATGTGACTGAATCATGCCTATCAATTCGCTGAGATCTGGGAAGATGATAGGATTCAGCAGGACTTCCCTCGCCAGACATAGTGAAGATTCGGAGATGATCTTCTTCTGTCTCATTTCCTTTGCACTATCCGTAGCCCATAGGATTGCCAACATTTCAGCTTTTCTTAGTGAAGAAATTCCTGCATAAAATCTACGACTGTGGGACAAAACGTTACCGTGTTCATCTCTCAAGATCCAAGCGACACCACAGTTTTGTGAGCCTTCATCCCATGAGGCTACTATGTTACATTTGACAATGCCGTGTGGTGGTTTCTTCCATATCAAACTTGCTTCTCTTTGATTACAGTTTTGTGGATTGTGATTTTCATCCGACAAGTTTAATGACATCCAAATCTCTGCCTCCTCTGTAGCTTTGCGAGGACTGAGAGGGGATCATAGCGGATGTTCTCGAACTTGAAGGCGTTCCTTGTTTTCCATAAATGCCAAAGTACCCAAGGAAACAATAGCCGAATCTTCCTGTCAACTGCTCTTTTTTTACTCACCATCAACAGATGATGAAAGTTTAGCAATACCGAATTTGTTGAGAAACCTGAAGCCGGTAATGGTATATTTGAGGGAATCCCATGTCTCTTGGGCGGTTCGACAGTTGAATAAAACGTGGCAGATGTTCTCTGATGCTAAACCACATGAAGCACATGTAGAGTCCACCGGAATACCACGCGTTTGAAGTCTTTCCTTGACCGCCAAAGCTCCTGATAATGCTTTCCAAAGAAAGTGTCTGAGCTTAGGAGAGGTCTTGGTTTTCCAAAGGTTGCTCCATAACATCTTCTCTAATGGCGGCAAGGAGCTTGTAGGTGGCGACTGGATATCTTGAATGGTGTCCAATGAGAAGTATACTCACCATTTTTTGTGAATTCCCACTTGAGACTATCAGTTTGATTCAGAGACGGTTTATCCTGCAGTATACGATCCACATCTGCTTCAGCAATATGTGGCGTGTTTTATTAAAAAGAAAAAGCCGGCTAATTAACAAAACCGGTCTTATAGTTTACAGTGCACTAAGAAAAGCTACGGATTTGGTTATTCGTAAAATTAAAGAAGATAGCCAAAAACACCAGGTAGATTAGATAAGTCTAAATCGTACATAATGCATAAAAAGAAGTTTATCAAATCAAAATAATGGATCTATGTTGACATCAGTAAAAAAACCATCGATAGGCATTTGAGAATCAGAAGTTCCTTCAAATATAGTAATTTGATTTGTCATCTCTTCATTGTTGTTCGTTTTGGTGTTACGAAGCTGAGGAACTTCATTTTGATGAATCACTAAATCTACATCTTTTTTTATTACTTTTCACAGCATCTAATCTCAGCCTCAAATTGTTCAACATCCTCGTTATAACCGCATCGGTCGCAACTTTCAACTCATCAACGTTCTCCAGACTGTCAAAACGTTCGTCTTCCCACCAAAACCCTAATCCTCTGTTATCTTCTTGGTTTGTCGGAAGAGGCGACTGGCCGTGAAGCAGTGAAGAGACAACGTGGTCCACAGAAAAATGACCAAAGGTGTATAAGGTTAGAAAAGGTTTCCGTCCGAATCCGCATGTTTTCTTATGTTGTGGAGTGTAGAAAGTTAAAAAGTGCTTTTTTCCTTCTCTAGAGTAATTAAGGCACTTTCTTTAGTCTTTAGAGAGAAATCAAAAACTCAAACTGCCCATTTTCTCGAAGTACCATCTTTGCAATTCATTATCCAAACCTGTAAAATATAATGTTTGTGTCTCCACACCAGATTCTTTTAGTAACCTTATGAACTAGCTAAAGCAAAATAAATATATTTTGGCATCAAAACCAACTTTTGCTAGGTATATTTTTCAAATTACATGACGTAGAGAGGGAAAACCAACCAAAGAGGAATCAACGGGGTGAGTTTGGAAAACTGTATAATTTAAAGACGTTGTGTTCAGGCAACAGCTTGGAATAAAATTGGAAGGTTTGAAATGCAATTTTGTAGTGAATATGATGATATGGTTTATGAATGATTTGTAATTTCTCTTGCGTCTAAGCTTTCTCTCCTAAAACTCGACCAGCTCGCAAATTGTATTCGATTTCATTCATTTTGAAATAAATGCCTTTTTATAAATTAATTATCCATCTAGCAAAATATTTTGTTCCCACTATTCGGTTATTAACGACATGGAATCCTGAGATACATAGCGTGAGCTTTGACATCCACAAGATCTGACCTTCTGCTCTAAGATTACAGAAATTAGAAAAATACCTAAGTATGAGAGAGAATTAATTAGGGCTTGATTACCGCTTCTTGTTCAGCTCTACGATAACCGACACTGTCTTCTCTAAGCACTCTAAGCACAAAACCTTAGCTGCAGAAGTAGCAGATTTGACCTTCTCCTTGTTCAGTTCAGCTTTGAGATTCTTGACTTGTTCCTCCAGTTCTTGGAATCGAATACCATCAACACTTGCTTTCTTCAATCGAATACCATCAGCACTTGCTTTCTTCCTCTCCAAGGAAACCTCATCAAGCTTTGTCTTCAACCAGTCCAGCTTGAAGCCTGCTTCTGTTAGATCGATCAGCTCGCTGCGAGCGTTGCTTAGCTCAGTCTCAGATAAACTATGTGGAGTTTTTTTTCAGTGTCTCGATGAGGTCGAGGAGGATATTCATGTATGTTGTCTTCACTAGTTGGTTCTTTGGTTTGATATTTGCTGCAATGCCAGGGTGGTACACGAAAAGCCTACTCACTGAAGCAACCTGTCGACACGAGAAAGGAGTAATTATGTTAACAAGAAAAGGGAATCAAAAAGAATAAAAAAACAACAACAAGCATCCTTGGAATCATACCTGAGAATAAAGAACTTGGAAACCTTCCACATCTAAGGTCTCTTTACCGGTTACTTCTGCTTCATCAACAACTTCAACTACTTTTACTTCCACTCTAGCTATCAGTTTGTTCTTCTCCAGAAACCCTTCTTCTTGGAGCTTTTTAAGAGGCACGGCCTTTGCGCTACCCCATACTGAGAACTGAGCGCAGAACAATTTGCACCATTCTGCAAGACAAAAACAGAAATGTCAATTTATGTTTTCTTTCTCGACAATCAAATAGATATATACAGTTTACGTCTCACAAGTTAGATTACCATGTGTTCTGTAGAGCTCTTTGCCTGACTGATTCAACAGAAGTAAGGAAAAAGTAGCTCTTCTTTTCCATCCAAGTCGCAATGAAAAAGTAGCTCTTCTTTTCCATCCAAGTCGCAAGGGTACAGAGACAAGTGATCTTCAATATTCTCTCCTTTGGGAAAAACCTGAAGATACCTGAAAAAAAGAAAGGAAACAGATTAACTAAAAGCTTTAGTTGTAAACGTAATAACAGAGGCAAGTTACTTATTAAAACTAGAAGATGAGTTAAGAATCGAAACACACACTTTAATATAATCTTTTCACCTACCATTCGCAGCCGCCGCTTAAGAAGTTTGGAGATACTACCACACCTTCCTTCTCGGAGAAGTTATCTATCTCAAACGTGAAACTCGTCTGCTTTTGATCCTCCATATCTAATCCAAAACGCTTTTCTTTTCTTAGGCTTTTGTTACTTCCAAACAAAAAACGATTTTAATTTCTCACAAACTTGCCGACTGAAATTAGGGTTCTCAGGACAAATTTAGGAGAACATTGGTGACGATATATATGCACATTGCTTCGTCATGGCCCATGGGCTTACTTAATTAAAATCTTCTTCTTCCTTTCCCTCGCTGACCTTTTTCTTTTTTTTTTTCTTTTTTTTTAACTCCATCTTCTTATTTTCTAATTTTGATTTTTCGGAAAAGAAAAAAAAAAGTGAAAGACTTGATTTGTTTTTCTTCTATGATTTTGGTTAGTTATGTGAAAAAGGTAAAAGAAGGCAATAAATTGATATTAATACGAAGGAATGGAGATTGGATATGATGCATATGCTCTTTGATCCGAAAGATATTTTGTTTATTAAAAAAGTCTCAAACTCAGTTGTACGCTCAAAGCGGATGATTTTTGCTGGGTGCATACAAACTTGGGAGCATACACGGTGAAATCAGGCTATACGCTAGCAAATGAGTTTCGAGATGCATAGGGCCCTCAGATGGAGACAAAACCAAGAACTACTTCCCTAAAAAGTAAAGTATGGTCTCTTAAGACATCTAGGAAAGTCAAACATTTCATTTGGCAAACCCTTACTGGATGTGTTGCGGTTAACCGTCGACTAGTGGATAGACACTGTGAGAATGATCGGGCTTGTGCTCGGTGAGGGGCGAAAAATGAAACGATAAATCATTTTCTTGTTGAATGTCCACCGACCCTACAAACATGGGCCTTTTACTAGATTCCCAATGTTCCGGGTGTTTTTTCCTAATGACTCTCTATTTAGGAATGTGGATCATCTGCTATCCGTGCGAAAGAAAACGGCGTCCCGAAGAAGTCTCTGGAGATATTCCCGTAGATATGTTGGTATATCTAGAAAGGTAGGAACGACAAGATCTTCAATGATAAAGAGTTATCGGCTCTGGATATTCTCCAATTCGCTTCTCAAGAAGCATGCGTATGGAAAGTAGCGCAAATAATGGCGGAGACTTGCGATGGAGAAATGGATAAACCTGAGACAACCCAGCCTCAAATGGACCAAGCTCCCCGACCCCGATGGCAAGTGGATGGGTCCTGGACATTGGATGGAAGGTACTATGGTGGGGTGGGGGTAATCATCTAGCTAAAAGATGGGAGAAACTGGTATGGCTTATTTGCCAAGGAAATGGTGCTCTCCCCTCATCATGCGGAGTTCAACTCATTGATCTGGGCTATGAAATTGGTACGACAATTAGGTATTTTGTCCATGACTTTTGAAACAGATTGTCTTCAACTGGTTAATCTGATTGAGGAAGAGGTGGAATGGCCAGCCTTAGAATCTGAATTAGAAGAGTATGTTTTCGTTAGATCATCTTTTACATCTTTTTCTATTTCTTTTATCCCTCGTGGTTGTAATGTTTGCGCTGACCACCTTGCTAAAGGTGCTATGTCGTGAGATTATGCATTCTTCTATTGGGATTTGGAAGTTCCAGAGTGGCTGACTTTCGAGTCAAGTACCCTAGGAACCTGAGTTTATTATATGGTGTTTTTACCGTAAAAAAAAAAAGAGATGGCAATAAATATTATCATTCTTCCGATTGTAGCAAACAATAATAATACGATAAGACATGAAAGGAGAAGATAAATGCTGATCCAGCGAAACAACGACCACCAAGCCGAGACCACCAAATCCCCGCTATAATAATGTTTTTAAAATTTACTTATAATGAAGATGCAAGTTTCTTTATGACAAAAAGTTCTATGAGCGATCCAGACTTGTGATTTCAGTTCGAATCGACTTGAAGATTTTAAGTCCTTTACAATTTGTAGGATGTTTCGTTAAAAGCTGATCGATGATCCAAACAATAGACAATGTTATGGATTGGATAATGTACATGAAAGATTTTGGATTTGATCCTGAAAAATCGACGATCCAAGTCATTTTGAATTGGCCCAAAAAGGCCCACTCAAATTTTTCTCTCTCGAAGCAAGGTTCACCCTAGCACCGCTTTTCTTCTCTTCGTCGGGAGGAGTCTCTCCGGTGGTATGGCGTCCTTTGCCACTGCTGTTAGATGACTCCCCCAACCCCCTCCTCTCCTTTCCTCTTTTTATTTTAATTTCCTGCGAGCAATGCTTTCGCAGTGTTGTAGTCGCTGAGCTTCTTTCCGGCATGAGTGGTGGCAGATCTCATGCGTGACGGCAAGGTGATGCAGCGGCGTCCTATTTCTCTGCTGGATCTCTCTGCTCGAGGACGGCATGCTTCTAGACAGAGTTTCCAAGTTGTGTCGTTTGTGTTGTCGCGGCAACGGAGATGTAGAAGGAGTTCGGTTTTCCACCGCGGTAGAGTTGGAGTTCCACGGTAGTGGCGGTGCTGTGGTGTCTCATATGCTTCAGGGATTCCGGTCTTCTTCACAACTTCACGGCCTGGTTAGTGGTTTGGTTTTCGTGGCTCTTTGCATTTTGTGAAGGGTTCAGTTTGCTTGTTTTCTCGGGTGCGAGCGATTGTGCGGCTTGTTAGAGGTTCTTCGAGTTCTGTTCTGTGTGCCATCTTTTTTGTGCTTCAGAGGAGGTAGTAAGGCTAGTGAGTTTGGGATGCTTAGTTATGTGCTAGTCGACATCGAGGAAAGATCTTGGTAGAGTGAGCTAGCACTTCTAGGCTCTGCTAGTTATTGTAGTCCCGTCTTATTGTTGGATCTAAGTTTGTTAGTTGAGCGTCGAATCTAGCTTAGACGTTGAGAACTATCTTCGTTCGGGCCTCCGCTTACTCCTTAGTTTAAAGGTTCTCTTTTCGGGCTGCCGGATGAAACAGCTTATGGTTTGCTTAGATGAGGTTTCCCTAATGGTTCTCGTGTTCTCTCCGTTCGACCCAATTATGGCTTCCACCTTTACTCGGGTTTTCAAGTTTGCTATCGCTACTAATTGATACCAAATGTTTTGAAGCTAAGGTTTCGACAAAATACCGATTGATTTTACTTCCATGTTTTTTTATCTTTTTTTGCCATGGGACCAAACATTAGGTAGATCAATTTGTTAACACATTTTGTAATACCTAAACATTTTATTTTTAATGAATATTTACAATTTAGCAAAAAAAAAATCGACGATTCAATCTCATGGATGTTTTTCCTATGAGTTTGTTCTTTTATTGTTATTAGGAAAACTAACATTTATGTATATTTATTGTTGTTTAAATTTTAAACTTTAGTTTAATTTAAATTTAAGCTTTATTTAATTTTAAATAGATATATAGAGAGGGCAAATGTAACAAATAGGAACAAAAAGGGGTGATTTGCCAAGAAATGATAGTTATAGGGCTCTTTTTGTTACTAAATTTCTCATCTCCTTTCCAATATTCTCCATCCAGTTTCGGTCTAATTGTCCCGTTTAACCCCCATCTTCTTCCCAGTTCAATTTCTTCTCACAGAAACCCTAATTCTTAAGAGCCTGTGCAGTCGCACAGTTTGCTCAAAACTGTAGACGAGATGGAGATTGTCGAATCTATAGAAGAGATTCCAGTGCAAAACCCTCAAGTAGAAGACTTTTCATGGGCTGATTTGAGCTGGACGAAATTTGGGACATCGGAGCATCACGACGACGTAGCTCTGATTCCTTACGTAAGGGTCGACGAATTCATCATCGGCGAATGCTCCAACGCCGAGTGCCCTACACGGTTTCACATCGAAAGAGGAAGGAAACGCTCTCGAGGCAGCCTCAAGGAGTACAAGAGCGATGAGTATTTGGAGTATAGACTGTAAGTTTTCAATCTCTGAATACTAAAAAAAAAAACCTCCATTTCCGGTTTCGGGTTTCAAAAAATTTCGCTCCTTTTCGAAGGTATTGGTGTTCTTTTGGTCCTGAGAACTACGGAGAAGGAGGTGGTGTGTTGCCCAGTAGAAAATACCGTCTCAACACTAGGAATCGAGCTGCGAGGCCTCAATCGATGAGAGGATGCACATGCCATTTTGTGGTTAAACGTCTCTATGCTCGTCCTTCGCTTGCGCTTCTCGTTTACAACGAGAGACGCCATGTGAACAAAGCTGGGTTTATCTGTCATGGACCTCTTGACAGAGACGCGATTGGCCCTGGTGCAAAGAAGATTCCTTATATATGCAATGAGATCCAGCAGCAGACTATGTCGATGATCTATCTTGGGATCCCTGAAGAAAACGTTTTGGAGAAACACATCGAAGGGATTCAGAGGTACTGTGGCTCTGATGCAACGGTTAATAGTCTTGCCTCTCAGTATGTTCATAAACTCGGGATGATTATCAAACGGTCGACTCATGAGCTGGACTTAGATGATCAAGCTAGTATCAAGATATGGGCTGAGCGCAACAAGAAATCGATCTTCTTTTATCAGGAACCCTCGGAGACGGATCAGTTCATGCTCGGGATTCAAACGGAGTGGCAGTTGCAGCAATTCGTGCGATTTGGGCATTGTAGTCTCGTTGCAGCTGATTCGACATTCGGGATAAATAGACTTAAGGTAAAATGGATCCTGGCCTTCTTTTGTTTGTTAATGTTGGTCTCTGCTTTTGAGAAAGTTATGCGCTTTATCCTGATCTCTTAAATGCTTTGGCAGTATCCTCTCTGCACGCTTCTTGTATTTGATTCAAGACATCATGCTCTCCCCGTTGCTTGGATTATCTCTCGTAGCTATTTGAAATCCGATGTTGAGAAGTGGATGAAAATACTACTCCAGCGAGCCCAGAGTGTTGAGCCTGGCTTTAAGATCAATGGCTTTATCATCGACGATGCTGCAACAGAGACTGATCCCATAAGGCATGGATGATGATGCTTCAAATCTTTTTAAAAAGTTTCAAAATATGATAACGAGTTGTATTCTGAACTGACTCAATTCCTTTTTTTTTATGTTTCCAGGGATACGTTTTGCTGCCCTATCCTTTTCTCTCTGTGGCGTATTCGTAGATCATGGCTTCGGAATGTAGTGAAAAAGTGCGATAGCATCGAGGTTCAAAGAGAGATATTCAAATGTTTAGGAGAAGTTGTGTACAGCATTTGGGATGGAGTAGATACGTCAAAGGCTCTAGAAAAGTTAACTCAGGATTTTGTTGATCAAACCGCCTTCATGCAGTATTTCACATCCACTTGGTTGCCTAAGATAGGTTAGATGTTTCCCTTAACCAATTCACCATCTCATGTGATCGATGATAACAATATTTAATTACTCTCGGTCTAGTGCCTTATGTATTCTTCGATTTCTGCAGGAATGTGGCTGTCAACTATAAAAAGTCTTCCACTTGCAAGCCAAGAAGCATGTGGTGCTATAGAAGCTTACCATGTAAAGCTCAAAGTAAAACTATTTGATGATACACACCTCGGTGCCCTTCAGAGAGTAGATTGGTTAGTACACAAGCTGACGACTGAACTCCACTCGAGTTATTGGCTTGATCGGTATGCTGATGAAAGTGATTCTTTCCAAAATGTTAAAGAAGAGTACATAGCTTCTACCTCATGGCACCGAGCTTCAAAGATTCCAGACTCTGCTGTTACACTAGACAGTAGTAACATCCTCGTTGCAAAGGTTCAGTCTCAGAGAGATACCGAAGTAACACGAGTTGTGTGGAATCCAGGTTCGGAGTTTGCCTTCTGCGATTGCGCTTGGTCTTTGCAAGGGAACTTATGCAAACACATCGTAAAGGTAAACGCGATGTGTGAAAACCGAGAAGGATACGGTGACTCAATGTCCTTGCGGTCGCTCAAAGAGAAACTGGAAAACATAAAGATGAAACCAATGGATGACTCGATAGGGTTGGATCTGTCAATGGCATTGACGCTGCAGATGTTTAATCAGGTAAAGCAGTTGGTGCAGTTGAGCGGAACAGAAGATATCAGCAACATAGTCAATGATATGCCGGGGAAATGGGGTTGTAAGAAAGGAAGAACAACCATAGGCATTCCTGCTTCGATTGCTGCCTATATAAAGAAAAAGAGTCAGAAACGGAAGCGATAAGTCAAGAGATGAGATGATAAGTGGTAGCATAGATCACCAGCCAGGATTTTTAGTAGCTTCAGAGTTAGAAATTTCTTAGAAGGTTAGTAATAGGTTTATAGAGGTTTTGACGACACAAACCATTGCTTCTCCTCTGCTTCTTGTTTTCTTTTTTTTTGTTTTTGTCTGATGTCGAAGTGTAAATTTTTCTCTGCAGCTTTTTCATTGCAAAAAAATTCACAAGCAGACACAATTTTAATCATTTTTAAGGGAATTACAGATGGATCATGGAAACAGAACCAGAAACAGAGCACATTACTACTTACTCTCTCTGTTTGAAAAAGCCAAAGACATGGATTTCAAAACCGACAAATGAAATCTGTAGTTTTTTTTTAAAAAAAAGGTTGCTGATAAAATTGAAAGATAAACACTGAAGGTAAACTATAAAGCATATATATAGCAGATTCCAAAATCTTCTTAACTACCAAGGCACAGAAGCAACAAAAAAAAAAAAAAAAGCACGATCTTTCCAGAACCCATAACGGCCGATCAATGTTCCTGCTTCACCACCAGGTTTATAGATCTCTGTTTTATCTCTGTTTTTCACCACACTAATTCTTCAACTAGGTGGAAATTCAATGTGTAAAGCATATATTAATAGCAGATCCAAAGCCTTCTTAGATTCTCTATAATGCATAAACAAAAAAAGGTACCACCTTTTCAAAACCTATAACCGCCGATCAATCGTCCTGCTTCTCTACCTGGTTCTAGATGATCACTCATGCCATTGTCTTAATCTCTCTGTTCTTCGGTTCTTCCTATTGCTGTCTGAGAATATTCGAAGTCTTAATCGCATGAAACGCGAGTCATGCACAACCATGTCCTCACTAATTACGGTTTTAGATCTCTCGTGTCCATTGTCTTTATCTCTGTTCTTGCTGCTTATTTTATGAGCGGTGGATTTTCACCACTAAAGCTTCAACTAGGTGGATACTCAATGTATAAAGCATATATATTAATAGCAAATCCAAAACCCTTCTTAGATTTTATAATACAGATAAAAAAGGTACGACCTTTTCAAAACCCATAACCGCCAATCAATCGTCCTGCTTCTCTACCTGGTTTTAGATCACTCATGCCATTGTCTTAATCTCTGTTCTTCGGTTCTTCCTGGTTGTTTTAAGAAATTCAGATGATGTTCATCTTATATAAAGACAATCTCATGTTTATATACGTATGACCAATGTACATTGTCTTCTTATCAGTGGTCTCACTAATTACGGTTTTAGATCTCTGATGTCATTGTCTTTGATCTCTGGTCTTCCCTCCTTTTATAAAATTTTGATGATGTTCAACTCGTAAAAAAAGGTCTTAGTCAAAAGGCAATTCAATTTCTGGATCGTGTTCTGCTTTCTGTATTAGTGGTTTGGTATTAAGTTGTTACACTTAAATGGTTAGGTATTTAGTTATTTAGTTAGTTGTGTCTATCTCATGTTTATATATGACCATCTTTCTCTAGTCTTGTCGAACTTAGTTTTCCTTTTGGGTTTTTAAATTGACTTTCTTTGGTCTTCAAACACTTTTAGGTATTGGTGGCTTTAACAATGATCATGATGGTAGATAAAAGAGAAGGAAAAGGTGAATATATTCAATGGAGACCAGAGGAGAGCAAATTATTGATTGAACTAGTCGCGGACTGCTTCAAGAAGGGATGGGTTGATCCCCATGGAAGAATGTTCAAGAAAACCGTTGAGTCAAAGATACTTTTGGTTCTTAACGGTAAATTTAATTGCCGTAAGACTTATAAGCATTACATAAACCGAATGAAGATCTTGAAGAACCAATACCGAGATTTCGTCAATCTTCTGCATTTTGATTCAAAGTTGGAATGGGATCCAATCACAAAGAAGTTCACAGCTCCTGATGAAGTGTGGAATGATTACTTCAAAGTAAGTTTTCTTTTTTTCATCTTTGTTCATACATGTAGTTGATTCTTGTATTACATTGTTAAATAATATACGTTCTTGTTTTTTTTTCTAGGAATTTCCGAATCAAAGATATATGCGTTACGAGACATATGAAGACTACGAGAATATGAAGCTAGTATTTGGAAAAAATATGGCAATGAGGAGGAAACTTGATAAATCACATTCTCAAGCACTTGAAGTCGGCAAAAATGAGAAACCGAAACAAGAAGTGGATCTTACTAATGATGATGATGATGATGAGGTTCACGAATCAATGGAAGGTACTTCACTGGACTTGGAGAATTTCGTTGAAAGTCCATTACCGGATCAAGGAGATAGAAGTGATGATTCATCAGACGATCCATCATCAGTCACGGCAAAGGATGTTTTGGTGAAGATTTTCACAGAGCTAAGATCAATTAATGATGCGGTCACTAAACAGACGGTTCACATAATGCAAGGAAGATCAATGGTTGATGATGAAAGCAAGAAGAAGAATGTTTGGGATGCTATCAAAGAGATTCCTAATTTGTCCAACAATGACCGATACAAAGCTCTTACAATGATTCAAAAGCTTGAAATGAGAGACGTGTTTTTTTATATGTCTGTTGAAGATCGTCTAGGTTGGATTCAATGCAATACCCAATGAAGACTTTCACTCCAAGCTACTACATGCCTACATTTGGTATCCTTTGTATTCTTAAATCGTAAGCTTTGTCTTAATGTAATCCTTATAGGGTTTTTTTTTTCTTTAGCTTTTTTTTTTGTTAGTTTCCGGCTTTAATAACTGCAGGTTTTTTTTTTAGTGAATTTTTAGGTGATGAATGTTTGTGTAGTTTTTAGATTTTGGTTTTTGCTTTTTAGATTTTGGTTTTGGTTTTTAGATTTTAGTTTTTGATTTTGGTTTTTTGATTTTGGTGTAGATTTTGGTTTTTCTAGAAACTTGAATGCTGATTTATGTAGTTTTTGGTTTTTATCTACATTTTTTATTTTCATATTTGTCTTATAAAATATATTTTATGTTTTTTTCTATTTTATATTTTTGCTTTTTTCTACAATTTTTTTTTGTTTAAAACATGTTTTAGATTTTTAAAATTTTAGTTTTGTTTTGTATTTAAAACTTCATAAAATATATAAAACCTTATTAATAAAATATAATAGCTTACAAAATTTTATAAATCTAAAACACATAGTTGACCAAAAAAATACACATACTTGACCAAAAAAATCTAAAAAATATACATACGTTTATTTAATAAAATTTTAAAATATCAAACACATTATTGTAGAGAAATTTACACAAATAAAAATAAGATTATTTTTTACATATGCTTGGATTTATTAAAATAAACATACAAAAATTATTAATAAAATATTATTTTTATAAAAAAATAAATCAAAAATACTTATGAGTTTTTAATGTGTGTATATATGAGACTTATGATTTTATTTACAAGATATAGGGTAAAAATAATAAGATTTTCGGAATAAAAAAGTAAAAAAAAAATAAAGAGATATGAATAACAAAAAAAATCTAGGTAATACTTGGGAGAAATCCAAAAATGTAGATTTGGTTTTTGCTTACAAATTGGAAGTTACTTAAAAAACTAGTTTTCCTAAATTTTAGGGAATCTATTTATCAAAAAACTTGATTGGCAAATAAAGTGGTTTTTGAAAAACAAAAACCAAAAACTCTTTCAAAAACTACAAACATTCGAGATCTTAGCTTTTTTGTTTCTAGTTTTTGGCTTTTGGTGTTTTGCTATAGACTTTCTTATGAGATGAAAATATAATTTTATTAATTTTAAAAATAAATAAATAATTTTAATCTATTAGAAAATTTAATGATATTTATAAGTTATACAAAAATATTACCAATAAACAAAGCATAGAGGATTAAAATTTGATAAAACGGTTATATGCAACTGTGTTAATTTAAATTCATATTTTGATTAGTTACAAATATTTCCTGTAAGAGGTATGTAAAAATTGTTTAATGCATAAATATTATTTTGTAGTAACAGATATTTTTTTCGTTTACTTAGTATATGTATATCGATTATATATATATTTGAAATTATTATATTGGATTGGATATTATAAGGTTTTTTACTTAGTAATGTATATCTATTATATAAATATTTGAAATGATTATATTTGATTGGATATTATAAGGTTTTGTTTGAATGACAGTTTATTTTCGTTAAAATTATGTTTTTAATGTTTTTGGATAAATATTATATTTTTAATGTTTAATGCATAAATATTAATTTTGTAGTAACATATATTTTTTTGGTTTATATCGATTATATAAATATTTGAAATATGTATATTTGATTGGATATTATAAGAGCATCTCTAACGGTGAAGAGACTCTTCACCACCAATTAAATACTAATATAATTTATTTATTTAATTAAAATTTAAATTATAAAAAGAAAGAACGAATTACTAAATGACAGTTGTAAGAGAAGATTTTTTGAGTCTCTTTAAACCATATACGTTTCTGGTATCTTTTGTTTTATTGGTAAAAAACCCTGCTTAGAGACACCGATGGAGATAGTCTAAAGTTTTTTACTTAGTAATGTATATCGATTATATAAATATTTTAAATGATTATATATGATTGGATATTATAAGGTTTTGTTTGAATGACAGTTTATTTTCGTTAAAATTATGTTTTTAATGTTTTTAGATAAATATTATGTTTTTAAGGTTTAATGCATAAATATTATTTTTGTAGTAACAGATATTTTTTTGGTTTATATCGATTATATAAATATTTGAAATGATTATATTTGATTGGATATTATAAGAACATCTCTTCACTGTATTTTACCAATTAAATTCTAATATAACTTATTTATTTAATTAAAATTTAAATTATAAAAAGAAAGAACTAATTACTAAATGACAGCTGTAAGACACGGTTTCTTAAGTCTTTTAAACCAAATATGTTTTTGGTTTCTCTCTCTTTCTTTTTTTTTAAATTTTTTTATTGATAAGAGATCATGCTTACAGATACCGATGGTCTAAAGTTTTTTTACTTAGTAATGTATATCGATTAATAAATATTTGAAATGATTATATTTGATTGGATATTATAAGGTTTTGTTTGAATGACAGTTTATTTTCGTTAAATTATGTTTTTAATGTTTTTAATGTTTTGGATAAATTTGTCAAAAAAGAGATTTTCACAACCGCAAACCATTCAAGAATTTTTTTTTTTCAGTTTTGAATTCTGATTTACGCCGATGTAATACCCATAAAGTTAAAGGGTCTTTATGCAAATAACTTTAACAGTCAAAGTGAAACGCACGTTTTCTTGCGTTTCGCCTTATCTTATCTCATCGTTAAACGTTTACTTATGGAAAGAGACAGACGCGCGAAGAAATTCTGTCCACTTCCTCTGATTCTCCCAAAGCTTCAAGCTTTTTTAGTAAAATTCAATTAAATTTCATTTCTTTTTAATTAGAGAAAAATGTATTATCTTCATCATCATCACCCTTCTCTGTCTTGCGTTTTCTTCCTCTCCAATGGCGGATTCCAAGGAGCTCGGCACAGCGAACCGGCGAATCTCCGCCGTCACAAATCATCTCCTTCCCGTGGGACTGAGTCCAACTCGCGTTGACTCAGTGGAACTCTGTAATGCTTCTTCGATGAATGACAATTACCACAAGGTTCACGGCGATGTGCCGACCCACGAAATCGTTTGGAGAAAAGCTGATTTAGTCGGCGACGGAGAAACCAATGAGTTTGTTGACATTATATATGAGAAAGCCGTCGGTGAAGACATTGCGAAGGTTTGTGAGTGTAAGGTGTTTGTCGAAATTCCTGAGAGAAGCGGGTTTTTTTCAATTGAATCGTGTTTTGTTTTGGGGGTTATTGTAGATTACTATAAACCGGCCAGAGAGAAGAAACGCGTTTCGGCCTCAAACTGTGAAGGAGCTTATGCGCGCGTTTAACGATGCCAGAGACGACAGCTCTGTAGGAGTCATCATACTCACCGGAAAGGTAAAGTTCTTAGGATTTGCTAGTTTCCTTTAGGAAATGCCTCAAAGTTTATTCATTTTTGTGGATGAACACTGAAGATGGAGTTACTTAGAACATTGAACACTGAAGCAAAACATAGATCTAGGTTATGTTACTTAAGTCAGTGTCTAGCTATTAGCTTTGTTGTTGAGTTTTAGAAGTGCCAATGTCAAATCCTACTTTGGAGTTGATGACAAATAGTTTAATAGTATTCCTCTGTTTTGGATACCTGTTTGTGCAACGGTTGTTCTGAATAGTGATATCGATGGTTTTAGGGAACGAAAGCGTTTTGCAGTGGTGGTGATCAAGCGTTGAGAACTCCAGATGGTTATGCTGACCCTAAGGATGTTGGCCGCCTTAATGTCCTTGATCTCCAGGTATGTCCTTGATCTACAAGACAAAGAGAAAAGCTTCAGGTTTTATCGTCTTAGTCAGATTCATGAAATTCTCCACCTTCTTTCTTCTGTTCATACTCAGGTTCAAATCCGCAGACTACCAAAACCAGTTATCGCAATGGTAAGCACCTTCAAACGACTTTTGCTTTACTATTTGTGCTGATCTTGGATCAATCGACTAGCTCTTTGACTGTGTATCTCTATGCCCATGAGCAGAGAGCATTTCTTGTGGCTAATCCTGTTTGCTTTTGGACTAAATCAGGTTGCTGGTTATGCTGTTGGAGGAGGACATATCTTGCACATGGTCTGCGATCTAACAATTGCAGCTGATAATGCTGTTTTTGGTCAAACGGGTCCCAAGGTTTTCTCACGCTAGCCTCTGTTACAGACATGAATGTGTCAGTGAAAGTGGGAACCAGAGTTATTACTACTCATGTGTATCGACTTTCTGTCTGCAGGTTGGAAGTTTTGATGCTGGTTATGGAAGTTCCATCATGTCTCGTCTGGTAATGGCTCGATATAGCTAACTAATTCTGCGATACAACATACACAATCTAACAAACATGGGCTGATCAAACTGTTTGGAAACAAAAATCAGGTTGGTCCTAAAAAGGCACGAGAAATGTGGTTCATGACGAGATTCTACACTGCTTCTGAAGCGGATAAAATGGGACTTATCAATACAGTTGTACCGGTAAAGTTAACAGTAACCCATAGTGTTATCACAGATTCACAAAGTATATATATTCCTTCTTGCTGGTAATTGTTTTGTTCCTTCACTGAGACATGTTTTCTGTTGCAGCTAGAGGATTTGGAGAAAGAAACAGTGAAATGGTGCAGAGAAATCTTACGGAACAGCCCAACTGCGATCCGGGTGCTTAAGGCAGCACTCAATGCAGTGGACGATGGCCATGCCGGACTTCAGGTGCGGCTTTTCCACCAACTTGCTTAGTCGTATACACAGTTTGCAATCTAAGTCACAAACCCATTGCAGTTTCATTACTTGTGTGTGCGTGTGTGTGTACACAGTTTAAAAATTGGATTTACAAACCTTGGTTGCTGCAGGGACTAGGAGGCGATGCGACACTCTTATTCTATGGAACCGAAGAAGCTACCGAAGGAAGAACCGCTTATATGCAACGCCGACCACCGGACTTCTCTAAATTTCCCCGGCGACCTTGAACTCACTTCTAGCTCCGTTCAGGTGTTTTCATACAACATTTGTCCTCATTTCAAACGAATTCCTCTTTTTTTTGTTTGGTTTGTTTTGTTTACCAAATTAATTCCGATTTAAAAGTATTATAAACAATGTAGAATAATAATTTATCAAAACGAAATTTGAATTCATAGAAAACGGGAATAACATTCAACGTTAAAACTTGGCTAAAGAGAGATCAGAAAACCCTAAAAACACGGTCTTCACCAAAATGGAGAAAGAAGAGATAGATCACCCAGAATTCCGATCAACAATGGCGGCAACAGCGTCCTTGGACTCCTTCAGGAGCTTGATACTGTTCTTCAGCTTCTCCCTCTTGATCGCCACTGACGGAGACTCCTCAAGCATCTTCTCAACTTCTCCTCCGCCTCCGGGATTCACCATTTCCGCGACAATCTCCTTCTGAAACTGGCTGTTCACGAGGTTCTTCACGAAGAACTGAACGTACAGCGCAAGGTTGTCCACAATCCTTCGTATGACGATGGTCCAGTACGCTGAGATTCTGGCATTCATGTCGAACGCTTGCCTAAGCAACTGTGCCTCATACTTCCGTAGATGCGAAATCTCAACATTCCCGAATCCGGTTAACGAATAGTTCATATAATTTTTGCTCTGTACATAGCTGATGAAGTTTGCTTGATCTGCTATCTTCTGGGTGTAAACTGTCATGTACTCTGGGTTACATGTGTAATCCGTCTGTTTCTCCATCTCTACGATCTCAACCACTCTGTTCACGGATTGTTCCTTGATCTTGGAGATCAGATTCCGACCGGCACGTTTGATGGAGGATTGAATCTGCGGGAAGTTATCAGAGTGTTTCGTAAGAACAGATGAGAGAACATCCTCAACATATTCCCATATCTTCTTGATGAACTCGACCGGCTTAGTATGAATCCCATCAACACGTTGTGAAAGGATAGCCAAGAAGGCTGCTCTTGGGATGAAATTGGGAAGGCCAATACATTTGCACTCTTCCAGGACTTTGATTTCGTCCATCAAGAACTCCGTCGCGTCCTCGGGCTTTGCTTGCAGGTTATCTGAGAACCGGCTCAACATATCAGCCAAACGAGCAGTAGAGTGCATGCTTTGCTCATCTGGATACTCAGAGAAATCTCCTTGGATAAGAATTCTTAGGAGAGATTCCTTTGCAGAGCCAATGATATTCATGAAAGTCATCAGAGCTTCCCCTGAAGATGTCATCACCATTGGGAGCTTAGACAACTCAAGTTCACTTATCTTCATCTTCTTGTTGATCTTCTGTACAATATCAGGCAAACAACGGGAAATCATAGTTCCTTGGATCTGCATCAACCTTTGAGCTAAAACGGGAATGCCCACAATGTCATGGTCAATCATGGAAAGCAGTGGATGAGTCCTGAAAAGCAACTCTTCTTGCATCCTAGCTTCTTGGTATGTCTCTTCTCCTACACGGTTCCTGACACAGACATAACCAAGTCCGATGTTCACATCGTCTGCAGTTACTTTCTGCAGGAGACCTTCGGGAGCCATGTCTGCCTTTGTGACAACGGCCAGAGTCCTTTCCCCTGTTTTGTCAACTTGCCGGGACATACGGATGGATTCACAGGTGGTGAAGTCTACTGTAGCTGACAGAACATTGAGGATGATGGATTCTTGTGGCTCGATGTACTTCATAATCATCCCAGAGATCTGTTCATAGATGTTTTCAGGCTGTCCGTTCACCGGAACCCGTGTTATCCCGGGAAGATCAACCATTGTAAGATCAGGAACACCATCTTTCTTCACATGAAGGGTCAGGGGAGTGTCTGAGACCCCTTTACCAGATCCTGCAACATATAGGTGTATTTACTATTAATCTCAATTCACATCAATCCATGTCTTCGTCTCAAACATGCTCGGAGTTGCAATATGAAAAATTAGATTACTCAAATAACACATGAAGGCTCATCAGATTTAGTTTCATTCTAAGAAGCTGTCTTGCAGGTGGTTATACTTAACAATGTGATAAAAATCTTACCTGCAATTTCCTCAGTTGCGGTGCAAATAGCTTCGGCGATATGCTCCTCGTCAGTATCAACTCTTTTGTCACCGAACTCAAGCCAGATCTCAGGTTCAGGGCTAGGACTTCTCTGGAGTCTCATCACAAGAGGAACCCTAGTGCAGATTCCTTGTCCACGAGGCAAACTGATTCCTGCTAAAGACTCGAGAACACTCGACTTCCCTGAGGACTGGTCTCCGACAACAACAATGGTTGGAAGCTGGATCCCTTCTCTCATCACATTCAGGTTCCTCAGCCTGTCGACAGTGTCAAGCAGCGGCCTGATCCGATCATTGTAAGAAGACACAATCGGTGCTTCGTTGGGGATATCTTTGTGGAGATTTGTGTTGGTAATAGCAAGAGAAGACATCCCAGTTTCGACGTTAATGTCATAAACTTCTGGCATCTTACTTCCTCCCATTTTTGCTTGAGATTAGAAAAAAGGAGAGACCGAGAAAGTAGTAAAAAGATAGAGACGGAGATTAGTGAGTGATACTCTTGTTGGTTCGTGGTGACATCTATTATATAGAGTGGCTTTTAGCGAAGTAGAACCTTTAAATTAAGTTGTTTCATGCTTTTTGGTAAATCTTGAACTATTATTTTCTTGGATTCTCTCAATCTTCTTCCATGTGTATATCTTATAGGCTAAGCAACACTTTTCGCCCCATCAGAGAATTTTTTTATTTTTAAAAAAGAGGATTTTAAATTGAGTTGATTAAGTAAATCCGTAAATGACAAAAATTTGGGATATAACTTGGGTAAATGGCAATTATGCAAAAACAAATTAAGTAAATGAATAGAAAAAAATTATTAAACGAAGAGTATAATTATCCAACTCGTCCAAAAAGCATCCAGATAACTATATTTTATTTCCATTGATATTTTGTTAATTGGGTGCAAATATTTCTTAAATTTAAATATTTTCACAAGCATCTATATATAGAGTCTAGTCTCTCCACTACAGAGCATATTAAGGCAAATAAAGCTTGTGTGTTAGTGGGTTAACTTTACTTTAATTATATTTTATTTGCATTGCTATTTTTAATTGGGTTCAAATATTTTCTCAAGCATTTATTTAGAGAGTCTAGTCTCTCCACTATATTAAGGCAAATAAAGCCTGTGTTTTACTTTTAACGCGGGTTAACTTTACTTTATGTGTACGGAGTTTCTTTTTCTTCTTATTTTTAATTTTCCTCTCCGGGACTACCCGAGTACTACAAATTACAATCATCATCATTACGAACGAAATTATAAACTTTATTCCACATTTCCTATTACCGAACTCCATTTAACTCTTTGATTTGAGATAAGTAATGGGATGTAAATGTGTGAATATGTGCCAAATGGTTCTAGTGGTCTGGAGATTGGACTTTGAGTTCTGTAACTCGAGTTCAATGAACGGTGATACCTTAATTAGCTCGTTTTTCTTTCTTTTTCCTGAGATTTGCATAATTTTTTTCAAAACTTGATCTTCATAATACTTTCAGAGACTGGTTGTGATTGTGGTTCTAAATCGGAACGTTTCGTGAGGAAATTATCTGATAGGTCCCAGTTAAAGGATCATCAAAGGTTGATCAAAAATAAAGACAAAACACAAGTTTGCTTCAGTTTTTCTATTTCCCCTTCACTTAACTTTAACTGATACTTAAATCTCCTATATATTATTTGAGAAACATTTTTATAGAATATCCTTATTTTTAAAAATATTTACAGTGGTGCCATTTTACTGATGTGTCACCACCACATTCATTCTCACCAACCTTCTAAAAAAGACTTATTTCAATAAACTAATTACCTTATATGTTATTATCTATTTTTAATTTTTAATATAACCAAAAAATTTATAATTCATTTTCTGTTATGATTCATTTCCAAAAAAAATTC
The DNA here is from genome assembly GCA_020283515.1 of Alliaria petiolata. NCBI lineage: Eukaryota > Viridiplantae > Streptophyta > Magnoliopsida > Brassicales > Brassicaceae > Alliaria > Alliaria petiolata. Next base: position 86,621,023 of record JAHZTW010000001.1, read on the forward strand.
ATAACCAATAATTTTATACAAAATAATTAAACGAAATCAAAATTTACAAATAATTTATGATACATAAAAATATAATATTTAATTTTTAATATAACCAAAAAGATTATAATTCATTTTCTTTTATAATTCATTTCCTAAAATTTTATACAAAATAATTAAACGAAATAAAAATTTACTATGAGTTAATATTATACACATTCAATTACTACTTTGCTTAATTTTGTTTTCTCTTATTAGAAAATATTTTTTTAAAACATACTATATTGTCAACATAACAGTTTATCCCCTATATATTATTTGAGAAGCATTTTTAGAGAATACCCTTATTTTTAAAAATATTTACAGTGGTGCTATTTTGCTGATGTGTCACCACCACATTCATTCTCACTAACCTTCTAAAAAATACTTATTTCAATAAACTAATTACCTTATATGCTATTATCGATTTTTAATTTTTAATATAACCATGGAATTTATTTATAATTTATTTTCTGTTATGATTCATTTTCAAAAAAAATAATAACTAATAATTTTATACAAAATAATTAAACGAAATCAAAATTTACAAACAATTTATGATATACATAAAAAATAATAGTTAATTGTTAATATAACCAAAAAAATTATAATTCATTTTGTGATATGATTCATTTCCTAAAGTTTTATACAAAATAATTAAACGAAATCAAAATTTATTATGATTTAATATTATACACATTCAATTACTACTTTGCATAATTTTGTTTTCTCTTATGAGAGAATATTTTTTTAAAACATACTATATTGTCAATATAACAACTTATTATATAAAAAAACTGGATTAAAATATTTTACTATGCTTTAATTTTTTAATTATACAAAATTAAATAAATAATAAATTATTCACCCTGCGCATGGCGCAAGTTATCACCTAGTTATATATTAAAAAGACTAGATTAAAATATTTTACTATGATTTAATTTTTAAATTATAAAAATCTAAATGAGTACCTAGTACAAAACTAAAAGAGTAAACTAACTTAAAACGGTTGGCAATGAAACACATCCCCTAATTAAGGAAACACAATCCCACTAAATGAAAAGCAATACCGAAATAACTCAAAACTTTTGAAATAATTGATTTACTTTTGGAGATGACCACGTCATCTTCTTCTTCCTCAAGTTGTATCTCATCATTATTACTTTTGTTCCCTAAACAGTGAAACTCATTAGATTAGTTTAGAAATTTCAATTTATTTGTGGGAATACCACATTATGTGGGGACAAAAAGCCAATATGCCCTTATTTGTTCAAACTTAATCTCACTACCCTTCCTCTAATCTAACTATCTCTCTCATTTTACTCTCTCACTTTTACCCTCCCTTCCCTTCTTATTTTAATATTATCTCAACATAAATTAAAAAAAAAACAATCCAACATAACCAAAAATATAAATTAAATTGTATTTAATTTTTCTCAACCAATTTTCAACCACCACGGGTCTCACACACATCATCTTCTCCACGGTTTCTCATTGGTTTCGAGATGTGCTTCATGTTTCCCAAAACCGAACATTCTCCATCTTCAAGCTCTTTGCGAACTTCGAAAGGTGTGTTTTTTGTTGCTGCTGCGGATCCGATGCATTGTCTCCCTTATATGTTTTTTGAATCTATGTATAAGATTAGTCTTACACATTGTTCATCTTTCTCTTCAATGGCTTCATATTATGTTTTTTTTTTGGATCATTGGGTTATTGAAATTAGTTGCTATAAGTCTTACATCGGTAAACAGAAGCAATTATAATCGTTAAATGCGCATCGAATCATACTGAATCGTAGTAAATCACTGTAAATTCGTAGATATATAGAAATTTTTCTGGGTACACGAACTGGGTATTACTGGACAACAAGGTATTACTAAGACAGTGGGTATTACTGAGAGAA
>JAHZTW010000001.1:86626941-86672756 GCA_020283515.1 Alliaria petiolata
TCGGCGATATGTTCCTCGTCAGTATCAACTCTTTTGTCACCGAACTCAAGCCAGATCTCAGGTTCAGGGCTTTGACTTCTCTGGAGTCTCATCACAAGAGGAACCCTAGTGCAGATTCCTTGTCCACGAGGCAAACTGATTCCTGCTAAAGACTCGAGAACACTCGACTTCCCTGAGGACTGGTCTCCGACAACAACAATGGTTGGAAGCTGGATCCCTTCTCTCATCACATTCAGGTTCCTCAGCCTGTCGACAGTGTCAAGCAGCGGCCTGATCCGATCATTGTAAGAAGACACAATCGGTGCTTCGTTGGGGATATCTTTGTGGAGATTTGTGTTGGTAATAGCAAGAGAAGACATCCCAGCTTCGACATTAATGTCATAAACTTCTGGCATCTTACTTCCTCCCATTTTTGCTTGAGATTAGAAAAAAGGAGAGACCGAGAAAGTAGTAAAAAGATAGAGACGGAGATTAGTGAGTGATACTCTTGTTGGTTAGTGGTGACATCTATTATATAGAGTGGATTTTAGCGAAGTAGAAGCTTTAAATTAAGTTGTTTCATACTTTTTGGTAAATCTTGAACTATTATTTTCTTGGATTCTCTCAATCTATCTCTAACAGCTTCTTCCATGTGTATATCTTATAGGCTAAGCAACACTTTTCGCCCCATCAGAGAATTTTTTTTTTTTTTTTTTTAAAGAGGATTTTAAATTGAGTTGATTAAGTAAATCCGTAAATGACAAAAATTTGGGATATAAAAAAGAAATTAAACGAAGAGTACAATTATCCAACTCGTCCAAAAAGCATCCAGATAACTATTATTTTATTTCCATTGATATTTTGTTAATTGGGTGCAAATATTTCTTAAATTTAAATATTAGTGTGTTAGTACTTAGTAGTGGGTTAACTTTGCTTTAATTATATTATATTTGCATTGCTATTTTTAAGTGGGTTCAAATATTTTCACAAGCATTTATATAGAGAGCTGTTACTGTGACTTTAAAAAATAAAATTGGCCGTTAAAAATTTAACTTTTAAATAATGACCGTAACTTTTAAAAAAATAAAAGTCATTTTTTATTGGTTTTGAAGAAAACAAACGAAAATAAGAGTAAAATCAGTTATTTTGGCTGTGAGATTTTTAAGGAGACTTTTATGACTGTAGGAAGGTTAAAGTCTGATTGGGAAAAAACTACGACTTTTAAAACTTTAAAACATCCTCCACAGCCTATTTACCAATCGGGCCCCTAGTCTCTCCACTAAATTAAGGCAAATAAAGCCTGTGTCTTACTTTTAACGCGGGTTAACTTTACTTTATGTGTACGGAGATTTTTTTTTTTTTTTAATTTTCCTCTCCGGACTACCCGAGTACTACAATCATCATCATTACAAACGAAATTATAAACTTTATTCCACATTTCCTATTACCGAACTCCATTTTAACTTTTTGATTTGAGATAAGTAATGGGATGTAAATGTGTGAATATGTGCCAAATGGTTCTGGTGGTCTGGAGATTGGACTTTGAGTTCGGTAACTCGAGTTCAATGAACGGCGAAACCTTAATTAGCTCGTTTTTCTTTCTTTTTTCCTGAGATTTGCATAATTTTTTCAAAATTTGATCTTAATAATACTTTCAGAGACTACTGGTTGTGATTGTGGTTCTAAATCGGAACGTTTGGTTGATTTATTCGCGAGAAATCTTATAGGCTAAGCAAGAATTTTCGTCCCATCAGAGAATATATTTTTTTTTTTTTTAAAAAGAGGATTTTAAATTGAGTTGATTAGGTAAATCTGTAAATGACAAAAATTTGGGATATAACTTATGTAAATGGCAATTATGCAAAAACAAATTAAGTAAATGAATAGGAAAAAATAATTAAACGAAGAGTATAATTATCCAACTCGTCCAAAAAGCATCCAGATAACTATATTTTATTTACATTGCTATTTTGTTAATTGGGTTCAAATATTTCTTAAATTTAAATATTTTCGCAAGCATCTATATAGAGTCTAGTCTCTCCACTACAGAGCATATTAAGGCAAATAAAGCTTGTGTGTTAGTGGGTTAACTTTACTTTAATTATCTTTTATTTGCATTGCTATTTTTAATTGGGTTCAAATATTTTCACAAGCATTTATATAGAGAGACTAGTCTCTCCACTATATTAAGGCAAATAAAGCCTGTGTTTTACTTTTAACGCGGGTTAACTTTACTTTATGTGTACGGAGTTTCTTTTTCTTCAACTTTTTGATTTATGATAAGTAATGGGATGTAAATATGTGAATATGTACCAAATGGTTCTAGTGGTCTGGAGATTGGACTTTGAGTTCGGTAACTCGAGTTCAATGAACGGCGAAACCTTACTTGATCTTAATAATACTTTCAGAGACTACTAACCGCACAAAAACATTAAACGGAATGCGAGAAATCAAAAAGTTCAACGACCAGAAAAAAACCCTAAAACCCCAAACTTCACCAAATCGAAAAATGTCGCAATCGATCAACGATCTCCAAAACCAGAAACAATGGCGGAAACAGCGTCGTTGGACTCTTTCAGAAGCTTGATACTGTTCTTCAGCCTCTCCCTCTTGATAGCCACCGACGGAGACTCTTCAAGCATCTTCTCAACTTCTCCTCCGCCTCCGGGATTCACCAATTCCTCGAGGTTCTCCTGAAACTGGCTGTTCACGAAATTCTCCACGGAGAACTTAAGGTACAGCGCGAGGTTATCCACAATCCTTCGTACAACGATGGTCCAATAAGCTGTGATCCTCATCTTCATGTCGAACGCTTGATGCAGTAATTGGGCGTTATACTTCCGCAGATGCGAGATCTGAACATTTCCGAATCCAACTAAAGACACTTGATTCGAGCTCACTACAGCATTGACGAAGCTTCCTTGTGCAGCTATCTTCTGGGTGAAAACAGTCATGTACTCAGGGTTACATGTGTAATCAGTAAGCTTCTCCATCTCAACCATTTCAATCACACGGTTCACAGATTGTTCGTTGATCTTGGAGATGAGATTTCGACCGGCTCGTTTGATGGAAGATTGAATCTGGGGAAAGTTTTCAGAGTATTTGGCGATGACCCCTGAGAGAACAACTTCGATGTAGTCCCAAATCTTCTCTATGAACTCGACCGGCTTATTTTGAATCCCATAAACACGTTGTGAAAGGATAGCTTTGAAAGGTGGTATTGGAATAAAGTTAGGCAATCTGATAGATTTGCGCTTTTCAAGTACCTCGATTTCGTCCGACAAGAAATCAGTCACGGCCTGGGGTTGTGCTTGCAGATCATCTGAGAATTGGCCTAACATATCAGCCAAGCGAGCAGTGCAGTGCATGTTCTGATCATCCGGGTATTCAGAGAAATCTTCTTGGACAAAGATTCTCGCGAGAGATTCCTTGGCAGAACGGATGATATTCATAAAGGTCATCAAAGCTTCCACTGTAGAAGTCATTACCTTTGGCATCTTGTTCAACTCGAGTATACTGATGCTCAGTTTCTCATTGATATTCTGTACAATATCTGGCAAACAACGAGTGATCATTGTCGCCTGGATTTCGATTAGCCTTTTAGCTAAAACCGGGATTCCCACAATGTCATCGTCTATCATGGAAAGCAGCGGATGAGTCCTGAAAAGCAACTCTTCTTGCATCCTAGCTTCTTGGTATGTCTCCTCTCCTACACGGTTCCTGACACATACGTACCCGAGACCAATGTTCACATCGTCTGCAGTTACTTTCTGCAGGAGACCTGCAGGAGCCATGTCAGCCTTTGTGACAACGGCCAGAGTCCTTTCCCCTGTTTTGTCAACTTGCCTAGACATACGAATTGACTCGCAGGTTGTGAAATCAACGGTCGCTGACAGAACATTGAGGATGATGGATTCTTGTGGCTCGATGTACTTCATAATCATCCCGGAGATCTGCTCATAGATGTTTTCAGGCTGTCCGTTCACCGGAACCCGGGTTATCCCGGGGAGATCAACCATGGTAAGATCAGGAACACCATCCTTCTTCACATGGAGGGTCAGGGGAGTGTCTGAGACCCCTTTACCAGATCCTGCAACATATAGGTATATCTACGATTACTCATCATAATCACAATTCACATCAATCAATATGGTCTTAGTCTCAAACATGCTCGGAGTTGCAGTATTGAAAATCAGATTACTCAAATAACACATAAAGGCTCATCAGATTTAGTTTCATTCCAACAATATGGTTTATACTTAACAATGTGATAAAAATCTTACCTGCAATTTCCTCAGTTGCGGTGCAAATAGCTTCGGCGATATGCTCCTCGTCAGTATCAACTCTTTTGTCACCGAACTCAAGCCAGATCTCAGGTTCAGGGCTAGGACTTCTCTGGAGTCTCATCACAAGAGGAACCCTAGTGCAGATTCCTTGCCCACGAGGCAAACTGATTCCTTCCAAGGACTCAAGAACACTCGACTTCCCCGAGGACTGGTCTCCAACCACAACAATGGTGGGAAGCTGGATCCCTTCACTCATCACATTCAAGCTCCTCAGCTTGTCGACAGTGTCAAGCAACGGCCTGATCCTATCATTGTAAGAAGATACAATCGGTGCTTCAATTGGAACAACATCCTCTTGGGGATTTGTATTGACAATAGCAAGAGAAGACATCCCGGCCTAGACGTTAGTTTCATACACTTCAGGAAGAGAGAGGAAAAATAGGAAGCAAAATGAGACAGAGACTGAGACAGAGACATAGAAAATAAGTTCTTTGGTGTGTGAGATTCTTGTTGGAGGTGATACATGTATATATAGAGAGAGAAATAGAGGCTTACGGTGACGTAAAACCGATCTTTAACAACTTCTTCCATGTAAATTGATCCTATATTAAAATGAAAGATGATGACAAAAACTCACTATGAGAAGATAACGTAATCTCTCACTCTCTACACAACTACCTTGGAAAGTTGAAAGAGACTAGCACATAAATGCTCCATGCTTATCGGCATATATAGCCTTAATTAAAGCTAAAAGAACACTCAGATTATATTGTGTATAGTTGTGGTCATGTGGAGGTTCAAAAGTAGACAATACTACAAGACAAGAACACTCTTTGTCTGATGATTATGGATTTCTCATCTTCTAGGAGATTCTATGCTTAGTTTTTGGTCAGCTCTAATCCCCTTACACTCTTTGTGTTTTCTTGGAATAAGCCATGGAGAAATGAAGTAATCATATATACTTTTTCTGGCTCTTTTTTTCTTTCCGGGCAACTATGTTAGATCACATCAATTCACAAATTCATAATAGATTCGGCAAAACCAATTTTGAAGTCTTCTAAGTTTGACCAAATTAACTGCTCCAGTCATTTTCTTTTCCGGCTTAACACTTATGAAAGTAAAAAAACTTAGAATTCATCATTTACAACGGCAACAAACAACAGAACTTAGGAATTCAAATCATTTCAAACGGCAATAAACCACAGAATGTGCTTAGCGTTACCACACAAAAAAGATTGAAAACATAAGATCAACCCCAATGGTCATTCTTTAGTATGGTGTCTTAAAGATAAAATAATAATATTTTATGTACTTTTTGGATATAAGACACTTAGTTAAAATTTGTTGATTTTGAATCTACAATGGAGACACTTCGATGGGTGTCTTAAAAAAATTTTTTTTTTTTTAATTTAAATTAAAATATAATACATTTTAACATAATACATTTTAGAAAATATAATACATTGAAACATAATACATTGAAAATTTTGAGAGATGGAATGAATGTTTTCGTGTTGGTTATAAGTTTTGAAAGATGGTTTACAAGGAGAGAAATAGATTTATGAAAGTTTTGAGAGATGGTTTACAAGGAAAGAAATAGATTTATGAAAGTTTTGAGAGATGGTTTACAAGGAAAGAAATAGATGAACAATTTATGAAAGTTTACAAGAGATGGAATAAATGGTTATGAAAACGTTATATATAGCCAAATGAAATATGTTGTGAGCTTTCTCTTTATACAAGCGTTATATATAGCCAAATGAACCACAAGAAATATCTTGTGAGCTTCTCTCTTTACACGGGCTCACAAAACAATCCAAAAACATGTGATTGAAAATAAAACATGTGAGCTCTCTACACGGGCCTTCCACAACTTTAATAGTTGGCTCTTTCAAAGCAGCCATGGACGAAGCAGCAGCACTATAGAATCAAAGAAGGAACAAAAAACATTAACAAAACTATCACAAAGAGGCATGCTAAGCTGTTACATGAAAAAATTTCATACGAACCTCCTGAAGGATGCAAAGTTGATGAATACATCCGCGGTTGGATGCGCAGCACACGCTGCCTCGATGCTGTATAACAAAACAAGTTAAAAACAGAAATTAAAAACAAAATCTGCACATACATAGTTTAGTTTCTCCCAGGTTTCATATGATAATTTCAAAACTTACGCAGCATGAACAGGGATAGCGATTTCCTCCTGCCCGAAGAAGAGCTTCTGGAACCCTTCAGAACCTGGGTTTATGATTCCAGCAACAGAAGGCGTTTCACGTCCTGTAAAGGCAAGTGATCTTTTTGATATCAAAATCTCAACGGTCAAATTGATCCAAACCAACTAAAACTAGACACTCCGATCTTGTTAAAATTACCACAAAGGTAGTCGAAATCGAGCATTCGTTGAACAGGAAGCTGCTTATAATTGTAGAATAAAGCTTGTGTGGTCCGAGAAAAAAACTGTCCCGTTGCCATTTTTTATGAGCTCGAAAGGGGAACTGAGATCACTGAAAGAAAAACAAAAAGCAGAGAGACAATGATCAGATCCAAACTTAAGCAAAACAATCAACTAATCATAAATTCACTAGTCAAGACAGACTAAGAACAAAACTAATCATTAAATCAGTAGTCAAGACAGAAAGAACCCCCAAATCAATTTGGCGAAATCCCAAATTCGAAAACCCTAATTTGAAAAACAAGAACCCTGATTTCAAGCAGGCTCAAATCCGATTTCACAGAACCCTAATTTCACTAGAAACAACGAATTGAAGACGAATTACTAAAGAAATGAGAGGATTACTTATATGCGAAGACATTGAATTTGGTGAGGCGAATCCCGGTTGATTTCTCTAACAATTTCGCCGACTCTTCCCATGATTCTTTCATCGATGACAATCGACCACTCCATCGATGAGGATCAACATCTTCTCGACTGAAATCGGATTTTGGCCACAAATCGGATTTTGGCCAAAAATCCCCTCTTTTTCGCGTCGAGAGAGTGAGAGGAAGAGAGATAGTCGAAAAAAATAAAATGGCCGTGGTTTTTGTTTTTTGTTTTCCTTTACCCATTGTTAATTTTCCGTCAACCAATCAGTGTCTGCCACCTGTGCGGGTCTTAACTCAAAATAAATGTCTAATATTAGACACTAATCTTATTTTTTAGACACTCACTTTTATTTTTTTATTCACTAATAATCATAAGACACTATGTTAAGATCTCATAAGTTATCCATTGGGGTTGGTCTAACAAAGAAGAAGCAATAACACACAAAGGAAGCCAGCCAACTCCAAAACACACACAAAAGGCCCAACTCCTAAAAAAGTCCATCAGAGAATCCTAAAACCCGAGATAACAGAGAAATGCAATAACACACAAAGGGAGCCCAAGTCCAAAAACACACAAAAGGCCCAACTCCCTAAAAAGCCCATCAGAGAATCCTAAAACCCAACATGTGCAATAAAACAAGGGAGCCAAGTCCAAAAACACACAAAAGGGTCCCTTTGACTTCCCCACCGTAGCTAGAAATTTGAAATCAACGATCTCCATACCCAGAGTTCTGATCAACAATGGCGGCGACGACGTCCTTGGACTCCTTCAAGAGCTTGATACTGTTCTTCAGCTTCTCCCTCTTGCTCGCCATCGACGGCGACTCCGCCAGCATCCTCTCGATTCCTCCGCCTCCTCTGGGATCCACCATTTCTGCCACGATCTCCTTCTGAAACCAACTGTTGACGAGATTCTTCACTGAGAATTGCAGATAAAGCGCGAGGTTGTCCACAATCCTCCGCAGCACGATGGTCCAGTACGACGTGATCCTCATCTTCATATCGAACGCCTGCTGCAGCAAATGGGCGTGATATTTCCGCAGATGCTCAATCTTCACATCTCCGAATCCAGTCAAAGAGAAATTCTCAGGTTTATTCTCGTCGTACAACACAGCGTCAATGAAGCTTTGCTATAAATCTGTCTTCTGGGTCCACGACGTCATGTATTCAGGGTTACATGTGTAATCAGTAAGCTTCTCCATCTCAACGATCTCAATCACTCTGTTTACGGCTTGCTCCTTGGTATTGGAGATTAGATTTCGACCGACTCATTTGATGGAAGATTGGATTTGGGGTAAGTTCTCAGTGTACTTGGTAAGAGCGGATGAGAGCACAACTTCAACGTAGTCCCAAATCTCTGTGATGAACTTGACCGGCTTTGTATGGATCCCATCAACATGTTGTGAGAGGATAGCTAAGAAGGTGGATCTTGGGATGAAATTAGGTAGGCCAACACATTTGCATTCGTCTAGGATCTCGATTTCATCCATCAAGAACTCGGTAACTTCCTCAGGCTTCGCTTGTAGAGTGTCTGAGAATTGACTTAACATTTCAGCCAAACGAGCAGTACAATGCATGTTCTGATCATCTGGGTATTCCGAGAAATCTCCTTGCACAAGAATCCTCAAAAGAGACTCCTTTGCAGAGCCAATGATATCCATCAAAGCCATCAATGCTTCTCCAGCAGAAACCATTACTGTTGGAAGCTTATTCAACTCTAGCACAGCGGTTTCCATCTTCAAGTTGATCTTGCGAACGATTTCAGGCAAACAGCGGCCGATCATTGTTGCTTGGATAAGCATTAGCTTCTGAGCTAACACAGGGATGCCAACTATCTCATCATCGATTAAGCTTAGCAGTGGATGGGTGCCGAAAAGTAACTCTTCCTTCATCCTTGCTTCTTTATATGTTTCCTCCCCAATCCTGTTTCTGACACAGACATAACCGAGACCGATACTCACATCATCTGCAGTTACTTTATGCAGCAGACCTTCAGGAGCCATGTCAGCCTTTGTGACAACAGCCAGAGTCCGTTCGCCGGTTTTGTCAACTTGTCTCGACATACGAATTGACTCACAGGTGGTGAAGTCGACCGTGGCTGACAGAACGTTCAAAATGATGGACTCTTGTGGCTCGATGTACTTCATTATTATCTCGGAAATCTGTTCATAAATATTTTCCGGCTGTCCATTCACCGGAACTCGAGTTATCCCAGGGAGATCAACCATGGTAAGATCAGGAACACCAGCTTTCTTCACATGGAGGGTCAAGGAAGCGTTTGAAACCCCTTTACCAGATCCTGCAGCATGAATATTCACAAGGTACTTATCACAATCAAGACTTCCGTTGGTTAGTCTTAAGCATACAACACTCTGAAGTTTCATCAGATAGCAAAACTAGTGTTACAGTATGCAAAATAGCAGATCCCTAAAGACCCATTAGGAGTTACAGAATTATATAACACCTGTAGGCACTAGTATTCAATTGTATGTGCTAGTTTCAGGAACTTCTATATATGCAGCTTGCTCATTTTAAATGTGCATGTATCAGACAAAGGTGTCATTCTCATTTTTAGAATCTATCTTGCAGGTTTTAACAAGAGCATATTAAACGGTACGCAAGGAAAAAAGGCAGAACATACTAGCTATCACATCTGTTGCAGCACAAATAGCTTGTGTTATGTGTTCCTCATCTGTATGAACAACTTTGTCACTGTACTCTAGCCAGATCTCAGGTTCAGGGCTAGAACTGCGCTGAAGCCTCATCACAAGAGGAACCCTAGTGCAGATTCCTTGTCCACGAGGCAAACTGATTCCTGCCAGGGACTCAAGAACGCTTGACTTTCCAGAGGATTGGTCTCCAACAACGACAATGGTGGGAAGCTGGATCCCTTCTCTCATCACATTCAGGTTCCTCAGCCTGTCGACAGTGTCAAGCAACGGCCTGATCCGATCATTGTAAGAAGATACTATGGGTGCTTCGATGGGAACAACTTTGTTGTCATGGAGATTACTTTCGACGATAGCAAGAGAAGAAGAGGTTTGAGAGACAACACGCTTCTTACTACCTCCCATTTTTTTGGTTTTTTACAAAGGATGAATGTGGGCACTAAAACCCACACTCATATATTTGTAGAGTGATTGAATAGATTGGAGAAAGGATGGGTAAGAATCTCTTTATGAACCAAAGAATATAAGACTTAGAATGAATAAGTGGATTTTATTGATAAGAACAAGTATTCGATTACAAGATGAATGAAGTGCGAGAGCTCGTAATGAATACAGGTTGAGAATTAGGTAAAAGTTGCCCTATCTATGATGGTTCCGCTTCCTTATATAGCCTCTCTCCATTTCCAGCTGCTGCGCAAATATCGGGGATGTTGCACGTGCTCCGGATATCTCGGGGACTGTTGTTGCACCGAGCTCCGGATCTCGCGGGATATCCGCCTAACTGCTGACATAGCCTCGCTCCTTATCCGTACGCGGTAGCTCGAGTCTCTACTAGAAATGCGGAGACGGGCCATATCTTGAATGGGTCCTCATAGATGGGCTTATGGTGATTCATTGGTGGGCTTCACGATGGGCCGGATTTAAGTGCTAAATCCAGCTCCAACAGTTGCCCCCCAGTCCATCAAGTGAGATGACGAGGTTGATGTGCGGAGAACAAGGTCTGGGACTGTTTTTAATCCTTCTTTGGTTTTTAGCTCGACGGTAGTCCGAAACTTTTCGGACTCCGGATGTATTCCGTACTTGTAGCGAAACGTATGCGGTTTATCTGAATAAAGATCCGGATATTTCCGAATTTTAATAAAGATTTTGAACTGTTTGGGATAAGCTTTTGCGATTTGATGTCTGCGAGAGGTTGCATTTAATTGGATAGCGCAAGATCTCGAGGCAAAAAGTAAATATTTTAAAGATTTGTTCTCATCCGACGGTTGGGATTACGGGAAGCGGGAAAATCTTTACTCGATACGCGCCTGTAATGATGATGGCTGCATAAATACAACCTCCCACTTCTCCATAAACCGCAAGCGCTTCCACTATTTCTCAAGGTAACTTCTCTTCCTCTTTATTACTTTTTTCCCTTTTTTTTGGTGCTGTCCTCGTTTCTTTCGTTTCTTACTCGGAATAATATCGAAAGAGAGAAGAGGGAATAGGGATTTTGATAATCGATCCGAGAATTCTTGCGTTTTTGTTTTATTGCTTGCTTTGGTATAGCGATTCGCTTTGTTCTTTGCGATTTCTGTGCTTGATTAATGGTTAAATCGGGCGTTGTGGAAGATCAAGTTCCGGCCGCCGAGGCTTCGTCGCGGCGTGTTAAGGTGAAATCGGGGCCGAACTTAAAGCTCTCCATCGACGAGGCCGATACTCTCCGGTCCCTCTATGGGGACGAGATTGAGGTTCCTCGAGGGGCTAAGTCGGCGCAGAATGTGAGGCCGGGTTACGGTTGTGACTTCTGGCACTATTTCGAATCGTGCGGCCTCACTTTTCCGATTCCGCCGTTCTTGCTCGAGATCGCGGAGGAGATGCGTTTGGCGCTGCCCTAGATGCATCTGAATCTGGTCAGGACCCTTATCGGGCTGCAGGTCCGGTGCAAGGAGCTCGCGCTTTCGTTCGGGCCTGCGGAATTTCACCAGCTGTGCATGGTGAAGAAGAATTCCCGGAGCGATGGCTCGTTCTACGTGGCTCCTCGATCCAATAGGAGGATTATCGAGGGGCTGCCGGCGAGAGACGACCATTGGCAAGAGAGTCCGGCGTCAGTTGGCGATTTTGACTTTAACCGGCTCCCGACGGAGTGGGCTGACGCAGTCGGTTAGATATAGTTGTTTTAGGGTTGTTGGTATTGCATGCGAGCATTTATGTTTTCTTTTGGTTAGATAGACTTGACCCTTTCTGTTTCGCAGATTCTCCGGGCAGGATTCAGTTCAACGCCGCGCTTGTAGCACGAGTCGGTTATCTTCGCGAGGGTGAGATCCAGTGGAACTCGTTTACTAAAGATCGAATTTTGCGGACCTATCGGATTTTGGCCCTTGTTCAAGACACGTTTCCTTCTCCTGTTCGTCCAGGTATGGATCTGCTTTTATGCGGTTTTTGTTGTTATTGAGCTGGAGAGGGTCTTGGTTTAAATGTGTCATCTTCCTTGTGCAGCCGCGAGATCAGAGCTTGCTGATAGTAATTTGTCTTCTGCTCCCCAATTGGTTCGAAGGATGACAAGGAGACCCTCACAGCGTCAATTGGAGAAGACCGCGGGGAAGACGAAGGTCGGTGACAGCGAGGTCCTGCGGTGTGGCGACGTGTCGAGCTTCGCCAACGAGGTGATGTGTGATCCTCCCGTTCTTCCTTCTGCGGGAGGGTCGGTGTCAGTTGGGAATCAGCGGGATAATGATTCTCCGGCCCGGGGCGATTCTCCGTCTGCTCGGCATGTGACCATTACGAGTTATGAAAGTAATGGCGCGAATCAGCCGTAGCACAAAAGGCCGCGAGTCGAGAGATCGAGGGGTGGCACCTCCAGGCCGCGAGGTGGTAACCAAGCTGGCTCGGGCGGGAGCAGGCCTTTTCACTGGACTTACGAGCATACCCGGGATTCTCCGATAATGGACGATCCGGAGGGTCTTGCCCATTTGCTGAGGCACTGCAAGCCTGCTGGCTGCGCGCTTCCTGCTCTTAACGACATGGAGTTCCGCGAGCTGTACATCGACGCGGCCGTAGCAAATGCAAGGGTAAGCCGATCGATTGTTCGTGCTCGTTTCTTTTCCCCTTAATTTTTTGGTTTATGAGACATGCTGAATTTGCTTTTCTTCAGAGCATGGAGAAGACCAACCTTCTGTCCGCGTACTTTCATCATCGCATGAGGGATGTGCCCACGGTGGGGGAGCTGGATCAGCTGAAGGGGGTGATCAGCGACATGAAGGCTGCTCTGAAATCTGCTGAGGCTCGTGAGGAGGTCTGCAAACGGGAGCATGTCCGCGCTGGCGACCTGGAGCGTGACATCGAGATTCTGGAGGCTCGGGTTCGGGTTGCTAACTCCGAGCAACAGGCCGCGGTTGATCGAGCTGCGCTTCTCAATGCTCAGAACAACGATCTCTAGGTCTCACGGGATGAGGCGATTCGCCGCTCCGTTCGAGCTGTAAAACGTGAGACCGCTGATTTCTTCAACTCGTTGCTGAAGACTCTGAAGGAGAAGTGGGAAAAGCGCAAGCTCGAGGTTGACTGTCAATCACGCTCCAAGAGGCCGTCGCCAACATCGATTTGATCGCGGAGTTGGCTGCCGAAGATACTACGATCGAGGTGGAGCGCCCGAAATGGACGGCTAAGGCTGACGAGTACGAGAAGTGTCTCGAAATTCTCGCGGTTTCCGATTTCACTATCTCGAAGCTCAATGTGCCCCAGATCTCGGAAGATTCGGTCAGGATGGATGTCGACCCCCATACTCAAGTTCCGAAGGGCGTGAACCAGTTCGGGAGCAATGGCGGCGAAGACCTCAGCAATCTGGTTGCGGACACGGCTCGTGGTGATGCAGGAGGCGTGATCGAGGGATCCCAGCCCGAGGGAGATGGCGTCGGGAATGAAGTCGAAAAGGGAGCGGAGGGTACTAATCCCGGTGGGGAGTAGTCGATCTGCTAGCACGCCTTCCCTTGCTTTTTTATTTTTCGTTCCGTTTAGACAATACCCGGGAGGGTTTTAATCCGTTAATGTTTTAAGTTTGGATTTGGTATTTCTTTTGGGCGTTTAGCCGATGCAGACTTTGTAGGAAATGTTGCCTGGGAAGGCTTTTAAATCCTTTGCGTTTTTGGTTTTAATTCGAAGTAAGTTTCCTTTTTGAACGGGCGACAGGTCGTTAAATCTTTCGGGTCGAATCTTATTCGTACTTTGATCGCTTTTTACCTAGATCGGGCCGTGGCTCGCGAAATTTATTTTGCAAAGTATTTACTATGGTCGTTTTTCTTTTTTGTTTGAGCGGGGCGTGGTTTGTCTTTGGGTTTGGTTGAATACGGACCTGATATTTCTGCAGTTCGCGCGGGTTTGCCCTTTATGTTTGGATTGCGTTTAACTTGATCGTCGTAGTTTGCTAGTGTCGGTCCTGGCTTCCAGTTGCTATGTCCGCATTTCACCTGATCTCGGGAGTTTCGGCTTGGGTCGTCAACCTTAGCTCGCCAGTACTGTAGGTGTTGGTTTGGAGTGTTGTGCGAATTCTGGTGATTCGGCTTGTAATGATGTGCGAATGCTAGTGGTTCGGCTTTGAGAGTTTGCTTGGGAGCGAGCTGTGGCTCGTTGCGTGCCTGACTCGAGTTTGTTTAGGCGTTGTGTTTTCAAGCAATGTTTGATCAGTTGATAGTCCGATCGGGACGCGGTTGAGATGAACTTTCATTGTTTTGTCTGGCCAGACGTTGTTTAGCGGGTTTTATGTTATACCCCGAGTGCTCGTTGCGCCTAAATTGATTACGTGCCGATTTTAAGAGGTCGCAAAGTTTTCGATGGTTCGAAATATGTAACAGAGAAATTGCAAACTTGAAAGAATGGGCAAACTTTATTTATAAAGTGAGTTTACAATGGTTGTACACTGTGTGAACCGTGAAAGGTTTGGGAATGTCGAGGCTGGACTCTAGGGATGAGCTGCCTACGTACCCCGCCAGGGGATCAAGCCTTAACGTAGTTCGATTATTTTACTATTTAGTAATAGTAGCGTTTGAGGTTCATGGAATTCCATGGATGCAGTACGGATTTTTGCTTCGCATAGTCGAAGAGTCGGTAGACGCCGGGGCGTACTACTTCGGTGATCTTGTAGGGACCTTCCCAATTGGCTCCTAACTTCCCACCTGTCCGGCATGTTTTGTCGAATACCTTTTTTAAGACTTGGTCTCCAACTTTGAACGTTCGTTCTTTTACGTTGGAGTTATATTAGCTAGTTGTTGCTTGCTGATATTTCTGGATGCGGACCAGTGCTTGATCTCGTTTTTCTTCGATCAGGTCGAGTCGGTCTCGCAACAGTTCTTCGTTGAGTTCCATGTTTATGGGACAGAGTTCTCTTCGAAGGGTCGGTACTTTGATTTCGGCGGGGATGATTGCTTCCATGCCGTAGGCTAGCGAGAAAGGTGTTTCCTTAGTCGCTTTGTGAGGTGTGGTTCGGCAGGCCCATAAGACCGAGTTTAGTTCGTCCGACCACATCTCTTTTCTAGCTTTGAGCCTCTTTTTGATGTTGCTCATCACGGTTTTGCTGGTAGCTTCTGCCTGGCCGTTTCCTTGTGGATACCGTGGCGTGGAGTAGCTTATGTGGATTTTCCATTTTTTGTAGAAGCTGCGGAATGCTCTCGAAATGAATTGAGATCCATTGTCCGTCACGATCTCGTGAGGGAGACCATGTCTGCAGATGATATCTTGCCAGATAAAATCTCTAACGTCTTCGTTGGTGGGTTGCTGGTAAGCTCGTGCTTCCACCCACTTTGTGAAGTAGTCTGTTAGGACTAGGNTTGATCTCGTTTTTCTTCGATCAGGTCGAGTCGGTCTCGCAACAGTTCTTCGTTGAGTTCCATGTTTATGGGACAGAGTTCTCTTCGAAGGGTCGGTACTTTGATTTCGGCGGGGATGATTGCTTCCATGCCGTAGGCTAGCGAGAAAGGTGTTTCCTTAGTCGCTTTGTGAGGTGTGGTTCGGCAGGCCCATAAGACCGAGTTTAGTTCGTCCGACCACATCTCTTTTCTAGCTTTGAGCCTCTTTTTGATGTTGCTCATCACGGTTTTGCTGGTAGCTTCTGCCTGGCCGTTTCCTTGTGGATACCGTGGCGTGGAGTAGCTTATGTGGATTTTCCATTTTTTGTAGAAGCTGCGGAATGCTCTCGAAATGAATTGAGATCCATTGTCCGTCACGATCTCGTGAGGGAGACCATGTCTGCAGATGATATCTTGCCAGATAAAATCTCTAACGTCTTCGTTGGTGGGTTGCTGGTAAGCTCGTGCTTCCACCCACTTTGTGAAGTAGTCTGTTAGGACTAGGACGAATTGCAATTGTTTTGGCCCCGACGGGACCATTGGTCCTACGATGTCCATGGACCATCTCATGAACGGGTACGGGGCACATATCGATCATTTCCGTGGGTTGATGGATCGTTGGTGCGTGCTTTTGACAGCTGTCGCATTTCGCGGCGTAGTTGTCACAGTCCGCGATAATTGTGGGCCAGAAGTAGCTATGTTTTTTTATTCGTATTGCGAGAGTTCGTCCAGCAGAGTGGCTCCCGCAAATACCATCGTGGTCGTTTGCCATTACAGCTAAAGCTCGATTATACAGTATCTCGAGCTTCGGGCTCTTAGTTTTCGGGCTTCCCACTTGTCGGGAGGCAGGGTGCCGTTTTGGAGGTAATCGAGTATTGGAATTCTCCAATCTGGTCTGGCGTGAAATTCCTCGTCGGTGATGAAGCGTCTATCAGCGGTGGCTGCCTCGCTGGCCGCTGCATCCTCCGCGATCTGATTCATCATCGGCCGATCGAGTTCGGGTTCGCTGCTTTCGGGTTCCGGTGTGTCGGTTTCTCCCGAGCTAGCGGGAGTTTGGGGTAATTCGCTGGTGCTAGCTGCGGGATCCGGGATACCGGTTTCTTCCGAGCTAGCTGGGGTTTGAGATAGCTCGTATGTGTTGGGTGCGGGATCGTCTGTGATTACAGCTGTCTCTGCTGTCGCGGCGGACTTGACGGCTATGCTTATGCTTAGTTTGTCGATTCCTTCGACGAGAATGATTCTTTTTAACAAATGGTCTGAGGTGGATGCGAGAGATGCTAGGGCGTCTGCCGAAGTATTCTCTCCACGGGGGATCCTTGTTAGTTCGAATTTATCGAGCTGTTCCGTGAGGTCGCGTACTATTTTTAGATAAGCTTCCATTCGTTCGTGCTTTGTTTCGTACGTACCGTGGAATTGGCTTGTCACGAGCTGCGAATCGCTGAAAGCGCTTACTTCGCGAGCTCTGATTCATATTGCGAGCCGTAGCCCAGCGATCAGGGCTTCGTATTCTGCTTCGTTATTCGTAGGTGACGCGAGTCTGATCCCTACTCCGGATCCCTGTTTAGATGATGCTCCATCTACGTGGAGTGTCTATTTATTATTTGTTGTCGTGTTGTCGAGAGCTTGTGGTGCCAGCTCGATGACGAAGTCTGCTAGAACTTGTGCTTTGGCGCAGGTTCTGGTACGATATTCTATATCGTACTCGCTTAGCTCGATTGCCCATTTGGTTAGGCGTCCTGATTGGCTCGGGTTATGGAGGATGGTGCGCAATGGCTGCGAAATCATGACCACGATTGAGTGGGATTGGAAGTAAGTTCTTAGCTTCCGAGCTGACATGATAAGTGCCAATGCTAGTTTTTCCATTGCTTGATATCGAGTTTCTGCGTCTATTAGTGTTTTACTTACATAATAGATGGGTTTTTGTTCGCTCTGTTCTTCCCTTACTAGTACGCCGCTGACTGCAGCAGGCGATACCGCGAGATAGAGGTATAACGGTTCTTTCTCTACTGGCTTGGCCAGTATGGGCGGTTCGCTTAGGTAAGTTTTTAGTTGTTGGAATGCGTCTTCACACTTCTTGTCCCATTGGAACTTTTTGTTTGCTTTTAGGAGTTGGTAGAAAGGAAGACACTTGTCCGTAGATCGGGAAATGAAGCGGTTTAGTGCTGCAATTCGCCCAGTCAAACGTTAGACTTCGCGAGTGGTCTTAGGTGACGGCATCTCGAGGTTAGCTTCGATTCCTCGTTCGGTTACTAGGTAGCCGAGAAATTCTCCTGAGGTTACGCCGAAAGAACATTTAGTGGGGTTGAGTTTCATTCCGTATTTGTTGAGAATTGTGAAGCATTTTCGTAGCTGGGCTACATGGTCTTCCTCTTTCGAGGATTTGACGAGCATGTCGTCAATGTAGACTTCCATAGACTTGCCTAGCTGGTCTGCGAACATTCTGTTTACAAGTCGTTGGTAGGTGGCTCCGGCGTTTTTTAGTCCGAAGGGCATGAATTTGTAACAGTATGTGCCGCGGTCCGTTATAAAGGATGTTTTTTTTGGTCCTCCGGGTTCATGAGGATTTGGTTGTACCCGGAGAATGCGTCCATGAAGGTTAGCAGTTCGTGACTGGCGGTAGCTTCGACTAACCGATCTATGTGTGGGAGCGGGAAGCTGTCCTTTGGGCAGGCTTTGTTTAGGTCTGTGAAATTTATACAGACTCTCCACTTCCCGATTTTCTTTTTAACGACAACCGGATTCGCGAGCCAAAAGGTCTACCGAGTTTCAGTAGCTTGTCGACTTCGTCGTTGACGGCTTTTGCCCTTTCGGGGCCTAGCTTGCGTCATTTTTATTTAATAGGTTTGAACGCGGGGTCGACGTTCAGTTCGTCCGATGTTATCTCGCGGTTGATCCCTGGCATGTCCGAGGTTGTCCATGCAAACGTGCTCACGTTTTTATTCAGAAAAGCGATGAAACCGTTTCGAAGCGAGTTCGAGAGGTCGATTCTGATGTTGACTTGTCGCTCGGGGTGAGCGTCGTCGATACATACTAGATCGACGAGGTCATTTTTGGGTCCGCGCGTGGTGGGGTCCCTATTTTTCTTTATTAGTTGTTCCACGAGCTCCTGTTCTTTCTGTAATTGCTATACTGATGAGCTCGCAGTTTGTTTGAAGCAGTTCATGTAGCACATTCTTAAGTTTTTCTGACTGCCATAGATCGTTTGAGTTCCCTTGTGAGATGGGAACTTCACGCATTGGTGATAAGTGGAAGGGACTGCTTTCATGGTATGTATCCAAGGTCGGCCAAGTATGGTGTTGTATGGTGCTTGGCGATCTACTACCACGAAATTTACCTCCTTCGGGACTCGTCCTGCTTTTACGAGAAGGTTGATGGAGCCCAGCGAAAAGATGGTTTCGCCGGCAAAAACGGTTAGAGGGGTTATGCTTTTTATTAGGGCGGAGTCCGGGAAGCTCATCCTTTTAAAGGCGTCGTAGAACAAAAGGTCTACCGAGCTCCCGGTGTCTATCATTATTCTCGACAGTTCGAATCCGGCTACATCGAGTCGGATAACGAGAGCGTTGTCATGGGGTTTGTCTAGGTCCAGCGTTTCGTTTTCGAGAAATGTTATCTCGTGGTCTGAACCTTCCATGGATTTCTTTGCTTTGGAAGTGTTTTCTGCCTTTCGTTGAAAGGTTTTGATCGAGTTTATCGAGTTGCGGCAAAATAGCGAGCCTCCCGATATGAAGATTTATTTCGGAATGGATGGTTCTTCTCCCCCCCCGGCAAAGGTGTAGTCCTTGCAGGCGTTGGCTAAGAGATTTGCGAGGTGCGGGGGGGGGTGGTTACTGAGTCTGTCGAACCTCCGACGAGTTCTGAACAGCTGAATATCGAGTCGATTCGTAGTTTTGCTGCGGGAGGAGGAGAATTTTCCTCTTCTCTAGCTCGTTCCTTTCTCTTTTGAGAAGGTTTGTCGTTTTGAGACTTTTTTGGCTTGGGAGCTCGTGGAGGAGATTCCTCTTCACTTGCTTCCTGGTCGGGACTTGTTTCATCCCTCGTAGGTTTGGGGAGAGGTCCCGTACGACATTCCTCTGTGGAATGTCCGTTTCGGTTGTGATGTTTGCAGAATTTGCTTGCATCATATTTTGAGCGTTTGCCCGATTTGAGCTTGTTTATTACAAGCGTTTGTTGGCTCTTGCCGGAGTGTTCTCGGCCGCTTGTTTTTCTTTGTGGGTTTGACGCTTGAGCTTGCAGTTCGTGCTGCCTTTTGGCATAGGCTTTTTCTTCCACGGATTGGACGAACAGAAGGGCTTGGTGTAGTGCGTCGCACCTTGAGTTCTTGTAAGAATTCAGATTCGAACCATAGTCCTTGTCTCAGAGCTTCTATTGCGACCTCTTCGTTGAGGTTGGCGACTTTGGATTTGCATTCTTTGTATCGTGTCAGGTAGCTTCGCAATGGTTCGTGTTCTTGCTGTTTGATCTTCCATAGATCGGCTAACGTTACTCGGGTCTGGATGAAGACCGAGTATTGTTTTAGGAAGACGGATACGACTTGATCGAAATTATCGATCGAGCCGCTTTATAGGCTTCCGAACCACTCTAGTGCTGGGCCTACAAGGTTTTCCGCGAAGAACCTGCAATAGCCCGCTTCGATTTCATCCTCGTGGAGGTGAACTCGGGCTATCGTAGATCGGAATATCATGATGTGTGCCTTTGGGTCTGTTGTTCCGGCGTATTCTGGGAATTTGATTTTCTCAGCGTCGCGGAGTTTAGCTTTTTGCTATTCGATTGGTTAAGGGTGTTCGACGTGTTTCCTCGATTACGCGATCAATGTCGGGTGCCGAGCTGTTGGCAATGTGCATGGCATGTCTTGCCTGAGTTCAGCGTCAACGTATTGTTGGAGATTTGGGTTTTCGGCGAGCTGTTGCGGAGCTGGTCGAGTAGCGGAGGTATCGTTTACTCGAGCATCAGCATGAGGTGCGTATTCGGCCGGTGGTAGCTGAGTCGAGTGGCTTGTGGTTGCCGCTGGAGCGTGCTCCTGAGCATGCGAAGCAAAAGCGAAAGAGGAAGTGCCGATCCCTCTTGGGGATCCCCGAGGCGGTGGAGGTCGTAGTTCGCTAACGTGAGCGTTTACCGTTCCTCGTGGGCTTGAATCGTTGAGATTCGTGATGTGGGGTTGCGGTCCCCTAGAACTCGAAGGAGCGTTTTGCTGCCTTGCGGGCTCTGGGGTTGCGAACGCTTGAGAAAAGTCAAGGCGTGTTCTGGGTAACGGACTTTGCTCGAGGTCGATCTGTTGTTCGCGTTGAGAACCATGGGTGGTTTCTCGGGCAGTGGATCGCGAAACTTCTGCTAGATATTCGTTCAAGGCATTAGCCTGCTGGTTCAATCGGGCTTCGAGCTGTAGTTGGCCTTGGGCAATGCTTTGCTGGCTTTGGGCCACTTGTCGCAGGATTCTCATAATTTCTAAGTCATGTGATTCGATTCCGGGTGGGGCTGTTCGAATCGAATCTTCGAATCGGGGAGGATGGTCTCCGTTTCGGGTCCAGACGTAGGGATTTCCCCATCCGGAGGGATTCGGATTTTGATTCAGGATAGATGTTCCTGAACCGACTGCAGGAGTCCGAACAACCGAGTTTGCGGTTGTCGTTTCGGTTCGAGATGTGGTGACATTCGAACCGGGAGCTGCGGCATCTAGGTTACTGCTGAGAGCACGCGGAGGAGGAGGTGGAGTCAAATCTGTAGATCCGAGTGGTCGGCTCTCACCCCCGACCGCTTCTCGTCGGTTTGTCATTATAGTCGCAGCGGCGTTATGGTTCGAGGGGTTTATCCCTGAAACGGCTGCGGATGGCGGGGTGACGAGATTGATGATCACGTGTTCGGCTCGCGACACTGTAGGCGTCGAGCCAAGATTTGCGTTTTGGCTTGAGGGATTGTTTCCCTCGTTGTTGACCGCGACTTGCGTGGTCGATCTATTGGATTCGATTGTTCGTGGATCCATTATCGTTCTAACGAGCCTTAGATCTGGCTAACTGTGTTAGAGATTGCTTTTATCTTTCCCCACAGACGGCGCCAAAATGTGGGCACTAAAACCCACACTCAGATATTTGTAAAGTGATTGAATAGATTGGAGAAAGGATGGGTAAGAATCTCTTTATGAACCAAAGAATATAAGACTTAGAATGAATAGGTGGATTTTATTGATAAGAACAAGTATTCGATTACAAGATGAATGAAGTGCGAGAGCTCGTAATGAATACAGGTTGAGAATTAGATAAAAGTTGCCATATCTATGATGGTTCCGCTTCCTTATATAGCCTCTCTCCATTTCCAGCTGCTGCGCGAATATCGGAGATGTTGCACGTGCTCAGGATATCTCGGAGACTGCTGTTGCACCTAACTCCGGATCTCGCGGGATATCCGCCTAACTGCTGACATAGCCTCGCTCCTTATCCGTACGCGGTAGCTCGAGTCTCTGCTGGAAATGCGGAGACGGGCCATATCTTGAACGGGTCCTCATAGATGGGCTTATGGTGATTCCTTGGTGGGCTTCACGATGGGTCGGATTTAGGTGCTAAATCCAGCTCCAACAATGAATGAAAGAGATGGAGACAGAGAAGAAGAGGCTAAAAGAGTTTAGTGAGATTCTTCTTGGAGAAATGCAAAGATAATAGAGGGTTTGTGTATGAGTAATATATGAAAGAAGTAAAAGATTGAGACGAAATGATATTAGGCATGTGCATTGGAGACTTTAAAAATAGGTGTCTAAAAATTATTTTTTTGATTAAATTTAAATAAGTTTAATGTTTTAAGACACTTTAGTTATGGAGAGATGTCTAAAGCCCAAAAATAAATCCTATATTAGACATTTTTTTATCAGTTTTGGATTTTTAGTTTTAAAATTTATTATTTTAATAATGTTATTAGATCTCTTAAAATCTCCAATGCATATGTCCTTAACGTCTACAGATTTCTATAAACTAATTTTTTATATAATGTAATTACAACCATTTCAATAAAAATAATTAGCTCAATATATTTTGAAGGTTATTTTAATTGGCGAACAAAATCGTTGCCAAGTAATTGGTTTTAGAAGCATTGTAGTTGCAGACAGTACAAAATACAGTAATTTGGTTCCATTGCAAATAGACAGTACAAAATGGTGGTTTCGTGTATTATTCAATCAATCAAAATGGTAGCTTTTGTGGTGACGTATTTGTGGCTGAGAAGTGAAAGAAACAAGGTTTTGAAATGACGGAACGAAACGAGCAGAAGAACTCGTTGGGCAGTGAAGAGTATATTTGCTTCATGATTACATCTAAAACGCAGTGAAGAGTCATGATTACATCTAAAACTCTTAAAAAATAAAAGCTACTACAAATCCTATCTACCATTTCTCTCTTGATTCTTTCTTTAAACACGTGTATATAGTTTACAGTTACTATAGGAAGAATAATTAAGTACCCTAAGTAAGTAAATAATTTGTTTCTTTTTACAATAAATTAAGTGAATGACAATCGAGATTTATAATTACGAAACTAAACAAATTCTATAAAAAGGGTTTGAAGAAACTAACAGAGATTCTAAAAGTGCTAGCAGAAGCATTTAGTTCATCGTGTGTGAGTGGATTCTCGTTTATTTCGATATTTTATTTGACTAGATGTATTATCCTTATTTTATTATATGACTAAGGGTAATTGCACATTTTAAGAGATCTAATAATATTATTAAAATAATAAATTTTAAGACTAAAAGCATCTCCAACCCTACTCTATTTTTGACTCCAAACTTTATTTTGGAGTAAATTTCTCTCCAACCCTATTCCATTTCTCACTTCAAAATGGAATAAAAATTGAGATTGCTCCATATTTGAAGCAAACCTATATTCTACTCCATTTTGGAGTTGAACTTTTTTATTTACAAACTGGTCCTTTAAATATTAGATATTTTTATTTTATACTATTTTATCAACATATGAATAATTATTATCGATATATATATATATATTTGAACATTATAATTTTTAAACAATATAAAATAAATAATCATAAATAATTGAAAACTATAATTTTTATTTTTAAAAAATTACAAAATAAAATAAACTTAAAAATGCATGACAAGTGCTGAAATTAAAATAATATGTTTAAATAAAAAATCTATATG
Organism: Alliaria petiolata; assembly: GCA_020283515.1. Classification (NCBI taxonomy): domain Eukaryota; kingdom Viridiplantae; phylum Streptophyta; class Magnoliopsida; order Brassicales; family Brassicaceae; genus Alliaria; species Alliaria petiolata. The sequence goes on from JAHZTW010000001.1 coordinate 86,650,654, forward strand.
TTTTTTTGATATTATATAACTTTTTTTTTATGTCAAAAAAATGTAACTTTCTTTTATTTAATAAATAATTAATTTATAATTTATAAAAGTTTCGTAAAAAAAATAAATAAATGAGGTTAATTTGTAAATTTTAGAATTAAAAAGTATTAATCATAAAATAGAAACAGAATCTATTTAGACTATTCTTTTTGGAGTAAAAAATAGAGTTATACATTGAAGCAAAACTCAACTCCATTTTAGAGTTACTCTATTTTGGAGGAAAAAATAGAGTTTTACATTGGAGATAGTCTAAAGATCCAAAACTGATAAAAAGTGTCTNATGGGATTTGCTGAAAAGTGGTGCAACTGGATCATGAAATGCATCACCTCCGTCTGCTACTCGGTACTTGTTAACGGAGCTCCTGTTGGAAACATCAAACCTGGGAAGGGCATTCGTCAAGGTGACCCTATATCTCCTTATCTCTACCTTATATGTACAGAGGGCTTATCGGCTTTAATCCAACATAATATCCAAGCAAATAAAATTCAAGGATTCAAAGCTAGCCGAAATGGACCTGAGATTTCTCATTTACTTTTTGCGGATGATTCGTTAATCTTCTGCCAAGCTAAGGAATCATAATGCAATGTTATCTTAAAAATCCTCAAAACATATGAAGAAATCTCAGGTCAATCAGTGAATTTTCAGAAATCCGCTCTGATGTTTGGTAAAGGAGTCTCATCTGAATTACGAAGTCACATTAGCAACTTATTAGGAATCAAGAGAACAAATGGATTCGGCAAATATCTTGGCCTTCCGGAATATATAGGAAGAAATAAAACAGATGCTTTCTCATTCCTCACTCAAAGAATGTCTCAAAAACTTGAAAATTGGTATTCAAAATGGCTCTCACCAGCAGGAAAATAAGTTTTACTTAAAGCTGTAGCAACTGCAATTCCAACTTACAGCATGTCATGCTTTATGCTTCCTAATAAACTTCTTAAACAACTAGCAGGAGCCATGAGAAGATTCTGGTGGTCGAGTAGCCAAGATAAGCAGAAGATACCATGGATAGCTTGGAGAAAAATCAATGACCCGAAACAATTAGGAGGCCTTGGAATCCGGAACTTGAGAGATTTCAATATAGCCATGGTAGCTAAACAAAGCTGGAGATTGCTTCAACAACCGAACTCTCTTCTTGCAAGAGTATATAAAGCGAAATACTATCCAAAGAGGAACTTAATTGACGCTACCATTAGAAGCCGATCAAGTCATGCATGGCGAAGCATATTCCAAGGTACCAAATTAATTTCAAAGAGTTTAAGATGGATAGTGGGTAACGGAAAACAAATACGGGTATGGAAAGATAATTGGTTACCCACTAATCCTCCTCGGCCAGCTACAGGCATTGGTTCCACTCTATTGCCTGATTTGAAAGTAAATGATCTTTTGAAGCCTGGATCAACTTACTGGAATGATGATATCATTAACCAGCTAATTGACTCCTCTGATGTGTCTATTATTAAACAGATTAGGCCTTCTATTACAGGAGCTCAAGATACTATAAGCTGGAGCTACAGTAAAGAAGGAGCTTACACTGTCAAATCTGGTTATTCAACATTACGTAAGCTCTCTCTTCTAAATGCCCAATCTGTTAATAATATCAATATCTCTGTTGAACAGCAACAACTTTACCGTAAAATTTGGAATCTTAATGCTCCACCGAAAATCAAACATTTCTGGTGGAGATCTTTTCATGATGCACTTCCAGTTACAGAAAACTTGCGGAAAAGAAAGCTGATGCAAGATAATGCATGTCAGCAATGCGGGGAAGGCATAGAGACGGTAAACCATATGATGTTTCAATGCCGGGTAAGTAAAGAAATCTGGGAGCATTCGCCTATTCCTCATATTCCAAGTAATTTAGCAGCTCGACAATCTTTCATGCAAAACTTGGAAATGTTGATGAGCACAAATGGAACCCAAGGAAAGGATGTAAGTTTATTCTCTTTCATTGGCTGGAGAATATGGAAAATGAGGAATAAATTAATATTTCAAGGAAAAAGAGATCCTATTCCAAAAATTATAAATGATGCAATCAGAGATATGAAGCATTGGTCTGAAGCATCATCGTTGGAAAAGGATCAAACTAACCAGTTACAGGAGCTTCGCAGACATGAAACAAATGCTAACTCATCTACAATTGAATCTGTTATTCAAAGAATTAATGAATACTGCTGTGTTGTAGATGGTTCATGGAAATCTGCATCTGAAGTCGCTGGCATTGGATGGGTGTTGTATGATAAAAATGCAAGACGGCTTCTTCAAGGAAAGGCAAGTATTGCTCTAGCAAATTCACCAGCAGAAGTTGAAGCAGAAGCACTGCGAACGGCAATAACACAGCTCAAGAGAATGGGTTACTTCAGTGTCACATTTTGTGGTGATTCTGCAAACCTATTCCAAGCGTTAAACTTCTCTCTCAATCCCTTATAAAGGTCAGCTTGAGAACATTCAAGCCTATCTTCTTACATCAAAGACATTAGAAATCTCTCTGCCGGTACATGTAATTTTAAGTTTTTAAAAGTACCTAGAAAGATAGTTTCCATTGCTGATGGTTTGGCTAAAGAAGGTAGAAGTAAAATCCTGCCCTCTGTGATATCTTGGAACGTTGATATAAGATCTTAAGGTTTAATGATAAATTCAAAGAGTTGACAAAAAAAAAAAAAAAAGTGTTACTTTATTCCTTAACAATAGAGTTAATAAACAAATTTTAGCGGAAATTACCTCTGAGCTAAATTTAAAGAATGGATCAAACTGAAATAGTTTATCTGTTTATAGATTTTTTCTATTTTTTAGCGGAAACCTCCAATTCTTCTATTTTTCCAATTCTTCTTTTCAGTCTTTCTTTCGTTGGGAGACAAAATATATTTACTTCCCCTGTTCATCAAATTTTAAGAATTTTAACTAAAGTTGAAGATTTCGTTTTTGGATCATAGAGGGTATTATTGTTTTTAAGTTTGACTAAATTAACTCTTCCAGTGACTTAATTTTTCATGAAACTAAAAGTCTTAACTTTATTTTTATCTTTTTTTGTTCAACAAAGTCTAACTTAGAATTTGGATTCAACAAACAACATATAACGTGAAGCCAATAACGAAAAAAAACCATGCAAAAAGGAAAAAAATTTGAACATCCGAAATTCAAAACACATATAAGGCCCAAGCCCAACAATAAAATCCGAAAATATAAAAAAACACATGAGGCCCAAGCCGAACTCCAAAAAATGTCCCCCCCGGAGAAGCTGACCCGACTTCACCGTAGCGAGAAATTGGAAATCGATCAACGATCTCCATACCCAGAATTCTGATCAACAATGGCGGCAACAGCTTCCTTTGACTCCTTCAGTAGCTTGATACTGTTCTTCAGCTTCTCCCTCTTGCTCGCCACCGACGGTGATTCCTCCAGCATCCTCTCAATTCCTCTGCCGCTGGGATCCACCATCTCCGCCACGATCTCCTTCTGAAACTGACTGTTGACGAGGTACTTCACAGATAGCTGAAGATACAGCGCAAGGTTGTCCACAATCCTTTTCAGGACGATCGTCCAGTAGGATGTGATCCTCATCTTCATGTCGAACGCCTGCTGCAGCAAATGACGTGATGCTTTCGCAGATGCGAAATCTTCACATTCCCTAATCCAGTTATAGAGAAGCTCTCTGGAATTTTCCTATCGTTCAAAACAGCATTTATGAATCTTTGTTGTGCACTCTTCTTCTCCGTCCAAGACTTCATGTACTCAGGGTTACATGTGTAATCGGTAAGCTTCTCCATCTCAACGATCTGACTGACCCGATCGACTGATTGTTCCTTTATTTTTCCGATAAGATTTCGACCAGCTCGTTTGATTGATGTTTGGATCTGTGGGAAGTTTTCAGAATGTTTGGTTATGACTGCTAAGAGAACAACTTCGATGTAGTCCCAAATCTTCTTGATGAACTCAACTGGCTTGGCATGTATGCCATCCACATATTGCGAAAGAATAGCCAAGAATGCTGATCTCGGAATGAAATTGGGCAATCCAACACATTTGCATTCCTCAAGAACCTTGATCTCATCCATCAAGAACTCGGTAACTTTCTCTGGCTTTGCTTGTAGATCATCTGAGAATTGGCTTAACATTTCAGCCAAACGAGCAGTACAATGCATGTTTCGATCAAGTGGGTACTCTGAGAAATCTCCTTGGACAAGGATTCTTAGGAGAGATTCCTTTGCGGAGCCAATGATGTCCATCAACGCCATGAGTGCTTCCCCTGTAGAAGCCATTGCCATTGGCAGCTTGTTCAGCTGGAGGTCCGCGGTTTCCATCTTCTGATGGATCTTGCGTACAATTTCAGGTAAACAGCGGGAGATCATCGTTGCCTGGATAAGCGTTAGCTTCTGAGCTAACACAGGGATGCCCACAATGTCAGCATCTATTAAACTTAGCATTGGATGAGTCCTGAAAAGTAACTCTTCTTTCATTTTAGCTTCTTCATACGTCTCTTCTCCTATGCGGTTTCTGACGCAGACATAACCAAGTCCGATGCTCACATCATCTGCAGTTACTTTCTGCAGGAGACCTTCAGGAGCCATGTCGGCTTTTGTGACAACGGCCAGAGTCCTTTCCCCTGTTTTGTCAACTTGTCTAGACATACGAATGGACTCACAGGTTGTGAAATCAACGGTCGCTGACAGAACATTGAGGATGATGGACTCTTGAGGCTCAATGTACTTCATGATCATCCCTGAAATCTGCTCATAGATATTTTCCGGCTGTCCGTTCACCGGAACTCGAGTTATCCCAGGGAGATCAATCATGGTCAGATCAGGAACACCAGATTTCTTCACGTGGAGGTTCAAGGGAGCGTCTGAGACCCCTTTACCTGATCCTGCAGCATAGGTATTTTATAAGTACGTATCAGTATCATAGTCAAAACTGATTGGTGTCAAACACACAACACTTTGAAGTTTCATCATATAGCAGAACTCGTCTAACAACATGAAAAATATCAGTTCAGTAGTAAATACCTTACAAGTATTTCTGAAATCCATTAACACTGCTAAGAACTTGTATTATAATCTATGTTTCAGATTCAGGTCTCATTCACAGTAATACCTCTTGGAGGTTCTATAAAACAGTGGTAAGTTTCATCAGATAGCAAAACTAATGTAAGCAGAATAAAGACTTAAATTAGAGTTCCTAATCATGAAACACCTATAGACTCTTGTATTCAGGGATATGTACACATCTAGTTTCAGGATATATGGTAAGTAACCAACTCCTTACTATAACATCCATGTTTCAAATAAGATCTCATTCGCAGTAATTTCTCTTGGCAGGTTTGAAAGAGAAAGAAAAGAGAGACAAAACATACCAGCGATCACATTAGTTGCAGCACAAATAGCTTCAGCAATGTGTTCCTCGTCCGTAGGAACAACTTTGTCACTGTACTCAAGCCAGATCTCAGGTTCAGGGCTAGAACTTTGCTGAAGCCTCATCACAAGAGGAACCCTAGTGCAGATTCCTTGCCCACGAGGCAAACTGATTCCTGCCAACGACTCAAGAACACTCGACTTCCCCGAGGACTGGTCTCCAACCACAACAATGGTGGGAAGCTGGATCCCTTCTTTCATCACATTCAAGCTTCTGAGCCTGTCCACAGTGTCAAGCAACGGCCTGATCCGATCATTGTAAGAAGATACAATCGGTGCTTCAATGGTTACATCTTTGGTGCCGCGAGAATTTGCTTTGACAATAGACTTTTTAGAGACAACACGCTTCTTACTATCTCGCATTTTCGACAAGAGTGGAAGAGATAGAGACAGAGAAGAGAGGGTTAAGAGTCTTAAGACCAAGTGAAATTCTTCTTAGAGATACTCTTAGATATATTAGAAGAGCTTGTGTATGACTGATATAAGCAATAAGTAAACGTTTGAGATGAAAGGATGTAGGTAACGTGCATGTTGCAATCGATAAAAACTAATTAAGTCCATAATTACACCTATTATTATGGTTGAAGCTAAAATGTCTCTCTTAAATCCTTAATTGAATGTGTTAACTATTATCAATATTTTATTGGCTCCCATTAGTGATGAGTTTGGTATTTTTCAGATAGCCGTTTGGAATTATAACGGAAGTCGTAGTAGTTAACAGAAGTAAGCTCATAGATTACATCTTTAGTTCATTACCATGGCCAAGCAGACTCTCTCTCTCATTGGCCTGATTTTTTCATATCATTTTTGCTTCGATCCTAATTAATATGTAAACTGAAATTTGGACCGGCACAACATTTTGAAGATTGAAAATTTGTACAATGAATTAAAGTGAATGACAATGGAGATTTAATTATGAAACTAACAAAATGCTATAAACGGGTTTGAAGAAAGTGAAACTTGTTTTTTTCTATTGTTGTGTCCTCATTTTACTAGATGTCTTCGGTCTTTATTATATTCTTAGTTGTCAAATGCCAAAGTGGGGTAAAAGAGAACATTAAAATCATTCATATCTTATAGTCAAAATTCGTTAGGATAAAATGTTACTTAATCCTTAAAACTGTAGTTATTAGTTAATAAACAAATTTTAGCGCAAAAATATTTTCACTAAATTGTAAAGACGTGGATCGATTTTAAATAGTTTATCTATTTTCAGATTATAATCAATCGCCAATTCTTCTATTTTTCTAATTCATCTATTCAGTATTTCTTCGTTCGGAGCCAAAATAAATATACTTCCTTTTTATCAAATTCTAAGATTTTTATTTTATGGAACCTAAAAGAGTATTAGCCTTTTAACTTTGACTAAATTAACTCCTTCCGTGCCTTAATTTTTCATGAAACTAAACAAGTCTTAAGATAAATAAATAGCATAATGTCACCACGAAAAAACCACGCAAAACAGAAAAAAAAAAAAAAACATAAGATAAATCGAAAAAACATAAGATAAATCCAAAACAGAAAATCCGAAATTAAAAAAAAAAACACAAAAGGCCCAAGCCCAACTCCAAAACAAAATCCACCGGAGAACCTGACCCGACCCCTCCCGACCCGACTTCACCAAAGCCAAGCAAAATCAATCAACGATCTCCATACCCAGAATTCTGATCAACGATGGCCGCAACAGCGTCCTTTGACTCCTTCAGAAGCTTAATACTGTTCTTCAGCTTCTCCCTCTTGCTCGCCACCGACGGCGACTCCTCCAGCATCCTCTCAATTCCTCCGCCGCCTCTTGGATCCACCATCTCCGCCACGATCTCCTTCTGAAACTGACTGTTGACGAGGTACTTCACAGATAGCTGAAGATACAGCGCAAGGTTATCAACAATCCTTCTCAGGACGATGGTCCAGTAGGACGTGATCCTCATCTTCATGTCGAACGCCTGCTGCAGCAAATGGGCGTGATGCTTTCGCAGATGCGAAATCTTCACATTCCCGAATCCGGTTAGAGAGAAGTACTCAGGAATTTTCCCATCGTTCAGAACAGCATCGATGAAGCTTTGTTGTGCACTCGTCTTCTCCGTCCAAGACTTCATGTACTCAGGGTTACATGTGTAATCGGTAAGCTTCTCCATCTCAACGATTTCAATCACACGGTTCACAGATTGTTCCTTGATCTTGGAGATGAGATTTCGACCGGCTCGTTTGATGGAAGATTGAATCTGGGGAAAGTTTTCAGAGTATTTGGCGATGACCCCTGAGAGAACAACTTCGATGTAGTCCCAAATCTTCTTGATGAACTCGACTGGCTTGGCATGTATGCCATCCACATGTTGAGCAAGAACAGCCAAGAATGCTGATCTCGGAATGAAATTGGGCAATCCAACACATTTGCATTCGTCCAGCACCTTGATCTCGTCCATCAAGAACTCGGTAACTTCCTTTGGCTTTTCTTGTAGATCATCTGATAATCGGCTTAACATATCAGCCATGCGAGCCGTGCAGTGCATGTTTGAATCATCTGGGAACTCAGAGAAATCTCCTTGGACAAGGATTCTTAGGAGTGATTCCTTTGCAGAACCAATGATGTCCATCAACGCCATCAGTGCTTCCCCTGTAGAAGCCATTACCATCGGCAGTTTGTTGAGCTCGAGGACCGCTGCTTCAGTCTTCTGATTGATCTTGCGGACGATTTCAGGCAAACAGCGGGCAATCATCGTCGCCTGGATAAGCATTAGCTTCTGAGCTAAAACAGGGATTCCCACAATGTCATCATCAATCAAACATAGCATTGGATGTGTCCTGAAAAGTAACTCTTCTTTCATCCTAGCTTCTTCATACGTCTCTTCTCCGATGCGGTTTCTGACGCAAACATATCCTAATCCAATACTCACGTCATCTGCTGTTACTTTCTGCAGGAGGCCTTCAGGAGCCATGTCGGCTTTTGTGACAACAGCCAGAGTCCGTTCACCGGTTTTGTCAACTTGCCTGGACATACGGATGGATTCACAGGTGGTGAAGTCGACCGTAGCTGACAGAACATTGAGGATGATGGATTCTTGTGGCTCGATGTACTTCATAATCATCCCAGAGATCTGTTCATAGATGTTTTCAGGCTGTCCATTCACCGGAACTCGAGTTATCCCAGGGAGATCGACCATGGTCAGATCAGGAACGCCATCTTTCTTCACATGGAGCGTCAGGGGAGCGTCTGAAACCCCTTTCCCCGATCCTGCAGCAAAGGTATTTTATAAGTACTTCTCAGAGTCACAACTGATTGATGTCAAACACACAACACTTTTGAAGGTTCATCATGTAGCAGAACTAGTGTTAGCAGCATGGAAAATATCAGATCAGTAGTAATGACCTAACTAGTATTTCCGAAATCCATTAACAACTCTAAGCACTTGTATTAAAATCTATGTTTCAGATTTAGGTCTCATTCACAGTAAGTTTTTGCAGGTCTCCAAAACACTCGTAAGTTTCATCATATAGCAAAACTAGTGTAAGCAGCATTAAAACTATCAGATTGAGTAAAGACTAAACTTAGAGTTCCTAATCATGAAACACCTATAGACTCTTGTATTCAGGGATATGTACACACCTAGTTTCAGGAACTTATGTGGTAAGTAACCAACTCCTTACTGTAACATCCATGTTTCAAATAAGATTTCATTCACAGTAATTTCTCTTGGCAGGTTTGCAGCAAAATACACTGAACACTTAAAGAGAGACAAAACTTACCAGCGATCACATCTGTTGCAGCGCAAATTGCTTCAGCGATGTGTTCCTCGTCAGTAGGAACTACTTTGTCACCATACTCCAGCCAGATCTCAGGTTCAGGGCTAGAGCTTCTCTGGAGTCTCATCACAAGTGGAACCCTAGTGCAGATTCCTTGTCCACGAGGTAAGCTGATTCCTGCCAAGGACTCAAGAACACTCGACTTTCCAGAGGACTGGTCTCCGACAACAACAATGGTTGGAAGCTGGATCCCTTCCCTCATCACATTCAGGTTCCTCAGCCTGTCGACAGTGTCAAGCAACGGTCGGATCCGGTCATTGTAAGAGGATACAATGGGAGCTTCGATGGGAACAACTTTGTTGTCGTTACGATTTGCTTGCACGATAGCAAGAGAAGAAGAGGTTTTAGAGACAACATGCTTCTTACTACCTCCCATTTTCGAACAAGAGTAAGAGAGATAGTGATAGAGAAGAGAGGCTTAAGAATAAGTGAGATGTGAGATTCTTCTTAGAGATGCTCGAAGATATAAATAGAGATACTCTATAAGGGCTTGTGCATGAGTGATATAAGCAAGAAGTAAACGTTGGAAATGAAAGGGGTTTAGTTAGCGTGCATGTTGGAACTGAAAAAAGCTAAGTAAGTCCATAAATTACACCTATAATAATAATAGCTCATAGTTGAAGCTAAAAAGTAAAAAAGCCACTCTTTTAAATCCTTCATTGTGTTTGTAACCATTATCAAGATTTTATTGGCTCCCATGGCGGTGACGTTTGCTATTTTCAGAAAGCCGTTTGGAATTATAACGAAAGTCGTAGTTAACATAAGTAATCTCATCCTTTAAAAAAAAGAAGTAATCTCATAGAAACATTTTTTAGTTCATAACTATAGCTTATCAGACTCTCATTGGCCTGAATTTTTCATATCGTTTTTGTTTCTATTTTAATTAATTTGTAAACTGAAACTTGGACCCGCAAAACATTTTGAAAATACAACTCTGTACATTCGACTATAATTTCTGATTCTTTTGGTATCATGAACATAAATCTAGTTTACAACATTTCATTTTTTTTTATAAATTCAGTAGATTTGTTTATGAGTTTTCAAAGTTATGTGTTTGACCCAAAAAAAAAAGTTGGAAAATGCTCTCCCGTTATGGCCACTACTATGCAGGGACAACTTTCCAACATAATATAAATTATTTCTAATAAAAGATTGAGATTGAGTTTATCAATCTGCTACAGAGACATAACATTAACTTACGATATGTAAATAATAAAAGTTTCTGAAAATTGAGATGTGGAAATAATAAAAAGAATGTTTGAATAATATTCATAACAAAGAATTTTGTGATAAATCATGTTATTATTTCCAACTTGTAGATACTACTAGTCTATAGTCCATATATAACAAAGAAATTGAATTGAATCATAGCGTAAAAGAAAGAGATTCCTCTTGCTGGCCATCGACGGACTCCGCCAGCATCCTCTCGATTCCTCCGCCGCCTCTGGGATCCATCAATTACATGATCACACATTTTCAGATTTCATAGAAAACAAAACCTTATGCATATCGTGTTTGCAGGACGGTTATTCGTAAATGCCACATCAGGGACACACTTTTACTTTGACGATGACACGGATGCCACCAAAAGCTTATGCAAAGAGTTAGATTTACACTAATCGTTTTACTAAAATACTCTCTTACAACATTGCTCTCTTATACTAACTACACATTCACACAGTTATTTCAGAATAAGAGACAAAAAAGGGGGTGACTCAAAGAATGTAACCAAGTACCGTGGCGTCCAAAAATTTGAAACCATTACATTGGCTGAGCTAAACAAATTCATTTTCAAATCTGAGCCTCAGGTATAATACAAAAACACCACCCGGTTCATCTTAAACAATTAACTCATGCACCCTTTCTCTATCTTAACACATGACAACACAGTCCATTGATTTCCTATGCACATGCAAAGTTACGGATATCCAAACTAAAAACGGATGGTGTTACATCTCCTGCTCTAAGTGTTCAAAGAAGCTACAGAGATGCATCTCCTCTTTTACCTGGACATTCTGCCATGACTCAAAAGCTGTTGGAGTCGTTAGGTATCAACCCTAACATATTACTCAAGATCTCCTAATTGCTAACTAATCATGTAGATCATGCACGTAACAACTACTTTGCTATGGCGAAAATGTCAAATTCAAAGGTACCGTGTGGAGTTGGCTGTCTCTGATAGCAACGACAAAGCTGTCTTCGTAGCTTTTGATACAGATATTACGAGATTGACTAACGTGCGAGCCTCAGATGTTGGTCATTTAGAAGTATCGCTTCCATTATTCTTGGAGATACCCAAAAAAACATAATTTACACATTCGCTTGTGTCACATGGTGTAGGTGTCGAAGGTCACCCAGAAAATCAATTGCCACAGTTCATCAAAGACATTGTAGGAAAAACTTACACTTTCCAACTAAAGCTCTCTGAATACAATTTTACATCCAAACATCAATCCTTCACAATTTTCCGCATCATTGATCGCTCTGAATATCTGCCAGCACCATCATTTCTCAATCAGGTTAATTCTCAGACTATTTCATATCGTACAACTTCACATTTATCCCTACGGATTGCTAAGTTCTTTTCAATTTTGACAACAGGATGATGACAATATGCCTAGGGATAATATGCATGGAGTCATCAGTGCGAAAGGTCCAATTTGCAGCACTATTAGTATAAGTGTTCCCACAGATTCAACCGAAAACACACAGCACAACACTGACATAATTAGTGACCCAAGGGTCGCAGATGAGGCAGGTGGCAGCGAGAACATTGGCCAGAAACCACAGTTGGCACAGAGGGACATATGCCCAAAAAGACACGCAACAATAGCTGCAAATCGTACGGAATAGCTACCCAACAAAAAAAAACATTATAATTTTTTTCACATGCATTTTTTAACTTTTTATTTTTCCTTCGCTCTTTATTTCTTACTACCTGATACCTTCTAATTTGGTCATGCCAAAAATATTCAAGTTTTAGATTCTATGTTATCCATACTTTTATAATGTTTAATTATATGTTTCATTCAATACACCGTCCTGGGTGAAATAGTTACAAGCTCAAGTCTCTGAACAACTTTTAACTACAGTTTACATAAAAAAAATCACTCTAAAACACTCATATATTTATAAAAAAAGTATACCACCCTATAAAAAAAGTATACCACCCTATTAGTCCCAGATATTTATTTATATATCATATATCTATATTATAGAATTTTAAAAATACATAAATAATCGTATAGTTGATAGCAACAACTACTGTTCCTCCTCAAATCCTAAAAACAACACAAAAAACAATAACACCCAAGCACATTCACATAAATATATATATATATATATATACACATTGGAGTATGTGTGTTTGTATTCATTCTCGTTTCTCTGGGATCCACCATCTCCGCCACGATCTCCTTCTGAAACCAACTGTTGACGAGATTCTTCACCGAGAATTGCAAGATAAAGCGCGAGTTTGTCCACAATCCTCCGCAGCACGATCATCCAGTACGACGTGATCCTCATCTTCATATCGAATGCCTGCTGCAGAAAATGGGCGTGATACTTTCGCAGATGCTCAATCTTCACATCTCCGAATCCAGTCAAAGAGAAATTCTCAGGTTTATTCTCGTCGTACAACACAGCGTTGATGAAGCCTTGCTGTAAATCAGTCTTTTGGGTCCACGACGTCATGTAATCAGGGTTACATGTGTAATCAGTAAGCTTCTCCATCTTGATAGGGCTCAAGGTTTTTTCCTAATAAAACTACTGCAAGTGCACAGCAAATGCAATCGTAGTATAAGGGATATCGAAATCGCAAGGGAAGTAGATGCTACATTAAGGTTTCTAAGTTCAGATTATGCTAGGTCAAATAGAATGAAAGTAAAACAAAGTAGGAAGTAAACGAGCAATCACGAATTAGGTTTCTTAAAATTAGGAGACTAAGGCGCTAGGTTCAGGGAAATTCTCAGGTGATCTAAATTTCAGGTCTAGACAGAATGTTTGGAAAATATTAAGATCCGTTCTTGAACTCGAAACACCACAATAAAATCAACCAACTCTCGCTGCAAAGACTTTCTATGTCTAAACCCTATAATTTCAAATCTCTTTGCAAATCCTATCAATTCAAACAAGCATTAAAGTTCAGGTCCGATTGTTCACAAAATCCCTAAACCAAATCTCTTTGCGAATAGGTATTTTGCTCATCTAACATTAGTTCAGGCAATCAATAACACTCTCGTGTCTACCAATTAACCTAAGATCAGATTCTAGGTCATGAAGTTAAAATCAGCATTAAACACAAATACAGATGAAGAACTCTAATGATTTTATCCTAACAATTTAATTCCACCTAACAATTCATCAATCACCTTTGAAAAAACCCTAAACCTAACAAGCAAACTACTCAGACATGATGAATGAAGAAAACAACATGAATAAAGAAGATTGCATAAAAGAGATCAATAGAATTAAAGGGATTCGAAAACTTCTCAGAAGAGTATAGAATTATCTCCCCAAAAAGCTTTGAATAAATCTCTCTCTAAGTCTCAAAACAGAAAATAAGAATAATAGTTGGTGGCTAAACAATGCCTTGAAAATCTATATTTATAGGCAAATTCGTGTCAAGGACAAATTTGTAAATACTTAAAACTTCTTGTGATTTCCTTTTTCTAGTTGAAATCCGCAAAACTTGGTCGGCTGACTTGGTGTCCTCTGTTTTGCAGGAGACGATTGTATTTCGATTCAAACGAGTTGCTCCAATTTGTATGTTCACAATGTTAATTGTGGACCAGGATAGGTAGTCTTGGTAAAGACAGTACCAAAGCATGTGTCTCCAACATAACAGTCAGAGATGTAGTTATGCACAACACAATAAATCCCTTTCATAATAAGTCAAATATCCATTAGCTTCAATGTGTTGAAATGAATTTTGGTAAATGGTAATGCTTTTCTCAAACATTCAACTCACCTTCCTATCAATTCTACTGTGACCACATCAAATGCAAGAACAAATTGTAAACCTCAGGAAGCTTGAACACTGAAAAATTTAAGCAATAAACTTGATTACTCGTTTTTAAATATAACTAGGCAGTTCTAAAAGCGAAAGGGTTCCGATATAGAATAGGATCCGCAATTTTTTCATCCACAAGATTTGACCTTCTGACCAAAATTCGAAAACAAATACCAAAATTAGTGGGTAGAATTACTGAGGGCTTAATTTCCGCTTCTTGGTCTTCTCTAAGGATAACACTTTTGCAGCAGCAGTAGCAGATTTCACCTTCTCCTTGTTCAGTTCAGCTTTGAGATTCTTGACTTGTTCCTCGAGTTTAGCAGCAGAAGTAGCAGATTTTTCCTTCTCCTTGTTCAGTTCAGCTTTGAGATTATTGACTTGTTCCTCGAGTTTAGCAGCAGCGGTAGCAGATTTTTCCTTCTCCTTGTTCAGTTCAGCTTTGAGATTCTTGACTTGTTCCTCGAGTTCTTGGACTCGAATACCATCAACACTTGCTTTCTTCCTCTCCAAGGAAACCTCATCAAGTTTTGTCTTCAACCAGTCCAGCTTGAAGCCCGCTTCTGTTAAATCGATCAACTCGTCGTGGGCGTTGGTTAGCTCAGTCTCGGATAAGCTATGTGGAGGTTTGTTCAATGCCTCGATGAGACCGAGTAAGATATTCATGTATGTCGTCCTCACCAATTGGTTCTTTGTTGTGAAATTTGCTGCAATGTCAGGGTGCTTCCTTAAAAGCATACTCACTGAAACAACCTGTCGACACGAGAAATATGTAATTATGTTAACCATGTTTCAATCTCAGAAAAGCAAATCAAAAAGAAAAGAAAAGAAAAAAAAATACAACAAGAAGTATCTCCATACCTGAGAATAAAGAACTTGGAAACCTTTCACATCGAAGGTCTCGTTCCCAGTTACTTCTGCTTCATCAACAACTTCTTGTTGTTCTTCTCCACAAACCCTTTTCCTTGAAGCTTTTCAAGAGGCACTGCCTTTGCGCGACCGCATCCTGAGAACTGAGCGCAGAACAATGAGCACGCTTCTGCAAGACAAAAACAGAGAGGTTAAGTTAAATTTTCTTTCTCGACAATCAAATACAGTTTACGTCTGACAAGTTAAATTACCTTTTGTTCTGAAGAGCTCTTTGCCGGATTGATTCAACAGAACGAAGGAACAACTAGCTCGTCTTTTCCATCCAAGTCGCAATGATTCAGGATTCGCAACGCGGAGGTACAGAGCCAAGTGATCTGCAATAACGTTTCCTTTGGGATATACACGCAGATACCTGGAAAAAGAAAGGAAACAGATTAACTAAACGCTTTAGTTATAACACAGATATATACTCACTGAACAAAACATATAATTTTTGCCTTTACCATTCGCAGCCGCCGCTTAAGAATTTTGGAGACAGTATCACATCTTCCTTCTCCGAGAAGTTATCTATCTCAAACGTGAAACTCGTGGGCTTATGATCCTCCATCTCTCTCCAAGAAACGCTTTTCTAGCAAAAGGCGACTTTCTCACAAACTTGTCAATTAAATTGTAAACACCCATCAATTGCCAGAAACAGAGAATGTTTCACAAAATTATAACGTAAAGAAATAAAGCAAAAGCTTCTAAAGCAAAAGCTTAATTGACAATGAAGAAATAAAGAGGAGAGCTTAACTTATCTTGGGACTTGAAAGTAACATTTGATTCACAATTGATTCGTCAAAACTACTATACTCGTAAGTCATAATCACTTTTTTTACTTCTTCGTTTCTAGGAGGAATTTCAACGAACATATTTCTAAGGAAATTGATTTGAATTTCACCGAACTAAAATGCAACGAAAATAAAAATTTGAAATCAACTACAGAGTGAAGGAAGAAAGAGGCAATTTCTTCACATTTGCACCCAAAAAAAACAAGAAATATGCTAAATCAACACAGTAAATGATTTAAGCTTCAGTCTACAAAGCTTATCAAAACTCACAACACATAGATAGAAGTAAAAAAATAAATAATAATAATAACAAAAGGAAAGAGAAGAACAAAATCGAAATTAAAAAAAAAAAAACAATAAGAACATATGAGTGAAACGCAAAACGAACAACTCACCTCTGATAAATCGAAGATCCACCACAAATCGAAGCAGAAAAAGATTTAGGGTTTGGGTTAATGGGTGAATTGCAATTGCAAGAATAGCAGCTTAAATGGGGAAGCGGTGAGAGAAAGGAAATTGAAAGGGTTCTGACACAGTCCCCATTGTTTGGCCTTCATTGAAAATCTTTTGGGGCAGAAAAAAGATTGCCGCCGGATTGTTTGTGTGGGGAAGACCGCAACTTTTTACAGATTTATTATTGTTTAATCCGAGTTTTAAGAAACAATTACTAGGGTAATTTTAAATAAAAAGTTGTGCTTGTCTTCATTGAAAATTCATTGCAACAAAAAACACTCACCCTTCCTAGAGGTGGTGGGAGAAGCAATAATGGATGTAACATATGAAAGAGTGAAGAAGAAGTGTTTTCATTGTCTTCGTCTTACACATGAAAAGCAAAGATGCCATCTCTTCAAGAATCGGAATCTAAGGAGGTTTGATGTGATCTCAAGTACCAACATCCCACCAACCATCCTTGTTCTAGCTATAAACACCTCACCTTTGACGAGAGCAGGAGCTAAGAGGTTAAGGGAGAACTTCAACCAAGCTGTGGAGTCATTACTTGCCGATCAAGACGTTGACGACATAACCGAGCAGCTGACGAGGTTATCCATCTCCAAAACCGAACTGCTTACAAACCGAGGAAGCGGGGAAGTGCAAACCAAACCGTATCAAGAGGAGGATTATTTCATGAAGGACGGTCCAAGAAAATACATGGAAGAATGGCCACTCATCAAGCAAGGACATGAGGTTTCCTTATTCACCGTTCTCCCAACCTAAAAGTGTCCAGGTTCATCCCCTCCATCAAGTCAAACAAATCCCTATAAATTAGGCCAAGGTAAGAATGAATTAATTATATTGTTTGACTAACTTTCTTTGTTTTTGTCTTGATTTTCTTGCATTTATTCTGTTTCAAGACCTCTAGAAGGGTATAGCTGTTTGGACTCTATATAAAGTTCCCTCACAGCCTTGTATTTTACACACAATCAATAAAGAGCAAAGCATTTTCTTAAAGAGTTCTCTCTTCTTTAGTTTTTCTAGGCATTTGTGATTTCTGCTCAGTTTAACTTGTCTTAGCATTGCCTTTACCACCAGACTTTGTGGCGACCATCGATCCATCATCTATTCATCATCATCCGACCAGCTATCTAAAGGAGTGACCTTAGTCCCTTGAAGATGCTCCATCCTTTCACTTCGCCCACGTTCCATCCGACCGGCCGAAAGAGAGTGACTTCAGTCCAGCTTTCAGCCTCCATCATCCCCAAAACGATCCTCAATCTTTGAGGAACGTATCAAGGTTGGTTCAACAAATAGACAAAATACCGCAACAATTCAGCCCTTGATGCCTTGGTTACACCACACAAACTTAGTCGAGCAAATCATGACTCTTCTAGCACCTTCCGTCCCCCTAGGTTTCACACCTCGCCCTAATGTGGTTGCTCCAGAGGTTTTTGACCAGATGAAAATCTACATGAATTGTCCGACTCCTGCAGAAAGAATGATTCGGGAACACAGAATGAGGATAACTTTGGAGGAACTGTCTAGATCCGATAGCACATAGATCTTATTTAAGATTGGAACCACCTCCAAGTATTACCAAATGTCTTAAATGGTTTTCCACGCAATGAAGAAGATATGCACAATTGAGAGATGAGGACCATGAGTATTGAAACATCAAAGAGAAATCAGGTACATCAAGTCTCCAACAATATGGAAATAAGCAAGGACAACGCAATGTTTCTCGACATTGAAAAGGCCTTGCACATTAAGGAGACGAATGAGTCAAATGCCGAACCATAAAAGTTTCAAAACAAGTTACGGGTTCGATGGTTCACCAGAAACCATCCAGATTGGATATATGACGATGCTCACTTGGAACTGTCAGGATCTGAGGAACAACCAGACAGTTCGACGCCTTGAGGAAATGTGTCGTGAACGTTTCCCGGATTTTTTTGTTTCTCCTAGAGACTAAAAACTCAAATGAACACGTACTGAAGTTACAGAGTTTGTTGGGTTACGATCACAGTTACTTGATAGACCCAGTGGGACTCAATAGAGGTTTAGCTTTATTTTGGAGGATTTCATTTGTGGTAGATGTTTTGTATGGAGACAAAAACATGATCGATACGAAGGTGAAATTAGGTTCAACGACTTACTTTATGTCCTTTGTGTATGGGGAACCTAGAAGAGAGAATAGAGAGCGGGTATGGACTATGCTTACGAATATTGGAGTCACTAGGAATGCACCATAGTTTCTAACTGGTGATTTTAACGAGATGGTTAATAACTCGGAGAAACTGGGAGGTCACCATCGCCTGGATTCTTTATTTTTCTCATTTCGAGCCTTCATCCAAGACTGCCAAATTAAGGAAATACCAAGTTCTGGGAATCGATTCTCTTGGGCTAGATGGAGAATAATTATCAACGAAAACAGGATTCTAGAGAAGGGAAGGTATGGATCCAATGCTGGCTAGATCGAGCTTTTGGTAATGCGGAGTGGTTTCAGATATTCCCACGATCACTTTGTGAGTATTTGAAGAGGATCTTTTCAGATCATATGCCTCTTGTCACAAGATTAGTGAAAGAGAACGAGAGACGCAAGGGACGCTTTCAATTTGACAAACACTGGTGTGGAAAACCAGAAGTGACAGAGATTGTTCGGAGGGGTTGGAATATGCAGAGTTCGCAAAGCGCAAGGAAGACAGTTGACAGAATTGCTACGTGTCAGAAAGAATTGGCTAAATGGAAACGTAACCCAGCATCCAACTCCAATTCAAAGGTCAAATTGGAACGGTTAAAATGAGAGCTGGATACAGAAGCTGGAAAGCTGAATCCGAATTTGCAAAGGATGACAAATGCAAAATAGAATTGATCAAAACATAAACTTTCTGAAAACAGAAAAGTAAGGAGCACTGGCTCAGAGTGGGAGACAAGAATTCCAGATTTTTCCATGATATTGTTAAAGCAAAGAATATGAGGAATAAAATCATCTCTTTGTTGGATGCTAATGGAATGGAATATTTTGCAGAGGAAGATAAAGGTGAAATTGCAGCTGCATTTTCACGAATCTTTTCAAAACTTCCAACCCCAGCTGAGGAGTTATTGGACGGTTTTGAAGCCAAAGTTACAGCACATATGAACATGGAGTTAACAAAACCCATAACCGATGCAGAGATTACGAGGGCAGCAAAAAGCATCAAGGGAGATAGTGCACCTGGATCGGATGGCATGACATGAAAATTCTTCCAATTTTTTTGGGATATCAGAGGTCCACAAATCAAAATCGAAGTGAATAACTTTTTGAATCTGGTCATCTCCCAGACAACTGGAACCTCACGAAAATATGTCTTCTTCCAACGAAACCAACTCCGAATTCAACGGTGGATTTGAGACCGATCAGCTTGTGTCCAGTGATTTATAAGACTATCTCAAAAATCTTACGCCTGAGACTGAAAAGATTTCTTCCTTAAATCATGTCCCAGACACAAGGAGCATTTGCAGCTGGCAGATTAATTTCGGATAATCTGCTCATTGCGCATGAGATAATGCATGGACTGCGAACAAACGAGAATTGCAAAGGTGATTTCATTGCAATCAAAACCAATATGTCTAAAGCATATGATAGAGTTGAATGGAACTTCTTGGAAGAGTTGTGAATGGTCAGAGTCACAGACATATCAACCAGAGCGAGGTATTAGACAGGGAGACCCCTTGTCCCCTTTCATCTTTATATTATGTGCAGAGGCTCTTGTACATGTGATGAAGAAATCTGAGAAAGATAAGAGGATTTCGGCTCCGAAGTTAAACAGAAATTGTCTTTCGATTCAACATCTTCTGTTTGCGAATGACAATTTGTTTATGTGTCAAGCAAATCTCCCGGAAATATCTGAGTTTCTAAGGTTTTGAAGCTATATGGCAATGCATCGAGACAAGAAATAAATTTTCAGAAATCAGCAGTGACATACGGAGCTGATATAGATCCCATCATGAAAAAACTAATTGCAGAGCTGCTGGGTATCGAACAAGAGGGTGGAGATGGCAAATACTTGGGATTGCGAGAGTGTTTACGCGGATCTAAACAGAAATTGCTGGCCTTTATTGGCGAGAAATCGCAGAAAAGGTTGTCAGGATGGTATGCTAAAACATTGTCTCTTGGAGGAAAAGAGACACTACTCAAATCCGTCGCTATGGCCCTACCTGTCTATGCTATGACTTGTTTTCGTCTCACCAAACATCAGTGTCAAAATATCACAAGTGCTATAACAAATTTTTGGTGGAATGCAATGGAAAAAAGAAGAAAATACATTGGGTGTCTTGAAAGGATATCTGTAAATCAAAAGTGAATGGAAGGTTAGAGTTTCGAGATATTAGAGATTTCAACCAAACACTTTTGGCAAAACAAGCATGGCATATCTTAAACAAACCAGAGTCTTTACTTGCCCGTTTACACAAAGGGAGATACTTCTCAGACAAGAGTTTCAGGGAAAGTAAAGCTAGCTCTAGACCATTATACGCATGGCGTAGTATTCTCCATGGCAGAGAACTCTTACAACGTGGTATGATAAAATCTGTGGGGAATGGTCAAACTACAAAAGTCTGGTTCGAAAAGTGGATCATGGATGTAACTCCAAGAAGGCCTATGAATAAGCAACGGAATATTGATTTAGAGTTAGGTGTTGATACGTTGATAAATGCCTCGGGGAAGTGGAACGAACAAAAGCTTAACGAGTTGTTCCCTCAAGTTGATGTTCAACGCATTCTAAAGCTGTCC
The DNA here is from genome assembly GCA_020283515.1 of Alliaria petiolata. Classification (NCBI taxonomy): domain Eukaryota; kingdom Viridiplantae; phylum Streptophyta; class Magnoliopsida; order Brassicales; family Brassicaceae; genus Alliaria; species Alliaria petiolata. The sequence continues at coordinate 86,671,817 of JAHZTW010000001.1, forward strand.
ACTTTGTATTGTGGAGGATCGTCTAATGTGGGCATACACAAACCATGAAGCTTATACGGTCAAAAGTGGGTACTGGTATGTGGCAAACCATCCTTTCACTCCGGAACCTCCGAGAACACCAAGAGAACATGTACAAATTGAGGTTAAAAAACGTGTATGGTCAATCTCAACAACACCAAAAATTCGTATGTTTTACTGGAGAGTGTTATCTGGAGCATTGGCAGTCTCCGACATGCTACATACAAGGGGCATTCATATAGATATTAGATTCAATATGTGCCAACAAGGAACCGAATCGATTTGTCATATTCTGTTTACTTGCCCAGTTGCACTTCAAATCATGGCAACGATGATTTTTCAAGCTCCTAGAAATGGTTTCTCTGACTCCCTAGAAGAGAACGTGGCGTATTGATAACTAGCTTTTTCACAGGTTAACAAAACCTAAAGCTTGTCTATGTCATTGAAGTACTTTAGGATATCAATCCAACCTTGGGGTGAAAGGGTACTAAGAATACAAGAGATATAAGAAGCTAAGCAAAATTCGAGTTAAATGGGTGAATAATTCTGAAACAATTACTAGCGGTTTGTAAACAGACACGAAAACTATTTTACAAATTTCACAAAAGGGTTATAAAAGTACTAGATGACTCTAAAATTATAAAACAACAGATCTACTAAATTAATAAAATACAATTCTAAAACCGGAATAATAATACATATTTGATGGTGAGTAGCAAGATAATAAGAAAAACTATTTCTAAAATTCAACCAATTACCAAATCAACAACAGATAATAATACAAGACTCTAAGAACTTTCTAAAATAATAAAATGGTAAGAACACAATTTTACAAAATTATAAAACCATATTGCATAATTAAACTATTTAATGGAAATTTAATCAAAATAAACAAACATAAAACTAGAGGAAAAAGGTTTTT
>JAHZTW010000001.1:86701758-86788829 GCA_020283515.1 Alliaria petiolata
GGCAAGAGACAAAGGGCAAGGGACAAGGGACCTCTCTAATCCCACTTTTACTAAAGCATAAACACCTTTTTTGGAGCAATTTGCGAGTGGTAGCTTTTGGTTCGGGTATATGGATTGATCGATCTGTAACTTTTGCACTACTGCACCGTTTGACTTGAAATCACCACCAAATTAAAGCTAACTCAATTTCCTAAGACTCTTATGAAGACTTTCGAAGCTAAATCTCAATGCAAAACCCTTCATCCGAGCTGATTGTTCAGTTAACGAAATTGGTCGCCAAACTTCCAGACGGACATGTTGTTACTTAAATAGCCGTATCTTCTGTACGACTGACCATAATGACTTGAAATAACCTCTGTACGAAAGGTAACTCAATTCTCTATGAGTTTTATGAAGATTGTGGAGGCTAAATCGGAATGGAAAGTCTTTGTAGAGTCTGATCTTTAAGTCGCTTTAGGTGGCATGGACTTGAATCGGTTGCAACATCTTGGTACAGCAAGTCAGATGACATCAATTCGGTTCCTAGCTCATAATCTTATGTTTGCAGCTTCCACATTGTCGCCAAATCCATAGAATAACCTGAAATGATGCATATATACAAAAGAAAATGCAAATGCTAATGCAAATGTTCTAAACCCTATAAATGATCAAATACTATGATTATACTTATCTATAAATGAAATATGGATGAAAACTTATTCTAAATGCATGATAAATATGCGAAATATATGAGTATATCAGCGCTTTGTCTCTCGTGTGGACCTTCTCACTATTTGTTGAATGACTTGTGGAGACTGTTGTGGCGTTGTTTCACTAGGGAGGTCTTCGGGGTCTTCGTGATCCGCGTGAGTATATTGATCACAACAATTTTCACCAACAATTGTAGGCCCTTCTCCTTCGTCTATTGTTGTCCCCCATTGCATGTGAAACATTCCCGGATTTCTGTTTGATTTATCTTTTGTTTCACTCCAGTTCCAGCCTCTTATTTCGTCAAACACAACATCACGACTAACGACTATCTTTCGAGTGGATGGATCATAGAGTCGATACGCCTTGGATCCTGGCTCGATTCCAAGGTGCACCAGGGGCTTCGTTCTATCGTCAAGCTTCTTCAAGTTCGTTGCTTGAACTTTAGTGTATGCCATACATCCGAACACTTTTAGGTGTTCTATGTTTGGTTTCGTCTCTCGCAAACATTCATAAGGGGTCATATTCTCGAGCGCTCTCGTTGGTACCCTGTTGATTACATGTGTGGCGTGTCCTACAGCTTCCCCCCAAAGATAGTTTGGCACCCTCATCACCTTGAGAGTGCTCCTGGCCATCTCCATTAGGGTTCTGTTTCTTCTTTCCACGACTCCATTCTGCTGTGGTGTGTAAGGAGCTGTGAGTTGTCTCTTTTTACCACTTGTATTACAGAACTCACTGAACTCATTCGAAGTGAATTCACCTCCTCTGTCGGTTCTCAGGGTGATGATTGATTTCCCAACGTCTTTCTCTACCAAGCTTTTAAAGGTTTTGAATCTACCATAAGCTTCACTCTTCTCTTTCAACAAGATAGTCCACATATATCTTGAGAAATCATCTATTATAACAAAAACATATTTGTTATTCGCCATGGTAGATGGTGATATAGGGCCACACAAATCTGCATGTAAGAGTTCCAAGGTCTTGGAGGCACGAAATAGTGAGGCCTTTGGGAAGGATAGGCGAGTTTGTTTTCCTACTAAACAAGACTCGCATAACTTCTTCTCGTCTCGTATCGTTGGTAAGCCTTTTACCATCCTTTGTTTGGACATAATTGTCATTGTTTTGAAACTAATATGACCCAAACGTGCGTGCCACCTCCACGCATCATCCTCCAGAAGTGTTTGCAAACAAGTTGGTTTTCCTATTTTCAGCTTAATCTTGTAGAGCCTGTTGGGTGATCTTGTGACTTTCACCAAAAGTCTCCCCATCGAGTCATGAAGCGTGAGGTAATCTTGCTTCATCCTTACATCACAGCCGACTTCTGTAGCTTGTCCTAAGCTCAGAATATTGCTCTTAAGCGAGGGTATGTAGTAGATGTCAGAGAACAAAGTCTGTTCAACTGTCTTACTTTGAAACAGAATTGTCCCTTTTCCTGCAATCTCTACACACGACCCATCTCCGAACTTTACTTTCCCTCTGATGTTCTCGTTAAGCTCCGAAAAATATCCTTTATGATCAGTCATGTGGTTTGACGCACCGTTGTCTAGGTACCACACATCTTCGTTTTCATGGCTGGCCTCATAGTTTTTCGGTATGACTTTCTCTTCGTTTAAGAACACAATCTCGTGCATGTAAAGTGCTGCATCAGCTTTCTCTGTTTCGATCTTGTTTGCTTCTTGATGGTTCCGTGTTCGTTCAGGGCATCTAGAAGCAAAGTGACCTGGTTTCTCGCACTTGTAACAGATTACTTTCGATCTATCTTTCTTCTCATTCGATCGGTTTTGGTCTATTTTCTCTCGCGAGTTAACCTCTCTACCTCGTCCTTTTCCACCTTTTCCTTTTCCTTTGCTTCGAGTTGATGTTGAGCTTCGTTCTTCTAATTTTGCGTACAGAACCTTGTCTTGAGTCTCGTTATGACCTTCCTCGTCAAGGACTCTTTCTTCATATGCTTTGAGTCTACCTACTATATCCTCAAAGCTGGTTTTGTTTAAATCCAGAACTTGCTCAAGTGAAGCTATCAGGTGGATATATTTTCTTCTCGGCAAGCTATTAAGAAACTTTTTCACAAGTTTCGGTTAATCAATCATCTGGCCGAGTGCAACTGACTTCGAGGCTATCTCCGATAGCTTTCCGGAGAAGATATCGATAGTCTCTGTGTCTGACATCCGGATCCGTTCGAACTCCGACATAAGAGTTTGGAGTCTTGCATCCTTGATCCGCTCCGCACCTAAGTATCGGGTTCTTATTGATTCCCAAATCACTTTTGGAGACTCTTGTTCCCCCACTTGTAGAATAAGAGCTTCCGGAATTGATTGGAACAGCAGGCCTATTGCGATATCATTCTTATCCAGGGCTAGTGAACCAGGTTCAATAGACTCCCAAACCTTGTGGATACGCAGCACGACCTTCATCCTCAAAGCCCACATCGTATAATTCGTAGATGTTAGCATCGGGCATTGAATTGAGGATGGTATGGCTTCTTTCGAACGAGCCGCAGGAACGATGTCTCCCATGGCTCGGGATCACGTTTCCTCTTGTCGTTTTAAGGAGCTCCCCTTAACGTCGTAGGATCGCTTATCCTAGTTTGCTCTGATACCAAATAAAGTTTCTTAATCACACACTTTGATTGTATAAAGAATTGCTCTCTTTATTAATGTTTAGAAAATCTCTCAAAACTAAACATCCACAATCACTTTGTGTTTTTCGGATATCGTTTGTCACAGCTCAACAAACGTATTTATAGATAGCTCGGCTTAGCTATTCTATTCCTAATCCTATTTGAACTTAGAACTAGATAACTCCTAATTCTATTAGGATTGCTTAAAGCCTCTCGCATCCTAACCCAACTCGGTTAAGGATACCTACGGTTTCTTGTCTCTGAAGCTTTACCCAACACTGGGAAGCAGCGGAAGAATAGAGCGAGCTCGACACGTGTCGATACCCGATTGGTCAAATTTTTTTTTTTTTTAATAACGAAAATTGGTTTTTTGTATTTATTTTTATTTCTGAAAATTATTTTTTTATTAATATTAAATGTTAAAGAACCTCATGAGAGGCTATGCAATAATGATGCTCTAATAATTACAACCATTTCAATAAAAATAATTAGCTCAATAGATTTTAAAAATTAAGGTTATTTTAATTGGCGAACAAAATCGTTGCCAAGTAATTGGTTTTAGAAGCATTGTAGTTGCAGACAGTACAAAATAGAAAATACTGGTTTCGTTTAGCTTATAGCTCACAGTAATTTGATTCCATTGCAAATAGACGGTACAAAATGGTGGTTTCGTGTATTATTCAATCAATCAAAATCAATCATACATGTGTACCTTTTGTGGTGACGTATTTGTGGCTGAGAAGTGAAAGAAGTAAGGTTTTGAAATGACGGAACGAAACGAGCAGAAGGAACTCGTTGGGCAGTGAAGGGTGCTCAGGTCATGATTACATCTAAAACTCTTTAAAGTTAAAAGCTACTACAAATCCTATCTACCATTCTCTCTTGATTCTTTCTTTAAACACGTGTATCTAGTTTACAGTTACTTTAGGAAGAATAAATAAGTACCCTAAGTAAGTAACTAATTTGTTTCTTTTTACAATGAATTAAGTGAATGACAATAGAGATTTATAATTAAGAAACTAAACAAATTCTATAAACAGGGTTTGAGAGAAGAAGCATTTAGTTTCGTCGTGTGTGAGTGGATTCTCGTTTATTTCGATATATTTGACTAGATGTATTATCCTCATTTTATTATATGACTTAGGTCTTTATTACAACAACATGTATACTCAGTGGCGTATCTACATGTAACAACATGGTGGCACTCAAGTTTTTACTTCTTCTGTTAATTACTTAAGATTTTCTAAACTAAACCATAATTTGAAATTTTAAGCTTAGACCTATTGTTATATATATGTATATATATGCCCCCCACTAAATTACAATTCTAAATCCTCCCCTGTGTATACTTGTCAAATGCCAAAGTGAGGTTAAAAAGGACATTAAATCATCCATATGTATCTTATTGTCAAATTCCTTAAGAAAATGTTACTTTATTCCTTAACAATAGTAGTTTTTTTTTTTTGAAAAGGACCAATAGTAGTTAATAAACCAATTTTAGGGGAATTTTTTTTTTTTTTGAATGAATGTTAAATTTATTCAATCAAAGCCGTGGCTACATCGAGTGTTACATTTTTTAGAGTTTTTGAAAAGAGATACTAAAGGGATACAAAATGATTTCCTTAAAGTCTATTGACAAACCAAAACTGCAGGCTTCCCTCATAGCGTTGGTCGCCCTTGTAGTCTTAAGGAGCTAAAGCGGTTTCGAATGATCTTATCAATTATCTTCACTAGTTGCAGATGTGGGACCTTTGCTTCTCCATGCTTCCTTCCATTTCTTTCTCTCCATATGCCATAGATAGTCGCTTGAAACACATATTTTACCTCTGAACTAAATTTAAAGACATGGATCAAACTGAAATAGTTTATCTATTTTTAGATTTTAATCAATCTCTAATTCTTCTATTTTTCCAATTCATATATATTCAGTCTTCCTTTCGTTGGGAGCCAAAATATATTTACTTCCCCTGTCCATCAAATTTTAAGAATTTTAACTAGAGTTGAAGATTTCGTTTTTGGATCAAAAGGGTATTATTGTTTTTAAGTTTGACTAAATTAACTCCTCTAGTGACTTAATTTTTCTTGAAACTAAAAGTCATAACTTTTTTTTATTTTATTTTTTCAACAAAGTCTTACTTAGAATTTGATTCGACAAGCAACATATAACGTGAAGCCACGAAAAAAAACCATGCAAAAAGGAAAAAAAAAATAGAACATCCGAAATTCAGGACACACATAAGGCCCAAGCCCAACGATAAAATCCGAAAGAAAAAAAAACACATGAGGCCCAAGCCGAACTCCAAAAAATGTACCCCCGGAGAAGCTGACCCGACTTCACCGTAGCGAGAAATTGGAAATCGATCAACGATCTCCATACCCAGAATTCTGATCAACAATGGCGGCAACAGCATCCTTTGACTCCTTCAGAAGCTTGATACTGTTCTTCAGCTTCTCCCTCTTGCTCGCCACCGACGGCGACTCCTCCAGCATCCTCTCAATTCCGCCGCCGCTGGGATCCACCATCTCCGCCACGATCTCCTTCTGAAACTGACTGTTGACGAGGTACTTCACAGATAGCTGAAGATACAGCGCAAGGTTGTCCACAATCCTTTTCAAGACGATGGTCCAGTAGGATGTGATCCTCATCTTCATGTCGAACGCCTGCTGCAGCAAATGAGCGTGATACTTCCGCAGATGCGAAATCTTCACATTCCCAAATCCAGTTAGAGAGAAGCTCTTAGGAATTTGCCCATCGTTCAAAACAGCGTCGATGAAACTTTGTTGTGCGCTCGTCTTCTCCGTCCAAGACTTCATGTAATCAGGGTTACATGTGTAATCGGTAAGCTTCTCCATCTCAACGATCTGACTGACCCGATCGACAGATTGTTCCTTTATTTTGCCGATAAGATTTCGACCAGCACGTTTGATTGATGATTGGATCTGTGGGAAATTTTCAGAATGTTTGGTTATGACTGCTAAGAGAACATCTTCGATGTAGTCCCAAATCTTCTTGATGAACTCAACTGGCTTGGCATGTATGCCATCCACATATTGCGAAAGAATAGCCAAGAACGCTGATCTCGGAATGAAATTGGGCAATCCAACACATTTGCATTCCTCCAGAACCTTGATCTCATCCATCAAGAACTCGGTAGCTTTCTCTGGCTTTGCTTGCAGATCATCTAAGAATTGGCTTAACATTTCAGCCAAACGAGCAGTACAATGCATGTTTCTATCAAGTGGGTACTCTGAGAAATCTCCTTGGACAAGGATTCTTAGGAGAGATTCCTTTGCAGAGCCAATGATGTCCATCAACGCCATGAGTGCTTCCCCTGTAGAAGCCATTGCCATTGGCAGCTTGTTCAGCTGGAGGTCCGCGGTTTCCATCTTCTGATGGATCTTGCGTACAATTTCAGGTAAACAGCGGGCGATCATCGTTGCCTGGATAAGCGTTAGCTTCTGAGCTAACACAGGGATGCCCACAATGTCAGCATCTATTAAACTTAGCATTGGATGAGTCCTGAAAAGTAACTCTTCTTTCATTTTAGCTTCTTCATACGTCTCTTCTCCTATGCGGTTCCTGACGCAGACATAACCAAGGCCGATGCTCACATCATCGGCTGTTACTTTCTGCAGGAGACCTTCAGGAGCCATGTCGGCCTTTGTGACAACAGCCAGAGTCCTTTCCCCTGTTTTGTCAACTTGTCTAGACATGCGGATGGACTCGCAGGTCGTGAAATCAACGGTCGCTGACAGAACATTGAGGATGATCGATTCTTGTGGCTCAATGTACTTCATTATCATCCCAGAAATCTGCTCATATATATTTTCCGGCTGTCCGTTCACCGGAACTCGAGTTATCCCAGGGAGATCAATCATGGTCAGATCAGGAACACCAGCTTTCTTCACGTGGAGGTTCAAAGGAGCGTCTGAGACCCCTTTACCCGATCCTGCAGCAAAGGTATTTTATAAGTACTTATCAGAGTCACAACTGATTGGTGTCAAACACACAACACTTTGAAGGTTCATCATATAGCAGAACTAGTGTAAGCAGCATTAAAAATATCAGATTGAGTAGTAATGACGTAACACCGCTAAGCACTTGTATTAAAATCTATGTTTCAGATTTAGGTCTCATTCACAGTAATAGCTTTTGCAGGTTCTCCAAAACACTCGTAAGTTTCATCATATAGCAAAACTAGTGTAAGCAGCATTAAAAATATCAGATTGAGTAAAGACTAAACTTAGAGTTCCTAATCATGAAACACCTATAGACTCTTGTATTCAGGGATAAGTACACACCTTACTGTAACTTATGTGGTAAGTAACCAACTCCTTACTGTAACATCCATGTTTCAAATAGATCTCATTCACAGTATTCTCTTGGCAGGTTTGCAGCAAAATACACTTAACGGTGAAAGAGAGAGAAAAGAGAGACAAAACATACCAGCGATCACATTAGTTGCAGCACAAATAGCTTCAGCAATGTGTTCCTCATCCGTAGGAACAACTTTGTCACTGTACTCAAGCCAGATCTCAGGTTCAGGGCTAGAACTTTGCTGAAGCCTCATCACAAGAGGAACCCTGGTGCAGATTCCTTGCCCACGAGGCAAACTGATTCCTGCCAAGGACTCGAGAACACTCGACTTCCCCGAGGACTGGTCTCCAACCACAACGATGGTGGGAAGCTGGATCCCTTCTTTCATCACATTCAAGCTTCTGAGCCTGTCGACAGTGTCAAGCAACGGCCTGATCCGATCATTGTAAGAAGATACAATCGGTGCTTCAATGGTTACATCTTTGGTGCCGTGAGAATTTGCTTTGACAATAGACTTTTTAGAGACAACACGCTTCTTACTATCTCGCATTTTCGACAATAGTGGAAGAGATAGAGACAGAGAAGAGATGGTTAAGAGTCTTAAGACCAAGTGAAATTCTTCTTAGAGATACTCTTAGATATATTAGAAGAGCTTGTGTATGACTGATATAAGCAATAAGTAAACGTTTGAGATGAAAGGATGTAGGTAACGTGCATGTTGCAATCGATAAAAACTAATTAAGTCCATAATTACACCTATAATAGCTCATGGTTGAAGCTAAAATGTCTCTCTTAAATCCTTAATTGAATGTGTTAACTATTATCAATATTTTATTGGCTCCCATTTGTGATGACGTTTGGTATTTTTCAGATAGCCGTTTAACGGAAGTCGTAGTTAACATAAGTTAGCTCATAGATTACATCTTTAGTTCATTACCATAGCCAAGCCAAGCAGACTCTCTAATTGGCCCTGAATTTTTCATATCATTTTTGCCTGAAATTTGGACCGGCACAACATTTTGAAGATTCAAAAATTTGTACAATGAATTAAGTGAATGACAATGGAAGATTTAATTATGAAACTAACAAAATGCTATAAGAAGAAAGTGAAACTAGCAAGAATGTACCAAAAAAAGTGAGTGGATTCTCGTTTTTTTAGATTGTTGTATCTCATTTTACTAGATGTCTTCGGTCTTTATTATATTCTTAGTTGTCAAATGCAAAGTGGGGTTGAAGAGAACATTAAAATCATTCATATTTTATAGTCAAAATCCCCTATATATTAATTGAGAAACATTTTTAAAGAGTATGCTTATTTTTTGAAATATTTACAGTGGTGCCATTTTGCTAATATGTCACCACCACACTTATTCTCCCATTATTTTAATACAAATTTTTTTTTTTGATTAGATTAATTACATTATATGCTTTTATCCATTTATTACTTTTAATATAACCAGAAAATTATGTTTTAATTTTTGGATTATTTAAAATCGAATTTTAGGTTATGTGATGATTTATAATATACATCATATTACACAATACATTTCTTAAAAATGAATAACAAATAGTTTAAGAAAATATAATTTAATGAAATATAATTTATACACAGTTTATGATATACACAATACTTTTTTTTGATTAGGCAGAAAATATGTTTACAACAAAAAAGACTTTGATATGTGTGATTTTAATTAAAAAAAAATTATAACAAATTAAAACTATAATTTAGGTTACAGTAAAAAAATACTTCGATATGTGTGATTTTAATAGATATCCATATTTATAAATATATTTTTTGTTTATATGATTTGTTAATAGAACCATATAAATTAACAAAATAATATAAATATTTAAACTTGTTTAAAAATATTATGTCAAAAAGTTGAAATATTAAATTATATTATCCATATATATATAAAACTGATTAAATTATTTTTACTTTAAAAAATTTCAAAATTATTTTTAATAAAATTATTTATAGGTTTTTCATCCTGCGCATGGCGCAGGTTATCACCTAGTTCGTTAGAATAAAATGTTACGTATTCCTTAAAATAGTAGTTATTAGTTAATAAACAAATTTTAGCGCAAAAATATTTTCACTAAATTGTAAAGACGCGGATCGAATAAAAATAGTTTATTTATTTTCAAAATTCAGATTATAATCAATCTCCAATTCTTCTATTTTTCTAATTCATCTATTCTGTTCTTCGTTCGGAGCCAAGATATATTTACTTCCATGTTTATCAAATTCTAAGATCTATATATATAAAAGAGAATTAAGTTTCTTCTAAAGTTGTCACGTCAGCATACATTGTCTATAATTCTGCCATGTCACCTTCCTTACAATTTCTACAATCTACGCCATCTTACCCATAGCTTCGAAGCCCAACAATACCATCTCCCACCCATATTACAATTCTCATACTATAATTATTCTAAGGCTCAAAACAGAACTGATACCAAATGCCCATTTTACCAAAGGCTCATTTACAACCTAGATACCACCTTCACGTCTTCAACCGATCAATGGTCAGCCACTGAAACCTCCGAAGACATTTTTCAATTCTTAATCCTCAAATCATGAAAATGGTCAATTTCAATCTCAACTAATTCAGTCGTGTTGTTTTCTACATGAACAATATTATGGTTGATCTCTTAGGCTTACTTTCTGAATATTTGCATTTGTTAAAACTTTTTCTAAATTTAAACAACGTTTTGAGAATATTTTGTGTTTCAAATCAGTTCAATAAACCTTGCAATGAGTTTCAATATGTATTTCAAGTTTTAGTTTAAAATTTAATTTTGACATATCCAATGAGGTGCTTGAGTTGGTGACCATATGTTTGATAAGTTCTTTCGTTTTCAATTTAAAATGAAAAATTGTTTTCGATTAAAGAAATAGAAAACTTATAGTTGTTGAGGTCAATCATATATAGAATTCAGTTAAAACAAAAATAATTTCAATAATATTTTGAAAGTTGGTAAACAACAATATGTTTCGATACACATTTCAAGTTTTAGATTAAAAATTAATTTTGACATATTCACTTTGTAAAACTTTTTAGTTAAATCACAATATATTTTTTGGACATATTAAAATATTCAAGATGTGTAAATCACATGAAAACTATATTGTAAATAAAATATTATATTTAAAATATCAAATTAAAGTTAAAAAATTATATAACTTAAATAATAATCTAATGTTAATAAAAACAATCAGCGCATAGTGCAGAAAAACCCCTAGTCTAAAATTGATAACAATCTGAAATTCACACTTATTGGTTGTCCAAATGGGCAAGCATGAAACAGTCTTCCTGGACTTTTAGTAGTCCCTGACGTCTTCATTAGTACAAGTTCTCCGCATCGACATTTTTTAGAGAATCCTACTCCTCGATCACCCATTATTCGAACACACCTAAGAATTTTTTTAGTTTTTTTATTATTATTTCAGTTTCATAGTCTCACCAAAGCAAAGAAATACAAGGAGTAAGATAGAGGAATCTACTTTATCTGATAAAAATTAAAACGTATGCCAACTTAAAAAAGCTTTCATTAAACACATGATCTTTCAAATTCGGTTTGCAAGGTTTACTGAACTGATTTGAAACACACAAAATATTTTCAAAACTTTGTTTAAATTTAGAAATTTTTTTAACAAATGCAAAGATTCTGAAAGAAAGCCCAAGAGATCAGCCATTGCCAGGACCTTGAATTACGGTCAACATCGCTTTTGGCACGAAACATATAGTTTGGGTAGGTTATTTGAATTTGTATAGAGGTTGGGGTAGAGAAATGCACCATAACATTGTTCAGGTAGAAAAAAGCACGACATGTCTATATTTTGCATCATTTTAGCATCCATTTAGTATAAGTTTCTCATCATTTAGGAGTCTAATATAGCTTCATTGTGTTGCATTGTATCATTTAGAGTCCTAGAGTATCTTTGCATAGTCCTTGCATGTTTTGTTGCATTTGGAGTTTATTTTAGGTACTTTGGAGACTAGGAAGACTATTTGGAGATTGGTGGACAACTTGGAGACAAGGAGGAGTTGGAGAACAAGAATGAAGAATCGTCTGGCATCACATCGGTTTGTGGCCCATCGGACAACAAACCGATGTGAGCCTCCTTGAGCGTGGCGACGAGAGCTGCATCGGACATCAACACATCGGTCAACAGCCCGATGCAAAGCATCCTAGAATGGACATCGGACAGCACATCAGACAACAGAGCGATGCAAGGCACGCGGAGTTTCACATCGGCCAGCCGCATCGGTCAGACAAGCCGATGCACGCACCTTCGAACTTGGCCTCATTTCGTCTTGGAGCGCATCGGACAGAGTGCATCAGACAACAGTCCGATGCGAGCTTCTGCTGAACCAGAAAAACCGGGTCAATACCCGGTTTGTTCCGGGTTGACCCGGTCCGATCACTATTCACTATAAATACATTTTAGACCTAATTTTATGCCTAAACTTTTATTATCTTGTTCTTAGCCTAAACTTTTAGACACTTTGAGAAAAACCTTGTTTAAGCTTTGAATCTTTGAGTTTAATGCAATATCTTTCTTAGATTTCTTGTTTAATCTTTCTCTAATCATGTTTAACCTTTCTCTAATCTTTGATTTGATGGGTTTAAGTATGATTAGTGAGTAGTTTCCTTAGGAACTTAGGGATGGGTTAGATTTAGGGATTTCTAATGGATTAATCTTGCAATCTAGGATAGATTCTTCCTTTTCTCTTCTTATTAAGTAGTTCTTCAAGCCAAATAGCTAACCTTTGCTATTTTGAATCATAGGCATTTCATCCACCCACCAAGTGTTTGATGAAATGCTTGAACCAACTTAATAAGAGATTTACATTTCTAGCCTAAGACATTAGTTGTCTAGAGTGTTTATCATACCAATTAGACTTGAATTCATTGCTTGTTGATTATTATAATGCTAAAACATCATTAGTTCATTAGAGTGATTAAGAAAGGGATTAGAGCCACACATCATGGTCTAATCTAAATTAAGTGTTCTAGGTATAGAGTTAGATTGATTAGTTGCTTAAATGATTGCAAGGTTGTCCATTTAGTTTCACAAATCAATGATTCCATCCCTAGGTTTCGATTTAGTCAATTGATAATCTTGCTTAGTAGTAATCCTTGTTTAATATCTTGATTAGTAGTGATTAAGGATTAGTTTCATAGTATTGCTCTAGTAGTATCTCTTTTAGTTTGTGTTTAGCTTTCAATACTTGTTTGTGACTTGCTTTTATCATTTTAGCTTAGCTTAGACTTAACTTTGTATTCTTATTGCATCATCTCCCAAGATGGATTGATACCTCAATATATTGCAATGATATGAGCAATTGAGGAATTGCTTGCAAGACATAAAAAGTCTTGTTTCAATTTGGCGCCGTTGCCATATTGGAATTGATTGATCATTAAGATTTGAGTTTGGTTTGAGACTAAGTGATCTTTTTTCTTATTGACCATCTACTTTTATAGATTTCAGTTTTTCCTTGAATGCATTTGAGATCACAAGGAGACAACAACTTCCAAGGCTTTCAAGACATTGATCAATTGGAAAGGGTTGCAAGGATTGCAAGAAGGGAAGCTGCAAGGTTAGAGAGGTTGAGAATGGAAGAACAACAAAGAGATCAAGCTCCACCTATGGCGCAAGCACCAAGGGGGAATGGAAACCCCTTACATGCGCCAAGACTAGGGAGGACTATTGGGGCTGGAGATGCTCCAAATATTCATCAAAATATATATGGTATTCAACCTCCACCAGTTCACAACAACACCTTTGAGGTCAAGCCAGCTTTCATCTCCATGGTTCAACAAGACAAATTCCATGGTTTGCCAATGGAGGATCCACTTGATCATTTGGATAACTTTGATAGAGTTTGTGGGTTGTTCAAGATGAATGGTGTGAGTGAGGATGCTTTCAAGCTAAGACTATTTCCATTTTCTCTTGGGGATAGAGCAAGGCAATGGGAGAAAAACTTGCCTCAAGGTACCATCACCTCTTGGGATGAATGCAAGAAGGCTTTCTTATCTAAGTTCTTCTCCAACTCAAGGACTGCCAAGTTAAGGAATGACATCTCAAGTTTCACTCAAAAGAATAATGAGTCTTTCAATGAAGCATGAGATAGGTTCAAGGGCTACACAATGCAATGCCCTCATCATGGCTTCACACAAGAATCTCTACTAAGCACCATCTATAGAGGTGTCCTTCCAAAGATAAGAATGCTTCTTGATACCGCAAGCAATGGTAACTTCTTAGGGAAAGAAGTAGAAGATGGATTGGAGCTTGTAGAGAATCTTTTCTTGAGTGATGGTAATTATAATGAGGACTATGATAGAGCTCCAAGGGGGGATGAATATGAATCTCACAAGAAAGAAATGAAGTCTCTACATGAAAAGATGGACAAGCTCATGTCCTCCACTCAAAGGCATGTGCATTTTGTTGGTAAGAATCAAGAAGATTGTGATGATCAAGTTGAGTCACAAGAGTGTGAAGAAGTGGTAAATTTCGTGGGAGGCCAAGGAGGATACAACAACAACTACAACAACAACTAAAAGGGAAATAACAACCTCTCTTATAGAAGTACTAATGTTGCTAACCCCCAAGACCAAGTCTACCCTCCACAAGCCACTCAAAACAAACCTTTTGTACCTTTCACCAATCAACAAAAGGGTTATGCACCAAACACCAACTACCAAGGAGGAAACCAAGGCAACTATGGTGGTCCAAAATACAACTCTCCACCAGGTTTTACTCAAGCTTCACAAGGCCCTCCTCAAGACAATGTTCAGCTCATGCTCCAACAAATTCTTCAAGGTCAAGCACATAGTGATGCTAATATGGGAAAGAAAATTGCTGAAATTAATACAAGGATGGATTCTTCACTCAATGAGCTTGCAACTCAAATAGGAGGTCTTCAACAAAAGTTCAAGCAACTTGAGAATGGCAAAGCTTCTAGCTCCAATTCTTAAGGCACTTTACCCGGTAAGCCCAAAGCTAACTCAAAAGAGTATTGCAATGCTATCTCCACTATTGATGAGGATGAGTATGAGCTTGTTATGCTAGAATTTGAGCAACTTTTTGAAGCACCTTATGCTACATCCACATTCAATGAGGACATTGAAGTTGAAGATGGGGAGGTGGTCATTGAAAATGACTCCATGATTGTTGCTACTGAATTGGGTAAAGGAGAGTTTGATCAACCCAAGACTTCTACAAAGGCAAGAGTTGAAGAGGATGTAAGAGAAGTGGCTAAGAAGAGTGAAGTAGGAGCTTGTGATCCCCTTATCTATAAACCACCACTCCCATATCCTGAGCGGATTTTGACTAAATCACAAAAGAAAGTGCTCTCAAGCTTTAGAGGAAGTATGGAGAAAGTTGGTGCACCTTTGCCCAAGGGGGAGAGTTTGTCTCAGGTCAAGGATCAAATAAGGTTCATCAAAGACTTGCTAGCTAATAGGGAGGAGGTAGAAGAGCTGATGGAAAGCCTTGATCCACCAAGCACAACAAAAGATGAGCCTAAGACTATTCCAAAGCTTGGTAATCCCGGAAAATTTTTGATTTCTTGCTCTCTTGGGAATTTGAAGATTGATGAGGCCATGTGTGATTCAGGATCAAGTGTCAATGTGATGTCCCTTGAATTGTCAAATAGCCTTGGGATTACAAACCTAAAGAAGTATCCATCACCTATTACCTTTGTTAATGCTTCCTCAAGGCAACCAATAGGCCTTGTAGAAGATTATTCATTGAAGATTGGTGAGTGTCTAGTCCCAACTGACTTCATAGTCATGGACATGGTTCAAGCAGCAAGGCTACCTCTTCTCCTAGGAACTCCCTTCCTCAATACAGTTGGTGCAAGCATTGATTTCACCAACAAGAGGGTGATTCTCAAGAGTGTGAATGATAAGGTCTTCTATCCTATAAAGCCTTCTACCTTGGGTTTTTGTGGCACAATCACATGTGCTACTATGGAACTTGATGAAAAACCACCATATACAAAGGAGCAGCTGATGGGATTCACTTGTGTGATGCTGGAGGATAATGACACCTTGGACCACAATGAGTATGATGGGTCCAGCTTTGATGGTATGAGTCTTCTAGCTATGTTTGATGGAGTCAAGGTTGTGGAGCCTATAGCTGAACCACCAAAGAAGTCTAAGAAGAAGAAGAAGGTGATACAAGCTGGAACAAGCACCATGTTCATCAGGAAAGGAGGAGGAATCCCGAATCCACTCCTTGGTCACCCCCATGCCTAAGGGTTTGAAAAGTCAAGCTTAGAGACTTTAAACAAGCGCTCTTGGGAGGCATTCTCATGCTTATCCTTGTATATATTCTTGCTTTTTATTTCTACTAATGTATTTTTGAGTGTTTTTGATCATCAGGTTTGGATAAAAGGAGTTGAACTTCAAGGAAGAAGAGTGGCAAAAAAACTGTCTGGCATCACATCGGTTTGTGTCCCATCGGACAACAAACCGATGCGAGCCTTCCAGTTATTCGCATCGGACTGTTTGCATCGGAGAGACTTCCCGATGTGAGATGTGAAGCACCCAACTGGCCCGCATCGGACAGACGTACATCGGACAACAAACCGATGGGAACCTTTCCAAATTTCGCATCGGTTTGTTCACATCGGGTAAACTGTCTGATGCACCCTCAAAAGTCCAATTCTAGGTAACACTACACCCTCCTTTGTATCTATTTGTTTTCAATCTTCATTTTATCATCTTGTCATGTTGATTGAGGTCTCCCTTGGGCTTTTATTACACAAGAGACTGTGTAATGTAAGTTTGGGGGAGAGGTTGAGAGATTTGACTTTGTGTTTTGTGATTCTTATTTTCTCTTTTGCATATTTGAGTCTCATGCATTCATGTAAGGCATAGAAAAAAAAATAGAAAATTTTGAAAATTTCAAAAAAAAATAGCATGTAGTTGCACTTACATTTGTCACATAAGTAGGATTGAGTCTAGCTTCCATATAGATTTGCATTCTTGCATAGGGGACAATGATGATTTTTCCTTGTAAGGTGTGTAGCTCATGAATTAGTTCAAGGCCCTACTTGGACCTCACCATTTGAAATTCAAGTTTTAATTGAAGCAAGCTTTGAATAGAAACCAACTCTCTTGAACTTGAACCTAATTTGAACAAGTAATTATCATGGTTATGCATTGCTAAAGAACTTGTGGATACCATATACATATTTGGGTTATCTTCTTTCCTTTTACCACTCTTGTTAACCCAAATAGCCGACTCTCATCTTTAGAGCGGTTGAAAAACGAATTCCCTAACTAAGCTTCCTTTGAAACCTCTTCCTTATTGAGTGCATTAGGCCTTTTTCATCTTGTGAACTTAGCAAAAAGTGTTGAGTTTAGAGCGACAAGGATAGGCTTCCATGTAGCTAGCTCGAGAACAATGAGCTAGATGATAGGATAGGATTCTTGGGTGGGAATTTTGGCTTGGTATTTGAATATGGAGCAAGTAATTTGGCGAAGTTGAGATGGTGAAAAGGGGAAAACGAAAATATTTGGAACAAGTGTTGGCTTTGTATAGTGCTCTAAGTGTTAAGAAAAGAAGAAAAAAATCCTCTAGAAGTGAAAAGTAAAAGAGCCAAGAAAAAGAAAAAAATATGGCTAAGATGTTATAAGAAAGAGGATAGCAATTTGTGAATGAAAAGAGAAAGAGCTTGAAGTAAAAGTGTGCCAACACTTGTGGTTGTAGAAGATGTTCCCCTAAGTGCTTAAAAGAGAAAAGGAAAAGAAGAAGGTGTTTGAGTTTCTATTGGGTTTGGCGAATTGCCTTGCAATGGGTAACTTAGGTTGGGCTTGGTGAGTGAGCTAAAAAGAGAATGAGAGTGAAAGCATTTGTGTTACAAAGGGTAGATGGAAGTTTGTCCTTGTATGCATAGGTTGCTTTTTACTCTTAGCATTTTGCCAAAGTTCACTTGTTCATTGAGAGATCCCTTGCATTGGAACCCCATGAAGTTGAGATCATTATCATCTCAAAACCTTACCCAAAAACCAAACAAGTTTTCTAGCATTGTATGATTCATGATCCATGGTTACTACTTAATGAATGTTAAAGAGTTGGTGAAAATGAATGCTTGTGTAGGTTGAGGCTTGGGTTCACTTGAATGAGTATGGGTATGGCTAGACCTTTTGGAGTAGAAATTTGCATAAAGAGCATCCTAGAACTACTAACTAGGACCATTGAATTGATTCTTTTGCTTAACACCTTTGGATTTGAGTCCCCACTTTCAAACCTCTCTCCTTAGCTTGTGTTTCATTTGCTTGAGGACAAGCAAAATGCAAGTTTGGGGGAGTTGATATGTCTATATTTTGCATCATTTTAGCATCCATTTAGTATAAGTTTCTCATCATTTAGGGGTCTAATATAGCATCATTGTGTTGCATTGTATCATTTAGAGTCCTAGAGTGTCTTTGCATAGTCCTTGCATGTTTTGGTGCATTTGGAGTCTTGATCAGGTAACATGGATGCTGTGGAGGCAACAATGGAGTTGGAGAGGAATGGCACATCACTTGGAAGAGCAAGAAGTTGCCAAAAAGATGGAGAAGAAGGACCCTGAAGAAGTTTCGGTGAGCAGTTTCGACGAGGCTGGTCGAAAGTTCTCTCCAGGACGCTGGTTCGACGAACAGTTTCGACGAGGCTGGTCGAAAGTTCTTCCCAGGACGACGGTTCGACGAGCAGTTTCGGTGAAGCTCGTCGAAATTCTCCAAGACGCATGAAGACGGATCGAAGCTTGAAGACCCGTTCGATGACTCGGTTCGACGAGGCTTCGTCGAAACTTCTCTCCAGGATGAAGTTTCGACGACTTGTTTCGATGAGCTTGGTCGAAATTCTCCCAGAAAAACTCCTTTTGTCTTCTTTATGGGTCTCTCCTATAAATACTCTTTAGACCTAATTTTTTATGTCATTTTTTTTTCTCTTGTTCTTAGCCTAAACTTTTAGCCTCTTTGAGAAAAACCTTGTTTAAGCTTTGGATCTTTGAGTTTAATGCAATATCTTTCTTAGATTTCTTGTTTTATCTTTCTCTAATCATGTTTAACCTTTCTCTAATCTTTGATTTGATGGGTTTAAGCATGATTAGTGAGTAGTTTCCTTAGGAACTTAGGGATGGGTTAGATTTAGGGATTTCTTATGGTTCAAACTTGCAATCTAGGATAGATTCTTCCTTTTCTCTTCTTATTAAGTAGTTCTTCATGCCAAATAGCTAATCTTTGCTATTTTGGATCATAGGCATTTCATCCACCCACCAAGTGTTTGATGAAATGCTTGAACCAACTTAATAAGAGATTTACATTTCTAGCCTAAGACATTAGATGTCTAGAGTGTTTATCATACCATTTAGACTTGTTATTAATGCTTGTTGATTATCTTAATGCTAAAACATCATTAGTTCATTAGGATGATTAACAAAGGGATTTGAGCCACACATCATGGTCTAATCTAAATTAAGTGTTCTAGGTATAGAGTTAGCTTGATTAGTTGCTTAAATGATTGCAAGGTTGTCCATTTAGTTTCCCAAATCAATGATTCCATCCCTAGGTTTCGATTTAGTCAATTGATAATCTTGCTTAGTAGTAATCCTTGTTTAATATCTTGATTAGTAGTGATTAAGGATTAGTTTCATAGTATTGCTCTAGTAGTATCTCTTTTAGTTTGTGTTTAGCTTTCAATACTTGTTTGTGACTTGCTTTTATCATTTTAGCTTAGCTTAGACTTAACTTTGTATTCTTATTGCATCATCTCCCAAGATGGATTGATACCTCAATATATTGCAATGATATGAGCAATTGAGGAATTGCTTGCAAGACATAAAAAGTCTTGTTTCAGTAGACAAACGCACCATAACATTGTTCAGGTAGGAAAAAGCACGACATGATTAGTTGAGATTGAAATTGACCATTTCCCCCCTCAAATCACGATGTAAAAATCTCCACTACTGTCAAACTCCTCTGTAGCAAACGAACCAATGGACCTAAACACAAACCGAAGAAAACGACATAAACAAAATAGGTGTTTGTTTCGCCCACCTCTTTAACTCCCGATCTCTAAATCCTCGGGTCCCCATTCATGGCAGGTAATTAAATCTCCAATAATCTACAAAATACGTTACTCCCACAATCCTTATTCATTCTCTGATTCACGATTCAACACCCCTCCACTACCTCCCCTTTAATTCTAACTAATCAACCATATACACCTTCTTATAAATAGGTATCTCTAACTCATCGCCTATCATTTTCTACGACACAAGCTCACTATTACCAGCACACAAAAGTAACACAATGGAAGGAAATCACCTTCGCTTCTCTGAATTGAAAACTGGTCAAAGTTTCTAGCCTGTGCTTGCCCGTCTCCTTCGATTTTGGGAGGCACATAATGTTAAGAAAGGAGGTGAACTCATGGGTGTCGACATGCTGCTCCTAGATGAAAAGGTATCTATAATTAAAATAGTCAGTAACACGCCCACTAATTGTCTCTACACAGCCTCACTCTGTTTGTTTTCCCGTTTCACAATCCACGCTCATGCAAGGCTCTATAAGCGTCAACCGGCTAAACGCATTCAAGCACCAATGTATGCGTTAAGTGGCTTTGACGTCACCCGGAGCAACCCTCACTACAAGCTATGCGACTCCAACATCTTCATCCGCTTCACAGAAACGACAAGGTTTGTTCAAGTTACTAAAACTGTTAACCCAATACCTACGGAGATGTTCTGGTTGCGTAACCATGAAGAGTTGATGGCATTGGCAAACACAAACTCTCAACTACCTGGTTAGACAAATTATATACCTAGATTTGTAGCATGTCAACTTAGTTATCGGCTCAAAGCTTTTGTATCTGACATCAATCACTCTTACAAACGCAGACATCATAGGAGAATTCATCACAATCAGGACAATGCTAAATGAGCAGACCAACACCATACAATGCATAATGTCTCATATTAAACTTGCTAGGTACTTCCACAACTTCTCTTACACGTTTAACCTACCAATCTATTATATTACGAACCATTCCTTTGATTCTGTATTAAACCACCACGGCAACTCTGTAGTGGTGTCACTGCCTGTGTTAGTGTCTTCATTGTCCTTGCAATCCAGCTTCACCAAAAACTCCAACTCTTTGGGGTGGAATCAAGGATCATATTGTTCACTAATATAAATCAACTCTCTGTAGGAGGTAACAAACAAATCGCCAATTACATGATCACACATTTTCAGATTTCATAGAAAACAAAACCTTATGCATATCGTGTTTGCAGGACGGTTATTCGTAAATGCCACATCATGGACACACTTTTACTTTGACGATGACACGGATGCCACCAAAAGCTTATGCAAAGAGTTAGATTTACACTAATCGTTTTACTAAAATACTCTCTTACAACATTGCTCTCTTATACTAACTACACATTCACACAATTATTTCAGAATAAGAGACAAAGAAGGGGGTGACTCAAAGAACGTAACCAAGTACCGTGGCGTCCAAAAATTTGAAACCATTACATTGGCTGAGCTAAACGAATTCATTTTCAAATCTGGGCCTCAGTACAATACAAAAACACCACCCGGTTCATCTTAAACAATTAACTCATGCACCCTTTCTCTATCTTAACACATGACAACACAGTCCATTGATTTCCTATGCACATGCAAAGTTACGGACATCCAAACTAAAAACGGATGGAGTTACATCTCCTGCTCTAAGTGTTCAAAGAAGCTACATAGATGCATCTCCTCTTTTTACCTGCACATTCTGCCATGACTCGAAAGCTGTTGGAGTCGTTAGGTATCAACCCTAACATATTACTCAAGATCTCCTAATTGCTAACTAATCATGTAGATCATGCACGTAACAGCTACTTTGCTATGGCGAAAATGTCAAATTCAAAGGTACCGTGTGGAGTTGGCTGTCTCTGATAGCAACGACAAAGTTGTCTTCATAGCTTTTGATATAGATATTACGAGATTAACTAACGTGCGAGCCTCAGATGTTGGTCATTTAGAAGTATCGCTTCCATTATTCTTGGAGATACCCAAAAAAACATAATTTACACATTCGCTTGTGTCACATGGTGTAGGTGTCGAAGGTCACCCAGAAAATCAATTGCCACAGTTCATCAAAGACATTGTAGGAAAAACTTACACTTTCCAACTAAAGCTCTCTGAATACAATTTTACATCCAAACATCAATCCTTCACAATTTTCCGCATCATTGATCGCTCTGAATATCTGCCAGCACCATCATTTCTCAATCAGGTTAATTCTCAGACTATTTCATATCGTACAACTTCACATTTATCCCTACGGATTGCTAAGTTCTTTTCAATTTTGACAATAGGATGATGACAATATGCCTAGGGATAATATGCATGGAGTCATCAGTGCGAAAGGTCCAATTTGCAGCACTATTAGTATAAGTGTTCCCACAGATTCAACCGAAAACACACAGCACAACACTGACATAATTAGTGACCCAACAGTCACAGATGAGGCAGGTGGCAGCGAGAGCATTGGCCAGAAACCACAGTTGGCACAGAGGGACATATGCCCAAAAAAACACGCAACAATAGCTGCAAATTGTACGGAACAGCTACCCAACAAAAAAAACATTATAATTTTTTTCACATGCATTTTTTAACTTTTTAATTTTCCTTCGCTCTTTATTTTTTACTATCTGGTACCTTCTAATTTGGTCATGCCAAAAATACTCAAGTTTTAGATTCTATGTTATCCATACTTTTATAATGTTTAATTATATGTTTCATTCAATACACCGACTCGTGGGTGAAATAGTTACAAGCTCAAGTCTCTGAACAACTTTTAACTACATTTTAAATTAAAAAAATCACTCTAAAACACTCATCGACAACATCGGATATTTATAAAAAAAAGTATACCACCCTATTAGTCCCAGATATTTATTTATATATCACTAGAATAGGACCCGCATATATGCGGGTTGACAAAAAAAACCGGTTAAACATTATTTAAAAATAAAATCCGATCATTCGTGAATAAAAGTAAAATTGAAAAATAAACATACAATTAATTTAATTTACTTTAATTTTTATATTTTGTAATTAAATTTTATTACTATTCACATATAGGATTTTGATAAAATAAAATAATATTTATTTTGTCATGAATATTACAAATAGAAATTTTACATTCTCAAACAAAATTTATTAGATAATGTCAAATATTGATCGATAGATTTAACATGTATCCCGATCATGTTAGTTAGCAACTTTTAAACATCAAACTTTATATAATAAGAATGTATATTTTTCTAAATTGGAGTTAATTTAATTTACTTTTGTTTTTATTTTAAATTTCCATTGAAGTTTTTTTTTTAATTTAATCATTTTCTTTTTAGCATTATTATTTGATTGTATAATAATTCGAAGTGTTAACCATAGTAAAGCAAACAAATAACTAAAATGATCAAATCTCTTCTAATAATGAAAAACTTTTAAAAAAAACTTATTTTTCTTTTTCTTAATTTTCTTATTTATCTTTAATATTAATTTATCGTTAATTCGAAGTGTGAACCTTAGCAAAGCCAACGAATAATTAAAATGTTCAAATCTATTCTAACAATAAAAACATTAAACAAACTTATTTTCCTTTTTTTAATTTTCTTATTTATCTTTTTGACTTTTTTGTTTTTCCTTTTCATATTACTAATTGATCATACGCTTTTCTTAACTTAAATGAAAAACATAAAACAAACTTTTTTTTTTCTTAATTTTCATATTTACCTTTTTGATTTTTGATTTTTGTTTTAGTTTTAATAATCGATTATACAATTTCCTTAATCTATTTGGAAAAACATAAAAAAACTTATTTTCCTTTTTGTTTTTAAAACTAATTTTTAGATTTATGTAAACATTATGTTAAAATCTAATTGGATGAATTTTTAACATGTGTCAAAATCTAATCGATTAACATGACACGTGTCACGATCATGTTAAAAACTATATCTACTAATATATTTTACTCATAATAAAAATAGCATATTTTTCTTTATGCCATTTTGTTTATAAAAGCATAATTTTATTTTATTATTGTTTAAGTTATATCATTATAGTGTTTTAAGTCTCAAATAATAATGTTAATCTATAGTTAATTTGAAGTGTGAACCGTAGCAAATCAAACGGATAATTAAAATGACTAAATATATTCTAACAATGAAAAACATAAAAGGAAAAAACTTATTTTTCGTTTTCTTAATTTTCTTATGTATCTTTTTGACTTTTTGTTTTTCCTAATCATAAAATTTCCTTAATTTTAATGAAAAACATAAAAGACTCTTAATTTTCATATTTACTTTTTTGATTTTATTTTATTTTATTATATTAGTAATCGCATATACAATTTCTTTAATCTATTTGAAAAACATAAAACTTATTTTCCTTTTTTTGATTTTAAAAATAATTTTTACATTTATGTAAACATTATGTTAGTCTAATTGGTTGAATTTTTTTAACACGTGTCCAAATCTAATCGATTAATTTGACACGTGTCACGATCATGTTAAAAACTAACTTTGATGTATCCAACTGATATATCTATATTATAGAATTTTTTTGATAACATATATTATAGAATTTTAAAAATGCATAAATAATCGTATAGTTGATAGCAACAACTACTGTTCTTCCTGAAATCCTAAAAACAACATAAAAAACAATAACACACAAGCACACTCACATAAATATAAATATATATGTATATATATATATATACATTGGAGTATGTGTGTGTTTGTATTCATTCTCGTTTTTAACTAAAGTTGAAAGATTTTATTTTATGGAGCATAAAGAGTAATTCAACAAGCAGCCTTTTAACTTTGACTAATTTAACTCCTTCGGTGCCTTAATTTTTCATGAAACTAAAATAGTCTTAAAACTTAGAATTTAATTCAACAAGCAGCACAAAACGTGAAGATAAAACAAATCCAAAAGAAAATCCAAAAACATAAGATAAATCCAAAAAACATAAGATAAATCCAAAACAGAAAATCCGAAAATAAAAAACACACAAAAGGCCCAAGCCCAACTCCAAAAAAATCCACTGGAGAACCTGACCCGACTCCTCCCGACCCGACTTCACCAAAGCTGAAGAAGTAGCAAAATCAATCAACGATCTCCATACCCAGAATTCTGATCAACGATGGCCGCAACAGCGTCCTTTGACTCCTTCAGAAGCTTGATACTGTTCCTCAGCTTCTCCCTCTTGCTCGCCACCGACGGCGACTCCTCCAGCATCCTTTCAATTCCTCCGCCGCCTCTGGGATCCACCATCTCCGCCACGATCTCCTTCTGAAACTGACTGTTGACGAGGTACTTCACGGATAGCTGAAGGTACAGCGCAAGGTTATCAACAATCCTTCTCAGGACGATGGTCCAGTAGGACGTGATCCTCATCTTCATGTCGAACGCCTGCTGCAGCAAATGACGTGATGCTTTCGCAGATGCGAAATCTTCACATTCCCGAATCCAGTTAGAGAGAAGTACTCAGGAATTTTCTTATCGTACAAAACAGCATCGATAAAGCTTTGTTGTGCACACGTCTTCTCCGTCCATGACCCCATGTACTCAGGGTTACATGTGTAATCAGTAAGCTTCTCCATCTCAACCATTTCAATCACTCGGTTCACAGATTGTTCCTTGATCTTGGAGATGAGATTTCGACCGGCTCGTTTGATGGAAGATTGAATCTGGGGAAAGTTTTCAGAGTATTTGGCGATGACCCCTGAGAGAACAACTTCGATGTAGTCCCAAATCTTCTTGATGAACTCGACTGGCTTGGCATGTATGCCATCCACATGTTGAGCAAGAACAGCCAAGAATGCTGATCTCGGAATGAAATTGGGCAAACCAACACATTTGCATTCGTCCAGCACCTTGATCTCGTCCATCAAGAACTCGGAAACTTCCTTTGGCTTTACTTGTAGATCATCTGAAAATCGGCTTAACATATCAGCCAAGCGAGCCGTGCAGTGCATGTTTGAATCATCTGGGAACTCAGAGAAATCTCCTTGGACAAGGATTCTTAGGAGTGATTCCTTTGCAGAACCAATGATGTCCATCAACGCCATCAGTGCTTCCCCTGTAGAAGCCATTACCATCGGCAGTTTGTTGAGCTCGAGGACCGCTGCTTCAGTCTTCTGATTGATCTTGCGGACGATTTCAGGCAAACAGCGGGCAATCATCGTCGCCTGGATAAGCATTAGCTTCTGAGCTAAAACAGGGATTCCCACAATGTCATCATCAATCAAACATAGCATTGGATGTGTCCTGAAAAGTAACTCTTCTTTCATCCTAGCTTCTTCATACGTCTCTTCTCCGATGCGGTTTCTGACGCAAACATATCCTAATCCAATACTCACGTCATCTGCTGTTACTTTCTGCAGGAGGCCTTCAGGAGCCATGTCGGCTTTTGTGACAACAGCCAGAGTCCGTTCACCGGTTTTGTCAACTTGCCTGGACATACGGATGGACTCACAGGTGGTGAAGTCGACCGTAGCTGACAGAACATTGAGGATGATGGATTCTTGTGGCTCGATGTACTTCATAATCATCCCAGAGATCTGTTCATAGATGTTTTCAGGCTGTCCATTCACCGGAACTCGAGTTATCCCAGGGAGATCGACCATGGTAAGATCAGGAACACCATCTTTCTTCACATGGAGCGTCAGGGGAGCGTCTGAAACCCCTTTCCCCGATCCTGCAGCAAAGGTATTTTATAAGTACTTATCAGAGTCACAACTGATTGATGTCAAACACACAACACTTTTGAAGGTTCATCATATAGCAGAACTAGTGTTAGCAGCATGGAAAATGTCAGATCAGTAGTATTTCCGAAATCCATTAACAACTCTAAGCACTTGTATTAAAATCTATGTTTCAGATTTAGGTCTCATTCACAGTAAGTTTTTGCAGGTCTCCAAAACACTCGTAAGTTTCATCATATAGCAAAACTAGTGTAAGCAGCATTAAAACTATCAGATTGAGTAAAGACTAAACTTTGAGTTCCTAATCATGAAACACCTATAGACTCTTGTATTCAGGGATATGTACACACCTAGTTTCAGGAACTTATGTGGTAAGTAACCAACTCCTTACTGTAACATCCATGTTACAAATAAGAAATCATTCACAGTAATTTCTCTTGGCAGGTTTGCAGCAAAATACACTGAACACTAAAAGAGAGACAAAACATACCAGCGATCACATCTGTTGCAGCGCAAATTGCTTCAGCGATGTGTTCCTCGTCAGTAGGAACTACTTTGTCACCATACTCCAGCCAGATCTCAGGTTCAGGGCTAGAGCTTCTCTGGAGTCTCATCACAAGTGGAACCCTAGTGCAGATTCCTTGTCCACGAGGTAAGCTGATTCCTGCCAAGGACTCAAGAACACTCGACTTTCCAGAGGACTGGTCTCCGACAACAACAATGGTTGGAAGCTGGATCCCTTCCCTCATCACATTCAGGTTCCTCAGCCTGTCGACAGTGTCAAGCAACGGTCGGATCCGGTCATTGTAAGAGGATACAATGGGAGCTTCGATGGGAACAACTTTGCTGTCGTTACGATTTGCTTGCACGATAGCAAGAGAAGAAGAGGTTTTAGAGACAACATGCTTCTTACTACCTCCCATTTTCGAACAAGAGTAAGAGAGATTGTGATAGAGAAGAGAGGTTTAAGAATAAGTGAGAGATGTGAGATTCTTCTTAGAGATGCTCGAAGATATAAATAGAGATACTCTATTAGGGCTTGTGCATGAGTGATATAAGCAAGAAGTAAACGTTGGAAATGAAAGGGGTTTAGTTAGCGTGCATGTTGGAACTGAAAAAAGCTAACTAAGTCCATAAATTACACCTATAATAATAATAGCTCATAGTTGAAGCTAAAAAGTAAAAAAGCCACTCTTAAATCCTTCATTGTGTTTGTAACCATTATTAAGAATTTTATTGGCTCCCATGGCGGTGACGTTTGCTATTTTCAGATAGCCGTTTGGAATTATAACGAAAGTCGTAGTTAACATAAGTAATCTCATCCTTTAAAAAACAGAAGTAATCTCATAGAAACATTTTTAGTTCATAACTATAGCTTATCAGACTCTCATTACTAGCAGTGGCGGAGCCACGTTAAGAGGAATGGGGTCATATGACCCCTATGAAATTTATAAAACTGAACTTGCAGTTCAAATGTTATTGTTGTGGTCAGTTGGTCTAAATCTCTTCTGTTTGACCCCTATGTCTTGAGTTCAAATCTCAGATATGTCTCTTTTGTTTAAATTAAATTGATTATGACCCCATAAAATTTATATCTAGCTCCGCCCGCTGCTCATTAGCCTGAATTTTTCATTTCATTTTTGTTTCTATTTTATGTAAACTGAAACTTGGACCCGCAAAACATTTTGAAAATACAACTCTGTACATTCGACTATAATTTCTGATTCTTTTGGTATCATGAACATAAATCTAGTTTACAACATTTCATATTTTTTTTTAATAAATTCAGTAGATTTGTTTATGAGTTTTCAAAGTTATGTGTTTGACCCAAAAAAACAAAAGTTGGAAAATGCTCTCCCGTTATAACCTATAACTAGTATTATGGCCACTACTATGCAGGGACAACTTTCCAACAAACTATAAATTCTTTCTAATAAAAGATAGAGATTGAGTTTATCAATCTGCTTCAGAGACATAAGATAACTTACAATATGTAAAAAATAAAAGTTTCTGAAAATTGAGATGTGGAAATAATAAAAAGAATGTTTGAATAATATTCATAACAAAGAATTTTGTAATAAATCATGTTATTATTTCCAACTTGTAGATACTACTAGTCTATAGTCCATATATAACAAATAATTTGAATTGAATCATAGCGTAAAAGAAAGAGATCCCCCCTGAATTTGAAATAATTTGCTAATCCATAAACCATCATTAAAATACAACTGCATTTTTGTAGTGTGTACGAGAACAATAGAACAACAGAGGGCACAAGAATAGATCCGTGTATATATTATGCTAGCCATCAGTTAAAACGTATTAAAGAGGAGTAGATGATGGAGATTAACATCACATTCTTAGATTTGATGTTAAATATTGATAAATTGTGATATATGAATCTACTAACTAATTTCATGAATTTCGAGCTAAACTTGACTGCTCTTGTAGGGTTTTTTTTTTAATAAAAAATTTAAGTGGGATAGTTCGTTGTTGAGGGATTTTAGACATTTTTTTTATTAATTGTGTATGCGCTTTGCTGGTTGTGTTTGATATATTAAAAATATAGTGAATAAGAAAGAAAAAAAAAATTATACACAGAAATATATAAAATTTTAAAACAAGTAAAAAATAGAAGGAATCAACAACCTAAGTCGCACACAATTCACAAATTCATTATAGTTTGGGCAGAAACATTTTTGAAGTCTTTTAAGCTTGACCAAATCAACTGCTGCAGTAAATTTCTTTTCCGATTTAACATTGTATGAAGCTAAAAAACTTAGAATTCATTCATTTCAAACGGCTACAAACCACAGAACGTAACCACACAAAATATTTAAAACATAAAGGGAGCCAACTCCTAAAAAAATGCCCATCAGAAAACCCTAAAACCCGACCCGACTTCACCACCGTAGCTAGAAAATTTGAAATCAACGATCCCCGTAGCCAGAGTTCTGATCAACAATGGCGGCGATGACATCCTTGGACTCCTTCAAGAGCTTGATACTGTTCTTCAGCTTCTCCCTCTTGCTGGCCATCGACGGCGACTCCGCCAGCATCCTCTCGATTACATGTGTAATCAGTAAGCTTCTCCATCTCAACGATCTCAATCACTATGGAAAGAAGCAACAATGTAAATGACTTAAGAGAACTATATATTAAGGTCTGGTTTATTTTGTACATTGCCTAATCCAAAGCTTTAGTTCTAGCACTTTACTCAGGTTTAGTTCTGGTTTAGTCTTATTGTTTAGTGTAATTTTTTTTTTTGTACATATGATTGTTAAAGGTAATTTAACAAATCATTTACCAAATCGGCACTAGAGAGTGAATTTCAACTTTTGAAGCTTTGATAATGGCAATATAATGTGCATGTCCTCGAAGTTATAGAACCGTTCGTTTTGAAGGAGTAGTGAACTTAATCATCGACGAGACAGTGATCGGAATAAACCATTCAGAACAGTCCTCAATGTCACCTCAAGTTTGATAACTGCGTCCAGGTATTAGTTCATGACGTAAACGTTTCTTCTCCCGGAGACAGTCCAAACACAGATGGGATTCATCTTCAGAACACCAGAGATGTCATGATTCATAGCAGCACACTAGCTTGTGGTACAAACCCATTTTAGTCGAAAAAACATATCATAAAACTCGTAACAATTATCTTAATATTTCTCTGTTTTAACTCCTCTGTTTTGTCTCCTCTGTTTTGCAAGAGACGATTGTATTTCGATTCAAACGGGTTGCTCCAATTTGTATGGTCACAATGTTAATTGTGGACCAGGATAGGTAGTCTTGGTAAAGACAGTACCAAAGCATGTGTCCAACATAACAGTCAGAGATGTAGTTATGCACAACACAATAAATCCCTTTCACAATGAGTCAAATATCCATTAGCTTCAATGTGTTGAAATGAATTTTGGTAAATGGTAATGCTTTTCTCAAACATTCAACTCACCTTCCTATCAATTCTACTGTGACCACAGCAAATGCCAGAACCAAACGTCAGCAGTGTCAGTGGAAGGAGTAACTTATGAGAAGATACGAGGAACTTATACAGTAAAGCCTGTGCATTTTGCTTGCAGTGACAGTTTCCCTTGCATAGATGTGCAATTATCAGGGATAGAACCAGAGTTCAACAACAGTACCACATGTATGATCCGTTTTGTTGGAAAACATTCGGATTGCTCAATATGTAGATGTAAAATGATTTTTCCTTCTCTAGGTAAATAAGGCAGACTCTTAAAAAGAGAAATCAAAAACAAAAACAAAAAAAACTGCCTCATTCCTTTGTTAAAGCAGTGCATGTATATTGTTTGTATCAGATATAAAGTTAGATTGTTTTGACATATATATATGATGGTCCAAAAACAAATTGTAAACCTCAGGAAGCTTGAACACTGAAAAATTTAAGCAATAAACTTGATTACTCGTTTTTAAATATAACTAGGCAGTTCTAAAAGCGAAAGGGCTCCGATATAGAATAGGATCCGCAATTTTTTCATCCACAAGTTTTGACCTTCTGCTTTGAGATTACCAAAATTCGAAAAAAACACCAAAATTAGTGGGTAGAATTACCGAGGGCTTAATTTCCGCTTCTTGGTCTTCTCTAAGGATAACACTTTCGCAGCAGCAGTAGCAGATTTCACCTTCTCCTTGTTCAGTTCAGCTTTGAGATTCTTGACTTGTTCCTCGAGTTTAGCAGCAGAAGTAGCAGATTTCACCTTCTCCTTGTTCAGTTCAGCTTGGAGATTCTTGACTTGTTTTTCGAGTTTAGCAGCAGAAGTAGCAGAAATTTCCTTCTCCTTGTCCAGTTCAGCTATGAGATTCTTGACTTGTTCCTCGAGTTTAGCAGCAGAAGTAGCAGATTTTTCCTTCTCCTTGTTCAGTTCAGCTTTGAGATTCTTGACTTGTTCCTCGAGTTCTTGGACTCGAATACCATCAACACTTGCTTTCTTCCTCTCCAAGGAAACCTCATCAAGTTTTGTCTTCAACCAGTCCAGCTTGAAGCCCGCTTCTGTTAAATCGACCAACTCGTCGCGGAAGTTGATTAGCTCAGTCTCGGATAAGCTATGTGGAGGTTTTTTCAATGCCTCGACGAGACCGAGTAAGACATTCATGTATGTCGTCCTCACCAATTGGTTCTTTGTTTTGAAATTTGCTGCAATGTCCGAATGCTTCCTTAAAAGCCTACTCACTGAAACAACCTGTCAACAAGAGAAATATGGAATTATGTTAACAACCTGTCTAAAATCAGAAAAGAAAATCAAAAAGAAAAGAGAAAAAATACAACAAAGAGCATCTCCATACCTGAGAATAAAGAACTTGGAAACCACTGACATCTAACGTCTCGTTCCCAGTTACTTCTGCTTCATCAACAACTTCAACTACTTTTACTTTCACTTTAACTATCAGTTTCTTCTTCTCCAGAAACCCTTTTTCTTGAAGCTTTTTAAGCGGCACGGCCCTTGCCAAACCCCATCCTGAGAACTGAGCGCAGAACAATTGGCACGATTCTGCAAAACAAAAACAGAAAGGTTAAAGTTTAAGGGGCCGATTGGTATACATGCTATGAGGCCTGTAGACTATTTCACAGTCTTAACAGTTAAAAATTAGCCAATGAGACTTTTATGGCTTTATAATATTTAACAGCCTTCAAAGTCTTTTTCAAAATTTCCTTCTTTCTTTTTAATTTTTTCTCACAGCCACCTTTTCATCACTTTTACCACTTTTCTCTTTCCTCTCTACTCTTTTTGAGATAGATTTTTAGTTTTTATTATTATTTATCTAATTATCTAATACAAAAAAGTAAAATAACAAATGGTTTCTTATTTCTTCTTTCCTAGAAAAACCAAAATCTTTTCTTTCACATTACATAAATTTTATAACAATTAGATTTTAACTAATTAATTATTAATATTTTATTCTCTTTCTTTTAAGATCCATTTTACCCTATAATTAATTAATTTTTAAATTTATTTATACTGTATGTTAAAAAGTTCAATAAAAAAATAAAAATTTATTTGTTTCACATTTTTATATCCATAACAAAATAAGAATATACAATTTATATTTTTGACAAAAAATATTAATAAAACATTACAATATTTTAAAGTAACAGTCACAATTTCTACAGTTATTGTTACCAATCATACTTTGAAAAACATATAAAATAACAGTCACAGTTTTTAAAGCCAAAATCTCTACAGCCAAAAGTCTACAGTCACAGCCCACAGTCACATCGTTACCGATCGGGCCCTAAGTTGAATTTTCTTGCTCGACAATCAAATACAGTTTACGTCTGACAAGTTAAATTACCAGGTTTTCTGAAGAGCTCTTTGCCGGATTGATCCAACAGAAGGAAGGAATAAGTAGCTCTTCTTTTCCATCCAAGTCGCAATGATTCAGGATTCGCAACGCGGAGGTACAGAGACAAGTGATCTTCAAAAAGATCTCCTTTGGGATAAACCTTAAGATACCTGAAAAAAGAAAGGAAACAGACGCTTTAGTTAATAAACATAATAACAGAGACCTAGAGTATGAGTTAAGAATTAAAACACAATATATAATTTTTTCCTTTTACCATTCGCAGCCACCGCTTAAGAAGTTCGGAGATCGTATCACACCTTCCTTCTCGGAGAAGTTATCTATTTCAAACGTGAAGCTCGTCTGCTTCTGATCCTCCATCTCTCTCCAAATAAAGCTTTTCTAGCAAAAGGCGACTTTCTCACAAACTTGTCAAAATTGTAAACACCTATCAATTGCCAGAAACAGACAATGTTTCACAAAATTATAACAAAAATATTCTAGTCTAATCTGCAATTTGGCATCAGCTTCCTAAGCAAAAGCTTAATTGACAATAAAGAAATAAAGAGGAGAGCTTAACTTATCTTGGGACTTGAAAGTAACATTTGATTCACAATTGATTCGTCAAAACTACTATACTCGTAAGTCATAATCACAATTGGTTCTTAGCAAAAGTCCACCAGATTTCACTTTTTTTACTTCTTCGTTTCTAGGAGGAATTTCAACGAATATATTTCTAAGGAAATTGATTTGAATTTCAACGAACTAAAATGCAACGAAAATAAAATTTTGAAATCAACTACAGAGTGAAGGAAGAAACGAGGCAATTTCTTCACATTTGCACTCATTTAAAAAAAAAAAAAAACGAGGCAACGAAAAAAAACAAGAAATTTGCTAGATCAACACAGTAAATAATAATAATAACAGGAAAGAGGAACTAACCATGACCCGGAAAGAGAAGATCGTAAATAAGAACAAAATCGAAATTAAAAAAAAAAAACACAATAGAACATATGAGTGAAACGCAAAACGAACGACTCACCAATTAGTTCATAGAGTTCTTCAAAGAAGCTGATAAATCGAAGAAGATCCACCACAAATCGAAGCAGAAAAAGATTTAGGGTTTAGGTTAATGGGTGAATTGCAATTGCAAGAATAGCAGCTTAAATGGGGAAGCGGTGAGAGAAAGGAAATTGAAAGGGTTCTGACACAATCCCCATTGTTTGGCCATAACTCATAAGAACCAAAAAAAAAAAAAAATGAAAAGACAGGTCAGGGATTCTGAAAATCTTTTGGGGGCAGAAAAAAGGTTGAACTTAATTTGTAACGTAAAATAAATTTTTTAAAAAAAGTGTTAACAAATTGTGTGTTTTAGATTTTGGTGATTTGATATGTAAAATGAGGCTTTTTCGCTCAGTACTCTCTCTGTCGATTAGAGGCTTTGCCTCTACCAATCAGATTGGAGTAAACTTACGGAGGGAATTTTTATTTACCGAAAATCAAATTCAGTTGAAAGCTTTCTTTTTTTTCTCAAAATTTTACTCAATATCTTCAAAAGAAGTCGTTTTTCCTTAAATCTTTCGAGGTAACTGATGTTTATCTAGGGTTCTTGGCACCGTTCTTCTCATTCTTACATCCGCGGTCAATCACATATCAAAGAATAACCGACAAAAAGCAATTGTTTTTCCTTCTCATGGATGGTATGATTAGTCACGTAATGGGATTGATGACGTTGGAGGAAGAATATGATCCGGAAATCCAGAATATGGCACGGATGCTGCACTTAATGCCACACATCTGGAAGGTTTATGAAAGAGTTAGAGGCCTAGCGTTAACAACAGAGACATTCCAATTCATATTTGAGTTGGAAACAGATATACAGACGGTGATGAAGCATGGTTTATGGACCTTTGATGACTGGGGAATGGTGATGGATCGTTGGATAGAGTATTCTCCTGCAAATTTCCTCCAAACTGCTCCGGTGTGGATACGGTTACATAAACTACCGGTAAACTATTACACTCGGCATTATCAAAGCGATCGCAGGTCGAATAGGGTTTATTAAGAAAGTGGAGTATGATCCAGAAATATCACAATTGGACAAATTTGTCCAAGTTCTGGTGATATTGGATTTGACACAACCTATTTGAGACACAAAAACACTCACCCTTCCTAGATGTAGTGGAGAAGCAATAGTGGATGTGACATATGAAAGAGTGAAGAAGAAGTGTTTTCATTGACTCCGTCTTACACATGAAAAGCAAAGATGCCATCTCTTCAAGAATCAGAAATCTAAGGAGGTTGGTTCAACAAGTAGACAAAATACCACAACAATTTAGCCCTTGATGCCTTGGTTACACCACACAAACTTAGTCGAGCAAACCATGCCTCTTCTAGCACCTTCCGTCCCCCAGGTTTCACACCTCGCGCTAATGTGGTTGCCCCAGAGGTTTTTGACCAGATGGAAATCTACATGAATTGTCCGACTCCTGCCGAAAGAATGATTCGGGAACACAGAATGAGGATAACTTTGGAAGAACTGTCTAGAAACCCGGTAGCACATAGATCTTATTTAAGATTGGAACCACCTCCAAGTATTACCAAATGTTTTAAATGGTAATCCACGCAATGAAGAAGATATGCACAATTAAGAGATGAGGACCATGAGTACTGAAACATCAAAGAGAAATCGGGTACAACAAGTCTCCAACAATATGGAAATAAGCAAGGACAACACAATGTTTCTCTACATTGAAAAGGCCTTGCACATCAAGGAGACGAATGAGTCAAATGAACCATTACAAAGCTAAAACTCAAGAGATCTTACCATCTACGGCTAATAATGTGACCGAACAGAGGGAGAACATAGTTGACATGGCGCAATTACAAATACCATCTCAGACGGTTCATAATCAATTTTACAAATACCATCTCAAATGGTTCATACGACAATGAATCGGGACAAGAAATAAAATTTCAGAAATCAGCAGTGACATACGAAGCTGATATAGATCCCATCATGAAGAGACTAATTGCAGAGCTGCTGTGTATCGAACAAGAGGGTGGAGATGACAAATACTTGGGATTGCCAGAGTGTTTCAGAGGATCTAAACAGAAATTGCTGGCCTTTATTGGCGAGAAATTGCAGAAAATGTTGTTATGGTATGCTAAAACATTGTCTCTCGGAGGAAAAGAGATACTACTCAAATTCGTCGTTATGGCCCTGCCTGTCTATGCTATGACTTGTTTTCGTCTCATCAAACATCAGTGTCAAAAGATCACAAGTGCTATAACAGATTTTTGGTGGAATGCAATGGAAAAAAAGAAGAAAATACATTGGGTGTCTTGGAAGGATATTTGTAAATCAAAAGCGAATGGAGGGTTAGAGTTTCGAGATATTTGAGATTTCAACCAAGCACTTTTGGCAAAACAAGCATGGCATATATTAAACGAACCAGAGTCTTTACTTGTCCATTTATACAAAGGGAGATACTTCTCAGACAAAATTTGCAGGGAAAGTAAGGCTGGCTCTAGACCATCATATGCATGGCATATTATTCTCCATGGCAGAGAACTCTTACAATGTGATATGATGAAATCTGTGGGGAATGGTCAAACTACAAAAGTCTGGTTGGAAAAGTGGATCATGATGTAACTCCAAGAAGGCCTATGA
The DNA here is from genome assembly GCA_020283515.1 of Alliaria petiolata. NCBI lineage: Eukaryota > Viridiplantae > Streptophyta > Magnoliopsida > Brassicales > Brassicaceae > Alliaria > Alliaria petiolata. Next base: position 86,738,139 of record JAHZTW010000001.1, read on the forward strand.
ATAAGCAGCGTAATATTGATTTAGAGTTAGGTGTTGATACGCTGATAAATGCCTCGGGGAAGTGGAACGAACAAAAGCTTAACGAGTTGTTCCCTCCAGCTGATGTTCAACACATTCTAAAGCTGTCCACTTGGTATTATGGAGGATCGTCTAGTATGGTCATACACAAACCATAGAGCTTATACGGTCAAAAGTGGGTACTGGTATGTGGCAAACCATCCTTTCACTCCGGAACCTCCGAGAACACCAAGAGAACATGTACGAATTGAGGTTAATAAACGTGTATGATCAATCCCAACAACACCAAAAATTTGTATGTTTTAATAGAATAGGAAACCATATATTCTTTTATGTAATTTAGGAATCTATTGATTAGTCCCCTAACGGCTACTCTCTCTATCTATGTATATATAATCTTCGTGAATAATACATACCAATCCATCGATTGGAATTAACTAATCAAACATGGTATCAGAGCTCCTTACCTTTTAATCTCGCTGCCGCTTTCTTCTCCTCTTCTTCTCTTCTTCAACCTTTATTCCTCCTTTTTCTCTCTCTCTTCAATCTCTTCTTTGACCTTTGATTCTCTTTCACCAAAATGGATGCTCCAAATCCAATCCCTACCACCGATCGCTCCATGAGCCTCACTCAAATTCGGGATCATATCCCGATTATTCTTGACATGAATCAAATGAACTACGACATATGGCGTGAGTTATTTGAAACTCATTGTCACAGTTTCTCTGTTCTAGGACATCTCGATGGTACCTCTCTCCCCACGGGTCCGATAGATACACAATGGTCTCAAATCGATGGTACCGTCAAGATGTGGATATACGGAACTCTATCCGAATCTCTGCTCAAATATGTGCTCAAAACAAAGTGCACCGCTCACGATCTTTGGAGTACCATCGAAAATCTCTTCCGTGACAACAAGGAGACACGAGCAATCCAACTCGAGAACGAGATCCGCAACGTTCAGATCGGAGATCTTTCGGTTCATGATTATTGTCAGAAACTGAAATCTCTCTCCGACCTCCTAGCCAACGTGAACTCTCCGATCTCCGACCGTGCCCTTGTGATGCATCTTCTCAATGGCATCAGTCCAAAGTTTGATAACATCATCAATGTTATCAAACATAGGTCCCCACCGTGCACCTTCAACAACGCTCGTTCTATGCTCAAAGATGAAGAAGATCGTTTAAAAACAAAGCAACAGACACACACTTCTCACACAGACCACGCCTCCTCACCACAAGTTCTCATTGCTTCATCATCACAACCCCAATTCGATGCTCGCTCTTCTTCATCACCTAATCAATTTCAATACAACCGTGGCGGACGCAGCAACCGTGGTGCTCGTGGTGGGCGCAACAACAGAGGCGGCCGTAACAACCCTACGTGGCAAGGAAACAACAATTGGAACTCAAGCACACCACCACCATGGGCTTTTTCCAACTATCCCCAGTGGCCCAATTGCTTTCAATGGCCCAATATTCCACAATGGCCCAATGCTCCTCAATGGCCCAATGCTTCTTCATGGACTAATCAACCGTGGCCACATTCTCGAAATCCATCTCGTTTTCAGACTCCTCCATCGTCATCCAACTCCAGCTCTGGAATCCTTGGTCACGCACCGACACCAACAGGTTCCGCCTATCTCACTACTCAGCAATCTCCTCAAGCCCCAACTTCAGAATTCATTCCCACAAACCTCGCCAATGCTTTCAATACAATGACGCTCTCCGATCCGTCTGATGCCGGTTGGTACATGGACACCGGAGCTACTGCTCATCTCACTGCCCAATCCGGTACACTCAACTCTATCTCTACTCAATCTTCTCTTCCTCTCATCACTGTTGGAAATGGTTCTCTCTTACCTGCAATTGCTTCTGGTCACTCCTCAATTCCCTCTAATTCTCGCCCCCTCTATCTAAAAAATGTTCTTTTATGTCCAAAAATCTTAAAAAATCTTATCTCTGTCCGTCAATTCACTATTGATAATCTTTGTTCTGTTGAATTTGATCCCTATGGTTTTCTTGTTAAGGATCTCCATACCCGAGCTCCACTCATCCGATGTGATAGCACCAGACCTCTTTATGCTGTTTCTCCACCTTCTCCACCTACCTCGCACCACGCTTTTCTCAACACTACACCTGCTTCGATTTGGCATCAACGTTTAGGTCATCCCGGCGATTCTGTTCTTCGTTTTTTAGCTTCTTCTGGTTTTTTAAAATTTTCTAAAAATGATGTGTCTTCGTTATGCCACGCTTGTCAGCTAGGCAAACACATTCGTCAACCATTTTTTTCTTCAACTTCTATCGTAACTTCTCCGTTTGAAATAATACACTCAGACATTTGGACTTCACCTGTCTCGAGTATTAGTGGAATAAAGTATTATGTTATTTTCCTAGATCAATTCTCGCATTTTGTTTGAATTTATCCCCTTCGACAAAAGAGTGAAGTCTTTTCAAAGTTTTTACATTTTTTCAATTTTGTCAAAACTCAATTTCAAACTCCTGTAAAAGCTTTTCAAAGTGATAATGGCGGTGAATTTAACAATCGTATTATGCTTGATTTCTTCTCCAAAAATGGCATCCAGCCCCGTTTCTCGTGTCCTTACACTTCCCAGCAAAACGGTAGAGCCGAACGTACTTTACGTACTATCAACAATCTAGTTCGTGCTCTTCTCTTTCAAGCAAATCTTACCAACACATATTGGGTCGAAGCTTTAAACATGGCTGCTCATCTTTTTAATATCCTTCCCTCGAGCGTCATAAACAATGAGGTCCCTTTTACTCGGCTTTTTAATAAACCTGTCACATATGATCACCTTCGAGTTTTTGGTTGCCTCTGCTACCCCAATCTTCTTCCAACTTCTCTCAACAAGCTTTCACCTCGCTCCTCTCGATGCATTTTTCTTGGTTACCCGACAAACCACAGAGGATATCGGTGCTTTGACCTATCATCTCGTCGCATCATTATCTCTCATCACGTTGTTTTCGAGGAAACAACATTCCCTTTTTCACTTGAACCACCTCAATCTCCTACTACTAAAGCACCAAAAATTCTCTCTTACCCGCAACCTCCTCTCATCTCCAATATTTCTACTTCACTTTCTACTCCATCGTCTTCAAGTTCATCTGAACCAGATAATTCTCATTCTCCAGCTAATACTCCTTCATCGGATAACAACACCTCTTCTTCCTCAACGACATCTACGCCTTTACCTTCGGCTCCTTCCTCGTCTTCTCCACCTACACCCTTACCCTCTTCTGATCCACCATTTCCTACTGATGCTTCAACAAGCGCGACTAGAAACGTTTCACCTCCACCGCCAAGACAAGCTCCGCCTCCACCGCCTACACAAGCTCCGCCACCACCGCCTAGACAACCTCCGCCTCCACCGAGCAGGATGGGAACGCGAAGTCAAAGCGGTATCTTCAAAACAAAGAAAATAATTTCTCTTCACACTGCTCTCGTTTCTCCTCTTCCTCGATCTCACATTCAAGCTGCTCATGATCCTAATTGGAACTTTGCCATGACCGATGAATACGGAGCTCTTAAGGTAACTAATACATGGGATCTTGTACCGCGGCCTCCTAATACTAACATAATTCGCTCCATGTGGCTTTTTAGACATAAATTCAATGCAGATGGTACACTCTCACGCTACAAAGCTCGTCTTGTTGCAAATGGCAAATCTCAAGAAATTGGTGTCGACTGTCATGAGACGTTCAGTCCCGTTGTCAAACCTACTACAATTCGAACAGTTCTTCACCTCGCTCTCTCTCGAGATTGGCCGATTCATCAACTCGACGTTAAAAATGCTTTTCTTCATGGCAATCTCGAAGAAACTGTTTATATGCATCAACCGCCAGGCTTTGTTGATCCATCCAAACCTGATTACGTGTGTCTTCTGAAGAAATCTCTCTATGGCCTTAAACAAGCCCCTCGCGCATGGTTTCAACGCTTTGCTCACTATGCCACTAAAATTGGATTCAAAAACAGCAAAAGTGATGCATCTCTCTTTATCCTACGTCGTGGCCAAGACTTTGCCTACCTACTTCTATATGTTGATGATATCCTCCTCACTGCCTCATCAGATGTTCTCCTCAGGTCAATTATATCCTCTCTTAAATCAGAATTTTCTATGACTGATCTTGGGTTCCTTCACTATTTTCTTGGAATTTCTGTGCACAAGGACAACAATGGCATGTTCTTAAGTCAGCAAAACTACGCAGCAGACATACTTCACCACGCGAACATGACTAATTGTAATCCATGTGCCACTCCCGTTGACACCACTGCAAAACTCCGTGCCGACGTTGGTGCACCTGTTGAAGATCCAACTCTATACCAAAGCCTTGCGGGTGCTCTCCAATATCTCACTATCACTCGTCCAGACATCGCATATGCCGTCCAACAAATTTGCTTGCATATGCATGATCCTCGTGAACATCATTTCAACGCACTCAAACGAATTCTTCGATATATCAAGGCAACAATCACACAAGGTCTACACTTCTCTCGGTCTACAACAACATCTCTCACCGCCTACACGGACGCAGATTGGGTAGGCTGTCCCAACACACGTCGCTCCACATCTGGTTATTGTGTCTTTTTTGGTGATAACTTGATCTCATGGTCATCAAAACGACAACAAACGGTATCTCGCTCCAGTGCTGAAGCTGAGTACCGAGGAGTTGCCAATGCCGTAGCCGAAACAACTTGGATTCGCAACCTTTTACTAGAGCTTCATTGTCCTATTACAAAAGCAACCATCGTTTATTGCGACAATGTGAGTGCTGTCTACCTCTCTACAAATCCTATCCAACATCAACGCACAAAGCATGTGGAGTTAGACATCTTATTCGTTCGGGAACGGGTTGCTCTTGGCCAAGTACGTGTTCTGCATGTGCCTTCCTCTCATCAATATGCAGACATTTTCACCAAAGGTCTACCCACCTCTATGTTCAACGACTTCAAATCCAGTCTAAACGTACGAAGCTCATGACGTTATGACTGAGGGAGGGTAATAGAATAGGAAACCATATATTCTTTTATGTAATTTAGGAATCTATTGATTAGTCCCCTAACGGCTACTCTCTCTATCTATGTATATATAATCTTCGTGAATAATACATACCAATCCATCGATTGGAATTAACTAATCAAACATGTTTTACTGGAGAGTGTTATCTGGAACATTGGTAGTCTCCGACATGCTACATACAAGGGGCATTCATATAGATACTAGATGCAATCTGTGCCAACAAGGAACCAAATCGATTTGTCATATTCTGTTAACTTGCCCAGTTGCACTTCAAATCATGGCAACGATGAATTTTCAAGTTCCTGAAATGGTTTCTCTGACTCCCTAGAAGAGAACGTGGCATATGTTTTCGATCGCATGAAAGATCAGGCCATACCCGCAAGTACGAGAAGGGCAATTCCATGGATTTTTTTGAATATATGGAAGAACCGCAACACCATCTTATATGTTGGTACAAGGGAATCACATTCTCTGATACAGAGCGGTAGAAAAAGCTAAATTTGGAGTGAAGTCAATAAATCAAATGCTCAACAAGAAGAAAACAGGGGACATGTTAATGAACTCGACAACCGTTGGCATCCTCCAACACCCAACATGCTTAAATGCAACCTTAATGCTAACTGGAGGAACCCGATACTCCACAGCGGAGCAGCTTGGTTGCTAAGAGATTATTAAGGGGATGTTCGTTTTCATGCTCGAGAAGCATTCACTAGTTCCCCCAAGTCGTTTGATTGCAGAGTTTCGTTGCATAATCTGGGCTCTCCAAAGCTTACAAGACCTGCATATCCGATAGGTGGTAATTGCGTTGAACAATACAGATATCGTTGAAGCTATCACTAAACCAACTACCTGGCCACAATTTTTCTCATTCACAGGATACATATATCGGCTACGTACATGTTTTAATAGGTTTGAGATAGAGCTTGAAAATCTGAAAGACAATTTTATGGCCCAAGAGATCTCTAAAAGTGTCACTAAAGATGGAAGATTGCAGTCATATTTGGCGATGGGAGGACCATCTAGGTTGCATGATCGCCTCTTCAGAGAAGCTCGTAGAGACATCTAAGTTTTCCTTTCTTGGAATTTGATGTTTTTGGTTTTAGATTTTAATGTCATAGTTGAATCTCTGTTGCTCGACACTTTGTATTACCTTTTATCTTCGAATTTCAGCAATCAATAAAACTCAGACGTTAAAAAGAAAGAAAGATTTTGATGATTTAGGGACACGTAATATTTTGTTTTTATTAAAAAAGTGATTATTAACCTTTTCTTACAATGAGAGACCGCAAATTTTAATTTTAGGGACTCTCTCTTAATTTCTTTGTTTAATTTTAGGGACTCTCTCTTAATTTTTTTGTGTGGGGAAGACCACAACTTTTAAAGATTTATTATGCTTCATCCGACTTTTAAGAAAAAATTACTAGGGGCAATTTGTTTTTGGGGCACTGGCTAACGCTTTTAACTAAGGAAAGTAGGAAAAATAAACACCTTTAAAAAATATTAGGTAAATTGTTTTTATGACGATTTTGTCCTTTGGACGAGAAATGCTAGTCTCTTCGAAATATTACTATTTATGATATGATTGTTTACAAAATACGTTAACATTTCGTGTAAAAATAAAATTTATCGGAGAGCAACAACATAAGCCTCTTATAACTACGAGAAACTTGGTAAAATTAATAGATATATATTTTTACAACTTTTTATAATTTTCAAAAATATAACATAAACACTAAATTCTAAAATCGAAACCCTAAACTCAAAAATCTAAACCCTAAACTCAAAAATCTAAACTCTAAACCTTAAATCTAAACCCTAAACACTTTCCTATATATTAAAATTTAAACCCTAAACCCCCTTAAAGATTGGTGAACTCAAACTAATTAATAAAACTAAATTATGAAATATATATATATATATACATTTGTGTATCTTCTTCTTCATAAATAAAAACCCATATTTTTTTTTTGTTTATTCAAAACTCACACAAAAAATAGCTTTTAAGAATCTCAAATAGCAAATAAAAATAAATCTTAATGGAATTGGAAGCAAATGAAAAAATAAATCTCTAACTCTTCCTTCATCTCTTTCATCGTTTCACTAAATTGAAGAATTTGATATTTTTGACTTTCATTTTCATGAAAGAGAGAGAGGGAGAAAATAGTGAGAAAAGAGAAAGAGAGAGAGTGAGAGAGATGTCAGAAAAGAAATCTCGAGTAATTATCGTTATCATAATTTTAAAGAGGGCAAACGGTAAAAACACAAGGTGAAAGAGCTATTCGCTAGTTTTCCGTAAACGTTATTTCCGCATATATTGATGAGATACGGTGATAGATCACCAATTATTTCTTTTTCTGATTAAAAAGTTGAGCTTGCTACAACACTTTTATTCTTCTTTTTTAAGGAAAAAAATTTTTTAGCCTTTTTAAATTGAAATTTTGATTTGCTGGTTTTATATATTTTTTTTGTTATCTCTGCTTTATTGATTTCTTTGATTGTTTTAGATAAAACTATAGTTTGTTGTGTTTATAATTTTTTATAAAGCTTTTGAAAAACAAAAAACAAAACGTTTTTAAAGATTTTGTGTGCTTACACTTTGTTTTCTTTGTTCGTAGGTTAAATGTTGAAAAAGAAAAGAACAGTTTCTCTAAAATCAATTGCAGAACGTGACACGTCAGGCAAAGAGCTACATATCGAAATTATTTATGACTCTTAAGTTTCACATTTCTTTTCACATTTACGTTTTCTTTTAAACACATTTTCCTTCTCTTATTTCATAGTAATAAAAATAAAATTTCTGTTTTTTTTTTGTTCGAAATAAGCAAGTTCTCCGTGACTTTTTAGTTACCAAGGAGACGTAGTGTTGGTATAAAATTTCTGTTTTGCGTATTAATTAAGCGAGAGATTTCAAGACTAACAAAAATCAATCATTACTTTCTTGTGTTGTCATCTCCATAGCTTGTATAGCTGTAAATTTAAATTCATAGCACTATGTTGAAAAAAATAAAATAACCATTAAATATAATTTAAATTTAAAAAATTACCATAAAAAGTCTGATAAATGTCAGTTATTGAAATTTGAGTGGGATATCTTCGGTGCCCAATTTATTTTCAGTTTATCTAAAAAATAGTCAAAAAGGTGTTGAAGCGGCGTGACGGTGGTTTTCGTCTTCTCCTCCTTCCTCTCGTTCCGAAGGTATTTGTGTTTAAATTTCACGAGGCTGACTTCGAGATTGGCTTCGTTATACCCTTATGGCCATAAACTCCTGATTATTTTGGTTTTTTTTTTTTAATTTCTGTGAAAATTAGGGTATTAGAAGGCATGGGCAGAACCTCCGGTCTTAGCATGAAGAAATTAGACAGGTTAAGCAAACTATCCGACGATTTGCTATGTCGTGTGCTTTCGGAACTCTCCACCAAGGATTCGATACGCACAAGCCTTTTGTCAAAGCAATGGAGAAATCTATGGTTAAATGTTCCCGCTTTGGATTTGGATTCCAGAAATTTCGAAGATGATTACGCCTTTTTGGATTTCATAGATAGATTTTTGAAGTCAAACAAAGGGGGAGACATAAAAAGATTCAAGCTGATATACGATGCTGCTGATCATTGTGACTCTGGGTTCGTGTCGCGGATTGATGATGTGGTTAAGCGTGGAGTTTGCCATCTAACGGTTCTGAATCACACAGATAGTGACCAAGCCTTGGTTAGTATGCCTTTCTCGCTTTATTCATGTGAGACATTGGTGAACTTAACTCTCTACTGTGTTATCTTCAATGGTCCCGAAGATCTCAAATCAGAATTGGCGGTATCTTTACCTTGTCTCAAGACGATGCATTTAGAGGGGGTCAAGTTTGATGGAGTTTCGATTTTGGGGACTTTGATATCGGGTTGTTTAGCTCTTGAAGAGTTAATTATAGTCACACATCCTGATGATTATCTTGAAGTTGTATGTGTGCGCTCTCAGTCACTGAAAAGCTTCAAACTAGAGACTAGACGTGAAGAAACTGAAGATCCTAATGTTGAAATTGATTCTCCGAGACTTGAGTATATGAGTATAAGTGATTACGGATGTGAAAGTCTCGTAATACATCGCATCGGTCCCTCTGCAAAGGTGAACATTGATGTTATGTTTGATGTGGAGTATGATGAGAGAATGATCCATGATTTTCTCACGGGGATATCCACAGTAGGCGAAATGATCATCTCAGCTCGAACTCTAGAGGTACACAACATTAATTCAATCATATCAACCTTATTCAATTTCATATTTCACATTTTTTTGGTTTTCTTTCTCCCTATACACAGGCTATGCATATTTTCTCTCAGCTCCAACCATTGACTCAGTTTGATAGCTTGTCTCGATTGGATGCTTCGTTTTCGGAATCTACTTTGGAGTTCCTGCCAGCCTTTATTGGTTGCTGCCCAAATCTACAATCTCTTATCATGGTGCGTCATTTTGTCAATGCTTATGTGATATTCATGTTCAAAGAAGACAATTATAATTTTCTTTTGGTTATATTGTCAGGAATTTGACTGCCCTCCGGAGACAAAGAAGATTAAACTTTCATATGTACCTCAATGTTTCTCATCGTCTCTCGAGTTTGTTCAGTTGAAGACACCGGTCACAATCACTGAGCCATCGATTAAGATGAATCTAGCAATATACTTTATGAGGAATTGTGCGGTTTTGAAGAAGCTGGTGGTAAGCAAGAGTTTCAAAAACGTTATCAACAAAATCAGAAGGATTCCAAAACGGTCTCGAGGGTGTCAAGTTGTCATGCTAGAGCGAGATTACGAGGTTGTCTCTCAAAAATCCAGTTTATTAACAGGTTATGTAGCAATAGTTGATGATTCTGGACCATTTTAAGACAATAGTTAGCTAGTAACCAAGGTTTTTGGACATGGGTTAAGGTTTGACTGTATTTCCGTGATCTTTCTCTGTACTTTTTTGTTCCATCATGGGAAGACTCTGAAACGCGTTAGCTTTCTTTCTGCCTTATGAATGTTGTTTCTTGCTCAATACTCTTTCTTGTTAATGTAAGTCTATAGTTGGGCTTTCCATGGGCTTGATTTCGTGATTATATTCACTAAGTTTGAAGAGAGCTCTCAAATTATGATCGACTTATTGTACATTCGTTCGAGCTTTATCAAATTCAGATTTCAATTAGCATTTTATTTGTCTTCATTATCGTCTTAAGTTAGAAATGTGTTAGTAAATGGCAAAATGTACATTGCTTGATCCGAAGCCTTACTTCTAGCAGATTGTTAAAGCTTTAGAGGTCAATAACAAATAATTTCCCAAATCGGCACAAGGGAGTGAATTTCAACTTTTCAAGCTTTGATAATGGTAATACAATGTGTATCTCCTCGGAGTTGTATAACAGTTCATTTTGAAGGAGATTACAACACATTAGTGAGCTTTTTTTCTTTTTTGGTCAGGACATTAGTGAGCTTAATCAACAACTAATCAGTGGATTTTGGAATTCATAACTGGATTAGTAATGTTTAATGGTGAAAATCACGATTTTAAGGAGGTTAAAAGTTTACATGGACATCTCAAGGTTCAAATAATTTGTTTTCATAACATTCTTAGTCGATTATAAATTTTGAATGTATTACACTGCAATTATGTGAATTGCCTCACAAATTAATGAAAATTTGTTTGATGTAAGAAAAAAAAAAGAAATTCTAATAGATAATACTTCCAAAAAATAAAGGGAAATTGGCACCAATAACTATGAAAAAATTAATAATTGAAGGAGTAGCTATATCAATTTCATGGGTAGAATATTACTCATATTTTATATATTAAGTACGAAAGAGTCCCTACACTCAAATTTCAAATAAGATGAAGCGGTGATGGAACGCTTTTTTATTTGTGACAGTAAAAAGTAAAGGTCAATTATCTGACACGTCTACATAGAGAAGCAACCTTATTTGATATATTGTTCGGTATACCATCAAGGAAAAACTGTCCGGTGATATTGGCCATGATGGTATAGAACGTTATGAAGTACTTAGTAGTATGGAAATCAAAAGTGCAAGAACTGATTCTATTCTATGAATCACGTTTCAGTTTGGATCATTTACTACGCACCGACCATCATCTTCATTCATAATTAATCTGGATAAAGTTTCTTTATGCAGTGGGTTAAAAGAATGTACATATTTTATAGTATAGAACTCTTGTTTCTAACCACACATTCAAAGTGTATCATTTTTACAATTTCAAAAGATTTTTTACCAACAGATTATTATATAGGTCACTTACGTCATCCACTAAGCTTGCCTATTGCATTTGTCGCCTAAAAGCAGAGGGTTCTTTCGACAATACACATAGACCTTTGGTTATTGAGTATATTATTTGAACATCATGGCTATATTGTTTAATACTTTTCTCAATATGGTTATTTCACAAATTCACCCAAAAATAAAACCAACATCTTGGATTTGAATAACATCATCTATTTAAATATATGATTGAATAACAATGTATCCTTCCTTGCATATGAAATATAACTTAGTGAAAAAAAATAAAATAACATTTTATTAGTTTCATAAGATTTTAGATAAATCCTAAAAATGTAGTCCAAATTTTATTTTTCATTAATATTTTAATTTTATTTATTGTAATTGTCGACGATTTCCCGGAGCCGTCTACGCTAAGACTTCGGATACATTTTAACAGCGAAGCCTGATCAATCTCTCCGGTCGTGTACTCCTCTCGAGGATTCGAAGACATTAACGTCGCTATTGTGCATCGAATTCGAATTTTCAAGCTTCAGTTTCCTTCAATCCATTGATTCAACTCTTCCCCAAATGAGAAAAGCCCTAATTCTGATCGCCTAAATTCCCCAATGGGCGCGAGCGAGTTTCGTTTCTTCCTCTCCTGCGATATCAATTCGCCCGTCACTTTTCGTATCGAGAAGCTTGAGGGAACACTCCCCGTCAATAAAACTACTGATTCGGGTACTGAAGGATTCGAAGTAAATTTGAATTAAAATCTGTTCTAATTTTGGTTGCTCTGGTTTCGTGTTTCTGATCATCTAGATGTAATGGGAACTTTTAATTGCTTGGTGTGTAGATTTTAAGAATTCATGTCGGAACTTGCTTATTCTTGCTAAGGAGACCCCGAATTTTTAGTGAATTGTGTTCAAATCTTGAGATGCTGATCCTTAATTTCTTACTTTGTTGGTTTGGTTTGATTTTTTTTGTAAGGAGTTATCTCTGTGGCAGAGGAAAAAAAACCAGAGCTTTACATTGAGTGTGCATTGTATATTGATGGAGCTCCTTTTGGCCTTCCCATGCGAACAAGGTTTCTTCTGCTTTTTTAGTTATTTCTCAATAGAGTACGTTGCGCTGTGTTGTGATGTTGACGACCTTTGTAGAAGAGTTTCATGTTTCATATAGCTCTGTTCTTAATTCCAGATTGAACACTACAGGACCACCATACTGCTGGAACGAACTCATCGCTCTGAGTTCTAAATACCGGGACTTGACTGCTCACTCGCAACTTGCGATCACAGTAAACAAATCTCTGGGCTCCATTGCTTGTTTTATGTTACCTTCTCGGTTTCTTCCTCCTGTTTTATATCGAAGAGCTTCTGCTCATATCAGGTTTGGGATGTTTCGTGTGGAAAAGCTGAGGGACTTATTGGTGGTGCCACAATCCTTCTCTTTAACAGCAAGATGCAAATGAAATCAGGGAAGCAGAAGCTCAGGCTGTGGCAGGGGAAGGAAGCGGATGGTTCATTTCCTACCTCTACTCCTGGAAAGGTTTTCTGATAAATCTCAATACTATATTTATGTTTTAAAATATCGTTCTTGATGCTGACTTCCTCTTTTTCTTGGGGGTTTCTCTAATTTGTCATACACTCTAGGTTCCACGGCATGAGCGCGGGGAGCTAGAGCGTTTGGAGAAGCTCATGAATAAGTTTGAAAGGGGGCAGATCCAAAGCATCGAATGGCTAGACCGACTTATGTTGAAATCCTTGGATACGATCAAGGAACAAGAAAGCTCCAAACATGGAAACTCACATCTCTACTTGGTTATCGACTTCTGTAGTTTTGAACATCGAGTTGTATTTCAGGTACAGTCTTCACTTTCAGGTTGAATATAAAAATCGCTCCGTGTGTGTCTTGCTATATTGAAATGATTAATGGAGTTATGTCTATATGCTGTTGATTTCTAGGAGTCTGGAGCCAATTTGTTGATTACTTCCCCAATAGGTTCAACAAATGAATTTGTTACTGTCTGGGATACAGAACTGGGAAAGTTTAATCCTTCAGAGCACAAGCAACTAAAGCTGGCAAGGAGCTTGGATCGTGGCATTATTGACAGGGATCTCAAGCCAAGTATTATCGAGCGCAAGTAAGAAAGGAATTTTTATTTACTTGGTTGAATTGAAGTAGCGTGGCACTCTTTAGAGAAACAATTTACAAATCATTTCTTGATCATATTATCATGAAATATATTCGCATATAGTCTCACGAGTAGCTGCTTTCTTCTTTTCTTTGCCTCCATTTTTCTTCTTTTGAAGATCTATACAAAGCGTTCTCAAATATCCGCCAACAAGGACTTTGAGTGGAGATGAAAGACAACTTCTTTGGAAGTTTCGTTTATCTCTGATGTCTGAAAAGAGAGCTCTAACAAAGTTTCTTCGCTGTGTGGAGTGGAGTGATGTTCAGGTAAGCGTATATCTTTTGCTTTGTACATCTATTTTCACGGTTCTTGTTTTTTCAAGTTGCATGATCTTCCAATGTTGGCAGGAAGCAAAGCAGGCAATTCAACTGATGTACAAATGGGAAACTATAGATGTATGTGATGCCTTGGAGCTATTGTCTCCTCTATTTGAAAGTGAAGAGGTACTGCGAGTGCCCAGTTTAGTTTCCTTCTGGATCTGCTTGCCCGTCATCCTGGTATCTTATTACGTTTGCTAATTCCTCGCTACACCTACTGATAGGTTCGAGCTTATGCCGTGAGTGTCCTTGAAAGAGCTGATGATGAAGAGCTCCAGTGTTACTTGCTTCAACTGGTTCAGGCTCTCCGTTTTGAACGCTCTGATAGATCTCGGCTTTCTCAATTCCTTGTCCAACGGGGTATGTTCTGAATTTTTAGCCATGCAGTTATGTTGACTTTTATAACTGATTATATTTGTTCCATGAGTTATACATTGACTGATTTCTGTTGTTCTTCTTTCGAACTTCTAGCGCTACAGAATATTGAGTTGGCCAGTTTTTTTCGGTGGTATGTTGCTGTGGAACTTACTGACCATGTCTATAACAAGCGATTTTACAGCACATACGACTTACTCGACGAGAGTATGAACAAGGTGTGGACCTAACGTTTATTTACTGGGTTTCCTCCCCCTTTCTTTTTCCCTTTTAAGATGAGTTGAATATGTAGATCAATCACTCTCCCGCCTCTGTATTCTTTGTAATAGTCAGATTTCAGAACCTTTGAACTTGGGATGTGGCTTATGGTTAACAGTGCCAGGTCGTTCAGAATTTTGTCCCTTTAAAAACGACATATACAGGGTTGTGCAACTACAAAAATATCACCTTACGTTGTAATTTGTGTCCTTGGGGCAAGGAATTGAGTCAAGTGAGATCTGTTTAGCTGCTCTAGATTGATATTTGCTTTTTATGTCAGCTGCCGGCTGGTGTCAACGGAGAAAATGGATCTAAACTGTGGCAAAGTTTGGTGAGCCAAACAGAATTGACTGCTCAGTTATGTTCCATAACACGGGAAGTGAGAAATGTACGTGGAAACACCCAGAAAAAGATTGAGAAGCTCAGGCAGCTTTTAACTGGACTCCTTAGCGAACTCACCTACTTTGAAGAGGTACTTTCACTATAATGTTGTAAACTGGTAACAAACAATTTTAAATGATGTTTATCGAAGAATGTCAAAGTGGAAGTTTCTGCTGACCATTTTGTGATTGTTTTTGGATCGGGTTTTGCTTTCGCAGCCTATTCGATCACCGCTTAACCCTAGTGTTCTCATAAAGGGGATAGTGGCCGGAGAATCAACAATCTTTAAAAGTGCATTGCATCCTCTGCGGCTAACTTTTCAAACGGAAGATGAAGGAAGTTGCAAAGTTATATTTAAGAAGGGAGATGATCTCCGGCAAGACCAACTGGTATGTATAGTTTTATTGCAATCATATTGTCGTAGATCTTTTCTTCATGTTGTGGTTTTTTTTATTTCATTTCCTCTACAGGTTGTTCAAATGGTTTGGCTCATGGATAGATTGCTTAAGCTGGAAAACCTTGATCTGTGCCTAACGCCTTACAAGGTGTTAGCAACTGGACACGACGAAGGAATGTTGGAATTCATACCATCCCGTTCTTTGGCTCAGGTACGGTTAATTTTGAGACCGATCTGATTTTACTCTTGGAAAAGTTGGTTCAGTTATCCTAAGATATATGTGCTTTCGCATGGTCAGATCCTCTCAGAGCACCGAAGCATAACAAGTTATCTGCAGAAGTTTCATCCTGATGAGCATGCTCCTTTCGGGATAACAGCCACTTGTCTCGAGACATTTATAAAAAGCTGTGCTGGCTATTCTGTGATCACATATATACTTGGGATTGGAGACAGGTTTGTGTGTTTCAAGAAGCCGTACCAATGATTTTGCTTTTTAAATATATACATTACAATCAAATTGTGATGGCCTGTGTTTTGATATGTAGACACCTGGACAACCTCCTGCTTACAGATGATGGCCGTCTTTTCCACGTTGATTTCGGGTTTATCCTCGGTAGAGATCCTAAACCGTTCCCTCCACCGATGAAACTCTGCAAAGAAATGGTGGAAGCCATGGGAGGAGCAGAAAGGTAAAAAAGTTAATACAACTCAGATGAATCTTGTGGCTCGAGAGGTATATATAGCATCAAGACTTACTCCGTGTTATGTTGTTTTTGCAGCCAATACTACACAAGGTTCAAATCCTACTGTTGTGAAGCCTACAACATTCTCCGGAAATCAAGCAACCTTATCCTGAATCTGTTCTATCTAATGGCGGGTTCCACTATTCCCGATATAGCTTCAGACCCGGAAAAGGGCATTCTCAAAGTAAGTTTCTCTCACTCTCACTCTCACTCTCACTCTCACTCTCACTCTCACGGTCTCACCTAACCAAACCAAAACCCACCATTCTTCTTGTACATTGGTTGATTGGCTCTTGCTTGGTCCTTGTTATTCTCCTAAATGCTGTTTTTTTTTTTTTGCTTTCTAATACAACAGCTCCAAGAAAAGTTTAGGCTTGATATGGACGACGAAGCATGCATCCATTTCTTTCAAGATCTGATTAATGAAAGCGTAAGCGCGCTGTTCCCGCAAATGGTTGAAACCATACACAGATGGGCTCAGTACTGGCGTTGAACAACGGCTTAAACCACTATATTTACGTTGGTTCTCCTCTGCATTTGTAATTAGTGAAAAATTGGTTTGGAAGCATCAAGAAAAAAATTGAAAAATGCAAGGAAAATTTTAGAATTATAGTTCAGTTAAAAAAACTCCTAAAATTTCGAGTCAAAAAAATCACCCGTCGTTATTATTACTCCTGAATTTTCTTTACCACATTGCGTACGATGACGTTGACGGAAATCAAAATTTAGCACAAATGGGAAAAAAGATTGGAAAAGATGCCGAGGAAACCCAAATTTGGCGGGGTTTATAACAATTAATTTTTGTTGGGTTACATTTTAAACAATACAATAATAAGAGGGCGTCTGTGAAATATCACATTTAGAAACCTCATCGGTCTAGCGTAGTTTGATTTGAAGTTTCTCTCTCGCTCAGATCCCTTGGCATCAAACTCGAAAGGTAAGCTCCAAACCTTTTTTTGATCATCTTCTCGCTTCTTATGATTTTCTGGAGTCTAAATTTTCACGCCGTGGTGATTTCGTTGATGATTTGATTTGGAGTGTACGATTTGTTGTTCCGAATACATCGGATCTCGCTTGCTTCGATTGGTTTCCTCAGTTTGCGATCATGTGTCCTTTGTTACACTTTTCTGTTTTCAAATCCGTGATTTGGAGCTCTTGAATCCGAAGTTCACTCAAATATATCGAATCTGCAGTTATCTGAATCTTCATAGTTTTTTCAATTCGTTGTTTGAAGAAGCTGAACGTTGTTTCCTGATCTTGTGTTAAGATTCATCGCGAACTATATGAAAATCGTGATCGATCATTTTGTTTGATACGTTATTTCTGTTTTGGTTTCAATTGCTCCCGAATTGTTTTCCTGGCTGCTGATTCTATGATAATTTACGTTTTTATTTACATTCAAGTTATTGGAATCTCGAGTATCTCGTCGCTGATTCTGTGAATCGAAGGATCACGAATGATGTAATCCAATGAGCCAATGAAAATAGCTTTCGGTGTTGGAATTTTCAAATTGGCACTAGATTGAGTGCTATTTATGTTAGGATGATTGGCTAGCTCGTATTCTGATTGACTTTGATCTATTTAGATTTTCGTTTGTACAATAACAATGCAAGAAATGAGGAATAGAGTTAAAAATATTGAGTCAAATGTATGAATCTTTCTTCTTTGCATATTTCAGGATCACTAGCTGAAGGAAAATGGGGCTTTCATTTGCAAAGCTTTTCAGCCGGCTTTTTGCCAAGAAGGAGATGCGTATCCTTATGGTTGGTCTTGACGCTGCTGGTAAGACGACCATTTTGTACAAGCTCAAGCTTGGTGAGATTGTGACAACCATCCCGACCATTGGTGAGTCTTCAAAACATAGATGATTGGTAGAACAATCATCTCATTTCTTCTGCCTGAGATTCATCACTTGCTGCATTGCTTATGGCCGTTGCAAGTTTAGACGTTTCCTTTTGAGTTAATCTTTTGCTTGGATATGGTATTCTCTATTCAATACTTTCTTTTTTCTCTAGTTCTAGACCATGTTGATTATGGAGTTCTGAATTTGGATATAGTAATTGACATAGAAAACACATCTTGTATGGAAATTTTAATAAGAACGATAAGTTGAATGTCCTAGGTGATGGAGGATACGCGTTGCCTAGTGATTTGGATACAAACAATGTTTTTTGAAGCGGGATTGGAGTTAAACCAACATTCTTTGACAGTGAGGCTTAATGAGTGAGTGAACCTCTTTTTCGTAGGGTTTAATGTGGAGACAGTTGAGTACAAAAACATCAGTTTCACAGTGTGGGATGTCGGGGGTCAAGACAAGGTTCCTATTATCTGTTACTTTCTATGAATCTCCATGAAATGGAAAAAGAAGAAAGAAGGAAACGTGTGCTCACTTGTCTTCTCTTACAGATCCGTCCTTTGTGGAGGCACTACTTCCAGAACACTCAAGGTCTGATATTCGTGGTGGATAGCAATGACAGAGATCGAGTTGTTGAAGCAAGAGATGAACTTCACAGGATGTTAAACGAGGTAGCTTACTACTACTCTTCACTTAGTTCCTTACTTATAATCAAACCCACGATCTTACACCCTTTGCTTCGATTAAACTTGTGCTACACATGCTAGTAATCGATTAGGAAGCTGATCTATTACCGCGCTAGGTCCTAGGATGAGCATCTAAGGCTCTCCTATACTTGACTGATCTACTCATACTTGTTTTCTGCAGGATGAGCTTCGTGATGCAGTACTGCTAGTGTTTGCCAACAAGCAGGATCTTCCAAACGCAATGAATGCTGCTGAGATAACTGATAAGCTTGGACTCCACTCTCTACGTCAGCGTCACTGGTGATTATCAAGAAGATCTTTTGTTGCTTTGCATTGTTATTTACTCTGTTCTTTGAAAACAGAGAACTAACACTGTACGATTGTTTCTTTTTCAGGTACATCCAGAGCACGTGCGCCACAACCGGTGAGGGTCTGTACGAAGGTCTGGACTGGCTCTCCAACAACATTGCTAACAAAGTAAGCCTCCAATACGCATTCCATGTTATATTTTCTCGGAAAAAAGTTTATGAATATAGCGGTTTGCTTTCATTTTGTGGTCATTTGATATTGTTCTACTACTATTATTACTTGCAGGCTTGAGTTTTGTGAGACGAAAGCTTCGGATTCGGAGAGGAGCCTTATCTTTGTTTCTTGTTAAAAAAACTTCTCTTTTTGTTTTTGGGTTTTGGTGATTTCTTTTGGGATTGTGATGATATTAAGACACTTTTTTTTTTTTTAACTATATAGATAATAGACAGTTTTGGTAATGATCTTGTTTTGTTTTCAAATCATTCTCTCCAAAACGTTTCTCCTATTCTCTCTTTTTCAGATGTGCAATTGATTTGATATTTTTTTGCCAAAACCAAGAGGTGGTCTCAGTCTCTCAGAACTCGAGTGGTTAACACTTAACATCACAGGTGTTTGGTTACAAATCATTCTTCTAAAATATCTTACACGATGGTCAGATGGCGGACCCCACTAAACGCTTGGGATCAATGTCTAATTAAAGAAAAACACGAAATGAAAATTTTATTTGTGGTCATGTCATTTTGGAAAACCTAGCCGTATCTGAGGAAACAGAGAGAGAGAGAGAGAGAGAGTTCTTCGTTTTGTCGGACCCGTGAGAAGCCTAAACGTGTCTGTCTAGTTTATGTTTCGGTTTATCTCGAATAATTTTGTTTCGGTGGTTTTGTTGTGTGAAATCGATGATGTCATGCTTAATTTCATGTTATTCTTCTTGCTATGATATAGCGATGGACCATGGTCTTCGGTACATTAGCGTCAGCAGCTTTTGCAAAGATTGTTGGCGTTCGTATCAGCGAAAGCTTTTGCGAGTGTTTGAGACTTTTTGGTTTTGGAGTTTAATTGATGGTTAAGCGTTATGGTTTTGCTCTCGTTTATTTAGGGAAGTGCCCCTAAAGTCATGTTATCTGGTTTAGAATAGTTTTCGATTATACTCTCTTCTTTTACGTGGTTGAATCTTTGAAGTAAGTAACTTTTCCATCGCCATTTAGTTTAGTTGAATCATAGGGTTTCTCCCTTGATCTGTTATTGTAAAGTTAATCTCTTGTGTGGATACATAATTTTAGATTTAGAAAGAAAATTAGATGTGTATATTCTCGTCCTTTAATAAAATACAAAAATAAACGAAAACTATTGTCCTTTAATTTTCGTTGAGTTAATTCATCGTGCGTTCTTCTTTCTTCGGTTCTATTTTGTCTCTAAATTCTTTCGGCAACAAAAGTTTCACTTTTAGTTTTTATATCCATCTTATGTTTCTCATATTTTTGTATTTTATTCGGACAATAGTTTTCGTTTATTCTATAAATATAAATACATATATATGTTATCCGTAGCTTTAATAAATTTTTTTAGCTCTATTGTATTTTTTGTGATTAATTTAGTAAAATTTAATCAATGTTAGCAAAAAAAAAAAAAAGATATTTTTATTTGTGTACTCCTATGGTCCCATAAGGACGGCGAAACAAAATTTTAGTGGACGTACCACGCATGCATGGATGTAAAGATTTTATTCATATATTTTTTATATGTTCATTAAAATAAGAGCCAACGACAAAACTAATTTCTTTTTAATAATATTATCACCTTCTCTTTAATCCCTATCCACTACTCCCAGATGTTCGTTGGACAGTATAGCACTTTTTTTTGCATTCTTTTGACCCAAACGTTGTAAATTATGTTCCAAAAGAAAAAAAACGTTGTAAATAGTTCAGTCGGTTGGAAGATAAGGTTTCACGTGTAATGTTTAGAGCTGAGACTACCCTGACAAAAAAAACAAAAAGTAATTCCGTGGTTTAAAAATATAAACACATAAGAGCTAGGAATAAGATGATGTTGGGTATTTGAAATGCAATTTAGGTGTTGCATGGTCTTTAACAGTTGAAGATTGGAGGAGCGTTTTGGGTTGTTAGAGATGCTGCAGGTGACGTGATTTTATATAGTAGAAGATCCTTTTGCAAATGTGTTAACAAAAGCTGAGGCCAATTTTAATTATGCCGTATGGGCCATTGATAGTATTAGGTCTCACAACTTGAGTAAGATGATATTTGCTGGGGAAATGAAACAGTTATTTGGAGCTGTGTTAAGACCACGAGCTTGGCCATCCTTTCGATATCAGACATCGAAAATCCTTTTAAAGCTTCAGCTCATCTCAGATTGGAGTCTGTTTTTGGAAGATCCTAGTACGAACAGAGGAGCTTCGCTCATTGCTCAGAGTGCTACCAAGGTGGCTAATCCATTCCTAACAGGATAGCAACCAAAAATGCAGCTGCTAGCTTAACAAAAGCAGAAGCTAAACCGAAAGATAAATGATATATCATGGTTTTTACCCGTTTTTAAGCCATGATATAAGTGTTTTTATAGAGTCTTTTGTTAGTTTTGGAGTCTTTGCAGGATGGAGAACACTTTGAGCTAAATGGGAGAATCTGGAACATTTTGGAGCACTTTGGAGAAGCAGCCGAAGTAGTGAAGTCAAGTGGCTGGATTTGTCGAGCTGAGTGTCGATCGACACCATCAGTGTCGATCGACACCAAGAGAGGTCGGCAGAGTTGTCTAATTTCCATCAGAAAAAGGAAATCATCTCAAGTTTGAAGAATTACAAGTCTGCCCCTGGACGAAAAATCCCCTTCTATATATAGTTTTCTGGCATTGTTTAGCAAAACACCTTATCATTATTTTCTGTTTTTGAGACTTAGAGAGAGATTGATCCCGAGCTTTTGGGGAGACAATCCTAACTCATCTGAGCCAGTTTTCGAACCCCTGTATCATTCTCTATTCTTTTATGCAATTTATTTCAGTCATGATTTGTGTTTACATAATTATGTCTGAGTAGTTTGCTAGTTAGGTTAGGGTTATTTAGGGTTTGATGAAGAGTTTGTAGAATCATTAGAATTTTAGGGAAATCAATTGGATCTTCACCTTGATTTGAACTTAACTTGATTTTCTGAATTGATCACTTAGAAATCAAACCTTAGGTTATTTAATAGATGCGAGAGCATTATTAGTAACTTGATCTACATAAGACCTGTCTCTTATACACATCTAGATGTGTATAAGAGACAGGATTTGGTTTAGGTATTTTGTGAACAATCAAATCTGCTTTTAATGCTTGCCTTAATTGTTTAAATTTACAAAGAGATTTGAAATTTAGGAATTTAGGCATAGATAACTTCTGCAACGAGAGTTGATTGGTTTTAACTTTGTGATTCGAGTTCTAGACGGTTCTTAATAAATCCCTAATAAACTTAGATTCTGCATTCTTGGATTCAAACCTGATAATTACCCTCGCCTAGCGTTTTTAGTCTCTGAACTTACATCGCTTTACAACTTGTTACTTGTTTAATTTCTGCTTTTAGTTTACTTAATACAAATCGCCTAGCATAATCTAAACCTAGAAACCATTAGTGTAGTATTCACTTCTCTGAGGATTCGATACCCCATATACTTCAACTTCATTGCTGTGCACTTGCAGTAGTTGATAATTTGGGTAAAACCTGAGCCCTATCAAGTTTTTGGCGCCGTTGCCGGGGAAGTAGATTAACTACCTAATGGAATCTAGCATTAAGATTTTGACTAGGTTTTACTTTTAATTTTTGGTTACTGATCTAGTTTCAAAATTCTCTGTTTTTCAGGTGCATGCTTTATCGCAGTACCAGGAGCAACAAGAACCATGAACTAATCCCGTTGAACCAGGAGCTAGGCCGCATCGAACGTACGAACCGCCAGGCTGCTAGAGCATCGATCGACACCAACAACCAGCGTCGAACGACACCTTAGGCATCGATCGACACTGCGCGCAGACAGAGATGGCAGACATCGTGGTTCTGGTACAGGACGCGGCAGGCAATTTATTCGACCGTCAGGGCAATAGAAGGAATGCCGAAGGACAGAGACTTGATGAGGCTGGCGCCATCATAGTCGAGCCTGCAAGACAACTTGCACCCGCAGAAGCCGAACGCGGAAGATCACTTGGCGACTACAACCGCCCGGATTAGTTCTATGCCAATAGAGCTGCGATCCGTCCTCCTGCGTTTCAGAGGAATGACTTCGAGCTGAAGCCCGCCTAATACACATTGGTGGGGCAACATCCTTTCCATGGTCATCCTAACGAGCACCCGATGGATCACATTGAGAGATTTGAGGACCTCGCATCAAGCATCAAGGCTAATGGAGTGTCCTTTGATTACCTCTTCTGCAAGCTGTTCCCATACTCACTTGCAGGTGATGCTTCATACTGGCTGAAGCAGCTGGACCCTGGATCTTTGACTACATGGGAAGACACAAAGGGTGCGTTCCTTCGCAACTTCTTTGATGATGCAAGATCCGAGGAGATGAGGACCAAGATCACTACGTTTTCTCAAGGTCCTACTGAAGCATTCAAGGCTTCTTGGGTACGCTTCAGATCATACCAGAGGGACTGCCCTCATCACGGGTTCAGCAAGCCACAACTTCTTGGTATCTACTACCGAGGGATCGACTGGAGGTACCAAATGGCTTTGGATGCAGCGAGCAATGGCAACTTCAACACCCGATGCCCAGAGGACGCAATGGTGCTGATAGAGAACTTGGCTTCTTGTAACAGCACCAAGAACGCAGACTTCGAAAGGAGACAAGGCGCAGGAACCACTGGAGGAGGCATATTGTTGAAGTCAACAGGAAGCTTGATCTCTTGGTAGGAAAGAAGCAGGTCCATTTTGCCAACGAGGTGGAGTCATTCGAGCCAGAGGAAGGCTGTGAGGAAGAAGATGTCAACTACATCAACAATGGTGGATTTCAAGGCCAGAGGTTTGGGAACCAGCAGGGAAACAAGAACTTCAGCGGAAACTATCAGAAGAGCTCTTTCACAGGAAATTAGAACTCTTCTAGTTACAACCAGAAGCCCCCATTCCAGAGCAGCAACAGCAACTACACAAGGAACTATGGTTCATCCTCCTACCAGAAACCACCTCCGCAGGACAACAAAATAGAGGCCATGCTTGAGCAGATATTAGAAGGACAGCAGAAGATGACAGTGAGCTTCAATGGCAAGATTGATGCACTGTATGAAGACCTGAATGGGAAGATTGACAACATACATTCTCACATGAAGAAGCTAGATATTCAGGTTGCTCAAACTGCAGGAGCTGTTAACAGACAGGAAGGATTTCTTCCGGGAAAGACGGATACAAACCCCAAACGCCACGTGAATGTCATTGCGCTAAGGAGTGGCAAGACACTTCAAACCGTGCAGAAGAGAGGACTTACAACTGCAGAATTTGAGGAGATTGAAGACATTGAAGATGCTGCGGAGCAGAGTGTCGATCGACACCATGAGCATCGATCGACACTCGAGGAGAATGACGAGAAATCAGAAAATCCCGTCGCGAAGGATTCGACTCCAGAGATCAGTGTCGATCGACACCAAGAGGGTATCGATCGACACCCACCACAGACTGCAACAGAACGACCTACAACACCAAAGGGTGCATCAGAAAGGGTTTACAAACCAAAGATCCCTTTCCCTCTGATCACAAAGAAGAGCAAGGAGCTGCTGGAAGCCAGATGCAAGGCTATCATGGATAGACTAGTGGTTGAAATTCCTTTGATGGATGCCTTTAGAACTACTCCCATGATAAAGAGATACTTGAAGTGGATGATGACCAACAACGTTGACATGGAAGAAGGCGTGATGATGATATCAGAGCAAGTCAGTGCGGTCATTCAGAACAGGCTAGCAGAAAAGCTCTCCGATCCAGGGAGCTTTGTTCTAGATTGCTCCATTTTCTCAGACAGATTTGGAAGGTCTCTATGCGATTTAGGCTCTAGTGTCAACTTGATGCCTCTTTCGGTTGCTCTCAGGATGGATATGACGGATTTCAAGGCCACCAGAATATCTTTAGTCCTTGCAGATCAATCTATCAGGATCCCTGAAGGTGTTTTGGAGGATGTTCCTATCAGAGTTGGAAATTGTCTAATACCCACAGACTTTGTGGTATTAGCCTATGATGAGGAACCCAAGGACCCTCTGATACTTGGTAGACCATTCCTAGCTATAGCCGGAGCCATCATTGACGTAAGGAAGGGAAGGATCGCACTAAACATTGGTGATTTGGTGATGAACTTCGACATGGAGAAGCTGATGAAGAGACCCACAATTGATGGACAGACCTTCTACGTCGATACACTCACCAACCTTGCTGAAGAGATCTTCAAGGAAGACCATCCTACAGACCCGTTGGAGCGAGCTCTGACCACTTCTACCAAGGACATTGAAGACCTCGACGTAGCTGCTGCTGGTTACGCGAAGATGATGGACGCAAGTGAGCAAGTGATGCAACTTATCGCACATGACGATCTGTGTAGATCGACACCACTTGGTGTCGATCGACACCATGCGACATCAAGCTCAGATGCACCACTTGGCGATTGAAGTGAGATCAAAGCACCTAAAGTTGAGCTTAAACAGCTCCCTGCCGGGCTAAGGTACGCATTTATTGGTCCCAATTCGACTTACCCTGTTATAGTCAATGCTTCATTAAACAACGCAGAGCTCACTTTGTTGCTAAGCAAGCTGCGCAAGTATCGCAAAGCTCTTGGCTATTCTCTTGATGATATTTCAGGGATCTCACCAGACTTATGCATGCATCGGATCCACCTTGAGGATGAAGCAAAGTCATCGATTGAACACCAAAGGAGGCTGAATCCGAACCTGAAGGAAGTTGTCAAGAAAGAGATCATGAAGCTGTTAGATGCAGGGATCATCTATCCTATCTCAGATAGCGCTTGGGTCAGCACTGTACACGTGGTCCCTAAGAAAGGAGGAGTCACAGTGGTGAAGAATGAGAAGAACGAGCTGATTCCTACGAGGACTGTGACTGGACACAGAATGTGCATAGACTACCGGAAGCTGAATGCCGCGACTAGAAAGGATCACTTTCGTCTGCCTTTCATTGATCAGATGCTGGAAAGACTGGCGAATCATCCTTACTACTGTTTCCTTGATGGCTATTCAGGATTCTTCCAGATCCCCATCCATCCAGATGACCAGGAGAAGACCACGTTTACATGTCCTTATGGTACTTTTGCATACCGCAGAATGCCATTTGGACTTTGTAATGCTCCTGCTACTTTCCAGAGGTGTATGATGTCTATCTTCACAGACATGCTTGAGCAGTTCCTGGAAGTCTTCATGGATGACTTTTCCGTTTATGGGTCATCTTTTAAAGACTGTTTGGAGAACTTATGCGCAGTACTTCAGAGATGTGAGGAGAAACACTTAGTCCTGAACTGGGAAAAGTGTCATTTCATGGTAACAGATGGGATTGTACTTGGGCATCGAATTTCAGCAGAAGGAATCGAAGTAGATCGCGCCAAGATTGAAGTCATGACTAGTCTACAAGCACCTGATTCTGTTAAGTCTGTGAGAAGTTTTCTGGGTCACGCTGGGTTCTACCGCAGATTCATCAATGATTTCAGCAAGATAGCGAGACCACTCACTGCTCTTCTCTGTAAAGATGTGAAGTTTGAGTTCACACAAGAGTGCCTTTCAGCCTTTGAACAGATCAAGCAAGCCTTAGTGAGTGCTCCGATTGTTCAACCACCGGACTGGGATCTACCTTTCTAGGTTATGTGTGATGCAAGTGACTTCGCAGTAGGAGCCGTTCTGGGACAGAAGAAGGACAAGAAGCTGCACGCCATCTACTACGCAAGCAGGACTTTAGATGATGCTCAGAAAAACTACGCAACTACGGAGAAGGAACTGCTCGCTGTGGTCTTTGCCTTTGAGAAATTTCGTCAGTATCTTGTTGGCTCAAAGGTGATTGTCCACACTGACCATTCCGCATTGAAGTATTTGATGCAGAAGAAGGATGCGAAGCCTAGGTTGCTCAGGTGGATTCTACTTCTACAAGAGTTTGACATAGAAGTCAAAGACAAGAAAGGAGTTGAGAATGGAGTAGCTGATCATCTTTCAAGGATTAGGATTGAAGATGACGTGCCAATAGATGATTTCTTGCCTGAGGAGAACGTTTATCTCATTGAGAGTCGTTTCCAAGCTGAGAATTTTGACCTTGCGAGCTTAGTGTCGATCGACACTAGGGGAGTGTCGATCGACACTCCGTCCGAAAAAGTGAGAACAAGTCGCGGATCAACACTTCGAAGTTTGCCAACTTCGCAAGTGTCGATCGACACCACCTGTGTCGATCGACACCAGGAGTCTTCATTGATTCGCAGACTTCTAGGAGAGGTGTTTCGACAGACGATCTTCGCCATCAATGATGCAACTCGACCATGGTATGCTGATATTGTGAACTTCCTTGCTGCTGACATTGAGCCGACACATCTCAAGGGTTATGAGAAGAAGAAGTTCATGAGGGAACTTAGAAGGTACTATTGGGATGAACCACACTTATGCAAACATTGTTCAGACAATGTTTACAGAAGATGCATTGCAGAGAGTGAGACTCGTGACATCTTGTTCCACTGTCATGGTTCTGAGTATGCTGGACACTTTGCTACCTTCAAGACAGTATCCAAGGTTCTTCAAGCAGGCTTTTGGTGGCCTACTATGTTCAAGGATGCGCAGCTGTTCATCACTCAATGTGATGCTTGTCAGAGGAAAGGGAAGATCAGTAAGAGGAATGAGATGCCACAGAACTTCATTCTTGAAGTTGAGATCTTTGATTGTTGGGGCATTGATTTCATGGGCCCTTTTCCTCCATCTTATGGAATGCAATACATCTTAGTGGCTGTGGACTATGTCTCTAAGTGGGTCGAAGCGATTGCCTCTAAGAAGAATGATGCTGCTGTGGTACTCAAGATGTTTCAGACCATCATTTTTCCAAGATTCGGAGTACCTCGGATTGTTATAAGTGATGGTGGTTCTCACTTTATTAACAAGATCTTCGACAAGCTGCTAAAGAAACATGGTGTTCAACATCGAGTCGCGACACCATATCATCCCCAAACGAGTGGACAAGTAGAAGTCTCCAACAGGCAGATCAAGCAAATTCTGGAAAAGACAGTAGGAAAGACAAGGAAAGATTGGGCAACAAAATTAGATGATGCACTTTGGGCCTACAGGACTGCATACAAAACGCCTTTGGGAACTACACCTTTCCAGCTGCTCTATGGCAAAGCGTGCCATCTTCCAGTTGAGTTGGAACACAAGGCACATTGGGCTATTAAGAAGATGAACTTCGACTTGAAGCCAGCTGCAGAGAGGCGCCTACTTCAACTCCACGAATTGGATGAACTTCGTTATCATGCTTATGAGAACTCAAAGCTCTACAAAGAGAGAACTAAAGCATATCATGATAAGAAGATCATCTCCAGACAATTCGAGCCAAATGACCAGGTACTTCTGTATAACTCCCGTTTGCAATTGTTTCCTGGTAAATTGCGTTCACGTTGGTCAGGTCCTTTCACCATCAAAGAGGTTCGACCATATGGAGCAATTGTCTTGACAAACTCCAAAGGAGAGGAGTTCACTGTGAATGGGCAACGAGTGAAACACTATTGGGCTGAAGCCGCGATTCCAGAAGGACACATTGTGTCTCTGGCTAACGCACCGTCTGCCTAAACGCATGACCAGTCAAGCTATTGACGTTAAACGAGCGCTGAGTGGGAGGCAACCCACTGTTAGGTACGTTTTTCTTTGCATTTGTTTTGTTTTTTTTTTTTTACTAATCATTTTGGGTTTTATATATATATATATATAAAAAAAAAAAAAAAAAAAGGAGAAATTTCGACCAGCATTAGTGTCGATCGACACCCTTATGTGTCGATCGACACCACCATCCGGACCGAGGTAAGTCTTCAAAACCACGAGTCTCGTTCTTCATCTTCATAATTTCAAAAACCGCCTTTAGAAAAATTACTCCACAAATCCGATTTTTCTCAAAAGTTAACCAAATTGAGTAATTTTTTGCTCTAATCTGTACGGATTTTTACCCTCTTCCATAATCTATCATCCATTCATTCGATCTACAAAAGTATGTTCTTCAAATCTAACAATTTTGATTTCGACCCTAAGGTGAAAATTTTCGAATCCGACCTTTTTGGCTTGATTTCTTGTTTGAATGATACTCATTTAGGTTATCTACCATAGTTTACATCATAACCCAACCATTTTTCATCCTCTAAATTGCATAATTTGAAATTTTCGGATTTTTGGAAATTGATGATGAATGTTGTGAATTTGGAGTGTTTCTATGGGTTTTATGGTCTAGGCTAGGTCGATTATTGTTATTGGGACTACTGGGATTGATGTTTGATGATGTATGAAGTTGCACTTGTTATTTTCGGGTTGGATTGGATTTTCACGCAAGGTGTCGATCGACACCATGAGTGTCGATCGACACCCGACCCGACCAAACACAATGTTCTTCATTTCTTAGATTGTGGATTTGATTTGGATTGCTTTTCTTTTGCAGATGGCTCCTGTGAGTAAGAGACCACGCCTCACTGAAGCTTCCGCTTCAGGAACAGCTAATGATGAGGCAATTCCGTGTCTTGCTCCTTGGCCAAAGCTTGAAAACGCAAAGATTCGGAGCACACGATGTTGGGAGGATCCACCAGCTACAGAGATTGCTAAGGAGGACTGTACCCTTCGCGGTATTAATGAGGCATGGGATGATTACGACACGCTCTTCTACAATGCGTGGATCGGTGTGAAGATAGCTCCGACTCGCTTTGCTTGCGAGAAGACGCTGACAGCATTGGGCATCAAGGAGGATGTTCTGCATCTGTTGCGCAAAACTGGTATGGGCACCATTGCGACGCGGCAGTACGACTTGTACCCCGATCTAATCCGCCAGTTCATCGCCACTGGCAGAGTCTACTACAGGAATGAGATAGTCCGCAACGCTCTGGAAGGGACACTCACATTTCTCATCCGCGGGATCCGTTACCGCATTTCTCTTCCAGAGCTTTGCCAGATCTATGGGTTCGATGATGAGCATGCAACAAGAGTTGCTCTTCAGACACAGCTTCCAGACAACCAGGATTTTTGGTCCCTCTTCGGAAATGGGCAGTATGATTCGAAGACCTCCACTCACACCGACATTCGCCATCCCACCCTGCGCTACTTGGTACGTTTGTTCTCCACTAAACTTCTGTGTAAGCACGAGCCAGGGAAGATGCGAGTAGCTGAGTTAGTATTGCTTTACCGAGGTATTTGGTCTGAGATCTACGAGAATTCACAGGCACCACTTAGCGCGAACCTTGGCGCGGTCTTTGCCCATCATTTGGCTTCTTTGAAGACCACGCCCTTCTCTGGTTCGCAGATGAAGCCCGAGACCATTGGCAGTCTTATTACTCCTATCTTCCTGCACTTCAGGATTGATACTTCCAGCTGCACCATTGATACTTCGCGATCTTTGATTGACATGGAGTACCTGAAGAGGACACATTGGGTGAAGCCAGAGAAGCTTTGGGTTTTCGCTGACGCGCAGAGAGTACAGTACTCGGTACTTCTACCTGACCGCGACCTTACTCGCATCACTTCAGATCTAGGACGCCTCGCCTTTCATCATAGCCCGAGCAAGCTAAGGGCTATTCCTGCTGCCAGACCTAGAGGCACATCATCCAGGCCAGCTGCAGCCACCAGTCGCCCTTCATCTTCCAGGCGCAGCGCACCACAGGCCATTGGTACTCATCAGCTTCCTGAGCCTCCTGCGATTCCCATGGAGCCAGACGTCTTCCAGAGATACGTGGTACAGAGTTTCCAGGCGATTTGGAGCGCCATTGCTACTGTGTCTACATGCAGCTGCGTTCGCCCACCTTCACCACCACGATCTTCTCCGCCACGCCAAGATGACGACGAGTGACTCTTCCATCCTTTTTCTTTTTAGTCTTTTGAGTCAGTTTTTCTTTTACTCTTGAGTCTGCATTTGCTTCAGTACTTTGTTTCAAACTTGTTGCAGTTATTGAGCTTCTTGGATTATCTTGTGCTTTTAACCTTTTGTTGAGTTTTCTAACAGCTTTGAAGACATCTAACAACAAATCTGACTTAGCAACAATCATGTTCGAGTGGCAGAACTCTGTCTACGGACAGAGTGTCGATCGACACTACCAGTATCGATCGACACCATCTTCAGACACAGCAACGATCGACACCATCTGTGTCGATCGACGCTACGCGCAAAAGTCAGGTAATCCGATTTTTTTTTCTTTTTGTTGCAACAGCTTGACACATATTTTTTCTATCCAAACTCATTCTTAGTAACACTGGGGACAGTGTTATTCAAGTCTGGGGGAGGTAGTTGCTAATTTAGTGTTTTGTTTTGAGAGTCAGTTAAGTCTTGAGTCAAAAGTTTTCAAAATCTGTTTTATTGAGTCAAAATTAGTTGGAACTTTCAGTTTTTCTAGGGACTAACCACAGAAAATTAGCACTTGAAGAACCATTGCTATAAGAGTTGATTGCAGGACTTACTAAGTAGAAAGCTACAAGTGGAATCAGTCTAACAGGGCGAGTTCAGATCCCCTTATAAGAACTAGGTATGTGCAGAACTTGATTCCTCTTTCAGTCCGAACAGATAGGCAATTGCAGTTTCTCCTTGATCTTCCCTTAAGAGAAAAGAAAAGAAAGAAAAATAGTCTAAGTCTGGAATAGTGCCTTTGTCATGAGCCTGTCTCCTCACAAGGAACAATATTAGTGATGCTCTTGAACACGTCTCCTCACAAGGAACACAAGTAGAGAGTAGCACTATTCCAGAGATCCCATAAAAAAAAAGAATAAGAAAAGTCAATGAAAAGATCTTAGAACACCCTGAAAATGGGCAGAAGTTGACTAAGGGAAGAGAAAATAGGGGAGCTGTATGAGAATGTCTTGTTCAGGTACTAAGGAAGGGAAAGAATCAGAAAAGTTCTATGGCATTACCAATGTTAGAGTTCGAAATTTATATCAAGGAAAGGATCTGGATTCGAACTGGGAGATTGCTAAGCTTGTGGTAAGTACATTGAACATTTCCTAAGGTTGGCTCTAATATCATGTGGATTCAAGAAGTGTTAATTCATGTGGCGTTTTGAAGAAGTGATTGGAAGTTCCTGTTTTCAAACTTCTACTTCAGTCTAAGTTTCTGTTTTGCTTGAGGGCAAGCAAAGGCTAAGTCTGGGGGAGTTGATATATCATGGTTTTTACCCGTTTTTAAGCCATGATATAAGTGTTTTTATAGAGTCTTTTGTTAGTTTTGGAGTCTTTTTAGAGTCTTTGCAGGATGGAGAACACTTTGAGCTAAATGGGAGAATCTGGAACATTTTGGAGCACTTTGGAGAAGCAGCCGAAGTAGTGAAGTCAAGTGGCTGGATTTATCGAGCTGAGTGTCGATTGACACCATCAGTGTCGATCGACACCAAGAGAGGTCGGCAGAGTTGTCTAATTTCCATCAGAAAAAGGAAATCATCTCAAGTTTGAAGAGTTACAAGTCTGCCCCTGGACGAAAAATCCCCTTCTATATATAGTTTTCTGGCATTGTTTAGCAAAACACCTTATCATTATTTTCTGTTTTTGAGACTTAGAGAGAGATTGATCCCGAGCTTTTGGGGAGACAATCCTAACTCATCTGAGTCAGTTTTCGAACCCCTGTATCATTCTCTATTCTTTTATGCAATTTATTTCAGTCATGATTTGTGTTTACATAATTATGTCTGAGTAGTTTGATAGTTAGGTTAGGGTTATTTAGGGTTTGATGAAGAGTTTGTAGAATCATTAGAATTTTAGGGAAATCAATTGGATCTTCACCTTGATTTGAACTTAACTTGATTTTCTGAATTGATCACTTAGAAATCAAACCTTAAGTTATTTAATAGATGCGAGAGCATTATTAGTAACTTGATCTAATCATAGGTGGGCAAAATATATTTTCACAAAGAGATTTGGTTTAGGTATTTTGTGAACAAATCGATCAACTACTGCAAGTGCACAGCAATGAAGTTGAAGTATATGGGGTATCGAATCCTCAGAGAAGTGAATACTACACTAATAGTTTCTAGGTTTAGATTATGCTAGGCGATTTGTATTAAGTAAACTAAAAGCAGAAATTAAACAAGTAACAAGTTGT
The DNA here is from genome assembly GCA_020283515.1 of Alliaria petiolata. Lineage (NCBI taxonomy): Eukaryota > Viridiplantae > Streptophyta > Magnoliopsida > Brassicales > Brassicaceae > Alliaria > Alliaria petiolata. The sequence goes on from JAHZTW010000001.1 coordinate 86,771,190, forward strand.
AAAGCGATGTAAGTTCAGAGACTAAAAATGCTAGGCGAGGGTAATTATCAGGTTTGAATCCAAGAATGCAGAATCTAAGTTTATTAGGGATTTATTAAGAACCGTCTAGAACTCGAATCACAAAGTTAAAACCAATCAACTCTCGTTGCAGAAGTTATCTATGCCTAAATTCTTAAATTCCAAATCTCTTTGCAAATTTAAACAATTAAGGCAAGCAATAAGAACAGGTTTAATTTGGATAAAACCTGAGCCCTATCAATAAACTAAGCATAACAGTAAGTAAAGAAAACAACCAACATCAAGGAGAGGTTATGTCTGCTGGAATTTGACTCTTTTGTAAGTACTCTTGGTTTTATTATAAATCTTCAGATGTCAAAAAAAAAGAGGAATAAGATGATGATGTACTTAAAAATAAAAATAAAAAATCTTAAGAGGAAAATAAAGTTCAAGTGGTTAATATAAGTACAAACAAAATAGTTTGTAATTGTATATATTAGATCGTAATCATATATATCTTTTTTTTTTGTCGTGAACGTAATCATATATCCATTACTCTGTACACCAACCAAATATTAACGACATGCAAGACAGTTAAAAACTATTAACCATTACGGGATCCCATTATTTCAATCCACTTTGGTTTGGTTACTTTTAGTTCCGTGAAAATAGCTACCTCTAATACGTCCGATATATTTGAAGCGATGTATATATTTTTTTATAATAATAAACCATACCTGTCAAAAAACAAAAAAATTAACCACCAAATAGACCCAAAACGCGTGGAATATGTGGTGTAGGGTCGAAATTATTATTATTTTCTGTTTAATATTTTAAATTGAAAGATGTCGATTGGTGAAAAATAAAGTACCAATATTTTACCATATTAAAAGAGATTTTTCCATTTGAAATTCCCGTATTATATATATCAATGTCATGACCGAAATTAGGCACTAATTTAAAATATATAAATGTGTTGATGTTGTAAGCATAGGAAGCCTCATTTAGAAAGAAAAAAAAAGCACTAATTTTTTTTTTTTTTTTTTGAAACATGCTTCGTGTGATTGTTGTGTTGACAGTAGCCCTGCAAATTTCGGGACGGGTTTCCGGTTTTCATCCGTACCCGTTTTAAATTTCTCGTCCCGTTTCTGTTCCTGTTCAAAACCGTTCGGAAACATTTATTTTTTTCAAACGGATACGGGAAGGGTACGTGAAGAGAACGGGAATGAGATCGGATACCCGAACTTCGCGAATTTTCCAAATTTTCTCGAATTTTCTCAATTTTTTTCGAAATTTCTCGAATTTTCCCTAATTTTCCCTAATTTTCGCTAATTTTCCCTAATTTTCCCAAATAATTACCCGTTTGGGAAAATATTTTACGTAAGGAAATTTCATGAACCCTTCCTGTTCCCGTTCTGTTCCCATCCAGTTCTTATGGATTCTCTTTTTGAAATTGTTTTTCAATTCTCAAATTTTTCGTTCCCGTCTCGTACCCATAAATTTCCGTTCCGATTTCCGAAATTTTCGAGGCTAATTGACAGAATGTTTAAAAAAAAAAAAGTGTTGACAGAATGTTTCCCGAAAGAAATCGTTGCCGATAGAAAAAAAGAGCACATATTTTACCGAAAAAAGCACATATCAAATGTTTCCGTAAGGAAGACAAACATGAATATTATGTTTATTCTTATTTTTTAGATCATTATTGTTGTGGAATTTAAATTTGTGAAGAGATTATTAATTTCTAGCATGCATTCATTTTTTTGAAAAAATTATCAACTCTTTTTTTTGTAGTTGGGGATTAGTGGATCCGATTGGTAATCTGTGATATAAGATTTTCAGCAGAAAAATTATAATTGGTTATAAAATAATTAAAAATTATAAAAGTAACGATAAGAAAACGGTATAAAAAACTGAATACAAATGTTTTTAATAATTTTTTTGATATAATGTAACTTTTGTGATTAATAACTATTAAAACGATATATTTTGTACCACTGCAATACAAATTACCAATAAAATCCAATGATTCATAAATAATTAGCAAATATCTTGTTAAATTTTGTCTCCTTTATTTAAAATTGTCAGTTTTACCTCCTCTCAAACATTGAATTAGTAATTTATGAGACTCTAGAATAATTTCAAAGTTCAAACCCATCTAGCTAGTAAATTCTACTCCAACTTATATTCCGTAGGTAGTCGAGTGTATAATACATTGCACATGTAGATCTACATGAAAAAAATATAAAAGTAACAAATACTACAAACAAATAAAAAACACTTTCAGTAATGTATATTTTATTTTTGGAAAAAAGCAAGTAAATTAAAATTTGAAACGTGATTTAGGCCAAAACATTTGGATCTTTGTTGATTTAGGTTAGCGTCGATAATGTAATAACGCCATAGCATATACAAAAGATTAAAAAGTTATACTTTTGTTGTCGGCTATATAAAAGTTATACTACAATATAAAAGATCTGACTTCTTCTTGTAATATTTTCTCTTATCTTATTGTTTAAAATAAGAGTATAATACCAAATCTAAAAGAACTATACGTGGCAGACGTCCATAGGTTTGCAATTATAAAAATAAATTAGTAGAGCCAACCGACCCCAAGTAATAGTAGTCTAATCCGAAAAAATTGCATTATAATTGTGGAATTTTTGGCACATTGTTTTCATTTGTTAGTAAAAAGACAAAAAGGTCACCTGATAAAGACTCGAATACCGACGCTTTTGTTTGTTTGTGATCTACAATTGTCATTTAACTATAAATAGCCTCCATCTTTTTTTTTTTGTTCAACAATTGATTCTATTACTCTTAAACGTGCTTACACATTACAAAGCATTGAATCCAACACAAACATGTTGTTCCCAGCAAAACATAAACCATAATAAAATTAAAGCAACAAAGACATAGCAAAATGATAAATTTGGAAATACAACTCGGGGTTGATTCTTCCTTTGGGATAGAGAGGGAGGCCGGATTGTAAGATCCTGAAATCATGTTCATGGAACTGAAATACTTGCCTGAAACTGTAGACAAATCGGAGCCAAACACCTTGGTGACAACAAATAATTCCCAGTTCACGAGATTTTGAAATGTTGAGATTTGGAGAGAGGTAGACTTGACATAAGTTTTCTTTAAACCCAAGACCATCACATGGTCAGAAAATGCTCGTAAGGCTATAGCCAAAAGAGAGCTTAGCATAACTCGCTCCAAAACGGAGGAGAAGATTCTCGACTTTGCAATCGAGTACATTTCACCTCTCAGCAAGAAGGAAGACGGGAATATAATTCTCTTCCTACTCAAGTAAGATGGTGAAGAAATTCTTTTCCATAGGGTAACCAGAGTTAACACGTATCTGAGCAAATAGGATTCATTTACCTTATGGCCGAAGCTCGATACGGAACAGATCTGGACTGAGCCCAAGAGAGTACAACGCCGGACTAAATTCGGAATGAAGTCATAGACGGAAACAAGATGTCCCGCTGTCCCTGTACCGGCGAGGAGTAGGACACGAGGCTTCGACAGATCGAAGCTTTGAGAGATAGTTGCCGGTGAGGCCAACCACTGAACCACTGAGCCATACTCGAGCATGCTTGATACGAGAAGCTGAATGACATAGCTCGAGCCGGCAATTTTGTGGGCGAAGCCCAAATTAATACAACGCCGGATCAATTTACGAATTGAATCACAAACGGGAACAAGAAGTCCCGCTGTCCCTTCTCCGGCGAGGAGTAGGACTTGAAGCTCCGGCAGATCGAAGCTTTGGAAGGTGGTAAGCGTGGGTGATGGATTGAGGAGGAGGGAGCAAGGCAGATCTGGAAGAGAAGAACCGAGAGTGGCAGATGACGAAGGTAGAGGGTGAGAGGAAGATTGAAAGACCGAGGAGAGCAGGAGGAAACCATCCTGTAGATCTGGAGGATCCGGCGGGTCCGGTGGCTCCGGCGGAAGGGATGGGGAAGGCGGCACAAGAACCGGGTTTCTCCGGTGAAGAGAAAGGGTCGTCACTCGCTCAGACAGCTCCGGCGGATTGAAACGGCGGATTAGAAGTTCAGTCCTCACAAACTTCATGGATATCATCGATTTAATTCAAACGCCACACAGAGAGAGAGAGGGAAATCGAAACAAAAACTCGCCGGAAAAGATGAGATCCCGAGTCAAAGAACACCCGTGGACTTAGAGGAAGTGGTGGGCGGTGGAGATCCGGTGACAGAAATCCATTCTGGTTGGTGGAAGTCTGCAAGCGGCTGCCTCGTTATACGTGTCAGAGAGAAAACTTTAGGGCGAACTATAAACTATGAATTCATATCCTTGGATCATTATGTTAAATGAGTACAATCAATAGCCTCCATCTATATTTCATAATTTAGTGTGCACTGAGATATTTATTTATATTTTCAGCTCAATTTACCGTTTGCAAACCAATCTTTTATAGTACTATATACTAAATTTGCTTTTTCTATAAACAAGTAATTTGATTTGCAAATCAATCTTTACATATTTCTGTTTGCAAATAAAACTTAAATCTATAAACAAATAATTTGATTTGATCAAATCAAATGATTTATATTTCATAGTTTTGTTCATGATTCAAAATACATTAAATTTAATAACTTGGAAATTTTTGAGGACACTTTAGACTTAACTTTTAAAAGATACTGTAACTAATATGTAGATGATGATTAATTTTTAACAATTCTAACGTCTAAAACATTTGTTTTTGTTTTTGTTTGGTAAACAACGTCTAAAATATACTCCCTTCGACAGACACATGCTACTACCTTGGACGCTTTAACGACCTTCCACGACGAATTCATGGTCTTCTTCCAACCTTATTATATTAACTACTCCCTTTTGAATCTGCCTTTTCGTTAAAATATATTTTTAAAAAATTTACGAAAACGATTCACAAAATTGTTTGATATTTAATTCAACTTCTTCGTTTTCACATTAACTTTTAAATTTTTCTTTTGAATTTGTCTTTTTAACTATATTTTTTGAATTTGTATTTAATTCAAAAGCTTAATTCGTCTTTAACTATATTAAGCTTTCATTTCACTAGTTACATCACCCCATTCTAAAAAAAAAAAAAAGCCAAATACAAGAAAGGTTTCATTTTCAATTTTTATTTTATTTATCATTTTCATTTCAATTTTCACATCCACCAGAAAACAATTTACAATATACATAAAAAGAGGTTTATTGAATTCAAATTTCAGTCTCCGTAAAGAAAAGAGGATTAGTAAAATGAAACTTATAGAAAACTATATATAAAAAGAAGTAATTAAATTTTAGTTGATTTGTTCCGGATTTACCCTTCGTGCTACGCCTATTTAACCAAACGATGTGGTAGCCTTCATAGAAACTACTCACAATCCAAAGGCAGTAACTAAACTACAAGTTGGCATATCCTTATAGAAACCAAACTTTTGTTTCAGTTTTTTTACTTCGCAAACACTCGAGAACTATTTTCAATTCTCTCCTAAAACCCACCCCAATACTTTTTCTTTGCTCAAAATGGCCCCTGAGATTTCCGTAAACCCCATCTACGTATCCGAGAAGGCGCATCAAGCACCTTCAAGGAGAGCGTATGTAACGTTTTTGGCAGGTAACGGAGACTACGTGAAGGGAGTGGTGGGACTAGCAAAGGGTTTGCGTAAGGTTAAAAGTGCTTACCCTCTTGTTGTTGCTATGCTGCCTGATGTTCCTGAGGAACATAGAGAGATCTTGAGGTCTCAAGGCTGTGTCTTGCGTGAGATCGAGCCTGTTTATCCTCCAGACAACCAAGTTGAGTTCGCTATGGCGTATTACGTTCTCAACTACTCAAAGCTGCGTATTTGGAACGTGAGTATATCGATTCTTCATAAGATATGTTATAGTTAAAGCCCTTTGTGGTTTTTTTTTTTTTTAACTTTGAAAGTTTTTGTAGTTTGAAGAGTACAGCAAGATGATTTACCTGGATGCAGATATTCAAGTCTTTGACAATATCGATGGCCTCTTCGATATGCCTGATGGGTATTTTTATGCCGTGATGGATTGTTTCTGTGAGAAAACGTGGAGCCACTCGCTGCAGTATTCGATTGGGTATTGTCAGCAGTGCCCGGAGAAGGTCACGTGGCCGGAAGATATGGAATCTCCTCCTCCTCTGTATTTCAACGCCGGTATGTTTGTGTTTGAGCCTAGCCCTTTGACTTACGAGAGCCTCCTTCAGACCCTGGAGATCACACCGCCTTCACCGTTTGCAGAACAAGTGAGTAACACATTAGTTCATCAACTCGTTGTGCAATGCTCTAAATGAAAACGAAGACCTGGTTTTGATGATGATTTTTCGGGTATTTGTAACTTTGGGTTTGGCAGGATTTTCTCAATATGTTCTTTGAGAAAGTGTACAAACCGATCCCTCTGGTTTACAATCTGGTTCTGGCTATGCTTTGGCGTCACCCCGAGAACGTGGAGCTGGAGAGTGTCAAGGTTGTTCACTACTGTGCAGCTGTAAGTAGTTCTTCTCTCTCTTTGCTTACAAACCCGAGCCGGTTCAGCTTGTTTTCTGAAAATTTTGATTCCTTTTTTCATGTTGATTGTGGAAATGATAGGGATCCAAGCCATGGAGGTACACAGGAGAAGAAGCTAACATGGACAGAGAAGACATCAAGACGTTAGTTGATAAATGGTGGGATGTATATAATGATGAATCCCTCGATTTCAAACCGAAAAGCCCTGAAGATGTGGAAGAAACCGTTACCAAATCGACCATCCTAGCTTCGGTACTCGAACCGGAATTTTCCTACTATCCTGCACCTTCTGCTGCTTGAAAAGTCTTACACGGAAGTTACACAAGACTTGGAGTGTTCGTATATCTATTTTTCTTTTAATATATGTATACATAGTTTGAAATAGTATAAACAGAGATAGAAGAAACTTTGGTGAGTTGGAATTACAGTTTTTAGCTGCCCTTTCTCGACCCGAGAGGTTTTCAAATAGTATATGCTTAAGTGTGTAAGGTGTTAAACTACTAAGGAAATGGTGTATTTGTATTGCTATACTTATGTACGGACCACAACATATATCAATGTGAAGCTTTACATAAGAAATATACTATTGGTTCAGCCTAGTATAGTCACTTAAGGTGTCCTATTGATTATTCCTGCAGCATAGCTCGGTTTTAGTTTTTGTAGCATCACTTAAGGTGTCCTATTGATCCAAACAGACTAGTAAAGGATGCAAAAATGTGTTATTGGATTTGAACAAACTATCTCAAGAACATAACAATACTTAAAAACATAGATTATGTAAGGTTTATGTGAACAAGTATGCTCTAAACCATGAGGTTACATTCTCAGCCCGTGGTGGAAACATCTTAAAACTATAAGAGATGCACATCTATAACATATATTTTCGCATATCCCAACTATCTAGTGTAATCCTTTAACATCAGAAGTAGAAGTATCATTCCAGGGAGGTAGAGTAATACTCACCTTCTATTTCCTCATCTTCAAAATAGGATGTCTCGGACTCGCCTTCGAAAAACAGAAAAGGAGCAGCTTCTTGGTCTTTCCGGGGTTTCCTCTCATTCGTTCCTATAACCGTAACGATCTTTCTCTGGATATAGTCTTCAACAGCATCACGTTCAACTTCTTGAGGCTGAAAACCAAGAACAGATAAGCAATCTCCTTGGAAGTCCAAGTCAGTGGAGGAGAATATGAGGCCTGCTATTGATCTTGCAAGGTCAGGGACATAGGTGCAAATCTGAGAAAGATAAAAAAAAAAAACAAGAAAAAATCTTGGTCAAGCCTTTTGAAATTTAAGAGATTAACACTAGCAGTTCAAAAGAGGTTGACCAAGAGAGCACCTTACGAGCATGTGAGCTTAGAAGAAAACCCTCATGTTTAGCCTTCAAATCATCCAGCGCGTTTTTAATTCCCTTCTTCACAAGATTTATACCAGGCTCAGTCTTCTGTCTTGTTGGATATTGATTGTGATACCAATGGAGGGCGATTTGTATTTGAACATATGAAGGGAAATTTTCCCATTCGAGAAACACATGTCCATCTTGATCCTTCACACTCGCCAGGATCAAACCGTAACTTTTCCAGTCTATCTTTTTCAATGCACTCAAGGCAACTTGTGGAATAGGGGAAGGTGAGAAATTGTCAAAGTATAAAACCTGGGGAAAGCAATCATTTTAAGATCAACCAAATATAGTTCTAATGTATTTAATCTGAGAACTGAACAGACCTCTGTTTTGCCGTCACATGATCTGCTGCAATTGCGAGTTGTCTCTAATAAGTCACTTATTACAATAACCACTTTCATTGTCCCACCAGTTTTCTTACGATTTTCTTCAGAGCATGCTGTTCCACTTCCAACTTTTAGATGCTCTCTGAAAGTGTTTTAAAGTATAACCAAATTTGTCAGACTTAACGTGGAATGACTGGACATACATTTCTTCCGGCAGTAGAAGTAGGACTAATGTTCTAGAAAGAAGAGTGGTGTTACATATTATATACCTATCAGAGAAGCAATGTTCACACATTATATCCAAACAGTTCCGATGCCTTAAGACATAGTCCTCAAGACCAGACTTCAATCGTTCAAGATTGGAGGCAGTGAAGCAAGGAGTTTTGTCAGCGTTCACTACAAAGACGTATTGAGTTTGAGTAGCTGTAGAATTCTCCCCTTGGTTAATCACCAGATCCATTGTGACATTCTGGAGAGGAAGAAAAGATCCAGCTTTTTAGTTTCATGATTTGCGAGTTCTGTTAATAAATTATCCTGTGTATAACTGGGGGGTATAATTTTCTAAAGAAAGTTGTCAAATCACCAAAGGGAGAAGCTCGAACTTACAGGTATTTGCAGAACGAGCATCTGCAGGATAACAGGACAAGAAAATATCATTACTGAATAGCTTAAGCAATCATGAGGGAACTAAATCTTAATTAAACTTACTACACAGTCTACACTTAGGTGATAAAAAAGAAGCCGATAATTCAAATAGAAAAATATATATCAGATATCATCCAGATTCAAATCTGGAAACGCTCAGGAGTAATTTAATCACTAAGCTAACTTTCGTAAGTCATGACGCAAAGTCATTGCAGCTAGAGCGAAACTTTAACTGAGTTTATAATTCCAACCTGACCAACTGCCATTGGAATTCAGAACCGTTCTTCCCACCTTAAAGATGGGATATGTTTGCTCTTTATCTTGGTTCTATAACAAGTTGTTAGCAGTGACTTTTTGTAATGTAGTATCTATGGTCACATTATCTCATGTTCTGTACACTAACTACCAATAAGCATTCTTGATTCAGTAGCGAACAAGTAGGAATAAGAGGAAAAAAGGATGCGGAAGAGAAGGGAGACCTTTTGAAAGAAGCTAATTATCGGTGCCACAAGAACATCCATACTTCCAAAGACACTCAGGGATACTTCCGTCCCACTGAAATTAACACAAAAATAAGCAGAAAGTGATGAGTCAGGGCAGTCACAGCGGCTTAAAAATCAGTAAAAAAGATATAAACTGAGGAATTTGCACACCTAAACTTTGCACCATTCTTAGCCTGAGAAGGTTGCCTTTTCAGTCGTTTGTTTGATATATTCTCATCAAGATTTACATGATAACAGTATACCTCATCGTCAGAAAAGCCTGAAACTCCATCAGCACAGTGGAGGAGAATAAGAGAAGAACAATAACAACAAGTTCCACAGTGGTCCTTAATTTCACTATCGCTTCAAGAGAACTTAATCTCGTATTTAGACACATAACAATCAATCATATAACCAGAAGAAAGGGAAAAACAAGAGATTTTTCTCCATTAAACATGAGGCAAATCCAGGAGAAAGCATTTGAAACTATAAGCGAGCTTTCAGAGGGACGAAACTTACAAGTCGTCTTGACGGAGAGTAACCCATCTGCATCACATTATCCACAGTCAGAATCGCTTTAACGTAGAAATGAAACTAAATATTCAGCTCGAACTAGAATTTGATAATTAACATTTAATAATCGAAAATCCAAGATGCTAATACTGTACCGACCCCAAATCTTCGCTCCATTGAATTCTCTAGGGCACCTCAGATCCTGAAATTCCTTCAAATTGCATCCAATACCCGTATCCGCAACTGTACGCAGCACAAAAAATAGATAGACATGAGACCAAATCAGCGATCGCAGATCCAATTTTCCGTCGAGAGCGACGCAGAATCTGAAACAAAATTTTAGGGCCAAAGAGAGATGTATTACTCGAAATACATGTAATCGGAGGGTCCTTGCCTGTAGATCGATCAAGAAGAACTGATAATCTACAGAGATCTTCTGCTAATCGGCATCTTTGAAACGCTGACGAGATCAACTGCAGAAATCGAATTCCCAGAACAGAAAGTTTTAAGGGGTGGGAAAGAAAACGCCTAATCGAAATCGATGAAAACGGAGAAAGATCGATCAGGGAAATGCGCAGAAAGTGGTGAAGATGATCGGTGACTTACTTGTAGAAGAAGTTTGAGAACCGAATCAGTGATCTCCATGGCAGGTCCTTGGCTTTCGAAGACGTCCCGCGTATCTCCAAATTTTGAAATTTAAGTCCTCACCCTTTTCGCTGTCACTGTGAGTATGTGACTGTAATGTAAGTAGGATCAAAAGCATCAAATTATATTATTATTATTATTATTTTTTCGCCAAATTAAAGGAAATTTAATAAAATGATTTTTGCAATCCATAATTATGGATTATTTGGCATGAAGCCCAATTTTTTTTTGTTTCTAGAAAAAACTTCATAAAAAATAATACATTAACTGAATGTTGTAAAAACAAATACATTAACTAAATTTTTATTACTATTTTAATATATATATATTTTTTTGCAGAACAATACACCAGTTTTTTTTATTTTCTAATTTTAATTCACTTACTGTTAACCGTTTATCTATTTTCCGACACAAAAAAAAATTAGGGACTTGGGATTGATCGAAAAATTAGGGATTTGAAAGTTGTTTTTCGTTTGGGTTTGGGCCGGAATTAGATTTAGATTTGGTCCGGATTTAGATTTAGGTTTGAGCCAAAACCCAATAGCTATTATTTGGTTGGTTTGTAATTTAGAGAATTTCTAATACCCTTCGTCGTCTTTTCACGCGTTTTCGTTTAAAATATAAATCAAAAAGAAAATAAACGTTATAACAGGGGCATATCAGATTTTCTTCTTGTACGGAAAGACATTTCAGATTACAGATCAGACTTTAATCTCAAATACCCCTCCGTACACCCGAAAAAATCTAACTGCCCCCTCTAATCTTACTGTCCCTCCCATTAATTAATTGACGGTTTACTCCTTCATTTAAAATAAACAAATTTCNTCCAAGATGCTAATACTGTACCGACCCCAAATCTTCGCTCCATTGAATTCTCTAGGGCACCTCAGATCCTGAAATTCCTTCAAATTGCATCCAATACCCGTATCCGCAACTGTACGCAGCACAAAAAATAGATAGACATGAGACCAAATCAGCGATCGCAGATCCAATTTTCCGTCGAGAGCGACGCAGAATCTGAAACAAAATTTTAGGGCCAAAGAGAGATGTATTACTCGAAATACATGTAATCGGAGGGTCCTTGCCTGTAGATCGATCAAGAAGAACTGATAATCTACAGAGATCTTCTGCTAATCGGCATCTTTGAAACGCTGACGAGATCAACTGCAGAAATCGAATTCCCAGAACAGAAAGTTTTAAGGGGTGGGAAAGAAAACGCCTAATCGAAATCGATGAAAACGGAGAAAGATCGATCAGGGAAATGCGCAGAAAGTGGTGAAGATGATCGGTGACTTACTTGTAGAAGAAGTTTGAGAACCGAATCAGTGATCTCCATGGCAGGTCCTTGGCTTTCGAAGACGTCCCGCGTATCTCCAAATTTTGAAATTTAAGTCCTCACCCTTTTCGCTGTCACTGTGAGTATGTGACTGTAATGTAAGTAGGATCAAAAGCATCAAATTATATTATTATTATTATTATTTTTTCGCCAAATTAAAGGAAATTTAATAAAATGATTTTTGCAATCCATAATTATGGATTATTTGGCATGAAGCCCAATTTTTTTTTGTTTCTAGAAAAAACTTCATAAAAAATAATACATTAACTGAATGTTGTAAAAACAAATACATTAACTAAATTTTTATTACTATTTTAATATATATATATTTTTTTGCAGAACAATACACCAGTTTTTTTTATTTTCTAATTTTAATTCACTTACTGTTAACCGTTTATCTATTTTCCGACACAAAAAAAAATTAGGGACTTGGGATTGATCGAAAAATTAGGGATTTGAAAGTTGTTTTTCGTTTGGGTTTGGGCCGGAATTAGATTTAGATTTGGTCCGGATTTAGATTTAGGTTTGAGCCAAAACCCAATAGCTATTATTTGGTTGGTTTGTAATTTAGAGAATTTCTAATACCCTTCGTCGTCTTTTCACGCGTTTTCGTTTAAAATATAAATCAAAAAGAAAATAAACGTTATAACAGGGGCATATCAGATTTTCTTCTTGTACGGAAAGACATTTCAGATTACAGATCAGACTTTAATCTCAAATACCCCTCCGTACACCCGAAAAAATCTAACTGCCCCCTCTAATCTTACTGTCCCTCCCATTAATTAATTGACGGTTTACTCCTTCATTTAAAATAAACAAATTTCGAAAAAGAAAAATAAAAAGAAATCGGGTGGTTTGGTAGGAAATTTAATTCAAACCAACCCTAAAATTAATTTTCTAAACCAACCAAACCAACCACCAAAATTTAATTGCACCTCTCGTCGTTTTCTTCCTCTCTCACGTTTCCACCATTGACGAATCGGAGGCGTGAAATTGAAGGTTATTTGTTGCTGTTTTTTATACTATTTTCGATTTCATGATTGAATTATCAAGTTTATGTCATAGGCAAAGCAATCACAAAGCAATTAATACATAGTTTCTTCTCAATAGTATAAAAGTAGAAAATAAATTTAATGTTAATTTGTTTCAATGATTTGTGAAACATCACTTATTTGTGAAAACATCACCTACCGAATGAATTATAAACAAATTAATATGATAGCAATTATAACAAGTAAAAGAAAAGCAAAAAATGAAACACACTCCCGATGAAGCGCTCTTCGATGTGTGCAACCTCCTTGCTTCCATTCGGCTCCACATGTGTAGCAAAACGAATTCCCACATCTATCAATCAAATGTGAGATTACAATGTTAATTAGGCTGAAAACATAATCATATTTCCAGATTTCTACAGAATACGATTCAAATACGATAACGTTACCTGCAAGTTACTTGGATGCATCCTTCCGAGCGTTCGATCATGTGTTGGCACTTTCCACATCGACGCCACATCTTCTGATTCGCTAGAACTTGTAGCATCATATCATTTGTCGTAGGATTTGGACCCAATTTCTTGTAATCATCGCACGACAAGTTACTATGCCACGGGACTTTACAGTTGATGCAAAAGGGTTTACCGCATTTAAAGCAGCATCTCATAGATCCATCTTGTTCAGTAGATTTAGAGATCCCGGTTTTCGACATTAATGCCGAGCACCTCAGATTTGGACAGTAAACTCTGTCTGCCACGGGAATCGACTCGTCCTGGATCCTTCGTGCCCACAACGTTGTTACTTTAGGTGTCAAAAGATTGGCACAGCTTCTGAGAGTTAGCTTAGACTCGCATTGATAATGAGGACATCTCGGTACAGTTCCCTCGAGTAGCCTCACTTCTATATGTTTTCGCACGCACTCCACGCAGAACTCATGACAGCATAAAGCAACGGGAAACATCTGCTCAGCTTCGATATCATCATCGAAACAGATACCGCAAGTGATTTTCTGGTCAGGCATATGTATGCTGATTTCAGAAACTACGGTCCCCATTGAAGCAACTTTAATTTAAAATAGGTTCTTGCTCTTTTTCTCTCTGAAGCTCTCTTCCACAAAAACTCTTGTTCTCAGATAAGAAAAAACTTCTATGCTCAGTGCAAAGATCGGTGCCTTAATTAATTCATTGAAGTAGTCATTGTTTTATAGAACTAGAAAACTCTTTTTCCTTTTCCTTTTACAAGTTGAATTCCTTTTCTAATAGAAAAAAAAAAGAAACAAGAATATGTTGTGATCAGACATTATCTGGCAAAAAAAAAAAAAAAAAGACTTTATCCGCCAAATTTCCTAAAACTTTATAAAACTTCACGGTCCCAACATTATTAATTTATAGAGGTTTTACTGTATATTTTAGAAATAATCTACATTTTTTACTAACAACAATAATAGTCTACATTCCATTATTATTATTTTTAGTTAATATATATAACTTCCTTTATTTTCAAAATTGTTTGACAAGTGTAATCATATGGATAAGACTACGCATCGATCTATAAATGTTTCTTACAGTATAAAGAGGTCTAATTCCAAACATTTACAAAAACACATCTAAATTTCAACACATACAGCTACACATACATATCAAACACTCAAAGTCCATTTAACTTGACGATGGGAAATGAGATGGAAGTACAGTTAGAAGATTGGAGAGGAAGAGAGACAATTCGGGACAAACATGGTGGCATTAGAGCTGCTTCGATTGCTTGTGGTAAATCTTCTTAAAACTCAGAAAAACTTATATATTTCTTGTAAAAACAATATTCAATAGTCATAATATATAACTTTGGTGAGGGTAAATTTAGTTGTGGAGATGATGGAGATGATGGTGTCCAACTGTCCATATCTGTTGGAAACAACATGGTGTTATATTTCATGAAACCAATGCATTACTCATCAGCCGAAGCAGCAAACATGGTCAATATTGTTACAAATTTTTATGTCACAACATATAAATTTTCCGTCACAAAATTTATATTGTGACGGTAATATCACAAATTCTTAAAAGTCACAATAAAAGCGTCACAAATCCATTTTAATCACAAAACGTCAAAAAATGGTGTGACGACTGACAATAGTAACGATTTGTCACTATTTGTGACGATAATAAAACAATCACAAAACGATACAGTTTATGACAAAAATACTATCACAATTATGTCACAAATTGTGATAAAAAATTGTCACATATTTATCACAAATTCTTATTATATTTAAGTTACCTATCCGCTATAAATTATGACAAAAATAATGTCACAAACTTTGTTATAACTAGTGATTATAGTCACAAAAATAACACACTTAGTGACCACAATACTGTCACAAACCATCACAATTAGTGACTACATTATAATCACACAATTGTTATAATTTTATTTGTTTTGTGACTTTTTTCTTACCAAAATCGATACAAAAATATTACATAATTAGAAATGTGAAAACCATTAAAATTTAGTCACAATCGGTGACCAAATATTTTTAGTTAATTGTAATCACATTTTTTAAAATTAAATAATTATACAATAAAACAGCAAATGTAATATAATAAACAAACAATAAAATTACTTAAAAAACTAACACCAATGTCAAACAAAGTTAATATACATAGAACTTAAAGAAAATAGTCTTAATAAAATAAAAACTAAACAATGCTTAAAATAAACAGAAACTAAAATTACTAAATTAGATAGATGGTGGACGATAGATGGTTCTAAGCATTCTCATTTGCAACAGACTCAAACACCTTTTCCATAGCTTCAAGTCTTTTTGGAATTTCCAGATTTTCTTAACTGGTCCATGATCGATCCAAGAGGCAACAATCTGACAAGTCGGGATTCGGGGGATCACAGGCAGCTCCTCGGACATTGGGGACTTCTGCGCCTTGCCTTTCCTCTTTCTCCTCGTCTATCTCCTTTTCGTTTGCTTTCCGCCAACTTTCTACTTCTATAGTAGCATGTTGCATGGTATCCAAAGGTGATACGGTTTTTCCATTGAAGACTTTCTCATTCCTTGCCTTCCAAATAAACCAAAGGATCCACGGAAAAATATTCCTTCGAGGAGCGGGAAGCTCATTTTCTTTGATCCTCCAAAATAGGAAATTCATGTTTGCATATAGAGATGAGCTCGGGAAATAACCCGGAAGGGATTGGTTTTCTTATATAAAACACATCATTTATTGTCTAATTAAAACAACTCAACCAATGAACAAAAAGACTGTAAAATACTAATGATAAAAAAAAAATTTCATTACAAATGTAAAACATCACATAAAATGAAACAGTTTTGTTGGGTTAAAACATCACTAACTCAGCGCAATTGGCAAATGTTTGTCTGTAAATTTGGCGTCCTTCAAATGTTCGAGTCACAATTGTGTGTAAATTACCTTTTCTTTCGGTAAAATAATTTACCTTCTAGGCTTGCAAATTAATTTTACCAAAAGACTTGGTATCTTCTACTATAGTAGTATTAGATAAAATATAATAGTACTAATCAAGATTGGAATTGATTTTGAATATTCAATAGTTATGTGAACCTATTTTTGTTTCAGGTGTTTAGATAAAGCATTGTTGAACAAAAACATTTCTGCAACACAAGTTGAAGAAACAAAAACATTCCTGGGTCTCCTACCAATCTTTGCAAGCACGATTGTCATGAACTGTTGCGTGGCACAACTATTTACCTTCACCGTATAACAAGGCATGACCATGTATAGAAAAATCTCTCCTTCATTCGAGATCCCCGTACCTTCCCTAATTAAGCGTCATCTCTATCATCTCCATGCTTTCTTTCATACCTTTATACGAACTCTTCAGCAAAACGATCAGCAGAACATCAAACTTCTCTTTGAAACGCATTGGAATAGGCCTGGCCATCTCCTCTCTTTCAATGGGGGTCTCAGCCATTGTGGAAGCCAAGTGTAGAATATTATAGAATAGAAATATATTATTGAATTGTTTGTGTTGTTCATACAAGATATTAAGATACATATATATAGTAGTTAATATTAACATATTGTTAACACCACATAATGTAAACTTTCCCAATCCAAATCTAACACACAAAAATGTAATATAGTAATAATAGAAATATGCTAGAAATAACATCTTGCTCTTTAAGTGTTTCTATTTAGTCTTTATGGGTTTTACGGGTAGACAGTCAGCAAGATGCACATCTTGCTTCCCAAGTTACTCTAATACTCCCCCGCACGACAAAGGTGAGACGCAAAACGCAAACTATGCAATCACAAAGCGAAACACCTATGTCGTGGACATTTGTCGAGGATGGATAAAACATGTCAACTGACTCCTCCGGATCAAACTTCAATCTTCATAGGGATGAAACTTCAACTCGTCTTTGGTCTTGATAATAGAGGGAAAATAACATCCCGTGGGTGCAAATGCAACTCCACAAACAATTTGTCCTTATCTTGGACAGTCCATAGGACTTTAAAAAAAAATTTGACCTAAAGAACATGAGCGTTCCAATAAAAATCCCTAAAACGAAAATCAAACTCCCCCGTAATAAGAGAAGCCAAAGATATTGAAAACTCGGAGAAATTCTAAATTTTAGATTAAATCTCAGATAACAAAAAAAAAAATTGTGAAAATCCCAAACCCTTTGTAAACAAAATACTCCATAAAAAACTCTCGATTATTTTTGAATTAACACAAAATAAAAACCAAATCAAAGTTAAAATAATATTTTTGAAAAACCAAAACCAAAAAACCTTTTTTT
>JAHZTW010000001.1:86791156-86823965 GCA_020283515.1 Alliaria petiolata
TCTTCTGATTCGCTAGAACTTTTAGCATCATATCATTTGTCGTAGGATTTGGACCCAATTTCTTGTAATCATCGCACGACAAGTTACTATGCCACGGGACTTTACAGTTGATGCAAAAGGGTTTACCGCATTTAAAGCAGCATCTCATAGATCCATCTTGTTCAGTAGATTTAGAGATCCCGGTTTTCGACATTAATGCCGAGCACCTCAGATTTGGACAGTAAACTCTGTCTGCCACGGGAATCGACTCGTCCTGGATCCTTCGTGCCCACAACGTTGTTACTTTAGGTGTCAAAAGATTGGCACAGCTTCTGAGAGTTAGCTTAGACTCGCATTGATAATGAGGACATCTCGGTACAGTTCCCTCGAGTAGCCTCACTTCTATATGTTTTCGCACGCACTCCACGCAGAACTCATGACAGCATAAAGCAACGGGAAACATCTGCTCAGCTTCGATATCATCATCGAAACAGATACCGCAAGTGATTTTCTGGTCAGGCATATGTATGCTGATTTCAGAAACTACGGTCCCCATTGAAGCAACTTTAATTTAAAATAGGTTCTTGCTCTTTTTCTCTCTGAAGCTCTCTTCCACAAAAACTCTTGTTCTCAGATAAGAAAAAACTTCTATGCTCAGTGCAAAGATCGGTGCCTTAATTAATTCATTGAAGTAGTCATTGTTTTATAGAACTAGAAAACTCTTTTTCCTTTTCCTTTTACAAGTTGAATTCCTTTTCTAATAGAAAAAAAAAAGAAACAAGAATATGTTGTGATCAGACATTATCTGGAAAAAAAAAAAAAAAAAAAGACTTTATCCGCCAAATTTCCTAAGACCTTAAAACTCCTACACAACATTCCTATCGGCGATATATATATTTTTTATAAAAGCTATTTTGAAAAATCGTGTGGATATATACCAACAGAATGCTGTTTGTTTATCTGTCGCAGCGTTCAATTTTACTGGAAACGACGACCAGATCTAGAGATACAGTAATTAGGGTTAATTTTATTTTACACGTAACTTTCATTAAATTATCTTTTTGTCAAAAAAATTCATTAAATTAAATAAAGTGGTAAGAGTAGTCCATCAATTTCAAACAAATGCCCAACTCTAGTATATATAATTTGATCAAATTTATCAATATTTTTGTCTTGCTAAAGATAAAAAAAAACATACAAATTTAAATTTACAATTTAGATTAATGTCTTAAAGTATTTTTAAAGGTATATTAAATATTTACTCGAATTCTCCAAATTATTTGGTATAGTACTATAAAAAATGGTAAAACATAAAAATGAAAATATGACATCAAAGCATTTGATTGTTTTAAATTAAATAGCATTAAATCATATATCATACTTTTTAGTATACTGTGTATAAGAACCAAGATCAATCCTGTAAGAATGATATCTAGCATTGTTATTTGATATATTAATATCTAACATGTAATTCATAGAGTTGTACGATTTTATAATTAGCATCATAAGAATATTTTGACATTTGGGGATGTAGGTTAAATCTCGTATCTCAAACATTTTAGAAATACTCTACATTTCATTATTTCATAACTATTTTTTTACTAACAATAATGATAATTATGACTAATAAATAATAATTATCTACATTTTTTTGCTAACTACATTTTAGAAATAATGTACATTTTTTTACTAACAACAATAATGGTCTACATTCCATTATTATTATTTTTAGTTAATATATATAACTTCCTTTATTTTCAAAATTGTTTGACAAGTGTAATCATATGGATAAGACTACGCATCGATCTATAAATGTTTCTTACAGTATAAAGAGGTCTAATTCCAAACATTTACAAAAACACATCTAAATTTCAACACATACAGCTACACATACATATCAAACACTCAAAGTCCATTTAACTTGACGATGGGAAATGAGATGGAAGTACAGTTTGAAGATTGGAGAGGAAGAGAGACAATTCGGGACAAACATGGTGGCATTAGAGCTGCTTCGATTGCTTGTGGTAAATCTTCTTAAAACTCAGAAAAACTTATATATTTCTTGTAAAAACAATATTCAATAGTCATAATATATAACTTTGGTGAGGGTAAATTTAGTTGTGGAGATGATGGAGATGATGGTGTCCAACTGTCCATATCTGTTGGAAACAACATGGTGTTATATTTCATGAAACCAATGCATTACTCATCAGCCGAAGCAGCAAACATGGTCAATATTGTTACAAATTTTTATGTCACAACATATAAATTTTCCGTCACAAAATTTATATTGTGACGGTAATATCACAAATTCTTAAAAGTCACAATAAAAGCGTCACAAATCCATTTTAATCACAAAACGTCAAAAAATGGTGTGACGACTGACAATAGTAACGATTTGTCACTATTTGTGACGATAATAAAACAATCACAAAACGATACAGTTTATGACAAAAATACTATCACAATTATGTCACAAATTGTGATAAAAAATTGTCACATATTTATCACAAATTCTTATTATATTTAAGTTACCTATCCGCTATAAATTATGACAAAAATAATGTCACAAACTTTGTTATAACTAGTGATTATAGTCACAAAAATAACACACTTAGTGACCACAATACTGTCACAAACCATCACAATTAGTGACTACATTATAATCACACAATTGTTATAATTTTATTTGTTTTGTGACTTTTTTCTTACCAAAATCGATACAAAAATATTACATAATTAGAAATGTGAAAACCATTAAAATTTAGTCACAATCGGTGACCAAATATTTTTAGTTAATTGTAATCACATTTTTTAAAATTAAATAATTATACAATAAAACAGCAAATGTAATATAATAAACAAACAATAAAATTACTTAAAAAACTAACACCAATGTCAAACAAAGTTAATATACATAGAACTTAAAGAAAATAGTCTTAATAAAATAAAAACTAAACAATGCTTAAAATAAACAGAAACTAAAATTACTAAATTAGATAGATGGTGGACGATAGATGGTTCTAAGCATTCTCATTTGCAACAGACTCAAACACCTTTTCCATAGCTTCAAGTCTTTTTGGAATTTCCAGATTTTCTTAACTGGTCCATGATCGATCCAAGAGGCAACAATCTGACAAGTCGGGATTCGGGGGATCACAGGCAGCTCCTCGGACATTGGGGACTTCTGCGCCTTGCCTTTCCTCTTTCTCCTCGTCTATCTCCTTTTCGTTTGCTTTCCGCCAACTTTCTACTTCTATAGTAGCATGTTGCATGGTATCCAAAGGTGATACGGTTTTTCCATTGAAGACTTTCTCATTCCTTGCCTTCCAAATAAACCAAAGGATCCACGGAAAAATATTCCTTCGAGGAGCGGGAAGCTCATTTTCTTTGATCCTCCAAAATAGGAAATTCATGTTTGCATATAGAGATGAGCTCGGGAAATAACCCGGAAGGGATTGGTTTTCTTATATAAAACACATCATTTATTGTCTAATTAAAACAACTCAACCAATGAACAAAAAGACTGTAAAATACTAATGATAAAAAAAAAATTTCATTACAAATGTAAAACATCACATAAAATGAAACAGTTTTGTTGGGTTAAAACATCACTAACTCAGCGCAATTGGCAAATGTTTGTCTGTAAATTTGGCGTCCTTCAAATGTTCGAGTCACAATTGTGTGTAAATTACCTTTTCTTTCGGTAAAATAATTTACCTTCTAGGCTTGCAAATTAATTTTACCAAAAGACTTGGTATCTTCTACTTTAGTAGTATTAGATAAAATATAATAGTACTAATCAAGATTGGAATTGATTTTGAATATTCAATAGTTATGTGAACCTATTTTTGTTTCAGGTGTTTAGATAAAGCATTGTTGAACAAAAACATTTCTGCAACACAAGTTGAAGAAACAAAAACATTCCTGGGTCTCCTACCAATCTTTGCAAGCACGATTGTCATGAACTGTTGCGTGGCACAACTATTTACCTTCACCGTATAACAAGGCATGACCATGTATAGAAAAATCTCTCCTTCATTCGAGATCCCCGTACCTTCCCTAATTAAGCGTCATCTCTATCATCTCCATGCTTTCTTTCATACCTTTATACGAACTCTTCAGCAAAACGATCAGCAGAACATCAAACTTCTCTTTGAAACGCATTGGAATAGGCCTGGCCATCTCCTCTCTTTCAATGGGGGTCTCAGCCATTGTGGAAGCCAAGTGTAGAATATTATAGAATAGAAATATATTATTGAATTGTTTGTGTTGTTCATACAAGATATTAAGATACATATATATAGTAGTTAATATTAACATATTGTTAACACCACATAATGTAAACTTTCCCAATCCAAATCTAACACACAAAAATGTAATATAGTAATAATAGAAATATGCTAGAAATAACATCTTGCTCTTTAAGTGTTTCTATTTAGTCTTTATGGGTTTTACGGGTAGACAGTCAGCAAGATGCACATCTTGCTTCCCAAGTTACTCTAATACTCCCCCGCACGACAAAGGTGAGACGCAAAACGCAAACTATGCAATCACAAAGCGAAACACCTATGTCGTGGACATTTGTCGAGGATGGATAAAACATGTCAACTGACTCCTCCGGATCAAACTTCAATCTTCATAGGGATGAAACTTCAACTCGTCTTTGGTCTTGATAATAGAGGGAAAATAACATCCCGTGGGTGCAACTGCAACTCCACAAACAATTTGTCCTTATCTTGGACAGTCCATAGGACTTTAAAAAAAAATTTGACCTAAAGAACATGAGCGTTCCAATAAAAATCCCTAAAACGAAAATCAAACTCCCCCGTAATAAGAGAAGCCAAAGATATTGAAAACTCGGAGAAATTCTAAATTTTAGATTAAATCTCAGATAACAAAAAAAAAAATTGTGAAAATCCCAAACCCTTTGTAAACAAAATACTCCATAAAAAACTCTCGACTATTTTTGGATTAACACAAAATAAAAACCAAATCAAAGTTAAAATAAGATTTTTGAAAAACCAAAACCAAAAAACCTTTTTTTTTAAATTAAAAATTAAAAAACCAACATGATCGTCTGGATCATCATCTCCATCGTCTTCAACGTCATCTCCTACGGCGAGATTCTCCATGATCTCTTTTTGAAGATGAGATCACAAGATTTCTAGTGCGGAAGCGTTTAACTTCGATCCACAAGAATCGAAGGCTCTGATACCATGTAGAATATTATAGAATACAATATTATTGATTGTGTTGATCATACAAGATAATAAGATACATATATATAGTAGTTAACATTAACATATTGTTAACACCACATAATGTAAACTTTCCCAATCCAAATCTAACACACAAAAATGTAATATAGTAATAATAGAAATATGCTAGAAATAACATCTTGCTCTTTAAGTGTTTCCATTTAGTCTTTATGGGTTTTACGGGTAGACGGTCAGCAAGATGCACATCTTGCTTCCCAAGTTACTCTAAAGCCAAGAGAAAACACGAGGCGGTTCACAACGACTTCAAAATATCTGTCTTCTGGCTACTGTTTCAGTATCTCATGCTAACATCTTCAGATATAGTGACGTTGGGAGGGATGCAAGAGTTTTTCTTTAGAGAAGCTCCAGCGAGCATGAGGAGCATTAGCATAGCGTTGGGGTGGTGCTCTGTTGGGATGGGTTTCTTCCTTAGCTCACTTCTTGTGGAGGTCACAAATGCAATCACAGGAAAGCTTGGCCATCAATGGCTGGGTGGAGAAGATCTCAACAAATCCAGACTTGAATTGTTTTATGTGCTTTTATGTGTTCTTAATACTCTGAACCTTCTTAACTATATTTTTTGGGCAAAGAGATATTGAATAAGTGAACGAAATATTTATATCATTAAAGGTTAACAACAAAAAAATGTATTAATTAAGAATGAAGAATCTGAAGTTGCTTGTACTAGGTGCTTAGGACGAAACTAATATTATATGATGTAATTTCGGACCTGAGTGATTACGGGCTTAGAACCTCCTGGTATTCCGGCATGCAATCAGTTAGTGAAGAGGGCAGTCTTCGTTCGTGTGTTTTGATAGCTCCGTACGTATATGGCTCTGTATTCGAGATTCCAGTGAACCAGCTTCCAGTTTACGTAGTTGACATTTTGTAGAACCTCAATGTCGATCCCCTTCTGCTGTTGCTTTGGTCCTTCGTTTCCTCGGGATTTCAAGATCTTTATCGCTGTTTCTCGACATCGTAAATTTCACAGTTATGGTTCGATCAAAATACCGATTATGTTTGCTTCCATGTTTTTTATTCTTTTTTGGCATGGCTGCATCGGACCACTTTAAATTGGTTAAACAATTTGTAAAACCTTTTTTATAAAAAAACAATTTGTAAAACCTAAACTTTCATTTGAATACGATATTTACATTCTTATCAGAAAAAAGAAGAAGCAATCAGTTAGTGGATATTCACTGTGGATATATTTGTACGTGTTTGTGAATTGTGATTATGTACAAAAGTCACAATTAAATGCATGCATGAACTAAATAAATAGATATATGTCGGAACTATGTGATTATCCTTTTATAATGTGGATTATTGTTCGCAATCGTCTTGTTACGCGTGACAAACAACATCGTTGGGGGTTAAATGTACCAAGCGATTGTGTGTTATGCTCTTTGGCTGCGGAATCAAGGCCGCACCTCTTTTTTGATTGTTCCTTCTCGATGGCTGTTTGGGAAGATTTTACATCTACTCTAGATCATCCTCCTCCGCTTCTTTTTGATGACATTGTCTCATGGGTTCGGTCATCATTTCGGAATAGCAAGCTTAAAGTGATCATCAAGTTGATTTTCCAAGCGGTGGTGTACTCTCTTTGGAGAGAGCGTAACGCAAGGATCCATTCGTCGATCTTCAAGCCGACTCATGTTATTGTTAAGGAGATTCAGCTCCTCCTTAGAGCAAATCTGGCGGGCTTAGATCGTGACGTAATTAAAAAGCATCGCCGATCCTCAATTCCTTTTCCGTCTGACTATGAGACTTTTCTTTCAACTTGGTTTCGTTTCATTCAGAGGTAGTTTGCATCACAAATTCATCATCTCATCAAGGTTCAAGGTTCAAACTTCTAGTTAACGGTTCTTAATTCTGCTTCACATGATTAATGTATGTCTTGTTTTAGATTTTAGATTTTCTTCTAACTTCATCTTCAGATTCAGTTTGTATTTTGAAACGATGCCCAGTTTTGGGAAAGACGAATAAAAGTACAAGTTAAAAAAAAAAAAAAAAAAAAAAAAAAAAGGGGATTATTTTTAAAGGAAAAAAAAAAAAAAAAAAAAAAAAAAAAAAAAAAAAAAAAAAAAAAAAAAAAAAAAAAAAAAAAAAAAAAAAAAAAAAAAACTATGGGATTATCTTGAAGCGTATAGAGAAATCAAAACATGAATGGAGAGGTTATACATGCAAAAACATGTAATAATTAACACGATCTGAT
Source organism: Alliaria petiolata (assembly GCA_020283515.1). Lineage (NCBI taxonomy): Eukaryota > Viridiplantae > Streptophyta > Magnoliopsida > Brassicales > Brassicaceae > Alliaria > Alliaria petiolata. The sequence continues at coordinate 86,798,612 of JAHZTW010000001.1, forward strand.
CCTATAAATCAGTTAATTACATGTGAATAAAAAACTAATTAAATATTACAAGAATGGGGAATTACTGGTCACCTAAAGCAAAAATCATCGAATAACTAAAATCACTAAAAAAAACGTTAATTAGTCTTAAGAATATGACACAATATGACACTAAACGATGATTATCAAAATGTTAGTCTTAAGATTAGCATGACTTCTACGTAAATATGACACAATATGACACTAAACGATGATTTTCCACATAAAAGAATTGTCTTAGTATTATATTTACTCATTCAGACAATTATACAAAAATAATTTCTAATGAATGGCGATTTACTCCAAACTTCATCGATTAGCGCAGTTTGACCCCAAAAAAAAAAAAAATATATATATATATATATATATATATTCTTTTTTAAAATTCTACTAATTCATCAAATTCACCAAATTAAAATCATAACCATTTTTATATTAACTGTTGTGAATCTAATAGCTTTGGAGATATTGGACTAGATAAGCCAAATTCCTCTTTGTCTCCGCAAGTTTTTGAAACCTTCCTTCTTTCCTAGTCCAAGACTTTTTCAGCTCGTGAAATCACTAACAAACCTCCACGTACGCCGATCCAATAAACACGAACGAATGTATTGGACCTTTAAATTATAAAAATAAAAAATGTATTGGAATTTTAAAATCTAAGAATAAAAAATGGACCAAAAATGAATTAAACATTTAGCTATAAATACGATTTTTTTGTTTGTTCAAGAGCTATAAATACGATTTTAAATACATGAGTTAGCTAGCCGTTAGAAAACAGTATTTTAGTATTTTTAGATGTTCGATTTGCAACGACTGTTGGTTGAGCAACCATTGTTGGTTGAATAATAATGTAACTCTGGAATTTTGGTCACATCTTTATCATTGTTCGCATACAAATCCCGATATAGAATTTTATGCTCACTAACCGGCAATATCCAAAACACACTGCAAGGTCAGTTTACTTATCGAAGTTGAAAGCTTCGAATTGAAATCAGACATAAAATTCTTCCAGTCCAAAGAAATGCAACGAAAGTCAAATCAATAAGTAAAACTAAGAATCGATTTTTGACCGGTATAATTTCTGCCACAATAATTATGTGTTTTTTTTAATATCTATAGCATGTGCTGATACAAATTAAATGTAAAACAGAAATTGCCACCTTATAAGTTTTCAACGCATTCGAATTATTTTTATTTACAAATTTTGACCTTTGTAATTTCTGCTATAACAATCATGTATTTTATTATTTTTTAATATCTATAGCATGTGCTGATACAAATTAAATGTAAAACAAAAAATCTCACCTTATAAGTTTTTAACACATTCAAATTATTTTTATTTACAAATTTTTACCGTTGTAGTTTCTGCAACAAAAATCATGTATTTTATTTTTTAAATATCTATAACATGTGCATATACACATTAAATATAAAACAAAAACTGCCACATGCATTATAAGTTTTCAACGCCTTAAACTTTAAGCAACCTATATATTCATAAATAAATGTAATTAATATCTTGCTTGCCATACCAAATTGAATCCAAATTAAACAATGAAACCAATATTAAGAACTTTTTTTTTTGTTTTTTTTAAATTTGTTACATTTATCATTCACGATGATCGAACTTAACTCCATACATCACTTATTAGCAGCATGGTCCATCTGCACCATAAATTGTTTTGATAGCAGATGTTATCTGCACTATATTCATGATTTACAGTTTATCATACGAAATTATGACAAAACAAACGATTCTACTTATACCATACTGAAAATATTTGTTTATTTGATTTAACTATAAGCTATAATTTGTTTGGATAGATAAAATAACTAAGTTCCCAAATTTTTGTTTTTACTCTAATTCTTTAACATTAACAATTGTCTCTATTTTGTTAGCTATTTTTTGTTTGGTTACTCAACTATAATTAAAGTATCATTATGTACTAGCCCATAACAATCAACCTATCACTTTCTTTATCGTGGATTTTATTACTCATACTTAGCTTATTCAAATTACTATAAAACGTATACCTATATATATATAAATATATTCTTTACTTAGGAGTAAGATAATATAACTAATAAAAGATGCATTGTTATTATTTTTAATAGAATATAAAGCACGGCCCTGCTCAGAAGCCAAAGGCCAAAGTAACCAAATTGGCACACGCAATCTTCATCAGAAACAGCCTCGCATTTTGAATTCTCTTCTCCAACCCACCGTTAAATTTTTTTTTTTTTTTTTGGAAGAGGAAGACCGTTAAATCTTTTCATTTGATCAAAATAACCCCTGAAACTCCCATGGTCTCAATCTATGTATCCGAGAAGGCGCATAAGGAAAGGGCCTATGTGACTTTTTTGGCAGGTAACGGAGACTACGTGAAGGGAGTGGTGGGATTAGCAAAGGGTTTGCGAAAGGTGAAGAGTGCTTATTCTCTTGTTGTTGCTGTGTTGCCTGATGTTCCTGAAGAACATAAAGAGATCTTGAAGTCTCAAGGCTGTGTCGTGCGTGAGATCGAGCCTGTATATCCTCCGGATAGTCAAAATGCATATGCAAGGGATTATTACATCATCAATTACTCAAAACTGCGAATTTGGAACGTAAGTATATATGTAGACTTCACAAAACGAAAAAACAGATCTCGATTGTTTGTTTGTGTTTATTTTTAAAGTCCACAAGTTATAAAATATGTTTTCATTCAAATGATTTTCACTATTTAGTGTTTTTAATCAAAACGTTGCCGGATTTTGTAAAGTAACACAAACAACTTGCGTTTCGCGTTAGTGCTTTTTAAACTTAGAAAATGTAATCTACGTTCACATCCCAACACAAACACAGACTTTTTTCTTTGAAACAATCAAGACTGTATACTATATATGCGATCTTTATATAATTATATAACATTATACATATATATGTAACATCTTATAGAGTTAAAAAGTTATTAGTGGTTATTTATGTTTTTCTACTTCTAAAACTTGCAGTTTGAAGAGTATAGCAAAATGATTTACTTGGACGCAGATATTCAAGTCTATGACAATATCGATGACCTCTTCGATATGCAAGACGGTTATTTACACGGCGTTTTGAGCTGTTTCTGCGAGAAATTTTGGAGCTGCACGCCACTCTACTCGATCGGGTATTGTCAGTACTATCCAGAGAAGAAGGTCACATGGCCGAACGAGATTGGATCTTCTCCTCCTCCTCCATACTACAACGCCGGTATGTTTGTGTTTGAGCCTAACATTTTGACTTATGAGAGCCTTCTACAGACCCTCCAGGTCACACCACCTACCCCATTCGCGGAGCAAGTGAGTCATATATATACGACCTAGATTATAAATTTGGGGTCTTAGTATGATGTAAGATTTTGGTTTGGATTTTGACAGGATTTTCTCAATATGTTCTTTGAGAAAGTTTTTAAACCGGTCCAACCGGTTTACAACTTGATTCTGTCTGTGCTTTGGCGCCATCCGGGAAGCGTTGACTTGGACAGAGTCAAAGTTGTTCACTACTGTCCACCTGTAAGTACTTTCTTTTTGTTTCGTAGGACTAACGGATATTCGAAACAAAATTTTGCGGGAGCCAATCGGAAACGAGAATTTTGTCCTTTTATCTTTATTATCGTTATTGATGAAATGAAAATGATCATAGGGATCCAAGCCATGGAGGTACACAGGAGAAGAGCCTAACATGGACAGAGAAGACGTGAAAATGTTAATTAAGAAATGGTGGGATATTTATAACGACGTATCACTTGATTTCAAACCAAAAAGCCCTCCGGAATTGATTTCGAAATCAACAATTATAACTTCAGTGCCGGAACCATCAGTTACCTATTCTCCTGCTGCACCTTCCGCCGCACGAGAAGTGATCTTAAGCACAAGTACACAAGACTATGTTTGAAGCAAGTTGGTGTGTTTTGATTTTCATCTTTGTGTACTTCTTTTTCTTCTTTTAGTGTGTTTTGATTCTCATATTTGTATTTGTTGTTTGTAGTTTATTTGTTTTTATTATAGTACTGTGTGCCAAAAATTAGTTCTCTTCAAACTACAAGTAATCTAGGGTAATCTATTTGTAATTTTGTTTAATAACAGTATAAGAAACATCATTTTTTTGATTATATGTTACTTTTTCTTGTTTACTAATTGACTAATAGGTTTTAGTTATTATCTTCTCTTTTCAAATTAGCTAGATTACTATTTATTCAACTGCTGGAAATAACTGTCGAATTGATTTGGAACCACACAACTTTGTAAAAATATGTATATAGTTTTAATACTACATCACTATCACCTATTATACATATAGTTACTACTTGACCAGAACATGAAGCCTATTGGTTTGTCTTAATGTCGTCGATGTGTGATGTAATCATCAAACAGGTGGTTGAACCAGAGCTCCATCAAACATGCCACTCAAACCACCAAGGGTCCGACCAGGACACGTGTGACTCTAATGGAGCATATCTAACCAACCAGAAGGAGTTAAGAAGCGAATCAACTTGTTCCAGAAAGTTGATTCATCAGAGATTCACACCGAAGTGGAATCAGCTCAAGCCGAGCTCCTATGACGAAGCTATTCAACTTGCAAAACGGGTGATGCTGAGCTTACTTGAGTCGGATATACGTGCATTAAATGGAGGATTCCGATCGGACCAGGAGGAACTAAACTACGAACCGGATTGTTATGGAATTTTTGGTTCAATCAAGAAGCTCATCGAATTGGATTCACACCAATACCGGTTCAGACTTGGAAGTTATTGATCCTACAGATTGGTGGACTTGTTTCGGGTCCAACTACGCGTCTAGGCCAGAAATCGAGCTACACAGCCCAACTCCGACATATTCTCGACCCGAGACCACTTGGAGATTATTATTGGGTATCTCCCGGTTCCATCAAGCCCAAGATCCGAAGATATGCCCACGGGATTCTCAAGTTATGCCCCATTTCCCAAAACGGGTCAACTTGGTTCTATTCCGGGCAAGTTCTAACCATGATCGGTTTAGCACTTGTCAAACGTATTTATGGCGACCAGGCGACTTTCCTAATATTTCAGAAGCTATTAATGACGTCTCACCATGTACCAGCAAGCAGAGGATCAGTCGAATCACTCCACAGCTCAACTTCCCATACTCGGAGCCAAATCCAGCAATTAATGTCAAACATGGATATCCTCTGGAGTTATTCGATCCAGTTGACTTGGAGAGCTTCCATACCATAAAAAGAGCTCCAAGACGTCACTACTTCATGCCCAAGTTGTCCAGATACAAAGCACCTTCAAGTCTTCCTCATTTGGCCAAAATCAAGCATTAAAGGCCATATAAATCAAGTCTTTGATTGTTCTATCATTTATGGTGATTTATTTGTAATTATGTTGATTTATTTTATCTTTTAATGTTTTAGAATAGCCTTGGTCGAGCTCTATATAAGCTCCTTCACTTATTCATTGTAAAACACCCATTAAATTAGAAATATAAATTTTTTACAAAGTATTCTTTGTGACTTGTTCATTAGAGTTGTGTGGAATCACTTCTCTTGTGTTCTTGCGAGCTCTTGAGTGTTTTGTGGAATCAATCATTTGAGTTTTCGTGTAGAGACTTGCATCCCTCGCGAGGAATAGTCTTTGGGATCCTGCCTCTAACCCCCGTTGGTTGTGGAATCAATCGACACCCGGCTTTAAGTTCTTTGTATCGTGCGTGAGGCTTTGGTGGATTCCCGAGTCTTGTATCAATGTGCTATCATTCCGACTCAAAAACAAGTAGAACGCGTGTTGTTGACCAAAAAAAATAATAGTTACAAATTTTACATTACTTTTTCTGCAATCCAACTTTTTGATCTATTACAATAAAAAAAGAGAAATTGAATGAATTGAAAAGGTAAACCGCAAATATATTAGCAAAAGCAAATAACCAATAGCCTAGGAAATCATGTCGGCCACTGGCTTGTAACCTGAGTTTTACACAAGCACTTGAAAGTTGAAATCATGTACCAATCAAGACTAGTCAACCATAAAAGTGACATAGGCTAGATACTCGAATGTTTCGTATATATTCGATCAGTTTTTAAAGTACCCGATATATATATATATATATATATATATATATATATATATATATATATATATGTAATCCCACAGATTACTGGTAATTAGAAAATACATTTGTAACTGCAAGTAGTTTTGTGTTTACTATCCGATCCGAAAAAATCATATATATTCATTGTGTTAATTTTGAGTATTTCAAATCGAATATATATGGGGTGCTTTAGATAATAGATTTGATATTTAGGTATATATAAGTAGTTTGGCCCTTTAACAAAAAAAAATATATAAGTAGTTTAGCATTGGTATTTGGGTTTCATAGATCATGTTTCTTGGGTATTATAGGGTATTTTGGTTGGATATATAAGTATGTATGTATATAGATATACAAATCGACAAATGATTTAAAAAAAGAAATACATATATGTTTTTACATAATAACAAATAGAAAACGAGGAAGAAAAGAGTTCCAAAACAAACAAACAAACAAACAAAAAATAGAAACAAGGTTGTGGAAGTCACGTGATTATGAAAAGCGTTTAATCATTCGTGCGCTGCATTATTCCTTTTAGGAGATTCTTCCTTTCTTCCTCATGCGTTGGACACATGATTGATCAGCTCCCACCAAGTCCACGTGACTTTTCCTTTGCTTACTTCTTCAGTAATCTTCAATAGCCCTGCCAATTTCGGGACAAGTTCCCGATTCTTATCCGTATTCGTTTCTAATTTTCCGTTCCGTTCTTGTTCTCGTTCAAAAAATTCTTGTTCGAAACCATTTATTTTTTCAAACGGGTACGAGAAGGGTACGGGAAGGGAACGGGAATGAGATCGGGTATCCGAACTTTCCAAAATTTCCAATTTTTTTGAAATTTCCCGAATTTTCCCGAATTTTCTCGAATTTTCCCGAATTTTCCTGAATTTTCCCGAATAATTACCCGTTTGGGAAAATATTTTACGTAAAGAAATTTCTCGAATCCGTCCCGTTCTTATGGATTCCCTTTTGGGAATTGAAAATCAATTTCCAAATTTTCCGTACCCGTAAATTTCCGTCCCGATTTCCGAAATTTTTTAGGGCTAGTCTTCGCTAGTAAGGTTTTTAAATATATATATTTTCTCTTTCTAACTCTAGATTACTGTTTGTTCATTTTTTTTTATTGTTGTCGTTTTGATTTGAAAACATAAAACTTTCGTAACAATTGTTGTAGTTGATTTATAAAAAAAAAATTTGCAAACGAGATTTACTCGAGTGAACAGAGAAATGCCATAGAATCACTCGAATAAAGTTCAAATGAAGAGAAAGTGGTGACTCGGACTCTATCTAGTGAGCAGAGAAATGATCACATACTCACTCGAGTAGAATCAAAGTGAGGAGAAAGTAGCGATTCAGATTAGAGTTTACTACACGGGAGAGACCATAATTAATTGGTCTAATAAAAATAATGGTCCTAATAAAAAGAAATTTGTGAACTTTATTTAATACTCAAAACTTAAATAATATTTATTGAAAAAATATGTTGATCATAACAAAATGTATATTAACTTTTGTGAATCTAATAGATTTGGAGAAATTGGCCTAGATAATTGGTCTGGATAACTTTTTAAAAATATGTTGATAATGGTTAAGCCAAACCGGATGTGTCTCCTTTAGTCTTTGAAACTTTCGTCCTTCTTTCCTATGTAAGTGTGGAAAAACTAACAGTAACAGATTCCTGTGTCTTGGGCAGCACCAAGACGAATGCTTTTTATTTCAACTTAAATCTGATTAGTTAATCGTACAAGATTACACTAACTTTGGTGTTACTCAACTCTAAAACTCTAGATTGACCCCAAACGATTCTAAGCTTAATCTAAAAACCTTTAACTAGATCTCACAACACGTGAATCTAGAATTACAAAGAACACTAATCTCTCTAGCTTACAAGAACTTTTTTAAGCCTAGGCGCCGTATGATCAGAAGTGTATCAAGAGTGTTAACCTAACTAATGATACCTTCTATCCTTTATATATGCGTTCACCAACCCTAGCTAAGACGTCTCGCCACATCCTTCTTTCCTTTTCTTCTTCTTCCGTATATATGCCTATAGACGAAGCCTTCTTTCCTTTTTCCTCATGACACATCAGCGTTTTCCTCTTAATTCCATCCATCTCCTGTCTGGTTGTCCTGTCTTTCAGCATCCTGTCATCTGGTACCAGACTCCGGACCAGCTGCATCTTCAATCTCCCCCTTTTTGACTTGATTTGATGCTCGAGCACATCGTCTGAAAATTCCTGTTTACACAGAAATATGCAAGCACAACAACGTACACGCAGTGTACCAATACCAGACCATCAAGAATTCAAGAACCTTGCATACTTAAAAGCAAACAGAGTATTATCCATACAAAATAAAAAAACATGACAGAACATAACAAAGTCTTGTGGTCATAGACCAACACACACGAAACAGGGTTCAAAAAAAAACTGCCACCAACAAGTAACAAGTAAAACAGAGAATTTCTCCCCCATCAACCCTGAACTGTTGGCGTCACATCCTCAACATCATCATCATCATCCTCATCTCCCCCTGCTTGAGCACAACATCATGTTCAAAAATACACTATTCAACAGATGCAGATGAGATAGAGAATTTACTTACCAGACTGCAGTAATCGCTGAATAACACTGACTGCTGCATTCAGAACTAAACGATCTCCTGCAGAAATTCTTGGCACCGTACGAGACGAGGCCTTAGACATACTACGAGGTAGTGTAGGCTTTTCCTGCTTGACTGGTTGAGGCTTTCGTGTCCTGAGAGGTTGTGTCCTGGTAGACTTTACCGACTGATCAGGTTCCTGCTACACTGCAGCAATTGCTCTTTTGTATACTTTGATCTCCTCAATCTCCTCAGTTGAAGCAATTTTTCCGGTGACTTGAGAACACAGGATCTGATAAATGAGGCTAGGAAACGGCAGATAGAACTTGGTGGCTCCAAATCGACTTTGATAGATGATCTGATCAAAAACCATCTTTCCAAAATCAAAAGGAATTCGATTGCACACCTTATAAACCAGCTTTGCTCTCGCCGGATTGGGATACCCAAAGTTGTTTGTCGGGAGCCAGTTGAAGCAACAGATACGATACAACAAACTCTTGTCCGAAGCAAACTGTGAAAACAAAAATCATTTCCATTTTTTAACCTTGCCATTGGTCAGAAACTCAGCAAGTTCATCATCAGATAGCTCCTTCATCTCAGCCACTTCTGCTCGTTCCGCCAGATCGTCAAGACCGAACCAGGAGTTAATTCGAGAGACGGATAATTCAAGTTCTCTTCCTCTGACCCATACTACCACGGCATCTTCTCCTGGTTCTAGAAGAGAGAGATGAGCCCAAAATTCCATCACGACATCTTTGACAAAGGGCTCAAAGTTGACTATAGTTCCAGCCAAACCTAGATCTACAATTAGGGACTCAACCTCTCTGTGTTCACTGCCGAACTCAATTATTCTTTCTTCCAGAAGAGATCGAGTGACAAACGAATCATACCTGTCTTTAGCTTCCAATGACAGAAACTTGGTGAGATCAAAATCGATAGGACCCTTCCCTTTCTCGGATCTAGCCTTTTTCCGAAGTGGAATAAAATCACCCTTTCCTTCCTTGTTTGCTGCAGATGCTTCTTCGATTGGGCGAGTTACACCTCGCTTGCGGCCTGAGACCCTTCGAGAGGATGCCGCTTCATCTTTTTCCTTCTTCTCTTTCTGATTCTTCTTGGGATCCACAAACTGATTCACTGATTCCTCTTGGTGTAGGATCTCAGTAGATGGAACTTCTGATTTCTGAATCTGTCTTGACGAGCCTGAAGATTCCTTCTGCGAATTAACCACACCCTCGAACACCACCATAGCCAAGGGATTTTCTTCAACATGCACTTCTGTTTCTATTGCCGAATCTTGTGTATCCATCATTTGCACGGGTGGCGGACTCCTCTGTTCGGTCTGAGGCGACACCGAACTCGTTCCGACAAAGCGAGAGAGGCCGGAGAACAGAGCATTCATCGCTTGATCTGATTAAATTCACAGAAAAGAGATTTTTTTTTTCGAAAGAGAGGAATCGTTTGAGAGAGAGAGAAGGATCTAGAGTGAAACCGAAAGAAAACTGTTTGGCTTCTTTCCCCGTAAAACCCTAAATAAACTCCCTCCAAAAAAACGTTCTTGAGATATGGGCCTGTTCCTTTGATTTTTGGGCTTGGTCCACCGCAGAAACCTGTCACTCAATGCTCATACAGACTCATCAGCCAAATTTTAAACATGATCTCAGTCACACTGTTTAATATATGTGCACACCAACCAATCCAACACGAAGTTAACACCACAGATGATTTGACTCAAAATTCATGCACTATCGTGAGTGACCCACATCAAAACTAATCATTATGATCATAGCATATGGCGATATACTTGGAAATCATACCTTGGGTCTGTTGTATGTGATTCTCACCAGACATCCACAAGTTGACCCAGAGCAAGCCTCAAGAACATGTCAACAAGATATTCAGACTTGATCTTGGTGACTAGCTTTCACACCAACATGCCTTTCTTCCAGAAATGTCAGTTTTCAACCTTGAGTCAACAGCCAACTGATCAACCACATGATTCTGAGAAAGGAGTCTCTTCGGCTATGTTGGGCCATCATTTGATCCGTCAGAAATCAAGATCATCAGGCTCAGCTACATAGTGACCATAATATCTATGTAGACTCTATCTGGATCATTTCACCAAGAAATTTTTGTTTTGTCTTCCTTTTTTTTTTTTATATATTTTTTTTTGTTTGGTCCAGACGGCCCATAACAGAATAAACTTACTTTCATCTTTGTGGCTAATACAGCTTTCTGTTAACTGACCTGTTCTGACATATCTAGAATAGCATATCAGGCAGCCCTCTTTCACCAAGCTATACATAGATGGAACTCTGAGTCTCTTACACTTGTTCTTCCTTTTGTACATGTTCCTGTGCCTGCTCCTGTCTCAGATCAACTCAAACCACACAACAAATTAGATTTCGAAGACACCAATGGACTGTCTCAGATTCACGAATCTGTTAAAGTCCAATGGTTTGGTAAACAAATCAGCCAATTGATGCTCGGTGCTCACATGATCAATCTCAATGAGTTTCTCCTCAACAAGTTCACGAATGAAATGATGTCTTATATCTATGTGTTTTGTACGTGAGTGTTGTACTGGATTTTTGGCAATATTTATAGCACTTTCATTATCACAGTGTATTAACAGAGATTCAGAGGTCATACCATAGTCGGCCATCATCTGTCGCATCCACAAGAGTTGAGTGCAACAGCTTCCCAATGCTATGTACTCTGCTTCAGCAGTGGACAACGACACACTATTCTGTTTCTTGTTGTGCCATGAGATCAAGTTGTTCCCAAGAAAGAAACACCCACCACTCGTACTTCGTCGATCATCAAGACATCCAGCCCAATCAGCATCACAATATCCTCCCAAATTCCTGTTGGTATCCCTGGAATAGAACAGCCCCATATCTGCAGTACCCTTGACATACTTGATAATTCGTTTAACAGCCTGGAGATGAGACACTTTGGGTTTTGCTTGATATCTTGCACAAATACCCACACTCAAACACAAATCTGGGCGACTCGCTGTAAGGTACAACAAGCTTCCGATCATTCCGCGATACACTCTGGGATCAACATCTTCACCATGTTCATCACGGGACAGCTTTGTGGTTGTTCCCATAGGAGTCCTTGCTGTTTTGCACATCTCTAGTCCAAACCGCGACACCAGGTTCCTGGCATAGGTGCTTTGTGAGATGGTAATACCCTCCCAAGACTGTTTTACTTGAAGCCCCAGAAAGTAAGACAGTTCTCCTACCATGCTCATTTCAAATTCACTTGTCATCATGGTCACAAACGCGTCTACCAAGGTCTGATTGGTGCCTCCAAACACAATATCATCCACATAGATTTGGACAATCATCAGACCAGTCTGGTTTTCCTGGATGAACAGTGTTTTGTCTACACTGCCCCTTAGATATTTCTTGGATATCAGAAACGTTGTCAGCCTTTCATACCATGCCCGAGGAGCTTGTTTCAATCCATACAGGGCCTTTTTGAGCTTGTAAACATAGTACGGATGTTCAGGATCTTCAAACCCTTTAGGTTGTTCAACAAACACTTCCTCTTGTAGTACTCCATTAAGAAATGCACTCTTTACATCCATTTGATGTAACTTGAAACCCATGTGACAGGCCATCCCGATCAGAAGTCTGATAGACTCCAGTCTGGCAACGGGGGCAAACGTCTCTTCAAAGTCAACTCCTTCCACTTGTGAGTATCCTTGGGCTACCAAACGCGCTTTGTTACGGACTACTTCTCCATTCTCGTCGATCTTGTTCTTGAAGATCCATTTGGTACCCACGACATTGCCCTTGTTAGGTCTAGGGACAAGTGTCCATACTTGGCTTCTCTCGAATTGTTCCAACTCTTCTTGCATGGAAATGATCCAAAACTCATTTGACAGTGCTTCCCTATGATCTCTTGGCTCGAATGTTGCAACAAAACATGCAAGGTCTATCATTGCAAAATTTCCTTTTGCCATTTTCTTGTAATCATATTTCATTACACGAGTCACTCTATCGCTGGGTACCAGCTTCTTGGCTTGAGGTTTGGATACCATCGGAACAGATTCAGGTACTTGGGATTCCCTTTGGACGAAGGTATCAGTCCCGTCACTTTCAGATTTTGTCTCTGATTCAACCTGATCATCATTACCGTTTCTATCAATAGGGATGTCGTTTGCACCAGAGTCACCAGCTTCAGCTGCAGTCACATCAAAAACCAGTCCTGATCCCGACGCATCATCAAACACTACATTGACAGCTTCTTGCACTTCTCTAGCCTTCTTGTTGTAAACTCTGTAGGCTGTACTCGTTTCAGAATATCCCAAGAAAATCCCATCCTCACTCTTGGCGTCAAACTTACCCAAATGATCTTTATCATTTAATATATAGCAAATGCATCCGAACACATGAAAGTAACTAACAGTTGGTGGTTTCCCCTTCCACAACTCGTAAGGTGACTTGGATGTGCCTTTTGTGATGTATACTCGATTGATGATATAGCAAGCAGTGTTGACAGCATCTGCCCAGAAGTGTTTAGCAACTTGATTCCCTATCATCATGGCTCGTGCCATTTCTTGCAGTGTTCGGTTCTTTCGTTCAACAACACCATTCTGTTGTGGTGTTCTTGGTGCTGAGTATTGGTGTACAATTCCTTGTTCAGCACAAAAACGATCAAACACTTCATTTTGAAACTCTCCTCCATGATCACTTCTGATGTACTTAATTCTGTTTTTCTTCTCGTTCATTAACTGAAGCGCCAGAATCTTGAATATTTGGAATGTGTCCGACTTTTCTCTCAGAAACCTGACCCAGGTGTATCTCGTAAAATCATCCACAAGTACAAACACATATTTTTTACCACCAATACTCTCTACTTGGACTGGTCCCATTAGATCCATATGAATCATGTCTAATGGTTGCTTGGATTGAATCTCCTGAATCCCGTTGTGTTGTACTTTCACTTGCTTCCCTTTTGCACACGATCCACATACAAAATCTGAGTTGACATCTAGCTTTGGCATTCCACGAACAACTTCATGTTCTCCCAATTTAATCATTGTTCTGACATTCATGTGCCCCAATTTCTGATGCCATAGTTGCATGTCATTTGGCTTTATTGCTGTCATACACGTTTCGGTTGGTTTCCACATGTAGCAGTTATTACCAGATCGGATTCCACTCATCCTGATTACTCCTTGACTGTCAACTGCTTTACAATCTGTTTTGGTGAAAATGACCGAAAGTCCTTCATCGCACAACTGACTGATGCTGATCAGATTCGCTTTCAGACCCTCCACAAGGTACACATTGACTAAACTTGGTGTGTTGCTACCTGATGTGTTACCTTTGCCTTTGATTTTACCGCGAGCTCCACCACCAAAGGTCACTTTACCAGAACTCACTTTTTCAATCCTATTGATGTTATCTTGACTTCCAGTCATGTGTCTGGAGCAACCACTATCAAAATACCATGCCTTGGCTTCAGAGGTTTCACCTTCAGTAGTGTATGCCACATATCCGCACAGACCATCTTTTCTTCTCCAAACTTGATTCTGTTGATGATAATGTCCATGATAATTTTCCTGTCGCTGAGCCCTGGTTCTGGTCTGAATACGATCGTAACAGAATGCTTGAATATGGCCTGGTTTTCCACAGTAATAGCATCCCGACATGTCATATACTTTTCTGAGCTTAGTAGCATATGATTGGTACCTTGGAGGAGACCAGTTTCCTTCTTTTCTTCTGATACTGCGGAATCCCAAACCAGATGTCTTCCTTCTTCTGTTGCCATCCATATTCAGTATTCTATCAGACTCCTTTTCCTGACCAGCTCCTATTTCAACCTGTCCATTTTTCTCAGTACCTTTCACAAAACTTGTCCGTTTCCCTGAAGATTCTCCAAACTGATAACCGAGACCCCAACTGCCCTTCCCTGTTCTTCCTATTGACAGAACCTTGTCAAGACCTTCTGTACCTTTACTCAGCATCTTAATGTTCTTCAACTGTTCCTCAAGACGTCCTTCGAGCTCTCTGCGTTTCTCGGTTTCTTTCTCCAGTTCTTCTTTAAGAAATTTCACTGAATCCAGACACTCCTGTTTATTCACCTTTTCTACAGCAAGTTCTAATTTAAGGGTTTCACAAACTTCTGTCATTTCGTCTTTTTCTCGAATCAGACTCTTCTTTTCGTCTTGTAATTTTATCAGCGTCTCACAGAGAATTTTATTCTCATCATACAGGATTTCTGCATCATCTATTTCTCTGTCCGATTCAACGTCTGTATCAGCGTCTTCATTGATGATGCCCAGATAAGCAACAAAATTTTGCAGGTTGATATTATCCTCATCACTATCATCCTCAGATTCTAATTCAATACTGACAAACGACCTTTCTTTCTTCTTTCCTGCCCCAACACAGTCAAATTTTGTGTGCCCAGATCCTTTGCACTCTGTGCACTTGAGACTTTCGCGTTTTTTAATGGTTGGACACTCAGCTCTGATGTGTCCAAAGCCTTCACATTCATGACACTGAATCTCTGTTCTTCGATTACCCTTATCAGCTTTCTGATCTCCATCAAATTTGTTGAAGTTAGAACCAAATTTCTTCTGTCCTTTCTCGAATTTCTTGAAATATTTCTTGACGATTAGAGCCACTTTGTCTTCCAAATCCTCGGTTTGGTCTGATTCTTTAACTACAAATGCAATTCCTTTGCCCTTCACAGATGCTTTGGCCTTTCGATCAAGTTCGTATGCTTGCATCAGCCCCACCACATGTTCGAATTTCATCTCATCTGAGTTCTGTGACACTTCCAGAGCTGATCGATGTGCTTGAAACCTGTCCGGAAGACATCTCAAAAATTTCTTCACTAATTTTTTGTCTTTGTATACCTTTCCCAAGATGACTGCCTCATTTGCGATGGATTTCAGCTTACCACTGAAAGCTTCGACAGTTTCATCTTCTCCCATAGTGAGATTTTCAAACTGTGTAGCAAGCATATCAATTCGACTTCTCTTGACCGTACTAGTCCCTTCATACGATGTCTCCAACGTTTCCCAAGCCTCTTTTGCAGTGGTACATCCTTGTACCATCTGAAACTGATCTCTGGTGAGTGAGGTCCAGATTACTGACAGCGCCTTCGAGTTGAATTTTGACAAGTTTTTCTCTTCACTAGTCCATTCTCTCTTAGGTTTGGGATGCACCACACCTCCGGCATCAATAACCACTGGTGCCGTCCACCCTTCTTCGACCATAGTCCAAGCATCTTCATCTATTCCTTTGATCAGGGCTTTGATCTGAACCTTCCACCAACCAAAATTTTCTTTCTCAAGCAGCAGCGGTTTCATTGATCCAAACTGTTGCATGTTTTCCATACTTCTTCCCAGATCACACCTGATTAAAAGAACAAACAATCTTTAGCAGATGTCTGCTCTGATACCAATTGTAAGTGTGGAAAAACTAACAGTAACAGATTCTTGTGTCTTGGACAGCACCAAGACGAATGCTTTTTATTTCAACTTAAATCTGATTAGTTAATCGTACAAGATTACACTAACTTTGGTGTTACTCAACTCTAGAACTCTAGATTGACCCCAAACGATTCTAAGCTTAATCTAAAAACCTTTAACTAGATCTCACAACACGTGAATCTAGAATTACAAAGAACACTAACCTCTCTAGCTTACAAGAACTTCTTTAAGCCTAGGCGCCGTATGATCAGAAGTGTATCAAGAGTGTTAACCTAACTAATGATACCTTCTATCCTTTATATATGCGTTCACCAACCCTAGCTAAGACGTCTCGCCACGTCCTTCTTTCCTTTTCTTCTTCTTCCGTATATATGCCTATAGACGAAGCTTTCTTTCCTTTTTCCTCATGACACATCAGCGTTTTCCTCTTAATTCCATCCATGCTCTTGTCTGATTGTCCTGTCTTTCAACATCATGTCATCTGGTACCAGACTCCGGACCAGCTGCATCTTCATCCTAGTCTCTGTCCAAGACTTTTTCAGCTCATGAAATCACTAACCTCCACGTACGCTAATCCAACAGACTTGTAAGTTAAAAACCAAAACAAAAATGTATTGGACTTTTGAAATCGAAGAATAAAAAATGGACAAAAATTGAATTAAACATTTAGCTATAAGCCTATAAATACGATTCTAAATACATGAGCTAGCTTGCCGTTAGAAAACGGTATTTTTATATGGAACTTTCGTCACATATTATATGATTCGCAACGACCGTTGGTTTAAATAATAATAATGTAACTGTGGAACTTTCGTCACATCTTTATCATGTGTTTTTTTTTCTTAAATATCTATAGCATGTGCTGATTCAAATTTAAAACTGTCACCTTGTAAGGTGTCAACTCCTTAAACTTTGAGCAACCTATACATTTTTAAATAAATGTAATTCTAGTTAAAAGAAAATATCTTGCTTGCAATACCAAACCGAATTCGAACTAAAACCGATACCAATTGTTTGTTTCAATTTTATCATTCACAATGATCGAATTTGACATCTTGCATCACTTGAAAACACGATCAACGATTCTACCGACAACTCTTTGATGTATCTACACTATAAAAATCTATAATAAACCGTAATATTCGCACCACATTCACGATAAACAGTTTTATCATACAAAATTATGACAAACAATTTTATTTTTAATAAATATTTTTATCTTTAAGATTTATTTATTATTTTTATATATATATCAACTCTAAAATATTTTATAGAATTATTATGATTGTGAATGTAAAATTACAAAATCAAAATTATATAGAAAGCACACGATTATTCAAAAGATGTTATAGAATTATTAAAAATGGTTATAAGTGAAAGTGTATTGAACAAAAAACGACAATAAAAAATGTGATCATCCGATATATTTTCGAAGATTGTTATGGTTAAAAATTATAATTCACAAGCACAAATATAAAAAAAAATTGATTTTCTAAAACATTTTTATATTATTCGAAACATACAGAATGAGTACTATAGTTAATAAGTAAACAAATTTATATATTAAAATGCAAATATAAAATGTATATAAACAGATTTAACCACAAAAAATGGCTGCTCAATTAAGAGAAAAAATTATGTTCGGTTATGTTTTTTTATTGACCAACCAAAATACTACAATACAATAAGATATATGTAATGGTTTTGAAAATGTAGACAAAGAATCGTACCCCCATTTTGGTGGGGTTATATATAATTTTTTATTATTAGTATTTCAAATTTTTGTATTTATATTATATATTAATATATTCTATTATGTCAGTTTATTTTTGAGTAAATATTTGCTCAATTCAATTTTTATTAAATTCACCACAAATTTGATTTAGCTTTTGATCAAATTTAAAAGACAAATGAAGGTTATGACTTTCATCCCATGATATCTATTAAAAAAACTTTTTTGGTGAATTCAATGTTAAACATAACTCTATTTACGTCTAATATAAAAACATAAAAATGACACGTAAATTTTATAATTAACAGAAGATAACAGTATGTATTGAACTCAATAAGGTTCATACCAAACAAAATTTGCATCTCAATGAGGTTCAGTAATTGCAACCAAAACAAACTAAAAGATGAAACAATACTATAACACAATCACGATTTTTTTAAAAAAAGAATATTTTACCAGAATATGAAGACAAAAGATGTTGACCATGTTGATGATGCAAAAACTTGTCATTGTTGTTGACAAAATTTCAATTCTAATAACAAACATGCCAACTAACTATAATAGTCATAAATAAGCATCATATATAATAATAATTTAATATATACTAAAAAAAAATCAATTGAAATAACAACATAGATCATTAAAAAATGAATATGAGTTTACAGAGTTAGCATGCGAGAAAATGAGAAATCTAATGGGTAAAAATATTGAACGAATTTGACTGATTTACTAAAATATAAATATTTAATAAAATGATATTATGCAACGATTTTGGGAAGGCATGAAAGAAACTTAGAATTATTATTTTTACTTACTATAAAATGCAAACGAAAAATATATCGAAACATGGACGACAAGTCGACAATAATGAATAAAAGAGCATGACAAATATTGATGGCGATAATATCTTAAAATGAAATCAACAATTCAGTAGAATGTAAATGCAAATATATTTCAAACAGACACAAAAAACTAAGAGAAGCATTGTTAGTGTAAGTAATGTTCAAAATGTAAATGAAAAGATGCAACTCTTTGTAGGAGAAACGGTTAAAAACGAAAAAGATACATAAAAGAGGTAAACCTACGTGCATAACTGAAAGTTTAATGAAAACTCACCTACTTGCCCATTAATGTAATATTTCTTTCATTATCTTATGTCACTCATCATTTTATAAACAGTTTTGCTAAATATGAATCTAAAAATAATAATGAAGGTCTTCAGAATTTTGTGTGCATTTATAAAGTTGAACAGACATAAATATTAAAAGATGTAATTTTTCATAAAATAAGCGGTTATAAACGAAAATAAACCTAATGAATAATGAAATGACAGACACTCTAATAAAATTTGATATTATTAATATATATTACACTGATAAAGCTTTGATTTTTGTTTTTGTTTCTTTAGAACTTTGGAGAGTGAAGTTAATTGAATCGTACCTAGAACAAGTTTGTCAAATTTCTAAAGTGTAGAAAAATCAAAGATCATTTGCATCAGTCTTTTCAATAAGCAATCTGAATTTCATAATTCTCATGGATTTGTAACTTTGCAGTGAATTAAGAATATGAAAAAATAAATTACACAATTAATTTGGTGCAACCCAATGTAATTTTCTTTCATTGCCTCATGCCACTTCTCACTTTAGTTTAATAAACAGTTTTGCTAAACATGCATATAAAAAAAATAATGAAGATCTTTATAATTTTTTGTGTCTATTTATAGAGTGGAATAGACATAAATATTAAAATATTCAATTTTTCATTAAATAAGTAGTTAAAACGAAAATGTATATAATGAATAATGAAAAGACACAAACTTTAATAAAGGTTATGAAAAAGTTATAACGAAAACACACAACCACTAATAACATTTATTCATTTGATAAACCATGATAGACATTTATAAAATTTGCTAATTATTAATATATATTACCTTCATAAATTTTTGATTTTTATTTCTATTTCTTAGAACTTTGGAGAGTAGATTTAGTTGAATGTGACCGGAAATATGTTTTTCAAATCCCTAAAGTGCATGAATATTAAAGATCGCTTGCATAATTAGTCTTTGCATTATCCTATATGAATTTTATAATCTTAATGGATTCCTAAATTAACAATATGAAAAAGAAATCGCGCAATTGATTTGATGCAGCCCAAAGTAATAATTTTTTCATTGCTTCATGCCACTGTTCATTTTAGTTTACTAAACCTTTTTGTTAAACATGCATCTTAAAAAATAATAATGAAGATCCTCATAATTTTTGTGTCTTTTTATAGAGTTGAAATGATATGAATATTAAAAAATACAACTTTTCATAAAATAAGTTGTTATAAACGAAAAGACACCTAATGTATAATGAAAAGACACATATTCTAATAACAGTTATGATGAAAATATGTAACCATAATAAACATTTATTGGATTAAAGTTTGGCTTCATAGAAAGACACAAATAACAATAATGAAAAGATGCAAACTTTTTCAAGTGCAATTGACATTTATTTAGATTGTTATTATTAATAGATATTTAAAATATTTATTTTTATTTATTTTCATTAATCTACAAAATTTGCATTATTTGAAAATCAAATTCCATATATGTTGTATACGCATTAAATAAATCATTGATCAATCACTAGAGTTTCTACATGTGATTCCTTTTTTTATAATCAGGAAATTTTGGATATATATGATCCTTTTCGACATCCAATATAAGCATCAAATAAATCATTGGTGTAAAACTTTCTTAACCCATTTATACTGATCACCATCACCAATTTATTTAATATTACTATTTAATTACATTCCTATTTTCATCTCGAGATCTCGATTTCGTTAAAATGTTTTTTTTTTTAATTGTTATATGAACTATAAATCTGCGAAAACAATTTATTAAGAATTAATTCCACACTTCATGGAACGCATGTATAACTTTAGTTAATTGAAAGACCACTTCACCGAGATAAATAGAATTACACTTCCCACGCCTATTTAATCAAATGGTTGTGGTGGCTTTCATAGAAACTACTCAGAAGCCAAAGGCCAAAGTAACCAAATTGGCAAACACAATCTTTATCAGAAACAGCCTCGCATTTTAAATTATCTTTCTCCAACTCACCCTTAAGTTTTTTCCTCCGATCAAAATGACCCCTGAAACTCAACATGGTCTCTATCTATGAATCCGTGAAGGCGCATATGGAAAAAGCTTATGTGACTTTTTTTGGCAGGAAACGGGGACTACGTGAAGGGAGTGGTGGGATTAGCAAAGGGTTTGCGTAAGGTTAAAAGTGCGTACCCTCTTGTTGTTGCTATGCTGCCTGATGTTCCTGAGGAACATAGAGAGATCTTGAGGTCTCAAGGATGTGTCGTGCGTGAGATCGAGCCTGTTTATCCTCCCGAAGACCAGGTCTCGTATGCAAGGGACTATTACGTTATCAACTACTCAAAACTGCGAATTTGGAACGTAAGCATCTCGAAATCTTGAAAAAAGCTAAAATTCAAAGCAAATTATTTTTTATTATATGTTGAAATATAAATTTCTAGCATATTTTAAACTTGTAGTTTAAAGAGTACAAGAAAGTAGTTTTCTTGGACGCGGATATTCAGGTCTATGACAATATAGATGAGCTCTTTGATTTGCCAGACGGTTACTAGTACGGCGTGATAGGCTGTTTCTGTGAGACAACATGGAGCCACACGCCGCAGTACACAATCGGGTATTGCCAGCAATGCCCGGAAAAGGTGAGGTGGCCCGTCGAGATGGAAACTCCTCCTCCTCCGTACTACAACGCCGGAATGTTTGTGTTTGAGCCTAACCTTTCTACTTATGAGAGCCTCCTCCAGTCTCTCAAGGTCACACCACCTACAGAATTTGCAGAACAAGTGAGTTATATAATATAATTAAACATTCGGGTTAAAATGATACAAATTATAAATATATTTATAAATTTTTATCATCGGTTTCTTTATTGGTTTATATATAAATGAACAAGTGAGTTTTATTGGTTTCTTTGACAGATGACTATGTAAAATCTTTTAATATAGGGAAAACGGCCATTAAAATACCCAACTATCCAATTTTCACCAAAAAAAGTATGGAGTCTTCATTGAGTTAAAATAAACACCAACTTATGTTGATTTGGCTAAATTAGATATAAGATTAGTCAACTTTAACAAATGTTTAATTGGTGTTAACTACCGGTTACTGTTGTCGTTTAATTTTGTCATTTAATTAAACGACGTTGTTTGCAGAAAAATAAAACCACCTCTCGAAACCAAAAATTCTCAAATAAATTTTCAAATCCCTAATCCCCAACTCGATTTCTTCTTCTCCAAATCAATTTCTTCTCTGAAAATAATCTTCCCAGGTGTTGAAATCGTACGTTGTATTGCTTATGTTGTTTTGCATCGATTTTGAGATTTAAAAGTGTAGTTTTGAAAGCTTCTATCTTGTAGTTTCGTTTCTGTAGTTTTCAATTGGATATAAATTCAAATATAGAGAAATCAATTGTTGGAAAATTCAAAAGAAAGATGCAAAGCCTCCACATATATTTCTTAGAGCGCCCACGTTAATTATGACTTTCATAATTAGAGAGAGTGAAAGAGAGTAGCACATAACATTCCAATAACAAGTTCCCACATCCAAAATAAATAAAAATACAAACAATTGGTAATCACCAAAGAGAGAGAGAGAGAAACAAAGAGAGTTGCAGAGAGAGACAAAGAGAGTAGGAGAGCCAGCGGCAAAAGCATCATCTTCTTGTTCTCATCCTGAAATGAAAATCCACTTTATTCAGAGACGCATGCATGAAAACGACCAAGAGTTCACATGAGAGAAAATGATTTGAACCTCATTGAAATGAAAAGCCACTTTATTCAGAGATTCATTCACTCTAGTTCTCACGAGCTCACGTGTCTGATGATTGCCTCATTGAATCTGGAAAAAACAAGACAAACAATTTGAACATTAGAATCAACAATAGTGGGATGAACAATATCGTCAGGGGGAGTGATGAACAGTGTTGACAGTATGTTATACCGATTTTTTTTTCCAGATCAATAATATTTTGTGTAAATAAGAAAAATGAGAAGGGTATTTAATGTTTAATTTGTTTTTTTTTTCTTTTATACTTACCTAATTTTTAAGTTAGGATTGAAAAATCTAATTTTTAAGTTGGGATTGGAAAATCTAATTTTTCAGTCAACTATTAAATATTACGTATTTTCACTTTTCTTATTTTTTGTAAATAAAAGTATTTTTAAAACAAAAAAAAAATCTAGGGAAACTTAAAAATAAAAAATAAGATGAGATTTGTAGTGTAAAATCTAATTAAAAATACAAATAATTAAGAACATTTCCATATAAAATGACAAACTAAAAAGTCAAAACACCACCGCCACTTCACCATTATTTTCTAGAAATATAATATTTCCATAAGGGTTTGTTAGTTTTTGCGTAATATATTTATTACATATATATTATATTGGTATTGCATTATATAAATATGCACCTTGTATCTTTTAGATTCATGTCATCTCTAACAAAATAAATCATATCGATTAATCAAAACGATGAATCGTCTCTCGTGCTTTTTGTTTGTCATAACATTGTGTGTTCGCTTGGGTAACCTGACCAAGATGACAGCGATTAAAGCATATGAAGGTCCCAATGTTACATTTGAACATGGTAAAAAGAATTATATAATAAAATAAAAGTTACACAAACTATTATATAAATAGTTAAAAAAAAATTTTGTTTAAATAACTTTCTCCTATTGAAAAAGACTATATAAACATTTATAATTTAATTGCGTAAAATAATTTTAATATAAACAGTCAAAATTTAATTTTCTATTTTCTTGACTTTTGTTTTGGTCATAATTTTTTTGACCTTATTGGCTTTGAAAAATCAAATTTGGAAAAGAGGCTTTGACTTGTTTAATTCAAAGGAGCTACCGAGCTACTAAGGGTTCATTCCATTAAAACGTAGGTCAGTTTAACAAACCAGCCACATTAAAATTTAAATTGATGCGTATGAAAAAACACAAAAAAAATCCATCGCCTCTTCCATACAAAATATGCAACCCTATCATCATAATCAGAGAACAGTATGCAGTGCAGATACAGACAGAATCACTTTATGAAAGCTGCAAATATAAGATGCTAAAAGAAAATGGTGTATAACCTGCAGAAGTGGTTCCATAGAAGTCTTAAACTTTACTGTGCTATCCTCCATGAAAATCAACAAGCCAATAGTGTAGTAAAACGTTGTTCTGCTGCGAGAGCATCTGTACAGATGCTAACATTTCGTGTTTAATTTGTTTCTTTCTTTTCTACTTACCTAATTTTTATGTTAGAATTGATAAATCTAATTTTTCAGTCAACTACTAAATATTAAGTAAATTTACTTTTGAATAAAAGTATTTTTAAGACAAAAACAAATCTAGGAAAATTAAAATCTATACTATATAAAAGTTGATGCATTATGCCATTGAGCACGTCCACATAGGACGAAGAAACTCGATATGATTGGTCCAAATCAGCGTTTTCATTAAACACAAAAATGTTAAATATGATTAACATTTTAATTAAATTAAAAAATACAAAAAACGAAAATTATCATATTATAATGGAAATTTAAGATCAAAAAAATTTAAAACAAAAAAGGAAGTTATGTCAAAAATCTAAATCTATAGCGTTTGTAAAATAAAATAGAAATTCAATGTCACAAAAGCTAAACTAACAAAAAACAAATTTGGAAATCAATAACCAAAAAGTTAAGTTAACAAAAAAAAATCCATCTTAAAATTAAAAACACAAAAAACGAAAATTATCATAGTATAATGAAAAACTATCTTATTATATAAAGTAGGATGCATCAAAGTTAGTTTTTAACATGATCGTGACATGTGTCAAGTTAATCGATTAGATTTTGACACGTGTTAAAAAATTCAACCAATTAGATTTTAACATAATGTTTACATAAATCTAAAAATTAGTTTTAAAAATAAAAATATTACAAAAAAAATCGAAAAGGTAAATAAGAAAATTAAGAAAAAGGAAAATAAGTTTTTAAATTACTAATACAAAAAATCGAAAAGGTAAATAAGAAAATTAAGAAAAAGGAAAATAAGTTTTTTAATGTTTTTCATTTAAATTAAGAAAATTGTATGATCAATTACTAATAATAAAAGGAAAATCAAAAAATTAGTAAAATAAGTTTTTTTTCAATTGGTAATACCAAAAGAAAAATAAAAAATTGAAAAGGTAAATAAGAAATTTAAGAAAAAAAAAGTTTCTTTTATGTTTTTTCATTTAAATTAAAGAAATTGTATGATCAATCACTAATACTAAAAAGATAATAAAAAGGTAAATAATAAATTTTTTATAATGATCATTTTAATTTATTTTTACGGGTTTAAAATATCTTATTAAAAATCCGCATATATGCGGGTCCTAATCTAGTA
>JAHZTW010000001.1:86825101-86845197 GCA_020283515.1 Alliaria petiolata
ATTTCAATGATAAGTTAGTATTAACCACTACTATTAGGTAATCCGTAGATAGCAAATTAGCTATCATCCGCATGAGGATGCTTTCAATTTTATTGAAAATCTATAGATAAATTCGATCGACACAATTTTCAAAACACATCTTTTTGGGGAATAAGGTTTTCTCTTTATCAACAAATATAATTTTAAGTTGCCTAAAATTCAAAACCTTCCCAAAAGGAAGAGAAAGAAAGAAGATAAGTTCTTACATTGGCTCTTTATCAAAAACGTTATCAGTTGGTGGTGCTAACTACTTGGTGTATAAAGTATAAAAACTATATAAAATTGGAATGGCTTTACTAACTTTTATGATCCCAACCTCCCAAAACACATACTTTCTTGAGAAAAATTCCTTTACTTTTACATTCTATTCCGATTTTTTTTTTTTTGTCTCTACTTAATTTCGGGCATCCTATATTGATATACATTCATTCTAATTATATATAATATGCTAAATGTATGATTCTAATTAGTAATCAAAATTATTATGAAGCTTTTTGACAATTTGGTGTCCTGTTTTTATCAGTGTAGCAACAAAGCTTTGTTTTTTGTTCGATCAACATGTTGAATAATCGGTATTCAAAGCAAAAAAAATTTTAATTTTTTTTTTTTTTTTTAAATATTTCCGACAAATTTTCGATAAATATAATATTTTTATCAGAAATTTTTGACGAAAGATTATTAATATATTTTTTTTTTTTAATATTCCTCACGAAAAAGTATTATTATTTTAATTATATTTAAATATTTTTGATAAATTATTATTAGGCTAATATATCTGCCAAAGGTATTGGTAGGATCATCTTTAACGCGATATCAAGTGCATCCGCAAGAGTGCGATCTCCATAGAGTTCAAACACACTGAAGTTGCAATAATTTTCCGAAAACGCTGCCCATTAGATGATTATTAAGTATCATAACATAATAATAATCTAAACAAGAAACAACGAATGATTAGCTCCCATTGGTTCTGTGACGTAAGAAACATGTTCAAACCTCTTGACAGAATTGTCAGTGAAACCCAGATCCCCTTGTATTTGAAGGCATATATATCTGCAACATTTGGAAGGGCTAAAATCCTTGAACCATAAACCACAATCAATTTACTGACTTCTCGGAACAACATGATGCCATAGGGAGAAGAAGAATCAAAATTAAAGAGCTGGGTTTTGTTATGCACAAACTGAGCCATGAATTTCAACAACAGGGTCGTAACCTACGTCAACAAAGCCAAAAGTGACGATGAGACGCAAAGAAGGTATCACTATTCACACAAAAAAATGAGATGGATTCAATCAAAGATATATATAAAGAAAACTTGAAATGGTAAATTGAGAAAAGTTAGAAAGTGTAATTTAATGCAAGTGAAGAAAAAAATAAATTATGAGACTGAATAAGTTAAATAGTTAACTATAACCTATAAAATCATAAGATATAAAAATACATTCAAATTATGAGACTGAATAAGTCAAGTAGTTAACTCCCACCTATAAAATCATAAGATATAAAAATATATTCAATAAACTATTGGAAAATAGTAAATTATGTAAAAAATATAGAGAAAATAAGAAAAATAGATACAAAATATACAAAATTTTAAAATATAAACAATATATGGAGATAAAAAGTTATTCATTAAAATCAAATAAACATATCGCAATATTATAATAGCTATCATGATAATCAAATAGTTATTCATTAAAATCATATATTGTTTTAAACTATCTGATCATAAATAGTGGGATGAACAATATCGTGAGGGGGAGTGATGAACAGTGTTGACAATATGTTATACCGATTTTTTTTCCAGATCAATAATATTTTGTGTAAATAAGAAAAATGAGAAGGGTATTTAATGTTTAATTTGTTTTTTTTCTTTTATACTTACCTAATTTTTAAGTTAGGGTTGAAAAATCTAATTTTTAAGTTAGGATTGGAAAACCTAATTTTTCAGTCAACTACTAAATATTACATATTTTCACTTTTCTTATTTTTTTTTGTAAATAAAAGTATTTTTAAAACAAAAACAAATCTAGGGAAACTTAAAAATAAAAAGTAAGATGAGATTTGTAGTGTAAAATCTAATTAAAAATATAAATAATTAAGAACATTTCCATATAAAATGACAAACTAAAAAGTCAAAACACCACCACCACTTCACCATTATTTTCTAGAAATATAATATTTCCATAAGGGTTTGTTAAATTTTGCGTAATATATTTATTACATATATATATATATATGTATATTGGTATTACATTATATAAATATGTACCATGTATCCTTTAGATTCATATCATCTCTAACAAAATAAATCATATCGATTAATCAAAACGATGAATCGTCTCTCGTGCTTTTTGTTTGTCATAACATTGTGTGTTGGCTTGAGTAATGCGAAGCTGTGGGATAAAAATCTTGTACAGTTTAAAAACTCTCTTGCTCCACAAAACGGTGTCGACATTTTTTGCACACTCAACCTGAGACCACTATTGCATTTTTTTTTGTCTCCAAGAGAGACGTATGATTTTAGATTTCATGGAAAATTTCATCATAAAAATAAAATGTATTGTGTCTTAACGAAGAAACCTGGAAATGACAAGATGGCAGCGATTAAAGCATATGAAGGTCCCAATGTTGCATTTGAACATGGTAAAAAGAATTTTTGGGATATTAGAGAAGATGGGATTTATTTTACATATGGTAAAAAAGTACCCAAATTAGAGTATAAATGGTTTACTACATAAAATAAAAAGAAGAGTTAAGAGTATAAATTGACCTAAAATGTTTTTAATGAAGTGAAAATTAATTTATATTTGTTTTAAATGTAATTTTCATATCTTATGTTACTTGAATGGATACCTATTGAATAAAAAGATTGCAATTGAATATACTGTCTATACGACTACCGCCTACAAATTTAGTTTTTAACTTAATCCAAAATTAGGACAACAAGTCTCGTACGTCGGATCTGATTTGGTTTTCAACACATTGTAACTATCGTTTGAGGTCTTATTATTGGTTCTCTATTTTGTTGTAAGCTTCAGAACATCTAAATAATATTATTATTATGAATATAGTAAATATATATTATGCAGAAAACAGATTTGAAATTTAATTTAGATGATTTTTTCATAACGATTTGATACTGATGATATTGTTTTCTTTCAAGAATTCATATTTAAATATAGAAAGATAATAAATTCTACATAAAAAAAAACTATTAACTGATTTCAAATAAACTAAATTAGTAAAAAGCCACCAGAGATATTTAAGTAATTATAATAAAATAAAAGTTGCTCAAATAACACAAACTATTATATAAGTAGTTAAAATATATATTTTAATAACTTTCTCCCATTGAAAAAGACTATATAAACATATATAATTTAAGTGCGTGAAATAATTTTAATATAAACAGCCAAAATTTAAGTTTCGATTTTCTTGACTTTTGTTTTGGTCATAATGTTTTTGATCTTATTGGCTTTGAAAAATCAAATTTGGGAGATGCGTATTAATGAAGGAAAAGACTTTGACTTGTTTAATTCAAAGGAGCTACTAAGGGTTCATTCCATTAAAACGTAGGTCAGTTTAACAAACCAGCCACCTTAAAATTTAACAAAACCTCTTGGACCGTTGTCTTCAAAATTATACACAAATCCAGCCGACCAAAACTATATAACAAAACAATAAAAATAAAAAAACCCGACCAAGCCCATCAAAACAAATATTGCATTTTCTTTCGGATTTGTAACCATCCACAAAGAATACAAAGAATATGTGGCCTAATTGCTCCCAATATTTGCCAAAAGAAAACCCTAAGGGGGTTATTGAGAGATGGATTTTAAAAAAATTTTAAAATTTTGAGATTCCATCATTATTGGTTTATAGATTCTTAAAATCCTAATAGAATCCATTGTTATTGGTTTAAAGATTTTAAAATTCTATCCAAAATCTTTTGTTATTCAAAAATTTTAAGTTTTAAAGATTTTATGATTCTATAAAAATCTTGTGTTATTGGGACAAAAATTTTAAACATTTTAACTCATAAAACAAGATTTATCAAGACTTTCAAAATACTACCTATATAGCTTAGATTCCCAAATTCATTAGAACAAAACTATTTTGATAGATTTTCTAAATACACAAACTCTTTCTAAATCTAACAAATTTTTTAACAAATTTAACAAATCCATCAACTCTTAAAATCAATCAAAATTTTATAAATCCATCTCCCAAACTCTTTCTGAGTGAACTTGTCTCTGTTCTTTGAATCTAATCCCCACGAGATGTATGTCATAAGGCTGTCAAAGCAGGCAGAGAGTCGCTGGTGTTGATCCACGGGCTGCACCATTAAAAAGAAAGGCTCAAGTTTTCCGTACACAAAACACAACACTCATGTAAAATGGTAAAGAAAAGACAAATTTGGATGGATCATCACCTGTGACGAGAGGATCTTAGCTTTCAGATCAGAGAAAATCTGGTGAAAGCAATTGGAACTAGTTAGATGAATGAACAAAAGATAAGAAAACTGCACAAGAGTGATAAATATACATACCTGATCACTTATAAGAATTAAGCTTAGCATCGGCCTGCTGAGACTCCATTGATTCGAACAAAACTATTTCAAACAGTGTCTTCAATATCTGCTTGTTAGAGCAAATCCGTTAAAAAGGTATTAAATCTCATTTTCGTGTTGCGTCTGCCAAAGATAGAATGAGGAGCGTAATGAGTTACCTCGGGGAACAAACTAGGGCAGTCTGCAATGTGCTGTGCAAAACGAATAGCAGCAGGAGAAGTAGGTGCCTCACCCATTGTGATGTTATTGAAGTAATATGAAGCAAGATTGTCTACAGCTATTGCACACTGAAACGATAATATATATTATATATCAGTGAACTTTACAAATTTCTTGGATAAACGGGTCTTTTAACATTTTTGACACAATTCTCACCTGTGATGAAATACTTGTGTCCAACCCCTTGAGTCCAGATTCAAGGGAACCTACGAGATGCATAAAAGTCGCAGTATCCAATTTCAATATGAAGGTAATATGACTGTCACACAAAACCTCGACGAATCCAAAGTATGCCTTTGTAAGCTGAAATATGAAAGAAAGACGATAAAGTTTTGAGATAAAGAGCGCACATCAGTCAGTTGAGGTAATGCAAACAATATCAAAAGAGTGAAAGCAATAATTTTCTATGCGTTTATTATAAATCAAAGATTGAGCCACTAAATGAAATTATTGAAGGCACCTGGACAATAAAAACGCAGTGCCACACATACCTTGCGATATGCTAATATATCTGCCAAGGGTATTGCTAGGGTCATCTTTAACGCGATATCAAGTGCATCCCCAAGAGCGCAATCGCCATAGAGTTCAAATACACCGAAGTTGCAATAATTTCCCGAAAGCGCTGCCCATTAGATGATTATTAAGTATCATAATCTTTCTTCAAACAACTGAGAAATCGATGAACTCTTCAACATCTTTGAGTAACCGGACCTGATACATATGTGCTTACCCATGTACGTCTTAATCTGCAACTTGTGTTTACTCTTTTCATAGGAGCAATAAACTCTCCACGCACAATTATCTTCTTTATCAGAGCAAATCGCACCAAGCTTCTTTTGTGAGGACAAGAATAGCTTAATATCGTATCTTGTTTTTAGAGAGTACCTCAGAAGCGCCTGCTTGAACTCAGAAGCAGAACCGAACGTTTTACCTAAGGCTAGAATTTCATCGGGTGATGTTGTATCTTCATGAGATTCTCTACGCGCTTCCTCTTCCTCATCATCGGATGACAAAGGATCTGGTATGTTGGNAAAAATCTCTTTTGAAAATATTTTAATATATATTATTAATCTAATTATAAAAGGCTCACTAAAACATATGTGTAATGTAAGAAAAAGTCCAAATTTAATTATATGCCAAATGCAAAGGAAGCTTCTACGCCTTCTAAGTTCTAAAAAATTCTACATACTTCGTCTTTTTGTAAATCAGTATTACCTCGCTAATGATAATAATAATCTATTAGTATATATAATTTGTTTTTATTTGGAGTTGCTAATGAAAAAAAAATACACTACACGATTAGAATAAAAGGGAACAAAAACTAATTAGAACAATGAGGTGGTTGAGTTGGCGATCATATATTTGATAAATTATTTCGTTTTTGATTTAAAATGAAAAATTGTTTTCTATTACAAAAAAAGAGAAAACATATTTGTGAAGTGTGGGGCTCCTAATGAAAGAAAAAAAATTACTACACGAACTCGATCAGATTAAAAGGAACCAAAAATTAATTAGAACAATGAGGTGCTTGAGTCGGCGATCATATGTTTCATAAGTTATTTCGTTTTCAATTTAAAATGGAAAATTGTTTTCCACTAAAGAAAAAAAAAATAAAAAAAGAAATTAGGGAAAAAAAAAGAAAAAAAAACATTACACGAATACTATCCGTATAAAAGGAAACAAAAATTAATTAGAACATGAGGTGCCTTAGTTGGCGATCATATGTTTGATAAGTTATTTCGTTTTCAATTAAAATAAAAAAATTGTTTTCGGTTAACGGAAGAGAAAACTTATATGTGAAGTTTGGGCTTGCTAATAAAACAAAAACGAACACGATCGAAATAAAAGAAATCAAAAATTAATTAGAACAATGAGGTACTTGATTTGGCGATCATATGTTTGATAATTTATTTCGTTTTCAATTTAAAATAAAAATTATTTGTGATTAAAGAAAGAGAAAACATATTTGTGAAGTCTGGGGCCGCTAATGTAAGAAAAAAAATACTACACGAACTCGATCGGAATAAAAGAAACCAAAAATTAATTAGAATAATGAAGTGCTTGAGTTGGCGATCATATGTTTGATAAGTTATTTAGTTTTCAATTGAAAATAAAAAATTGTTTTCGATTGAAAAAATAAAAAACTTATATGTGAGGTTTGGAGCTGCTTATGAAAAATAAATACAACACGAACACGATCGGAATAAAAGAAAACAAAAATTAATAAGAACAATGAGGTACTTGAGTTGGCGATCATAAGTTTGATAAGTTATTTCATTTTCAATTTAAAATGAAAAATTGTTCTTGATTAGAGAAAGAGAAAAATTATATGTGGAGTTTGGGCTGCTAATAAAAAAAAACACTACATGAACACTATAAGAATAAAAGGAAATAAAAATTAATTAGAACAATGATGTGCTTGAGTTGGCGATTATATATTTGATAAGTTATTTTATTTTCAATTTAAAATGAAAAATTGTTTTCGATTAAAGAAAAAGAAAACTTAAAGTTTATGAGTTAAACCATATACCGAATTCAGTTAAAAAGAAAAATAATTTTAATAATATTTTGAAAGTTGTGAACAACAATGAGTTTCAAGACGTATTTCAAGTTTTAGTTCAAAATTTAATTTTGACATATCCAATGAGGTGCTTGAGTTGGTGATCATATGTTTGATAAGTTCTTTCGTTTTCAATTGAGTTCAATCATATACCGAATTCAGTTAAAACAAAAATAATTTCAATAATATTTTGAAAGTTGGTGAACAACTATATGTTTCGATACACATTTTAAGTTTTTAGCTTAAAAATTAGTTTTGACATATTCACTTTGTAAAACTTCTTAGTTAAATCACAATATATTTTTCGGACATATTAAAATATTCAAGATGTATAAATTCACATGAAAATTATATTGTAAATAAAATATTGTATTTAAAATATCAAATTAAAGTTAAAAATTATATAACTTAAATAATAATCTAATGTTAATAAAAATAATCCGCGCGTAGCGCGGAAAAACCCTAGTCACGTATGAAAGGGTTTTCTGTATTGATTGACTTTGCCATCGGCTACATATTTATGCAAGGCGTAAGCCCTAATTATGTACAATAAGAAGACTAATCTACCCTCTAATACAAACGTATATTACATATCATTAACAGTTGATGATGATTTTGGTATGTGGAACTTTGGCAGGATTTTCTCAATGTGTTCTTCGAGAAAATTTTCAAACCGATCCCACTGGTTTACAACCTGATTATGTCTCTGCTTTGGCGCCACCCGGAGAACGTAGAACTGGACAAAGTCAAGGTTATTCATTACTGTGCACCTGTAAGTAGTACTCACACTTGCTTATAAACCTCTCCTTGGTTCTGATACTTTAATTTAATCCTTTTTTATATTTTCTTATTATTGGTGAAAAAATGATAGGGATCCAAGCCATGGAAGTTCACAGGAGAAGAAGCTTACATGGACAGAGAAGACGTGAAAATGTAAATATTTTCAATGACGAATGACGAATCTCTCGATTTCAAATTTTAAAGCTCTGAAGATGCAAAAGAAACCTTTTTCGAAATTAACTTGGCATGAAATAAATTAAAAGCCAAATTAAATTTGACAATTAGATGAAGAAACTTGGTGTGTTTGGTTTCTATGCTTTGAGTTTTTGTTTTTGTTTTTGTGTTTGGTACTAATAACATTCGTTAAAACTATATAATTAATTCATTTGAATATGCTTTTATCGGACAAAAAATTAAGTTCTCTATTAAATATTGATAAGACCAAATGAGTGAATGACAAGTCAGCAACAATTCGTCTCTCTTTCCTTAAAATAAAGTACCAATTTTTGGACAACCAAACATCATTGCTCCAGAGGTAGATGGATCCAAAGTAGTTGATCGTTGAAACGTTGAACAGCTTTTTAATTCACGTTGACAAAAAAAAATACTCGAAAACGGGTCAAAAAGGAGGAAAGAGAATCTGGAAAATTCGAAGAAAACCGCAATGGAGGATCCACAAGATTTTCGCTTTTCGACTCAAATCTCTCATTTAGCTCTCGACATCGGAGGTACAAAAAAAAACCTTTTCGATTTTATCTTCCTCTTTAGATTTGTTTCGGTTCTGGGTTCGTCTCGATTGATCTGGAATTTGGTTTTTGTGTGATTTTATTTTTGGGGGAGTTTCTGATTTGTGGTTTCACAGGGACTCTGATTTTTTTTTTTTTTTTTGTTTGGACAAACTCGCAGGGACTCTGATAAAGCTTGTCTATTTCTCGGCGAATGGAGACAATTGCGAGGAGGAGTCTCGTGACGGAGGAAGCATCGTCGTTGGTAATGGTTGCTCCGTTTTGCAAGGGAGGCTTTGTTTCGCCAAGTTTGAGACCAGAAAGATTGATGATTGTTTAGAGTTTATTCGACTCAATATTCTTCACCATTATTCCGGTAAGTGTTTTTATGGATTGATGATGATTACAACTGATTTCAAGATCTGATTCGTATGTGTATTAAGTAAGCTTTCCTAGCTATTTTGGAGTAAGGAGTATGAACATATATATTGCAAAATTGTAGATCATAACACATATATAATCTTCTTTATCTTCCTCTGGTTGAATCAAAGGAATGTCTTTTCTTAGATAACAAAGAAAAAAAGTTTGGCCTTTTCTATTGTTTTTTTTGGTTTCGTTTGTTGTTTCACTTACTCTTTGAGATTCACTAACGAGCGTAAATGTTCAGGGGTTCAGCATCCAAATGGCCCAGCCTGTGATAAGCTTTCTGTTAAGGTAAAAGCTATTGGTTATAGGCGCTAAGCTAAAGCTTTGTTGCAGTGGGATTTGCATTTTTCTTAACTTGATTATATGGTCTATTAATTGATATGCTATTCCAAAGGCCACAGGTGGTGGAGCATTTAAGTTTGCTGATCTCTTTAAGGAGAAGCTTGGGATCCTTTTCGATAAGGAAGATGAGATGCATTGTCTTGTTGGGGGTGCAAATTTTCTCTTAAAGGTAGGATTTTTTTTTCTATCCTATCATCATCTCTTTCATTCTTCTAACATTATACCCAAATGAGGATCTGAGTCTGTTGTATTATTGTATATCTGTTGTGTCTGCTTTTCGAATATACTTCTTGTTTGTGTCCTTGCTAATGCACTTGAGACCACAAACTCTATCATCTTTGTAAACAGTCTTTTGCTGATTCTTCATATGTGTGAAGTTGTATTATGTTTTGCTGATAGTAACTATATTTTGGCGCGGAATTGTGTTGCAGACAAACTTCTAGAAATATTGCAAACATTACCATTTAGGATATTAGTTTTTTGATGATGATGATAATTTACAGTTGTGTTTCTGAAATCTACAGTAATTGCGGTGTGCTTGCTAAAGTCTTCTATGGGATAAGATTCTTCAATGCATTAAAGATCTCCAGAGGAGATTAGATTTTTGAAATTTTTCCTGATTATGCAATTTTACGTGGCTAAACTTTCTTGCTCACACCTGAAGTCTGAATATGATTGCAGACAGTACCAAGGGAAGCTTTCACCTACTTGGATGGCCAAAAGGAGTTTCTCCAGATCGACCATAATGATTTGTATCCATATCTCCTTGTTAATATCGGCTCTGGAGTTAGCATGATCAAGGTTTCACTATGGTTTTGGCTTCTCTATGATCACTTTTATTTGATTGCAACTACATCGGCGATGTTGCTTACTCAAACTCGTTTCTTCTGTAGGTCGACGGAGATGCAAAGTACGAGCGAATAAGTGGAACAAGCCTTGGTGGAGGCACATTTCTAGGTCTTGGAAAGCTTTTAACAAAATGCCAGAGGTGACTTTCTGGTTCAACTCTCTGTTCATAATTCATGCAGTTTCCTCCTTTTCCTGAGTAACTAACATCTCTTAGTTCCAGTTTCGATGAGCTGCTCGAGTTAAGTCACCATGGAAATAACAGAGTAATTGACATGCTTGTGGGGGATATCTACGGTGGAACAGATTATACAAAGGTAAATCGATTAATGTTGGTTTTGCTTTGGATTGGTATAAAAAAAACCAATTTTTTTTTCTTTTTTTTTCCTGGTAGATTGGTCTCTCCTCAACAGCCATAGCTTCCAGCTTCGGGAAAGCGATTTCTGATGGCAAAGAACTTGAAGATTACCAGCCGGAAGATGTCGCAAGATCCCTTCTAAGAATGATATCGAATAACATCGGTCAGGTCTGTTCTTGATTACATCTCCGTGCATTTTACAACACTCGAAGCTGATGATTTTCTGTATTTTCTGATCGGATTGTATCATTTCCTCTCTTTCTCTCCAGATTGCTTACTTGAATGCACTAAGATTCGGCCTCAAACGTATATTCTTTGGTGGATTTTTCATCCGTGGTCTCGAGTACACCATGGACACAATATCTGTTGCTGTTCACTTCTGGTAATCCGAATCCCGAAACCGACACTTTATGTGTATGTCCATAAGATCTTATTTAGAGTTTTCTCATTTCAGGTCGAGAGGTGAGGCAAAAGCAATGTTCTTGCGACATGAAGGGTTTCTTGGAGCTTTAGGCGCATTCGCGAGCTACAAAGATCAGAGCCATAATAGCGAG
The DNA here is from genome assembly GCA_020283515.1 of Alliaria petiolata. NCBI lineage: Eukaryota > Viridiplantae > Streptophyta > Magnoliopsida > Brassicales > Brassicaceae > Alliaria > Alliaria petiolata. The sequence continues at coordinate 86,836,524 of JAHZTW010000001.1, forward strand.
TTGAAACCGCAACATCATACTGTGCAGAGAGCAATTCTTAACTGTTCAGGTGATGATAACATTCGTCACTTCCCAGTAACTGCTAATTTAAACGATGGCGAAACCATAGAATGTAGCATCAATTTAGTTTAAACTTGGTTCAGTAAGTCGCCTGTTGTATTGTTATGAAATCAGTGTAGAGAAATGTCTTTTTTAACTATCAAGTCATTTTCGTTCGGGTCAAGCAAGAGCTTCTCATTATTAGTGAAACTTGTTGATACAAAGACTTGTTTATGTAAAGATGGTATAATATGTATATGTTCAAGGTAATTACTCACTTTTTTTTTCTCTCACAAAAAGAATAAGATTCTGGTCATCCTTGATAACCCGGAACTGAACCGGAAAACCAATCTGAAACTTTTTTCTTCACTTTTGCTCTACCTAAAACCGGAAAAAATTGAATGAAATAGTTTACAAAATTCTTTAAAATTAAAATGATGAAATTAATGCTACATTTCGATAGGAAACCGAATTTGAAACCATAAAAAATCATATCAAATCATCCGAAGTAGAATTGATTTCTGTGTAATTCATTTGCTTTGTAAACCGTGATACTCAAAATCAAACCAAAACCGGAATTGACATCAGTAACACTGTAACAGTAAGTAGTAATGTTCTTCTTCCACATTCCGCACGCTTACACGTGTCAGACACACCTGCCTGTCTTCTCCATTTTTTTATTTTTGTTTGTTCTCATTCCATTCGTGCTCCGTCGATTTTTGTCTCCGACTATCTCCGACCGTCGCGGATTCTTCACCGTAGAGTTAACCGGAGAACCCTCTCCTGCTGCATTATTATCTTTCGCAGTTGCTTAAGAAGTTGAATTGATCTGATCTCGTCTACCAGGTAAAATCCTCTCTTCTACATCTTATAATCATTCTTCTCCCGTTTCGTTCACCTAACAGTCGATTCTGATATCTCCCAAGATCTTCATCGCAGTAGATCTTCGTTCTCACAGCTTCGATTCGATTGTTTCCCCTCCTGATAGCGATTCATCGCTCGAATTGGGAACAAAATGGTACGGATCTTCGGTTAACATTTGACTTTGCTGTAAAATTGTGTGTGTGACGAGTAATTGCTTGGATTCGATTGAATCTTCTGGGGTTTTATGTTGCCTTTTACATTCTCAAGTTTAGATCTTTCCTTGGGATTGATTGCGTCACTGATTATATAGCTTCTGTTCTGTTTCTCCTACAAACTTTGATTTGGTTCCATGGACAGCTTGTAGAGACGAGTCTCTTACACTTGTTATACTCATTTTGATCCTTAATCCTCATGTTCAAACGCTTAATCAGGTTTATCACTCGAGTTTTGTGGATGAAGAAGGTATAACAAAGGCATGTGGTTGTCCATTGCTTCCTCTCAAGAGCCATATAAAGGGTCCTGCACCTGTTTCAGAGCAAGGTATTAAAAAACGAAAGCATTCATGTTTGTTTCGAATGTGCGAAAGCATTTACATTTTCTTGTTTATATGCAGACAGAACGGATATCGTGGACGAGGCAATCACCTTCTTCCGAGCGAACGTCTTCTTCACTAACTTTGATATCAAAAGTCCTGCTGATAAGCTCCTTATTTACTTGACGTTCTACATAAATGTGGCGTTGAAGAGGCTCGAAGGCTGTAGAACACTGGCTGTAGGAACTAAGGCGATTATCAACTTGGGTTTAGAAGATATCCCTGTTCCTGGAGAAGCTGGCTTTCCTTTTCCAGGTCTCTTTTCGCTTCCTCCGTCCCAGGAAGAAGCAGGTACATGATACTGTATATCTCATTCAAAACAACTCTTATTGATCCCTTGTCTTCTCTTTCACTACTAGGATTGTCTTACCTCCTCCTAACTATTGAGCCCTCTTGTTCTGTTGGTTTCAAAATGTCAGATCTTTTCAGGAACTATCTGAAGCAGGTTCGAGAAGAGACAAGTGGGAGGCTGTTGAGCGTAGCGTATAGAGCCAATGGGACTCCAAACAAATGGTGGCTTGCATTCGCCAAGAGGAAATTCATGAACGTGGTTGTCCTCTAATCAACAGATCATCATTCACTGGTAAGTTCTGAAATTATATTAAGAGCATCACCATAGTTTACTGGATACGGTTATCTAACTACCAACATCATCTTGGATCCGCCTTCAAGCTTGAAACGTTGCTCTTTTGGATCTGAATTTTCATAATTTAGTAGTTGGTTATTTCGTCTTTGCTTGCAGCCGAAGCCACTAGAGATCATGAGCATCGCCTCCTATAGCTTCCTGTGCATGGTGTTTGTTTAGCCATTGGAACCAGGAAGACGAAATATTCGATCTGAGAGCAGAAAGTTTCTCTCTGTCTCTTTATATATACATAGAGTGTGCCAACAATGTATTATTTCATACAACTCCTGTATGTTGATACAAGATCAAAGTTAATAAAAGAAACTGACCCCGATTAAAAAAAATTATGGTTCCGCCACTAACACCGAATATCTGTTTAATTTATACTAACATAAGGAATAACAAACTCGTTAATCCACTTGCATCTTCCTTTTGCTTGATCCAAATCTTTCATAATGTAGCAGTTGGTTATTCATACAACTCCTGTTGGAATCTAAATTTTGTTAAGGTAAGATCAAGGTTAAATAAGATTACTTCAAATTAACAGAGTTCATCTCCGAGGTATTATTATCATACTTAAGCCACACTTTCTCACTCTTATCAGTTATACAGGGAAAGGAAATTAGCTCTGTATACATATGATAACTGTGCCTGAAGCTAATATCTATCAGGCTTTGGTGCACACATTTCCGTCACAAACCCAACCATCTTTGGACTCGCCGCCGCCGCCTTCTTTCACAGCATCATCGCCGGTTGTGTTGGCATCCTCTTTTAAAGCACACTTGGCGTGAAGATCAAAGTCGCACTCTTGGCAATGGTAAGACCAGATTTGCCCTTCTTCATCACACTTATCACAAATGTAAACCCGGACGCGGGTCAGTTCTAGCTCGTGTTCTTCATGAAGCGCATGTTTCACCTTCGTAGGCCACTCTTTCGCCATCTCGTTGTACTTGGCTTCAATCTCCTTCAAACGTTCCTCGGTAAAAGGGTAAGCATCGGCTCCATGGGCTCCCACAAGGTCCCTTGCTTCTTTTGTTACGGTTTGCCCAGTTGGTCCCACAGCTGCTAGCATCGGGATGCCACCGACTTTGAAGGTTCGTGCTAACGATGCTTTCCTAGGATCACCGAAGGGAAGGGCCAGCCACGGCATTTGCGAGTAGTACTCGTCAAATGATTCCTGGTCTCGGTCACTGGAGATGAAGATCAACTCAAACGCTTCGTCCCGCTCCTTTATCTGCTTGTATACTTCAACAAGCTTCGGTGTAAAAGCGCGGCAAGGAGGACACCAGTGAGCTGAGAAGTACAAAAGAATGTTCTTCCCCACCAGATCAGACACAAGCACCTGAAAAAGAAAGCCAGTTTTTTTAGGGGGTTGTTCAGATCAACATCGAAGAACAACGTTTAGAAGATTAAGAGGGTAGAGAGAGCTTTACCTTAGCCCCATCTTTTCCAAAAACATAGTTTAGATCACCCGAGACAAGAAGTGACTCGAGCGTTTGAGCCTCTGTCTTTGCCTTTTCAATCGCCTTGAGTTCTTCAAACTTCTCTGGAGTGAAAGGATATGCAAGAACTCCATAGTCATCAATAGCTTCAGCGACATTCGAGTGCCGGGTTTTTCCATCGGGCCCGAGAATGACCAGTGTTGGCAGCGTTGACAGCATGAAGTGCCTAGCCAATTTGGATGAGCTTTTGTCGTTGAATGGCAATGCTAGCCATGGCTTGGTCTCAAAGTCCTGCTTAAAAGACTCCTCGTCATCCTCAAGAGATATCAGCACAATCTCAAAATCCTCCCCATTCTCCTTCAGCTTCTTATAAACCTCAACAAGCTTTGGAGCAAACTCCGTGCATCTCCTGTAAGAGGCCACCGAGAAGAGCAGCCCGATGGTTTTCCCTTCGAGCTCCGATACAGGAACCTAGTAAATATGCAATTGATCAGTCTCGTTAAGTCAACAAAGCCAAAAGGAAACAGGTTTGCATTGAGCAACTAGTGAAGGAAGTCGTGTATTACTCATCTAATCTCATAAGCTATAAATAAGCATACCTTGGTTCCGTCTCGCGAAATCACAAAGTCCCGTGAAGGAGTCACCAAGACGGATTTTAAGGTCTGTTCTCTCCGAGCTCTGTCTTCTTCCTCTTTTATCTCCTTCATTCTCTCCGGTGTGAAAGGATGAGCATCAGCTCCGTAGCTTCGAATGACACCGACCCCATTCTCATTCACGAGCTTACCATTGTCATCAACAATCACCAGGTTGGGGATTCCCCTAACCTTAAAAATCTGATCCAAGCGGTCACGGGTTTCGGAATCAGTAAACGGGACAGCGAGCCACGGCATCTTAGCGAAGTAATCTCTAAAGGACTCTTCATCCTCATCGCCAGACACAAAGATAATCTCGAAACCAGCTTTTGCAGAGAGCTCGTTGTACACTTCCACCAACTGGGGAGTGAACCGCTGACATGGTCCGCACCACGCAGCTGAGAAATACAATCCAATCTTCTTCCCTTTCAAGCTGTCAATTTTCACCTGAACATCAAACAAATCATAAGAATCCAATTCCGATCCGACCTTTAGAGGAACTCAGGGGACAACAGAAGCCATATGAACTAGACTGAAGCCAAATCAAAGAAACTTAGCAGTTTATGCGAACAAGAGCCATCGATGAAAGTCAACCATAGCAAAATTTTAACAAGGACACGAAGCTCTCTAATCATCTGAAAACCATCTAAGAACACGACCTAGATTTCTTCGTAAACAGGAATCATCAACCAGAAGAACTGGAAAAAAAATCGGGAAACAGGCACAGACACAGAATCGAGAATCAACAGAAGTTGAAATCCACGACCAGAAAAATGGAGAACAAACCACAAAACGCAGAATCGGGCCAACCACAGAGAGAGTGAAGAGAAAAGCATTTTACCTGTTCGCCGTCATTACGGACGAGGAAATCCCTCGCCGGAGAAGAGAGAAGCGAGTGGAGATCCTGAGCATCGCCGCCGTTAACTTCCTTCGAAATCTCAGCCATGGATTGTAGGGAAACGGGAGCTGATCGCGGAATCGAATTCGAGAATCGCTATCACGAAGAACACACGAAGACTTGTTTCCCTTGACTTGACTCTGTGAGGGCCAAATATGCTCAAAGCGTCTATTTTAAAGGAAAGTTCCTCCCCAAAAATGATTTTCCTATCAATTAATGTGACTCTTAAGCCTTAAGTACTAATTTGTTTTTTAGCTCAATTAATAAAATAACTGTATTTTTTAAAAAAAATATACTCTAAAGTTTCCAAATTCCAAATCTTAAGTCCCAAAAATTAAAATTTATAATCTAAAAATTAAATAATAAACACAAAATTAATTATTTCCTTTAAAAAAAACAATTAGTCTATTTTTTAGTTTATACTTTTTAACACCTTTTTTTATTAACTACTAGATTAGGATCCGCGTTTTACGCGGATTTATAAAAACAAAATTTTAAACCCGTTAAAAGATTTTTTTTAAAAAAATAGAAAACAAAATCGGTTTACCACTTTAAGAAAATATATATTAAAAACACAAAATTGAAACCTTAAAGTTATTTATTTATTTTAATTCTCATATGTTTTCAATTAAAATATTCAAAACACAGAATCTGTTGCGGACCTTAAGCAACATTAACCATATTTCTTTTGTAGTTCACATATTTTATCAACTATCTTTTTTCTATTCTGCTGCGTTAAAAACTTGGATGCAATTCGAGTCATTCGAGTATGTTAACGATCTCTCCATTAACTCTCTCCAAGCAAACAATGTCTTTCTTTCTCTTCATAGTCATCTCTCGTATATGATCTCTCTGCTCTCTATCGAAGTTATGCTTCTCAAGATTCACGTCAAAAGTCTCTCTACATGATCTTCCTCCTCAGTGAGCTCATCATCGTCCAATGTCATATCATTAGCATATATGATTTCATTTTTTTTATTGAAATATATCATAGTTAATCTTACTACGTTTTTTTCCTTTTCTTAAATTCTAATAGATCCATTTGTTTTATAATAACAAAATTTTAAACCCGTTAAAATGATTTTTTTTTCAAAAAAATAGATCCATTTGTTTTATAATTTCCTTTCCTTTTTTTACTATGACACGTGTCGAAATCTTATCTTTTTACTGTGACACGTATCGAAATCTTATCGATTAACTTGACATGTGTTGCAATCATGTTAATTGTTAACTTTGACGCATTCTACTTTATATAATAAGATCCCACATTAATTAAAGACCTAACTTGACTATAAAAACAGTTGACTGACCAAGTATTTGATTTCCTTTCCGGTTAAGGTGATGATTGATAACAGAATCTCAGTAATTGATTTTACTCTTATCCTCACCGTTTCTTTTGTTTGATGTACCGGCGATGTCAAATTTCCCATGCCCATTTCGGTTATACTTAATACAATTATATTTTATATATATATAAAAAAAATCTCAATAATTGGTAAACCGGAATCGTCATCTTAAAGGCAGGTCGAATTTGTATGTTACAAACAATCTCTGGGAATTTGTATCATCAAGAAATTAGGGGAGAGTATTAAATATTTTCAAAAATCTAGGGTTATTTACCAATAACGACTTTAGTCTGTATTTCGAGGGAAATGCCGAAATAGGGATTTTCGATTTTAGTCTGTATTTCGGTATTTCCTTTTTTCTTTGATATGGTATTTCCATATTTCGGTATTAAGAAAGAAAAAAAGGAAAACCAACGGCAATAATTAGTGACTAATCAGAGTCGTAATCTATTATTATTGCTCTATAAGTATAGAGAGACCTATAAGTATTTTATGCAAACACCCATTATTTCTCTCATACTCATTCTCGTTTCGCCCTCTCTCTCTCTCTAGTTTCCTTCTACATCACGCAGAACTTGAATCTTTGAGACATGAACGAAGAACCGAGTCTAATCTTTGAGAAGGCTCTGTTCCAAACAGATGTCGACCCATGCCTCAACCGTCTCTTAATCCCTTTCAGCAAACTGATCCGAAACGACTTCTTGACGCCTGACGAGTCGAGGATCATAGAAGAAGGAGGAGGCGTCAACAACGACGAAACGTCGTGGATCAACAGAATAAAAAGTGGGACGTGATTTTGAAGAGATGGAAGGTGAAGAAAGATATATGGAGTTACGCTTACGCTTTGATTGGTGGCTGGAACGATATCGTTGAGGCTAACGGGTTAAAAACCGGGGATTACATAGTCTTTGGTCTTTCAGGCACCGAGGAATCCTCTGTTTTGGCCTTGAGTGGACTTCTCGGAATTGCAATTACCAAGATTAGGGTTTTAATACAGTTGTGATCGATTTTACACTTTGTTAGATTTTATCTCCTCTATTATTAATGTTCTGTAAGATTAGGGTATTAATTACCAAGATTAGGGTTTTAATATATGTCACATAAGCTTTGTTGTTCCTGATTCTATAATAGAAATTGAATCGTGTTAACAGTTTCAGTTTCTTGATTGTTTGATAGTTTCCTTTATCCGACATGAATCCCGATTGACTTAATGATAATCTGATTTTAAACTCAGTCTACGTATATATAAATATTCTCTAAATTCAAAAAGAATCGTTGAACAACAAAAGTGTTAAAGAGTTGAATAACTTCAAGGGGAAATTGTCTTTCAACATAAACCAGTCTGCTTTTGCGGATCTATAGCGTTTTCAACACATTATTTCCTCGTTGCCTCTTTCTGCTGCAATCACTACTCCTGCCTCTTCTATATGTACCACACATCCTTTGAAATTTTAGATACATAAATTAATGGTTCTCATAGAATATATCTTACCTTTCGTTTGCTTTAACCTATTAGAGGGATTCCTTTCTTTTCTAGAGCAACATCTTGAAAAATCCAAGAAGCTGAGACCTCTGCAAAATCCTCTTTTACTCTTTACATGTTACATCTGAAAAGAGCAGAACTAAAGAGACACGAGTGTGTAGGACATACCATACAAGGAACAAGACCAAGAAAGATCTCTCGTCACAAGAAACACCACATGTAAGAACTCAAGTTGCACTTTTAGAAGTATAACAAAAAGTTTGTGGGTTTAAGAGAATATCAAATCGGAGCTCGGAAATAAGAGGAAAATTAGGTCATCGGAAAGATGAACTAATTAGGGTTTTTATTATGTTATAACTGAACCTTAAGAAAGGCTGCCTACGTACCCTTTAGAAGGGATCAAGCCATTCGTAGTTCGTTTACAAGAGAGTTTACAAGATAAAATCTAGAGAGAATTAGGTCTCTCTCTAGGTCGCCCTTCTTCAGTTTCTGGATCCTCTTCTTCAATGAGACACGGCTCTATTTATAATAGATGGGCCTCGGTTTAGACCGAACTTCTTTTCCTTTTTAGAAAAGGAATTCTTCATTTTCTTTTGGAGATTCTTCTTTATCTTTTCCTTATATCGGAAATTACCTTTTCCGATAAGTTTCTAGTGTTTTGATGGGCCGACCTCAATTTATGAAGGGCTTTTTAGAGGGGTGCTAAACCCATCTCTAACAATTAGTCCTCCCCCCCCCCCCGGGTTCGGCCAG
>JAHZTW010000001.1:86849807-86899502 GCA_020283515.1 Alliaria petiolata
TTTTTTTTTTTTTAGATTTCTTCCTCTTCTTTATAAACATATCGAATTTGGAAATGGCTAGATCGGCTTCTGTTTAGTCATCTCTTTCCCCTCCCTTTTTTTTTTTTTTTAGTTGGTATATAAGATATTACGATAGGCTTGATGATTGAGAGTTAGTGGCCGAGCTCGAGCTATCAGAGCTAGTCATATGTGGCTGTCATAGAAGACGTGTTTTTCAATCACGTCGGGGTTGTTGAATTGGAAGAGCTGAGAACGTCTCTTTTTTTGTTGCTTGTCCAGGAAGCAAAGTCTCCAAGCAGTATTTTTTTTGAAGAGATTTGATGTCTCCTGTGTTTATTGTGCGTATGTTGATGGTGCGACGCTGATATCGTCTTGTGGATTGCTTGAAGGATGGGTGAGATTGTTGATATAGATGAAATCGAACGTTACGTTCTTCTGCCCGAGCTTCTTCCATGACAAGTTCGTCACCTCCCGAGCTTCTTCCATGACAAGTTCGTCACCTCCCGAGCTTCTTACATGACAAATTCGTACAGCCCGAACTTCCAGTACAGCCCGAGCTTCTTCCATGACAAGTTCGTCACTTCCTTCTTTTTTTTAACGGATCTTGATCTTGAACGAAGCTTGAGAGCTTGTCTCTTCTTCAATCTTTTTTTTTAGAGCAAAGATTGTGGGCTCGTCACTCGTGAGATTTTTTCAAAGTGAGAATAAGGAAAGCTAGTAGCTAGGGTTTCTCTAAACTTCCGATCTTGATGTTGCGTAATTGGTTTGCTTGGTCTCCTCGTGAATGCACTACGTGAGCCATTCCTTTTCTTCTTCTTTTTTTTTGCCGAGCTTGAGAGCTCGTTTCGCCGCTCGTCTTCTCTTCCTCTCTCTTTTTTTTTATGCATCACGTCGGGTCTTCATTGTTTAGGCCTTAATAGGAGTCAGACTTCGATCCCGGTCCCATGGTGATAATTATTTGTATGATCTGCTGCCCCTTTTTTTTTTTTTAAAGAGCAGAGAGCTTGGCTGAAAGAGGGAGCGGGAGTTGCTCCATGTTCTCGAGAAGACTGAGAACATAAGATGAACTCGTCATCAATTTTTGTTTTTGCAAGGGCTCACAAACTCCGTGATCTTGGTCTTGATTGAGCGTCGTTGATGAATTGCCGAGCTCGAACATAGGTGGGTTTTGAACAAAAAAAATACACACGCCATGCGTCCGCAAATCTGTTTCCCCTCTCCTCGCCTCTTCTTTGGCTATATTGTTTTGTGAAAATAGCTCTCGACGATATGTCAAAGCGATACGACGAGCTCGGTACGACGATGTGCTTAGGTCGACGAGCTCGGTATGACTTGAAGAAGCGAGGAGATCGGGATTGAAATCAAACGCTCCGCTCTTGACATTTTTTTGTGTGTGGAGTTAGAGAGCTCGTTCGTCTCTCTTGCTCATGGTCTCCGAGCAGTTTTTTTTTGTTTTATGACATAGCTAAGGTTTTGGCTTGCTCTTTTTGGACTTACGAGCTGGTGATGATTATTTCGGTACCTTCTTTGTACTTTAAAGAGCGTTTCCTCGCTGTTGGTGAGAAGTCGAGGTGACGTCTTCCGGGTTGCCTCCTTTTTGTTTGTTTTCCTTCTTTGATTTGGATTTTTGCTCGATCTTCAAAATTAAACCATGTTGGAGCAGCAAAAATCGTATTAAAAGTTGTTCATGGGAAAATACCACATAATTGATTAGTGCGAGAATCTGATTTGATTCCACATAAGTTTGACCAAATCATCAAATATTAAAATATTCATGAGATCAATCCAATAAGGTTCGGTAATAATAGTAGCAAATAGATCGGAACACTTATCTCGATTAGTGATTCTCGTGAAAGAGGCAGAAATATAATGTTCGCATCATCATCGAGTTCGTGGCGAGGCCGGTGAATCTCGTTTTGATAATTGTAGAGGAATCGTGAAGCGAATAGTGAGAGGTGAATCTCGTCTTGGACTTTTGACCTTCCGAAATTGATAATTCTCTATCCCCACAGTCGGGGCCATAAGAACTCAAGTTGCACTTTTAGAAGTATAACAAAAAGTTTGTGGGTTTAAGAGAATATCAAATCGGAGCTCGGAAATAAGAGGAAAATTAGGTCATCGGAAAGATGAACTAATTAGGGTTTTTATTATGTTATAGCTGAACCTTAAGAAAGGCTACCTACGTACCCTTTAGAAGGGATCAAGCCATTCGTAGTTCGTTTACAAGATAAAATCTAGAGAGAATTAGGTCTCTCTCTAGGTCGCCCTTCTTCAGTTTCTGGATCCCCTTCTTCAATGAGACACGACTCTATTTATAATAGATGGGCCTCGGTTTAGACCAAACTTCTTTTCCTTTTTAGAAAAGGAATTCTTCATTTTCTTTTGCAGATTCTTCTTTATCTTTTCCATATATCGGAAATTACCTTTTCCGATAAGTTTCTAGTGTTTTGATGGACCGACCTCAATTTATGAAAGGCTTTTTAGAGGGGTGCTAAACCCATCTCTAACACCACACCAAACACAAAGACAGCATATCCAAAAAGCTCTTGTCCAATCTCTACCATCAGATAACATAGAACCATCTTTGCATTTCCTTGATAAGTTCAGCTGCTACAACAACTTCACTAGCTCTAAGATGTTCTCTTATCAGTGTATTGTGTATCTGCAAGACTACAACCATTTAGTAACTGCTCATTGTCCTTCATTTTCTGGAATAACGTGTTTGCTTCGGAAACTGTACTTTTTTCAACAAACCCCATATTATAAGTTTGAACATCAGGCTCCCCACGCTTGTGAATATATGAATGTTGTCAAAAAAATAAAAAAGATTAGTAAAACAAAATAAAAAGAAAAATATATATGAATATTATTGTCGACAAACCATGGTGATCCCATCATCGCACCAAGTGCTAAAACGCGGGATTCTATGGTCATTAATGAGAGAGAAAAAAAAAACTATAAAATTTACAAAAGTATACATTGGTTGCACGTTAGCCACACCACCACATTTCTTCGAAATATGATGATCAATTTCTTGCACCGTAATACATCCAATGTATAGAATCAATGTTGAACTCTTAAACTTGATAAACTCATATTATATGTTTGTGAGAATAAATGAGTACCCACTTTTTTTTAAAAAAAAGGGTTCAAGATTATTTGACTATAAATAATCATCGAATTTCACCTTGGATACGTTTTAAAGCTTAGGACCTTCCTTTTCAAACCGAGTGTTTTAAGTGGAAAAAAGTGAAGCGGCGTCCGATTGTGATTGGACCTCTTTCATTTTCTTATCAAAAACAGTGTGTGTTCTTCGTATTTTCAGAGCTGAGTGAAAGAAGTTTTTTCAGATCCGACGATTCTAACGGTTCCTTGGTCGTTGTGTGAAAGGTTTTGGTATCGACGGAAGAGTGTAGCTGTTTCTTCGGTGGATTTTACATGTCCTCACCCATAGAGAAAGTTCTAATGGATCTCTCTTTGGAGGAAGATGATGTGCCGTTCGAGATTCCGGATTTACCACAGTTTAATTCTTGTGAAAATAATGTGGTGAGTATAATCGGGCGCCTTATCAATCCCGATTGTCAAAGAATGTCAAAATTCATATTGGAGATGCCAAAGAAGTGGAAACTCTACGACCGGGTGAGAGGTGTGGCCTTGTCGCGAGAAAGGTTCCAATTCTTCTTCAAGTATGAAATTGATATGGAGGAGATTCTGAAAGAAGCGGTTCACTGTTTCAATGAGTGGGCAATGGTTATTGAGCGATGGATGGAGTTCCCTCCGGATGATTATCTTCGGTTTTTACCGGTGTGGGTTCAGATGCAAAATGTTTCGGTAAACAACTATACGTTAACTGCTATTACTGCTTTTGGAGAATTTGCGGGGCAAGTTATTGAAGTTATTTTTGATCCTACGGTTCCTCAAAATAATGATTATGTACGGGTGAGAATCAAGTTGGATGTGACAAAGCCAATGAGAAGATCGAAGGTGATTACTTTGAGATCGAATGAGCAAATCTCAATCATCTATTTCTATGAGAAAATTCAAAGACGTTGTGTGGCTTGTCAAATGCTCACGCATGAAAAAGACAGATGTCCGAGGTTAATTCGTATGACCAGAGCTAAAGCAATAGAGAGAAATCAGCAGGCTCAGAACCTAAACCGCAATCTTCAGCCAATCCTAAAGGAATCTGATCCTCTATTCGGCGTTTTAGAAGAAGGTCAGGTTGTTGCAAGCCCGGTTACAGGGAGACCTCAAATTGTTGCGGTTGTTTTGGATGTGATGCGCCAATATCTGGTTGGAACTGATGGTCCCGAGAGAAAGGCCAGAGAGATGCGGGTTAAAGCTTCGGTCGCTGAGGCTTTGGCTGATCCCCTATCTCAGAAATCGCTGCTGAGCCTAGAGCTTCCGCCGATCGTGTCTGTTAATGCGGACAAGGGTAAAGGTTTGGTGTTCGATTATGCTGACAAGTTGCAAGGAATAAGTACAGGAAGAAATGTACAAGTAGTTGAGAAGATGATGGGAGATGCGATAAAAGCTGGAAATGCTATTCAAGGGCCAGAAAAGTTGTTGGGAGCTGCTATAAAGTCTGGTATTGCTCAGTCCAGATTATCGTTAGTTGATGAACTGCGTAATGAAGGGATGTCAGAAAATTTTCCTTCATCGGATGACCCTTTTCAGTTTGTCTCTACGGTTATAAGAGCTAGTTTTTCAGAAGCTGGCTCTTCCGGGGCCTTACTGAAATCGGGAAAGCCAAGAAAACGACCCTACAAATCAAGAAGGAAAAAGTCGGAAATGTTGTTGGTTAAGCAAGGGGAACAACAGAATGAAGTCCCTGCAGAAAGAGCATCAAAACGCAAGGCAACGGAGGATGAAGTTAGTCTTTACCATGATACGAGACGTATCAAACAAAGGGTGGTCCCAAATGAGGGACCATCCAATATTTAATGAGCATTTTGTGCTGGAATTGTCAAGGATTGGGACGGTCTCAAGACTTGACAATTCCCAGACTTCAGGAATTGCGTAAAGAACACTTCCCTGAAGTCTTGTTTCTGATGGAGACTATGCACAGTAGGAATGTTTTGGTTGATCTGCAAGTTTGGTTAGGGTATGAAAGGGTATATACGGTGGATCCAATAGGAAAGAGTGGGGGTTTGGCAGTTTTTTGGAAAAAGCTGGTCGATGTAAATATTAGCTTTGCGGATAAGAACTTGATCGATTTCAATGTAAAGTTCGGTGAAGTTTGTTTTTTCATCTCTTGTGTATATGGAGACCCGATGTCAAAAAGAAGAGATCAAGTTTGGGAAAGAATATGTAGATATGGCACACAAAGAAAAGAAGCTTGGTGCATGTTGGGAGATTTCAACGAGATAAGTAAAAACTCCGAGAAGATTGGAGGGCGAAGGAGATGTTTAAAGACCTTTGAAGCTTTTAATGACATGCTTCATGCATGTGATATGTGTCTTCTGCCAAGTAAAGGTAACTCTTTCACGTGGGGTGGTAAGAGAGGAGATTTTTGGATTCAAAGCAAGCTTGATAAATGCTATGCAAACAAAGAGTGGTTACAAAAATTCCCGGCAGCAAATCAGACTTTTCTGGATAAAAGAGGTTCGGATCATAGATCCGTTTTGGTAAAACTTCTACATTCGCAGGAAATCTATAAAGGGAATTTTAAATTCGACAAAAGGTTGTTCAACAAGCCTCAAGTTAAAGAGTCTATTTCAAACGCCTGGAATTCTCAGCAAGGAGGTTTAAATTTGTCGGTGTCAGCTCGCATAAAAAGATGTAGAAAGGCTTTGAGTCTATGGAAGAGACAGAATAACTTAAACTCGAGGGACAGAATGATAAAGGCTCAAGTAGAGCTGGAAAATGAGCAATCTTCAAGTTTTCCTCGGGTTCATGTGGTTCAAACTTTGAAAAAAGAGCTGGTAAATGCGTACAGAGATGAGGAATCTTTTTGGAGCCAGAAATGTAAACACAAATGGCTCCATGAAGGGGATAAAAACACAAAGGTTTATCATGCATCGGTTAAAGAGAATAGAGGCAGATTAGGGCTGGAAAGTTTGTTTGACGCAAATGGGAATGAGGTGCGATCTGAAGCATCAAAGGGTGAGGTTGCTGGGCAGTATTTTACCGATCTTTTTAAATCTTCTCAGTCTGGAAATTTTTGTGAATTTTTCAAGGATTTTGCCCCGAGAGTTACTTCCCAAATGAACGAGGATCTGGTCAAAGAGGTCACAAAGGAAGAGATTGAAGAAGCTGTTTTTGCGATTAAACTGTCGAGTGCGCCTGGCGCGGATGGAATGACGGGATTTTTCTTCCAGAAGTATTGAGAAGTAGTCGGGGCTGAAGTAACGAAAGAGATCATGGCTTTTTTCATAACCGGGTTGTTCCCTGTGGAATGGAACTACACTCTTTTGTGTTTGCTCCCAAAAACGGTTAAGGCAAAAAGGATGAGTGATTTGCGTCCGATAAGCTTATGCTCTGTCTTTTACAAAATAATTTCCAATATTCTAGTGAAGAGGTTGCAGCCGCTGTTACCCGACATAGTATCCTCAACTCAATCAGCTTTTGTTCCTGAGAGGTTAATATCAGATAATATCATCATCGCTCATGAAGTGGTGCACGGGCTCAGAACGCATCCTGTGATATCGAAGGAGTTTATGGCTATGAAATCGGACATGTCAAAGGCATACGACCGGGTGGATCGGTCATATTTGAGTTCTTTGTTACTTGCTCTGGGTTTTGATAAGAAATGGGTAGACTGGGTGATGTTCTGCGTAACAACGGTGACCTTCTCTGTTTTAATCAATGACCATCCTTTTGGTCTTATATCTCCTTCGAGGGGTCTTAGACAAGGAGACCCGCTCTCGCCCTCGCTGTTTGTGCTCTGTACAGAGGGTTTGTCTCACCTGTTAAATAAAGCTGATCTACAAGGGAAGATCTCAGGTTTAAAATTCTCAGAGAATGGGCCAGTGATCCACCACCTTTTATTCGCGGATGATAGTTTGTTCGTTTGTAAGGTGGAGGAAGTTTTGTGTAAGGAATTGAAAAGAATTCTTCAAGTTTATGGGGAAGCCACATGTCAAGTTATAAATTTGGAGAAATCGTCTCTCACTTTTGGATCACAAGTGGAAGAGGACATCAAAGGAAAAGTCCAACGTTTATTTGGTATTTTCAATGAAGGAGGTGCCGGTACCTATTTAGGTTTGCTTGAGTGCTTTAGTGGGTCAAAGGTAGAACTGCTGGGTTTTATTCAAGATCGTTTGAAATCCAAATTGACGGGTTGGTTTGCAAGAAGTTTATCTCTTGGTGGAAAGGAAATTCTGTTAAAAGCAGTGGCGCTTGCTATGCCGGTGTATGCGATGAGTTGTTTTAAACTCCCGAAATCCACTATTGAAAAGCTCTCGGGTGCTATGGCTGACTTCTGGTGGAATTCCGTGGATCACAAGAAGAAGGTACACTGGATAAGTTGGGAAAAGCTTTGTCTTCCGAAACCTCTCGGAGGTTTAGGTTTTAAAGACATTGAGAGTTTCAATCAGGCTCTCTTAGCAAAGCAGGCGTGGAGAATTATTCAAGAGCCAGAAAGTTTCTTTGCGAGAGTTTTGGAAAGTCGGTATTTTGAGCAAACTGATTTTCTAGGGGCTGTATTGGGACAAAGACCATCTTTTGCGTGGAGAAGCATCTTGTATGGTAGAGATCTTTTGGAGAAAGGAATCACCAAAAAGTTGGGTAATGGAAAAACTTTAAAAGTGTGGATTGATCCGTGGGTAAAAGATGTTCAACCCCAAGTTCCATGGATGAAAAATTGTCTAATTAATCTCTACCTCACGGTAAATGATTTGATGGAGGAAAATAATACTTGCTGGAATAGAGAGAAGTTGGATGATCTGTTTTTTCCGGCGGACGTGAGCTTGATATTAAAGATGAAACCGATGGGGGACCAGGAAGATTATTGGTGTTGGAAGTACAATAAGTGTGGGGATTTTTCTGTGAAATCAGCTTATTGGCTTGCTCATACCACAAACAAAAAGTCTCTCTTTGATGAAGCCGCAATGTTACCATCGGTGAATGGTTTAAAAGAGAAGGTTTGGCATCTTCAGACAGCTCCGAAAATCAAGGCTTTTCTTTGGAGGGTTTTGAATGAAGCGGTTCCAGTGTGTGACAATTTGATTAGACGAGGAATAAAAGTCGATTCAAGATGTCAACTCTGTGGTGAAGAAGGTGAGTCTTCAAATCACGTCCTTTTCACCTGCTCTTTGTCAAGACAGGTATGGGCTTTGTCGAATTATCCCTCTCCTCAAGGAGGATTCCACCCGACTTCGATATTCGTGAATGTGCATTATCTGTTGATGAATGGAAAAACATCAAGGTACCAGCGAATATTAGAAGAGTTTTTCCATGGATCTTATGGTTTTTGTAGAAAAACAGAAACAAGTTTTTGTATGAGAACAAAAAATATTGTCCTGAAGATACTATAGGAAAAATCAGAGAAGAAGCATATCTTTGGTTTATAGCGCAGGAAATGGAAAGTCCTGTTTTGGTGGGTGGGAATTATTTTCAGAAAAAATCGGGAAATCAGTGGATACCGCCACCAAAGAATTGGTTAAAGTGCAATGTTGGGGTTTTCTGGTCAAAGAAAACAAAGATGACGGGTTGCTCTTGGGGTATTGAGAAATCATGAAGGTGAAGTCATGATTCATAGTAGAAGAGCATTAGATGGAGCCGGGAATCTTGATCAAGCAAAGTTGATATGTTTGAGTTGGGCAATTGAGAGTTGTGTATCTCATAAACTGACTAATGTTATCTTTGCGGCAGAGATGCCAAATCTGTTGAATGGTTTGAAGAGGCCAAAAGCATGGCCATCTTTCAAGGAGGATTTACTCTTGCTTAAATCCTTGTTAGCACAAGTTATTTTTTGGAAAACTGAAGTGGAAATCAGACATCGAAACAGAGGGGTTTTTTTGATTGCTCAAAGTGTTGTTTTGGGTGACAGGTTGCATTCTTATGTTGCTAGGGGAGCTCCTGTTTGGCTTTGGGATATTTTTGAATCAGAGAAATGTGTGACCTCTGTTTCTGTTGTGAGTTCTCGTGTCGGTTTGTAGTATTGTGGTTTGACTTTTATAGTCTGGGGTTAGCGTGGTGGTTCAGTATAACTAGGGTCTGGTTTTTTGGGATTTTGGCTGTTGGGTTTGGTTCAGCATATGTAATGTTTTGATCCAATATATGTTATCAGATGAAAAAAAAAGATTATTTGACTATTTGTAGCATTTGTTTTTGTTACTGGCTTAATTGTCCAGCTCATTACAATATAGGATTCTGCACTTTTGAAAATTTTGAGTAGAAGGAAAAGTAATACTGCTAATTATTTTAAGAATTTTTGTTTTGGTGGGAGACATAATTATAAAGTCACCTATTAGTCTCCACAAACCACATTTTATGTCTTTATTAATCCAGGTATGTATATAAGTTTAATATTGATGAAGATTTGTAGTTTATATATAGTGCTCAGGGTTCAGAGACCCAAGTCCATCAATATTTTACTAAAGAGCTACTGTACGAGATACACAGATAGTATCTGTAATTTACAGTTTCAGTGTTTCACACACTATCTTTATTCATTAACACTAAACGCAAGAACTAAAATATATTTTCATAATCTTAGATTGTTTTTTTTTATGACAAAAAGAAATTTTGTTTTCTTTTTTTACTTCTCCCTTCAACAACCAATCTCTCTCAGCCTTTTTTTTTTTTTTTTTTTTTCTCTCTTTTACTTTCCCTCATATAATTTTGATATTTTTTATACTATTGGGAGAGATTCATCTTTAATATATACTTTATGCAGCCTTAGTTATTCAGAGATTCTTTCTTTCTTACGATATTTTAACTGGATTTGAATTATTTGTTCTTTACTCTTTTTGACTTTTTTGACCTTATTATCCGTTGAGAAAACAGTGAAAACCTAGATTAACGTTCTTAAATACCTAATAAAGCTTTGATCAAATAAAAAAACGTTTAATACTCAAATGTTATAATTTGGACTCACTCACTTCATGAAATCATAGTGAAGTCTCATTACTCTCTCTTCATATTATTTCTCCTTCTCAACCACTCTCTCACCAGAGAAGATGAACAATGCTTTCTTGCTCTGCTTCTTCTGCTTGGTAAGAAAGGTTCCATCTTTTGACTTTTAACATTTTGGTACATAACGTTTAATATAAGAACAATTTGCGGTTTTGATGTAGGTTTATTTCGCCGGAGCTAAACAAACCGCCGGCAACATCACGACGTCGGAGAATCCATTCACACCGAAAGCCTCATTGATTCGCTATTGGAACAAACGCATCAATGGCGATTCACCAAAGCCTTCTTTCTTCCTCTTGAAGGCGTCTCCTCTGACAGCCGTGGACTCCACGCGTTTCGCCTCACTCGCTTCCCGTCACGCGCTCGACACGCGCCTCTCTGATTTCTGCTCCGCCGCGAAGCTCTTCTGTTTCCCTGAGGTCGCCGCTCATTCTCTCGCAAAGCACGGCGATGATGTCAGCTTCGCCGTATACAGCCGCAAGAACTTCACAAACTACGGCTCCGACCGCCTCTCCGGAGCCGACTCGTTCAAAAACTATTCCGGCGGGGATAACATCGCCGTCGATTCGTTCCGCCGTTACAGCCGCGATTCCGCCGGACACGACGATGCGTTTTCAAATTACGCCGGGGAAGTCAACGCCGCTGACCAGAGCTTCACCACTTACGCCACCGGATCCACCGGTGGCTCCGGCGATTTCGCGAATTACCACACAAACGCCAACGAGCCCAACGGAAGATTCACTTCCTACTCCGACAAAGCCAACGGCAGATCACAATCCTTCACGACCTACTCCGAAAACGCAAACGCCGGAGCTCAGACGTTCACAAGCTACAGCAAAAACGGAAACGGTGCTCCCAACGGATTCTCGGGTTACGGATCCGGGTCAAACGTAGTCAAATCTGGATTCATCGGATACGGGGAGACCGCAAACGGAGACAACGACACGTTCACTAGCTACGGCGGCGACGGGAATATCCCGGTGAGCGATTTCAAAAAATACGGCGAAGGAGGAAACGGCGCCGTTTATGGGTTTAAGAGCTACAGAGACCAATCCAATATCGGAGCAGACTCTTTCTCTTCCTACGCCAAAAACTCCAACAACGAGAAGGTCAATTTCGTAAATTACGGCAAATCATTCAACCTCGGATCCGATAATTTCACCGGTTACGGCCAAGGAAACATCGGAGGAAACGTCAGCTTCAAAACCTACGGCCAAGGACCGAGTTTCAAGGCGTACACTAAAGACGGCGTCGTTTTCGCGAGGTACTCTCACAACGCTAGCTCAAGTGGCAAAACGGTAAATAAATGGGTTGAGCCGGGCAAATTCTTCAGAGAGTCGATGCTAAAAGAAGGGACTTCGATGCAAATGCCGGATATCAGAGACAAAATGCCTGAAAGGACGTTTTTGCCCCGAACTATAGTTTCGAATTTACCTTTTTCATCTTCCGAGACAGTCGAGATACGGAAGATCTTCGGCGCCGGAGAGAATTCGTCGATGGCGGAGATAATATCGTCGGCGATTTCAGAATGCGAGAGAGCGTCAAGCCAGGGCGAGACGAAGCGGTGCGTCGGATCGGCGGAGGACATGATCGATTTCGCCACGTCGGTGCTTGGACGCAGCGTGGTGGTGAGGACGACGGAGAATGTCGCAGGGTCAAAGAAGAAGATCGTGATCGGGAAAGTCAAAAGAATCAACGGTGGAGATGTAACGAGAGCCGTTTCGTGTCACCAGAGTATGTACCCGTATTTACTCTATTATTGCCACTCGGTTCCTCGGGTACGGGTGTATGAAACGGATCTTCTTGACCCGGAGAGTCTAGAGAAAATTAACCATGGTGTTGCCATCTGTCATATTGACACATCAGCTTGGAGTCCGAGTCATGGAGCGTTTTTGACACTAGGGTCGGGTCCGGGACGGATTGAAGTTTGCCACTGGATCTTTGAGAATGATATGACGTGGACGACAGAGTAAGGTTTTGGTCGTGTTATTTATTTAAGGATTGTATCATCGTATTTTTTTTTTCTTGTCGCAAAACTGTAACTTTCTCCCCATTTTTATTTATATATATTTGAACTTGGTAAAACTGAAATTTAAAAAAGCGGCGAAAAGAGTTGGTCACACCTAGTATACTTCGATGGCAAAAAAAAAAAAAAAATAGACACTAGTATACTTGTATAGTTCTATCTAGTCCTCTAAAACTGTAACTATTTTTAATTTTTAATTAAAAAAAAAAGAAATACTTATGTTTTGTATGTGCCAACGAAGTTTGAGAGAGTGAAGGCATGCAAATTACGTTGATGGTTCTGCTAATCATGTCCCATTTCTAGTATATTTTTTTGTTTGGTTTTAGAAGTTTGTAGTCGCTTTACTAAATAGAGATGTTTGTTTGTAAAAATTTAGTGCAATAATAATACTTTTCTTGGCACAATCAAAAGTGTATTACTCCAATCAGTAAAAAGACCAACCAACAACGGCCCTTAATAACTATATAATAAAAAATGAAATATATGTATACAAGCAGCACCAGTGGTCTAGTGGTAGAATAGTACTTGCCATGGTACAGACCCGGGTTGGATATCCGGCTGGTGCATTAGTGTTTGAGCTGTGAAGAAATCGGCTTTAGCGTTGGTTGGGTCCTTCGCACTACTCTTAATCCTTGGATGAGATGTAGCCCTGTTACTGACGCAAGCAGAACAAAAATCAAGCCAGGTCGGGTCAGGTCCTACTAAGATTAGTGGGACTCTTGAGACGGAATCAACTTACCTATAA
The DNA here is from genome assembly GCA_020283515.1 of Alliaria petiolata. Lineage (NCBI taxonomy): Eukaryota > Viridiplantae > Streptophyta > Magnoliopsida > Brassicales > Brassicaceae > Alliaria > Alliaria petiolata. The sequence goes on from JAHZTW010000001.1 coordinate 86,862,659, forward strand.
GAATCTTACTTCACTAAAAAAAAGTCAAACGGATATTTAGAATCACAATTTTTGTTGTGCTTCTGTTTTACAATCTTGTGGTTGTGATTGTCTCAGTATAAATTAAATTGGGAAAAAGATTACTTGAATATTAAAGACTTGTGACGCGAGACACATTCCGAAACGTTTATGCGCAGTTTCAGCTCATCTTTGAGATCCGACACCTTCTGCTCCAACGACAAAAATTTAGCAGCACAAGTAGCAGACTTGACCTTCTCCGTGTCCAGTTCAAGCTTCAGATTCTTGATGTGTTCCTCGAGTTCTTGGACTCGAGAACCATCATCAGCATCTGCTTAAATTCTTCCTTTTCACGGAAACCTCATCAAGTTTTGTCTTCAACCAGTCCAACTTGAAGCAAGCGTAACGATCCGGGCACGACCCATTTGAATAAGTTTAAATGGATTGATTTGGCTACCTATGTCATCAAAGTGCACTTACTTTTTCCGGTCACTTACCCTAAGAGAACTCCAGAGTTAAGCGTGCTTATGCTGGAGTAGCACTAGGATAGGTGACCTTCCGGGAAGTCCTCTGCGGAACCGTGTGAGTGAGGCCAAAACACGAGAAAAGGTCACGTGGTGATTGCAGGGACAAGTAAATCAATCGGTCGGGCCACATAAAAAAATAACGCACCGACCGTCGGACAGGGGCGGGGCCCACGAGCCCGACGGAGGGATGGGTGACTCGCCGGTAGGGGCGGTTGGGGTGTTACAAGTGGTATCAGAGCCAAGGGAAGTCAAACTGGTTCTGTCCCAGGAGACTGTCTTGGGGTTTGGGGGTTAGGGTTCACACTGGCGGGATCAGAATTCGGGGACGAATTCCGGTTAAGTGGTGGAGAATTGTAACGACCCGAGCCCGACCCATTTGAATAAGTTTAAATGGATTGATTTGGCTACCTATGTCATCAAAGTGCACTTACCTTTTCCGGTCACTTACCCTAAGAGAACTCCAGAGTTAAGCGTGCTTATGCTGGAGTAGCACTAGGATGGGTGACCTTCCAGGAAGTCCTCTGCGGAACCGTGTGAGTGAGGCCAAAACACGGGAAAATGTCACGTGGTGATTGCAGGGACAAGTAAATCAATCGGTCGGGCCACAGAAAAAAATAACGCACCGACCGTCGGACAGGGGCGGGGCCCACGAGCCCGACGGAGGGATGGGTGACTCGCCGGTAGGGGCGGTCGGGGTGTTACACTCTATTAGATCGATCAACTCGCTGTGGGATTTGGTTAGCTCAGTCTCGGATAAGCTATGTGGAGGCTTTTTCAGTGTCTCGATGAGACCGAGGAGGATATTCATGTATGTTGTTTTCACTAGGTGAGAAAGTGATCATCAAACTAAATTATGAGAAGATACGAGGCACTTATACAAAACCTGTGCATTTTTCTTGCAGTGACAGTTTCCCTTGCATAGATGTGCAGTTATCAGGGATAGAGCTACAACCAGTTAAACAACAGTACCACATGTATGATCCGTTTTGTGTTGGAGAACATTCGGATTGCAAAGAAAAATTATTATTACTTCATAAGGATTACAATTAGTTTATCTATTGATTTGTCGTGTCGTGTGGAGAATGTTATGGATTGTTTAGAATGTTAGAAAGCTTCTTTACTTCTGTAGACTCTTTTGAGAGAAATCAAAAACAAACAAAAAACTGCCTCATTGCTTTGTATATTGTTTGTATCAGACATAATATAGCTTGATTGTTTTCACATATATAAGATGGTCCAGAAGCAAATTGTAAACCTCAGAAAGCTTGAACACTGAAACTTTAAGCAATAAACTTGATAACTCGTTTTCTTAACTATATTTAGACAGTTCTAAGGGAAAGAGTTCCCATATAAAATAAAATCCGCAATTTCTTCATCCACAAGATTTGACCTTCTGCTCTGAGATTACCAAAATTCGAAAAAATACCAAAATTAGCGGGAGAATTACTGAGGGGCTTAATTTCCGCTTCTTGTTCTGCTCTATGATATCCACATCGCAGCAGCAGTAGCAGATATTTTTCCTTCTCCTTGTTCAGTTCAGCTTAGAGATTCTTGACTTGTTCCTCGAGTTTAGCAGCAGAAGTAGCAGATTTTTCCTTCTCCTTGTTTAGTTCAGCTTGGAGATTCTTGACTTGTTCCTCGAGTTCTTGGACTCGAATACCATCAGCACTTGCTTTCTTCCTCTCCAAGGAAACCTCATCAAGCTTTGTCTTCAACCAGTCTTTGTCTTNAGATTCTTGACTTGTTCCTCGAGTTCTTGGACTCGAATACCATCAGCACTTGCTTTCTTCCTCTCCAAGGAAACCTCATCAAGCTTTGTCTTCAACCAGTCTTTGTCTTCAACCAGTCTAGCTTGAAGCCTGCTTCTGTTAGCTCGATCAACTCGCTGCTAGCGTAGCTTAGCTCAGTCTCAGACAAGCTATGTGGAGGTTTGTTCAATGCCTCGATGAGACCGAGGAGGATGTTCATGTAAGTTGTCTTCACATGCTGGTTCTTTAGTTTGAAATTTGCTGCAATGTCAGGTGCTTCGTAAAAAGCCTATCGACTGAAACAGCCTGTCGACACGAGAAAGATGTAAATATGTTAACCATGTTCAATCTCAGAAAAGCAAATCAAAAAGAAAAGAAAAAAAATACAACAAGGAGCATCTCGTTCCCAGTTACTTCTGCTTCAACAACCTTTACTTCCACTTTAACTATCAGTTTGTTTTTCTCAAGAAACCCTTTTCCTTGAAGAATTTTATGAGGCACAGCCTTTGCGCTACCCCATCCTCTGAACTGAGCGCAGAACAATTTGCACGCTTCTGCAAGACAAAAACAGAAAGGTTAAGTTAAATTTTCTTTCTGGACAATTCAATAATACAGTTTACTTCTGACAAGTTAAATTACCAGGTCGTCTGAAGAGCTCTTTGCCGAATTGATCCAACAGAAGGAAGGAATAAATAGCTCTTCTTCTCCATTCAAGTCGCAATGATTCAGGATTCGCAACGTAAAGGTACAGAGACAAAGTGATCCTCAATATTGTCTCCTTTCCGAAAAACCTCAAGATACCTGAAAATTAAGAAAGGAAACAAATTAACTAAACGCTTTAGTTAATAAACATAATAACAGAGACCTAGAGGATGAGTTAATAATTAAAACACATCCTCTAGGTCTCTAACTTGTCAGACGTAAACTGTACTATTGTAATATATAGTTTTTTTCCTTTTTACCATTCGCAGCCGCCGCTTAAGAAGTTCGGAGATAGTATCACACCTTCCTTCTCCGAGAAGTTATCTATTTCAAACGTGAAACTCGTCTGCTTCTGACCCTCCATACTCTCTAAAAAAAAAGCTTTTCTAGCAAAAACAGACAATTTTTTCACAGAATTATAACATCAATATAATTGTAAACTCACAAATCTGACAAACAATCCATCTCCATACTTTATCTATGAAAAAAAAAAAAAATGACAAACATATTCTAGTCTAGTCAGCAATTTGGCATCAAAAAATTTGGGTAACTGTGTATTGGGTTTTGTCGTTTTGTTTTGTTGCTGCAGCTCCGTCGTTTTGACCTTTGTTCACACTAATAATAAGAACACGTAAAACAGGAAAAATAGGATAGATAGATCCAATCCAGAGATTCACCGAGAATCCGGAGATTGGGGAATCAAAGCCTAGAAGACAGATCACTGAGGAAGAAGGATCATCTCGAAGAATAGAGATTCAATGGTGGAAGATAATGATGATACAGAGAAAGAAAGATTGAAGAGGATAATTGTTTTGTTTGATTGATTTTCCCTAACGCCTTACATATAACGAGACAAACAAATAATTGAACAGGAAATAACTAAACCAAAAATAATAAGATAAGCAAAGAGAAATAATATAAACCGGATAATTAAAGATTGTGATGCCTGTCACAACACGTGAGTGTGAGGGAAGCGCAAAACCAAACGACTCACCAATTAGTTCCTTAGAGTTTTACAAAGAATCTGAAAAATCGAAGCAGAGATGCAAAATTCCACCAAAGTTTGATTGACGGCGAGGAGAGTAGAGGAGAAAAAGATTTAGGGTTTCGGTTAATGGGTGAATAAGCAGCTTAAATGGGAAACGGAGAGAGAAAGGAAGTTGAAGGGGTTCCGACACAGTCTCCAATATTGTTTTCATAAGAAAAGAAAAAGAAATGAAGAGACAAATCAGGAAAATTATAAATCTTTTTATGCAAAGAGCATAGTAGTGACACAAGTGAAGTCATGCTCTCTGACACAAGTGTATCCCAATGGCTTCTCCATGTTAGTGTGCATTCCCTCGATGCAGTTTCTTCTCCATGTTAGTGTGCATTCCCTCGATGCAGTCAACTCTTTTCCATATATACGATATATGCCTTTTCGCAATGTTAATGTGATTCGTCCTTTGTACTCGTCTATAAGGTTCCTGTTCTTGAGGATCTCTTACTTTGTACCAATGGAGCTTCCTTTTTCGTGGCATATCCATGGACAATGGTACACTTTCTCTGCCTCATTCAGACATTCCATAAAAGTTCCCTTTGGTTTTGAGATAACCGAAGGTCTAAACTGAAGGCAACGATGCATTTATTGACTGTGCTACTAAGCTTCAACACTCATTTCAGATTGAGACTATGGATAGTGTATAACCCGAAACTTCGTGATTAATATATATAAAACCCAAAAATAACCAAAAAAAACTAGACATATTAATAAAATGTCTATTCCTCTTTTTAGGAATAACAGTTCGGCCTCCTTCTCGTTCAGCTCATCTTTGAGATCCGACACCTTCTGCTCCAACGACAAAAATTTAGCAGCACAAGTAGCAGATTTTCACCTTATCCTTGTTCAGCTCAATGTTGAGAGTCTTGATGTGTTCCTCGACTTGTAACCCATCAGCATTTTCTTTCTCCCTCTCCAAGATAACCTCATAAAGCTTTGTCTTCAACCAGTCCAGCTTGAAGCCTGCTTCTTTTAGCTCGATCAACTTGCTGAGAGCGTTGCTTGGCTCAGTCTCGGATAAGCTATGTGGAGGTTTGTTCAATGCCTCGATGAGACCGAGTAAGATATTCATGTACGTTGTCTTCACCTGTTGGTTCTTTGGTTTGAAATTTTCTGCAATGTCTGGGTGCCTCACGAAAAGCCTACTCACCGAAGCAACCTGTCAACACGAGAAAGGTGTAATTACGTTAACCAGAAAAGGGAATCAAAAAGAAGAAACAAGACAACAAGAAGCATCCTTGCAATCATACCTGAGAATAAAGAACTTGAAAACCTTGGACATCTAAGATCTCATTCCCGGTTACTTCTGCTTCATCAACAACTTCTACTTCTACTTTTACTTCCACTTTAACTATCAGTTTGTTCTTCTCCACAAACCCTTTTTCTTCAAGCTTTTTAAGCGGCACAGCCCTTGGCCAACCCCATGCTGAGAACTGAGGGCAGAACAACATGGACAATAATTCTGTAAGACAAAAACATAGATATTAATTTAAATTCAAGTGGATTGACAAAACAGAACAATATGAATATGTATGTACAGTTTACATCTGACAAGTTAAATTACCTTTTGTTTTGTATAGCTCTTTGCCGGATTGATCCAACAGAAGGAAGGAAAAGCTAGCGCTTCTTTTCCATCCAAGTGGCAATGATTCAGGATTCGCCTGAAGGACTTTCCATATTTAGTTTTCGCTAGGGCAACCAGAAAGGCGATTTAGGGTTTGTGAGACTTTGCGCTCTTGGCCGCACGGCAAGGGCTCAAGCAAGATGTCAGAGCCGATTAAGGAGGCGCCTCCGCCTCTAGATCCGTTGGAAAGTGTATCAGAGAGCAGTTCGGTGATGAAGAAATCCTCATGGGTCAATATCGTCAAAAANAATGACTTGAAATAACCTCTGTACGAAAGGTAACTCAATTCTCTATGAGTTTTATGAAGATTGTGGAGGCTAAATCGGAATGGAAAGTCTTTGTAGAGTCTGATCTTTAAGTCGCTTTAGGTGGCATGGACTTGAATCGGTTGCAACATCTTGGTACAGCAAGTCAGATGACATCAATTCGGTTCCTAGCTCATAATCTTATGTTTGCAGCTTCCACATTGTCGCCAAATCCATAGAATAACCTGAAATGATGCATATATACAAAAGAAAATGCAAATGCTAATGCAAATGTTCTAAACCCTATAAATGATCAAATACTATGATTATACTTATCTATAAATGAAATATGGATGAAAACTTATTCTAAATGCATGATAAATATGCGAAATATATGAGTATATCACGTATGTTTACGACCGCATGGAAGATCAAGCCATACCCGCAAGTACGAGAAGGGCCATTCCATGGATTTTTTTGGAATATATGGAAGAACCGCAACGCCATCTTGTATGCTGGTACAAGGAAATCACATTCTCTGATCATGAACAGAGCGGTAGAAAAAGCTGAAATTTGGAGTGAAGTCAATAAATCAGATGCTCAACAAGAAGAAAACAGGGGACGTGTTAATGAACTCGACAACCGTTGGCATCCTCCAGCATCCAACATGCTTAAATGCAACCTTAATGCTAATTGAAGGAAACCGATACTCCACAGCGGAGCAACTTGGTTGCTAAGAAATTATAAAGGGGATGTCCGTTTTCATGCTCGAGAAGAATTCACTAGTTCCCCCAAGTCATTTGATTGCAGAGTTTCGTTGCATAATCTGCGCTCTTTAAAGCTTACAAGACCTGCAAATCCGATAGGTGGTAATTGCGTTGGACAATACAGATGTCGTTGAAGCTATCACTAAACCAACTACCTGGCCACGATTTCGCACCTTCACAGGATACATAAATCGGCTACGTACAGGTTTTAATAGGTTTGAGATAGAGCTTGAAAATTCGAAAGGCAATTTTATGGCCCAAGAGATCTCTAAAAGTGTCACTAGAAATGGAAGATTGCAGTCATATTTGGCGATGGGAAGACCATCTAGGTTGCATGATCGCCTCCTCAGAGAAGCTCGTAGAGACATCTAAGTTTTCCTTTCTAGGAATTTGATGTTTTTGGTTTTAGATTTTAATGTCAGAGTTTGAAGCTCTGTTGCTTGACACTTTGTATTACTTTTTATCTTCGAATTTCAGCAATCAATAAAACCTAGATGTTAAAAAGAAAGAAAGATTTTGGTGATTTAGGGACACGTGATATTTTGTTTTTATTAAAAAAAAATGATTATTAACCTTTTCTTACTACGAGAGACCGCAAATTTTAATTTTAGGGACTCTCTCTTAATTTTTTTGTGTGGGGAAGACTGCAACTTTTAAAGATTTATTATGCTTCATCCGACTTTTAAGAAAAAAATACTATGGGCAATTTGTTTTTGAGGCATTGGTAGAACTAACGCTTTTAACTAAGGCAATTTGGAAAAATAAACACTTTAAAAAAAATATTAGGTAAATTGTTTTTATGACGATTTTACCCTTTGGACGAGAAATGCTATTCTCTTCAAAATATTACTATTTATGATATGATTATTTACAAAAAAACGTTAACATTTCGTGTAAAAATAAAATTTATCGGAAAGTAACAACATAAACCTCTTATAACTACGAGAAAATTGGTAAAATTAATAGATGTACATTTTTACAATTTTTTATAATTTTCAAAAATATAACATAAACACTAAATTCTAAAATTGAAACTCTAAACTCAAAAATCTAAACCCTAAAAACACTTTCCTATATATTAAAATTTAAACCCTAAATCCCCTTAAAGATTGATGAACCCAAACTAATTAATAAAACTAAATTATGAAATATATATATATATTTTATTCAAAACTCACACAAAATTAGCTTTTAAGAATCTCAAATAGCAAACAAAAATAAATTTCAATGGAATTGGAAGCAAAAGAAAAAATAAATCTCTAACTCTTCCTTTATCTCTTTCATCGTTTCACTAAATTGAAAAATTTGATCTTTTTGACTTTCATTTTCATGAAAGAGAGAGCGAGAAAATAGAGAAAAAAGAGAGAAAGAGTGAGAGAGTGAGAGAGTGAGAGAGTGAAAGAGTGAGAGAGATGTCAGAAAAGAAATCTCGAGTAATTGCCGTTATCATAATTTTAAAAGAACAAACGGTAAAAACACAAAATAAAAGAGCTATTCGCTAGTTTTTCATAAACGTTATTTCCGCATATTTCGACGAGATACGGCGGCGATAGATTACCAATTATCTCTTTTTTCTGATTAAAAAGTTGAGCTTGCTGCAACACTTTTATTCTTCTTTTTTTTAAGGAAATAAAAATTCTTTATTCTTTTTAAATTGAAATTTTGATTTGCTGGTTTTATATTTTTTTGTTATCTCTGCTTTATTGATTTCTTTGATTGTTTTAGATGAAACTATAGTTTGTTGTGTTTATAATTTTTTATAAAGCTTTTGTAAACAAAAAAAAAAACGTTTTTAAAGATTTTGTGTGCTTACACTTTTTTGTTTTCCTTGTTCGTAGGTTAAATGTTGAAAAAGAAAAGTACAGCTTCTCTAAAATCAATTGCACAACGTGACACGTCAGGCAAAGAGCTACATAGCGAAATTATTTAAGGTGATTTTAGTATATATCATCACTTGATCAATTAATTAAATAAATAGGAAAAGATAATTTAAAATTAGGTAAACATGAGAGAGAAACAAAATTTAATCTTTAAAAGTCTTTATCTATTTCACATAATTACTTAAAATGCCATTGACATGAAAACTCTATTGGCATCTTTAATTTCCGACAACACTGTTCACTATTCGCCGTTAACACTGTTCACACCCCGAACACACGGTTCATCAAAGGTTAAAAATGCACATTTACACTATAATTATGTATTTAACATGTTAAACAAGTTAGCGTTTTGTGAAAAAAACATGTTAACAGAGTTATCCATCATACATGTTAAACCAGTTATCTATATGAATTATATGTTAAACTAGTTATTCATGAAAAACTATCTTGTTAACTTAGTTATCATATCATAAATATATGTTAAATCAGTTATCATTCATACATATTAACCAATTATCCATGAAACATTATTGTGTTTACTCAGTTATCATAAGTTAGTGATTAACTAACTAAGGTACCGTAATAATTTTATGCAAAATTAAACCGATAAACCAGTTAGCGAACTTGTTATCGTTTACCTTTATCGTTTTTTTTCTTATCCCTTTCTTATCTTCACTCCCATCACCATTTTCAGTGTTATCGTCGCCATTGTTGTCGCCACGTAGCCCACTGTCACCACCGTCGCCGGTGGTTAGCACTCTCACCACCATCATATCATCGTCGTCTCGTCACCATCATCATTGTCTCGCCGCCATCGCCAATCCTTGCAACGCCACCATCACTGTAGTCCCGCACCCCATCCTCACTACCATTTTCTTCTTTTCTCTTTTCTCTTTCCTCTTCTTCTTCTTTCTCTTTTCTCTTTTTATTATTTCTTGTTTTCATCGGAAATACATTAGCCATTAAAAAGAGAGAAAAACAACAATTTTTATGTAAATAGTTAAAAAGTAAAGGGGCATTAAAGACTTTAAAATATAAACAGTGAGAGAGAGAAAGTGGATGTTGCTCATACTTAAATACTATGTTATTGATATGCATCTGTTGGTATTTCTCAATTATTTATGACTCTTAAGTTTCACATTTCCTTTCACATTTACGTTTTCTTTTAAACACATTTTCCTTCTCTTTTTTCATAGTAATAAAACTAAAATTTATGTTTTTTTTTGTTCGAAATAAACAAGTTCTCCGTGAGTTTTTAGTTACCAAGGAGTATCTGTTATGCGTATTAATTAAGCGAGAGATTTCAAGACTAACAAAAATCAATCATTACTTTCTTGTGTTGTCATCTCCATAGCTTGTATAGCTGTAAATTTAGACTGCAACTGGTTGACACTTTAGAGGAATAAAATTGGGAAGAATTACACGTTTCTTTGGATTCTTCTGTAATCCTACCATTTAAAGATAAACAAGTGTTCCTCCAAATTAAACTGGGTCCCACTAAATTAGAGGAAAATAAACCTTATTCCTTCAAAAATTGTACTCTACAAAATAGGAGAGAAAAAAAGTTGAAAAAACTAGTTAAACGTAAAATTATTCAACCTATTTTTTTCCACTTACTATTATTCCTCTTATTACTCTAACATACAACCAGTTGCAGCACTAAGTTGAAAAGAAAAATAATAACCATTAAATATAATTTAAATTTAAAAAATTACCATAAAAAATCTGATAAATGTCGGTTATTGAAATTTGAGTGGGATATCTTCGGTGCCCAATTTATTTCAGTTTATCTAAAAAATAGTCAAAAAGGTCTTGAAGCGGCGTGACGGTGGTTTCGTCTTCTCTTCTCCTCCTTCCTCTCGTTCCGAAGGTATTTGTGTTTAAATTTCATGAGGCTGACTTCGAGATTGACTTCGTTATACCCTTATGGCCATAAACTCCTGATTATTTTGGTGTTTTTTTTTTAATTTCTGTGAAAATTAGGGTATTTGGCCGAAGGCATGGACAGAACCTCCGGTCTTAGCATGAAGAAATTAGACCGGTTAAGCAAACTATCCGATGACTTGCTATGTCGTGTACTATCGGAACTCTCCACCAAGGATTCGATACGCACAAGCCTTTTGTTAAAACAATGGAGAAATCTATGGTTAAATGTTCCCGCTTTGGACTTGGATTCCAGAAATTTCGTAGATGATTACGACTTTTTGGATTTCATAGATAGATTTTTGAAGTCAAACAAAGGGGGAGACATAAAAAGATTTAAGCTGATATACGATGCTGCTGATCATTGTGACTCTGGGTTCGTGTCGCGGATTGATGATGTGATTAAGCGTGGAGTTTGCCATCTAACGGTTCTGAATCAGACAGATAGTGACCAAGCCTTGGTTAGTATGCCTTTCTCGCTTTATTCATGTGAGACATTGGTGAACTTAGCTCTCTACTGTGTTGTCTTCAATGGTCCTGAAGATCTCAAATCAGAATTGGTGGTATCTTTACCATGTCTCAAGACGATGCATTTAGAGGGGGTCAAGTTTGATGGAGTTTCGATTTTTGGGACTTTGATATCAGGTTGTTTAGCTCTTGAAGAGTTAATTATAGTCACACATCCTGATGATTATCTTGAAGTTGTATGTGTGCGCTCTCAGTCATTGAAAAGCTTCAAACTAGAGACTACACGTGAAGAATCTGAAGATCCTAATGTTGAAATTGATTCTCCGGGGCTTGAGTATATGAGTATAAGTGATTACGGATGTGAAAGTTTAATAATACATCCCATCGGTCCCTCTGCAAAGGTGAACATCGATGTTATGTTTGATGTGGAGTATGATGAGAGAATGATCCATGATTTTCTCACGGTGATATCCACAGTAGGCGAAATGATCATCTCAGCTCGAACTCTAGAGGTACACAAGATTAATTCAATCATATCAACCTTGTTCAATTTCATATATCACATTTTTTTTTGTTTTCTTTCTCCCTACACACAGGCTATTCATATTTTTTCTCAGCATAAACCATTGGCTCAGTTTGATAGCTTGACTCGATTGGATGCTTCGTTTTCGGAATCTACTTTGGAGTTTCTGCCAGCTTTTATTGGTTGCTGCCCAAATCTACAATCTCTTATCATGGTGCGTCATTTTTGTCAATGCTTATGTGATATTCATGTTCAAAGAAGACAATTATAATTTTCTTTTGGTTATATTGTCAGGAATTTGACTGCCCTCCAGAGACAAAGGAGATTAAACTTTCATATGTACCTCAATGTTTCTCATCGTCTCTCGAGTTTGTTCAGCTGAAGACACCGGTCACAATCACTGAGCCATCGATTAAGATGAATCTAGCAAAATACTTTATGAGGAATTGTGCGGTTTTGAAGAAGCTGGTGGTAAGCAAGAGTTTCAAAAACGTTATCAACAAAATCAGAAGGATTCCAAAACGGTCTCGAGGGTGTGAAGTTGTTATGCTAGAGCGAGATTACGAGGTTGTCTCTCAAAAATCCAGTTTATTAACAGGTTATGTCGCAATAGTTGATGATTCTGGACCATTTTAAGACAATAGTTAGCTAGTAACCAAGGTTTTTGGACATGGGTTAAGGTTTGACTGTATTTCCGTGATCTTTCTCTGTACTTTTTTGTTCCATCATGGGAAGACTCTGAAACGCGTTAGCTTTCTTTCTGCCTTATGAATGTTGTTTCTTGCTCAATACTCTTTCTTGTTAATGTAAGTCTATAGTTGGGCTTTCCATGGGCTTGATTTCGTGATTATATTCACTAAGTTTGAAGAGAGCTCTCAAATTATGATCGACTTATTGTACATTCGTTCGAGCTTTATCAAATTCAGATTTCAATTAGCATTTTATTTGTCTTCATTATCGTCTTAAGTTAGAAATGTGTTAGTAAATGGCAAAATGTACATTGCTTGATCCGAAGCCTTACTTCTAGCAGATTGTTAAAGCTTTAGAGGTCAATAACAAATAATTTCCCAAATCGGCACAAGGGAGTGAATTTCAACTTTTCAAGCTTTGATAATGGTAATACAATGTGTATCTCCTCGGAGTTGTATAACAGTTCATTTTGAAGGAGATTACAACACATTAGTGAGCTTTTTTTCTTTTTTGGTCAGGACATTAGTGAGCTTAATCAACAACTAATCAGTGGGTTTTGGAATTCATAACTGGATTAGTAATGTTTAATGGTGAAAATAACGATTTGAGGAGGTTAAAAGTTTACATGGACATCTCAAGATTCAAATCATTTTTTTTTCAAAACATTCTTAGTCGATTATAAATTTTGAATGTATTACACTGCAATTATGTGAATTGCTTCACAAATTACTGAAAATTTGTTTGATGTAAAAAAAAAAAAAATTCTAATAGATACTGAAAAAATAAAACCAACATCTTGGATTTGTATAACATCATCTATTTAAATATATATGATTGAATAACATTTTATTAGTTTCATATGATTTTAGATAAATTCTAAAAATGTAGTCCAAATTTTATTTTTCATTAACATTTTAAGTTTATTTATGTTATGAGTCGTCGATTTCCCGGAGCCGTCTACGCTAAGACTTCGGATACATTTTAACAGCGAAGGCTTGATCAATCTCTCCGGTCGTGTACTCGAAGACATTTACGTCGCTTTTGTGCATCGAATTCGAATTTTCAAGCTTCAGTTTTCTTCAAAATTCCATTGATTCAACCTCTTCCCCAAATGAGAAAAGCCCTAATTCTGATCGCCTAAAATCCCCAATGGGTGCGAGCGAGTTTCGTTTCTTCCTCTCCTGCGATATCAATTCGCCCGTCACTTTTCGTATCGAGAAGCTTGAGGGAACACTCCCCGTCAATAAATCTACTGATTCGGGTACTGAAGGATTCGAAGTAAATTTGAATTAAATCTCTTCTAATTTTGGTTGCTCCGGTTTCGTGTTTCTGATATTCTTAGATGTAATGGGAACTTTTTATTGCTTGGTGTGTAGATTTTAAGAATTCATGTCGGAATTTGCTTATTCTTGCTAAGGAGACTCAATTTTTTTAGTGAATTGTGTTCAATTCTTGAGATGTTGATCCTTAATGGTTTGGTTTGATTTTTTTGTTTGTTAAGGAGTTATCTCCGTGGCAGAGGAAAAAAAACCGGAGCTTTACATTGAGTGTGCATTGTATATTGATGGAGCTCCTTTTGGCCTTCCCATGAGAACAAGGTTTCTTCTGCTTTTTATGTTATTTCTCAATAGAGTCCGTTGTGCTGTGTTGTGATGTTGACGACCTTTGTAGAAGAGTTTCATGTTTCATATAGCTCTGTTCTTAATTCCAGATTGAACACTACAGGACCACCATACTGCTGGAACGAACTCATCGCTCTCAGTTCTAAATACCGGGACTTGACTGCTCACTCGCAACTTGCGATCACAGTAAGAAAATCTCTGGGCCCCATTGCTTGTTTTATGTTACCTTCTCGGTTTCTTCCTCCTGTTTTATATCGAAGAGCTTCTGCTCATATCAGGTATGGGATGTTTCGTGTGGAAAAGCTGAGGGACTTATTGGTGGTGCCACGATCCTTCTCTTTAACAGCAAGATGCAAATGAAATCAGGGAAGCAGAAGCTCAGGCTGTGGCAGGGGAAGGAAGCGGATGGTTCATTTCCTACCTCTACTCCCGGAAAGGTTTTCTGATAAATCTCAATACTAGATTTATGTTTTGAAATATTGTTCTTGATGCTGACTTCCTCTTTTTCTTGGGGGTTTCCTCTAATAATTCATACACTCTAGGTTCCACGGCATGAGCGCGGGGAGCTAGAGCGTTTGGAGAAGCTCATGAATAAGTTTGAAAGGGGGCAGATCCAAAGCATCGAATGGCTTGACCGACTTATGTTGAAATCCTTGGATACGATCAAGGAACAAGAAAGCTCCAAACATGGAAACTCACATCTCTACTTGGTTATCGACTTCTGTAGTTTTGAACATCGAGTTGTATTTCAGGTACAATCTTCACTTTCTGGTTGAATATAAAAATCTCTCCATGTGTGTCTTGCTATATAGAAATGAATCATTTCTATATGCTGTTGATTTCTAGGAGTCTGGAGCCAATTTGTTGATTACTTCCCCAATAGGTTCAACAAATGAATTTGTTACTGTCTGGGATACAGAACTGGGAAAGTTTAATCCTTCAGAGCACAAGCAACTAAAGCTGGCAAGGAGCTTGGATCGTGGCATTATTGACAGGGATCTCAAGCCAAGTATTATCGAGCGCAAGTAAGAATGGAATTTTTTTTTCTTGGTTGAATTGAAGTAGCGTGACAATCTTTAGAGAAACAGTTTCCAATCATTTCTTGATCATATTATTATGAAATATATTCGCATATAGTCTCACGAGTAGCTGCTTTCTTCTTTTCTTTGCCCCCATTTTTCTTCTTTTGAAGGTCTATACAAAGCGTTCTCAAATATCCGCCAACAAGGACTTTGAGTGGAGATGAAAGACAACTTCTTTGGAAGTTTCGTTTCTCTCTGATGTCTGAAAAGAGAGCTCTAACAAAGTTTCTTCGCTGTGTGGAGTGGAGTGATGTTCAGGTAAGCGTATATCTTTTGCTTTGTACATCTATTTTCACGGTTCTTGTTTTTTCACATTACATGATCTTCCAATGTTGGCAGGAAGCAAAGCAGGCAATTCAACTGATGTACAAATGGGAAACTATAGATGTATGTGATGCATTGGAGCTATTGTCTCCTCTATTTGAAAGTGAAGAGGTACTGCGAGTGCCCAATTTAGTTTACTTCTGGATCTGCTTGCCCGTCATCCTGGTATCTTACTACGTTTGCTAATTCCTCGATACACCTACTGATAGGTTCGAGCTTATGCTGTGAGTGTCCTTGAAAGAGCTGATGATGAAGAGCTCCAGTGTTACTTGCTTCAACTGGTTCAGGCTCTCCGTTTTGAACGCTCGGATAGATCTCGGCTTTCTCAATTCCTTGTCCAACGGGGTATGTTCTGAAGTTTTAGCCATGCAATTATGTTGACTTTTCTTCTTTTTATAACTGATTTATATTTGTTCCATGAGTTATACATTGACTCATTTCTGTTGTTCTTCTTTCGAACTTCTAGCGCTACAGAATATTGAGTTGGCCAGTTTTTTTCGGTGGTATGTTGCTGTGGAACTTACTGACCATGTCTATAACAAGCGATTTTACAGCACATATGACTTACTCGACGAGAGTATGAACAAGGTGTGGACCTAACGTTTATTTACTGTGTTTCCTCCCCCTTTCTTTTTCCATTTTAAGATGAGTTGAATATGTAGATCAATCACTCTCCCGCCTCTGTTCTCTTTGTAATAGTCAGATTTCAGACCCTTTGAACTTGGGATGTGGGTTATGGTTAACAGTGCCAGGTTGTTCAGAATTTTGTCTCTTTAAAAACGACATATACAGGGTTGTGCACCTTACGTTATAATTTGTGTCCTTGGGGCATTGAAGTGAGATTGATATTTGCTTTTATGTCAGCTGCCGGCAGGTGCCAACGGAGAAAATGGATCTAAACTGTGGCAAAGTTTGGTGAGCCAAACAGAATTGACTGCTCAGTTATGTTCCATTACACGAGAAGTGAGAAATGTACGTGGAAACACCCAGAAAAAGATTGAGAAGCTCAGGCAGCTCTTGACTGGACTCCTTAGCGAACTCACCTACTTTGAAGAGGTACTTTCACTCTAATGTTGTAAACTGGTAACAAACAGTTTTAAATGATGTTTATCGAAGAATGTCTGAGTGGAAGTTTCTGCTGACCATTTTGTGTTTATTTTTGGATCGGTTTTACTTTCGCAGCCTATTCGATCACCGCTTAACCCTAGTGTTCTCATAAAGGGGATTGTGGCCGGAGAATCAACAATCTTTAAAAGTGCATTGCATCCTCTGCGGCTAACTTTTCAAACGGAAGATGAAGGAAGTTGCAAAGTTATATTTAAGAAGGGAGATGATCTCCGGCAAGACCAACTGGTATGTATAGTTTTATTGCATATATTGTCAGTAGATCTTTTCTTCATGTTGTGATTTTCTGTATTTCATTTCCTCTATAGGTTGTTCAAATGGTTTGGCTCATGGATAGACTGCTTAAGCTGGAAAACCTTGATCTGTGCCTAACGCCTTATAAGGTGTTAGCAACTGGACACGACGAAGGAATGTTGGAATTCATACCATCCCGTTCTTTGGCTCAGGTAAGGTTAATTTTGAGACCGATCTGATTTTAACTCTTGGAAAAGTTGGTTCAGTTATCCTAAGATATATGTGCTTTCGCATGGTCAGATCCTCTCAGAGCACCGAAGCATAACAAGTTATCTGCAGAAGTTTCATCCTGATGAGCATGCTCCTTTCGGGATAACAGCCACTTGTCTCGAGACATTTATAAAAAGCTGTGCTGGCTATTCTGTGATCACATATATACTTGGGATTGGAGACAGGTTTGTGTGTTCAAGAAGTCATACCAATGATTTTGCTTTATAAATATATACCTTTGGAATCAAATTGTGATGGCCTGTGTTTTGATATGTAGACACCTGGACAACCTCCTCCTTACAGATGATGGCCGTCTCTTCCACGTTGATTTCGGGTTTATACTCGGTAGAGATCCTAAACCGTTCCCTCCACCGATGAAACTCTGCAAAGAAATGGTGGAAGCCATGGGAGGAGCAGAAAGGTAAAAAAGTTAATACAACTCAGATGAATCTTGTGGCTCGAGAGGTATATATAGCATCAAGACTTACTCCGTGTTATGTTGTTTTTGCAGCCAATACTACACAAGGTTCAAATCCTACTGTTGTGAAGCCTACAACATTCTCCGGAAATCAAGCAACCTTATCCTGAATCTGTTCTATCTAATGGCGGGTTCCACTATTCCCGATATAGCTTCAGACCCGGAAAAGGGCATTCTCAAAGTAAGTTTCTCTCACTCTCACCTAACCAAAACCAAAACCCACCATTCTTCTTGGCCATTGATTGATTTGGCTCTTGCTTGGTCCTTGTTATTCTCCTAAATGCTGTTTTTTTTTTTCTTTCTAATACAACAGCTCCAAGAAAAGTTTAGGCTTGATATGGACGACGAAGCATGCATCCATTTCTTTCAAGATCTGATTAACGAAAGCGTAAGCGCGCTGTTCCCGCAAATGGTTGAAACCATACACAGATGGGCTCAGTACTGGCGTTGAACCACGGCTTAAACCCACTATATACACCTTTACATTGGTTCTCCTCTGCATTTGTAATTAGTGAAAACTTGATCTGGAAGCATCAAGAAAAAAATTGAAAAATGCAAGGAAAGTTTTAGAATTATATAGTTCAATTAAAAAAACTCCTAAAATTTCGAGTCAAAAAAACCACCCATCGTTATTATTACTCCTGAATTTTCTTTACCGCATTGCGTACGGAAATCAAAAATTAGCACACATACTAAATACTCGAAATGGGAAAAAGATTGGAAAACATGCTGAAACCCAAATTTGGCGGGTTTATCACAATTAACTTTTTTCTGGGTTACATTTTAAACAATACAATAATAAGAGGGCGTCTGTGAAATATCACATTTAGAAACCTCATCGGTCTAGCGTAGTTGATTTGAAGTTTCTCTCTCGCTCAGATCCCTTGGCATCAAACTCGAAAGGTAAGCTCCAAACCTTTTTTTGATCATCTTCTCGCTTCTTATGATTTTCTGGAGTCTGAATTTTCACGCCGTGGTGATTTCGTTGATGATTTGATTTGGAGTGTACGATTTGTTGTTCCGAATACGTCGGATCTCGCTTGCTTCGATTGGTTTCCTCAGTTTGCGATCATATGTCCTTTGTTACACTTTTCTGTTTTCAAATCCGTGATTTGGAGCTCTTGAATCCGAAGTTCATCCAAATACATATCGAATTTGCAGTTATCTGAATCTTCATAGTTTTTTCAATTCGTTGTTTGAAGAAGCTGAACGTTGTTTCCTGATCTTGTGTTAAGGTTCATCGTGAACTATATGAAAATCGTGATCGATCGTTTTGTTTGATACGTTATTTCTGGTTTGGTTTCAATTGCTTTCGAATTGTTTTTCTGGCTGCTGATTCTATGATAATTTTACGTTTTTATTCGCATTCAAGTTATTGGAATCTCAAGTTTCTCGTCGCTGATTCTGTGAATCGAAGGATCACGAATCATATAATCCAATGAGCCAATGAATAGCCTTTCGGTGTTGAATTTTCAAATTGGCACTAGCTTGAGTGCTATTTATATTTTGGTTTGTAATAACATCATGCAAGATACGAGGAATAGAGTTAAAAATCTTGGTGTCAAATGTATATGGTGCATGAATCTTTCTTCTTTGCATATTTTCAGGATCACTAGCTGAAGGAAAATGGGGCTTTCATTTGCAAAGCTTTTCAGCCGGCTTTTTGCCAAGAAGGAGATGCGTATCCTTATGGTTGGTCTCGACGCTGCTGGTAAGACGACCATTTTGTACAAGCTCAAGCTTGGTGAGATTGTAACAACCATCCCGACCATTGGTGAGAGTCTTCTAAACATAAATGATTGGTAGAACAATCATTCATTTCTTCTGCCTGAGATTCATCACTTGCTGCATTGCTTATGGTCGTTGCAAGTTTAGACCTTTCCTTTTGAGTTAATCTTTTGATTGGATATGCTATTCTCAACTCAATAGTTTCTGAATTTGGATATATTAATTGCCGTATAAAAGAATATCTTGTAAAAAAGTTTTAGCAAGAAGGATAAATGCAATGTCCTAGGTGACAGAGGATACGCAATGCCTAGTGATTTGAATACATATGTTGTTTTGAAGCGTGATTGGAGTTAAATTAACATTCTGAGACAGTGAGGCTTAATGGGTGAATCTCTTTTCGTAGGGTTTAATGTGGAGACAGTTGAGTACAAAAACATCAGTTTCACAGTGTGGGATGTCGGGGGTCAAGACAAGGTTCCTATTATGTGTTACTAAATATGAATCTCCATGAATTGGGAAAAAGAAGAAAGAAGGAAACGTGTGCTCACTTGTCTTCTCTTACAGATCCGTCCTTTGTGGAGGCACTACTTCCAGAACACTCAAGGTCTGATATTCGTGGTGGATAGCAATGACAGAGATCGGGTTGTTGAAGCAAGAGATGAACTTCACAGGATGTTAAACGAGGTAGCTTACTACTACTCTTCACTTAGTTCCTTGCTTATAGTTAAACCCTCAATCTTATGAGCATCTAAGGCCCTTCTATACTTGACTGACCTATCAATGCTTGTTTCTGCAGGACGAGCTTCGTGATGCAGTACTGCTAGTGTTTGCTAACAAGCAGGATCTTCCAAACGCAATGAATGCTGCTGAGATAACTGATAAGCTTGGACTCCACTCTCTTCGTCAGCGTCACTGGTGATTATCAAGAAGATCTTTCTTGTTTTGCATTGTTATTTACTCTGTTCTTTCAAAACAGAGAACTAACACTGAACGATTGTTCTCTTTCAGGTACATCCAGAGCACGTGCGCCACGACCGGTGAGGGACTGTACGAAGGTCTGGACTGGCTCTCCAACAACATTGCTAACAAAGTGA
The DNA here is from genome assembly GCA_020283515.1 of Alliaria petiolata. Classification (NCBI taxonomy): domain Eukaryota; kingdom Viridiplantae; phylum Streptophyta; class Magnoliopsida; order Brassicales; family Brassicaceae; genus Alliaria; species Alliaria petiolata. Next base: position 86,882,749 of record JAHZTW010000001.1, read on the forward strand.
GCCTCCAATACACATTCCAGATTATATTTTCTCGGAAAAGTTTATGAATTTAGCGGTTAGCTTTCATTTTGCGGTCATTTGATGTTGTTTACTACTATTACTTGCAGGCTTGAGTTTTGTGATGTGAAAGCTTCGGATTCGGAGAGAAGCCTTATCTTTGTTTCTTAAACTTTGCTTTTTGTTTTTGAGTTTTGGTGATTTCTTTAGGGATTGTGATGATATTAAGACACTTTGTTTTTTTTTTTTAACTATATAGGTAATAGACAGCTTTGGTTATGAGTTTGTTTTGTTTTCAAATCATTCTCTCCAAAACGTTTCTCCTTTATCTTTTTCAGATGTGCAATTGATTTGATATATTTTTCCAAAACCAAGAGGTGGTCTCAGTCTCTCAGAACTCGAGTGGTTAACACTTAACATCATAGGTGTTTGGTTACAAATCATTCTTCCAAAATATCTTATTCGTTGGTCAGATGGCGGACCCCACTAACCGCTTGGGATCAATGCCTAATAAAGAAACATGAAATGAAATTTTTATTTGTGGTCATGTCATTATGGAAAATCCTAGCCGTATCTGAGGAAAGAGAGAGAGAGAGAGAGAGAGAGAGTTCTTCGTTTTGTCGGAGCCGTGAGAAGCCTATACGTGTCTAGTTTATGTTTCAGTTTATCTCGAATAATTTTGTTTCGGTGGTTTTGTTGTGTGAAATCGATGATGTCAGAGTGCTGCTTAAGTTCATGTATTCTTCTTGCTATGCTATAGCGATGGTCTTCGGTACATTAGCGTCAGCAGCTTTTGCAAAGATTGTTGGCGTTCGTATCAGCGAAGCTTTTGCGAGCGTTTGAGATTTTTTGGTTTTAGAGTTTAATTGATAGTTTAGTGTTATGGTTTTGCTCTCGTTTATTTAGGGAAGTGCCGCTAAAATCATGTTATCTGGTTTAGAATAGTTTTCGATTATACTCTTCTTTTACGTGATTGAATCTTTGAAGTTAGTATCTTTTCCATTGCCATTTAGTTTAGTTGAATCTTTGAAGTTAGTATCTTTTCCATTGCCATTTAGTTTGGTTGAATTATAGGGTTTCTCTCTTGATCTGTTATTGTAAAGTTAATCTCTTGTGTGGATACATAATTTTATATTTAGACTTTTTAGAAAGAAAATTAGATGTGTATATTCTTGTCCTTTAATTTTTATTTTCGTTGAGTTAATTCATCGTGCGTTCTTCTTTCTTCGGTTTTATTTTTTCTGTAAATTCTTTCGGCAGCAAAAGTTTCACTTTTAGTTTTTATATCCATCTTATGTTTCTCATATTTTTGTATTTTATTCGGACAATAGTTTTCGTTTATCGAAATTTTAGTTTTATAAATATATATATATATATATATATTGTTATCCGTATCTTTAATAAAACTTTTAGCTCTATTGTATTTTTGTGATTAATTTAGTAAAATTTAATCAATGTTAGAAAAAAAAGATATTTTTATTTGTGTACTCCTATGGTCCCATAAGGACGGCGAAACAAAATTTTAGTGGACGTACCACGCATACATGGATGTAAAGATTTTATTCATATATTTTTTATATGTTCATTAAAATAAGAGCCAACGACAAAACTAATTTCTTTTTAATAATATTATCACCTTCTCTTTAATCCCTATCCACTACTCCCAGATGTTCGTTCGTTGGACAGTAAACACTTTTTTTTCATTCTTTTGACCCAAACGTTGTAAATTATGTTCCAAAAGAAAAAAACGTTGTAAATAGTTCAGGCCGTTGGAAGATGAGGTTTCACGTGTAATGTTTAGAGCTGAGACTCTGACAAAAAAACAAAAAAAAATAATTCCGTGGTTTAAAAATATAAACACATAAGAGGAATAAGATGATGATGTTAAAAATAAAAAAAAAAAAATCTTAAGAGGAAAATAAAGTTCCAAGTGGTTAATATAAGTACAAAATAATAATTTGTAATTGTATATATATATTAGATCGTAATCATATATATTTTCTTTTTTTGTCGTCAACGTAATCATACATATCCATTACTCTGTACACCAACCAAATATTAACCACATGCAACACAGTTAAAAACTATTAACCACTAACCATAAGGGGATCCCATTATTTCAATCCACTTTGGTTTTGGTTACTTTAGTTCCGTGAAAATAGCTACCTCATGCCCTTTTTATATATAAAAAAAAATATAGCTACCTCTAATACGTCCGATATATTTGAAGCGATGTATATATTTTTTTTTATAATAATAAACCATACCTGTCAAAAAATAAAAATAATAATCATACCAAATAGACCCAAAACGCGTGGAATATGTGGTGTAGGGTCGAAATTATTATTATTTTCTGTTTAATATTTTAAATTGAAAGATGTCGATTGGTGAAAAATAAAGTTCCAATATTTTACCATATTAAAAGAGATTTTTCCATTTGAAATTCCCGTATTATATATATCAATGTCATGACCGAAATTAGGCACTAATTTAAAATATATAAATGTGTTGATGTTGTAAGACCATGTTTAATGCAAGAACTCTTTATGGGTTTTTTATTTAATATTTAATTATAAAATTGATTTTAAGAATTTTTATTAAGATAATTTTGTTTTCTACACTCTAATGGTAGAAATCTACTATGGGTTCTTAAAAAAAAAAATTAATTCATATTCTCTCTTACTTCATATTCTGCAGTTTTACAAAACACCACTCTACAAGTTTTACAACAGCATAACAAAAAAAGTGCAACTCACCGTCTTTTCTCATTTCAGGAAGCAAACCAGAAGCATGCCTCTCCACCACTTTGAGATAATCATCAACCTCGTGTTCCCGTACATTAAATAAGACAATCGATCCATACTGGAATACTACCATGTAAATGCACTCACTCCCACTTATGCAACCACCAGTACCCTGAAACAACATCAACCTTTCTTATTTTAAGTGCTACAATGAATCACCCAATAAAGAGATGATAGGTCAATTTAACATTTTGACTGAAAACTTAGATACCAATCCATAGAACAATCAACAATTCACTATGAGAGGGTACCATTTTCCAGTCATTTGTTTGATCAGCCAAAATATGATGTAAATCCTAGTACCTCAGATCCACAAACTGAAGAAAGTAAGAATCAACTTACACTGGGATCAAAATGATTGCCGAACTTGAGAACAACGTAGTTAGTCATACGCGAGGTGGGTGGGATGAAGTTCTGCTTGTTTTGCTCAACTAAGCTCCTCAAATCAACGCTGCACACAATCGCATCCGCAAAATACTTCAATCATCACTTCATCAAAATTGTAAAACCCATTTGCAACTACATCCAGGTTTAAGCTCCAACGTGATACAAGGTTTCAACCGTTCAACTATGAAATTCACTCATCATCAATGGCAGGTTAGATATCATATGCCTAATCCGATTCTGATTCCCACCAGAATGACATAAATAGCATCTCCTTGTTGCGGTTACAGTCAAACTTTTCAATAAGCATTCATCACACGCACAGTCACAACCATAATCTAACACTAACAAGCATTTATTACCAGCTTTGCCTATTCTTGAATCATTTTCTTTTCCTTGTTGCGGTTTATTCTCATTTTGTTCTTCAATCAACACTAACAAGCATCACACATGTTCTTCAATCGATTCCAAGGGACATTACCTCAATGAGTGAGACTAAAACAACTGCCATCATAGCGAAAGCATGGCCAGCATCAAAGCTAAGAGCTCCCCATTGAAGTGAATAAGGAATCTTGATCCTAAAATTGTCAAGAGAAAAAATCATGCCAAATTAGAGATTCAATCGTCTTCCACATCCCAAATCAATCATCAAACATGAAACCATTCATTGTGTTTAAACTTTCAATAGAACATGAATCCAACTCTTTCTAGATTACTAATCTGAGACTGAGAATTAAGCAAGGAGAAAATCTAACCTTTGGAGAAAACAGGAATATGGCCACTCAATTGGATTCATCAACACCGCTTGCTTCGCCACAGCAGTCAACAACATACTTCCGAAACCTTTCCTCCTATAAGACTCCCTCACGAAGATATCCTCGATGTAGAAACCCGGTTTCGCCAGAAAGCTCGAGTAATTCGGGAAGAACAGGACGAACCCAGCCACCACGACGTCATTTAGCATATCCGGCGTGAAATTGTAGCTCTCCGGATCCCGATCGAGGTTGACGGTGGGAATAGGGAGAATCGACGGTGGGAATCGAGGAGCGAGAGACCTCGAGTTGGAAGACGGTGAAGGATTGGAAGGGATGGGAATTGAAGAGCGTGGAAGCAGACACGTGGCCTTTAAGAACTGATCCTTAAATTTTTTAATTAAGGATCAGTTCTTGGTTTGTTTTTTAATTTTCATTTAATTTAAACCCAAAAAATACTAAGAACTCTAGCTAAGATACCGCGTTGAACATGCTCTAAGCATAGGAGCCTCTCGAAGCTTTTTCTCCACACGAAAACGAATTATATTTTTCGTTTCAATGTCTTTCGTGTTGCATGGAACTGTAAACTATTTTAGTGGCTGGCCTGTGTAAGAAAATATTCTGAATAACTAATAGCCTTTCTTAGCGAGGCAAAACAAATAAAAGGAAAAATCTGAGCTTTAAGAGCTATCTCAATTACCATTTGCTGAGAACAACAGCTTTGTGTGACTGTTTTTTTTTCTTTTTGAAACATGCTTCGTGTGATTGTTGTGTTGACAGAATGTTTTTTTTTAAAGAAAAGTTTTGACAGAATGTTTCCGGAAAGAAATCGTTGCCGATAGAAAAAAGCACATATCAAATGTTTCTGTAAGGAAGACAAACATGATTGAAAGAAACGCTGGATCATCTTCTTCAAGTAAGTTCCACTAGTAAAAAAAATGTCTATAGCCACGAAAATGACACATTCACTTTGTGACTTTTTTTAGAGTAGTCACGAAAAAGTCACTAAAACGGAAAAAGACAAAAACGTGATTTTTGTGACATTTTCGTGACAATAATAGTCATGAATCAGTCACAAATATGTCGTGACAATAGTAGCCACGATTTAGCCACAAACATTTTGTGACACTTTAGTCACAAATATAATTTGTGGCTAAATCATGGCAAATTTTTCACGGTTTAGCCACAAAATTACTGTGGCTATGTAAAAATAATAGGCAACCACGGGTTCTGCATCGAAAACGTCTCGTCAACCAGAGAGTCAGGACAAATATATTAAAATATTTAGTCACGCCAAGAAACCGTGACTTTTTCGTGGCAATCTTGTCACGGTTTAGCCACAAAATTACAGTGGCTATACAAAAATTTAAACCCCAAACCTCAACACACAAACCCTAAACTCTAAATTTTTAACCTTTAATCATACACTAAATGTTAAATCATAACTGTTAAACTTAAACAACAAATAATATACAAAACAAATCCATCACTTATAACAAATTTCAAAATTTACAAATATTATCATAATGTATTCCAAACTAACCTTAAACATAATATATAATCATCATATGTAACCAAAATCCAATATTTATAAATATTTTTTTAAATAAATATAATATTTTCTAAATCATAAACTTTAAACACAAATCCTAAAACTTAAATCCTAAACTTTAAACAAATCCTAAACTCTTAAGCCCAAACCCTAAACCTTAAACCTTAAACCCTAAACCCTAAACACTAAACTCTAAACAAAAAATTATACATTTTTTATCTCTAATTACCTTATATTTGTCCAAACTTGTATAGAATCAACACATTATCCTACAGTTATAACAAATTTCAAAAGTTTCAAATATAAATCATATGATAAATCTAACTCTAAACCCTAAAGCCCAAACCCTAATCTCAAAATGCAAACCCTAAACTCTAAATTCAAACCATAAATCATAAACTTTAAACCTTAAACTTTAAATTTTTAAACATAAACATTAAAACATAATTAACCAAACCTTTTAAAAAACCACTCCAAACTCTTATATCTAAATCCTTATATATACAAAAATATGCAACACTTATAAAATATCATACATTTTTTTATCATTACTTAGCTTATCTTTGTCCAAACTTTTATAGAATCAACATATTCTTCAACAGTTATAACAAATTTAAAAAGTTTCAAATATAAATCATATTATAAATCTTAAACTCTAAACTCTAAACCCCAAACCCTAAACTCAAAATGCAAACTCTAAACCCTAAATATTCAAATCTAATCAAATTCAAAATCCTAAATCCAATATCTTAAATCGTAAAACTTAATTTTTTTTTTTTTGTGTGTGTGTTTGTTTAACCCCTAAAACTTAAATTTTAAACCTTAAATTATGAATTTGAACCCTTAAACTTATCAGTCAAACATAAAAACTAAATCATAACCTATAAAACCAAATTATAACAATTTTACTAATGAAATTAATTAATTATGAGTGAGACATTTTGTCAAATGGCTTTGCAAATAATATTTAAGATCATAAATGTTCACAAAAAAACATAACATTTAAGGTGATTTCTCATTGGTCAATCCAAAGAGATGGGGATCACACTTTACTTTTAATAACAACCGTTGATTAAACTAAATCTAACGGGTACAAATCTTTCCCTTGTTTTTTTCTCCTCTTCCTCTTCTTCTTCGACGGTAATGTTTTTTTTTCTCCTTTTCTAGTCTTCTCTTTCCTCCTATACTTCTTCTCCTCTTCTTCTTCTGCTTCTTCTTCTCCTTCCTCTGTTTTTTTTTTGTATTCTCTTCTTCTCCCCTTTTCCTCTTCGTCTCCTTCCTCCTCTCCTTCCTCCGCTTCTTCTTCTCCTCTTCTTTTATTTCTTCGTCTCCTTCCTCTTCTTCTCCCTCCTTGTCTTCTTCAGATCGCCCGTCACTGATGGTTCTCATCTGCGCCTCCTCCGCCAATCCGTCGTAGATCCACTGTAAGTCTTCTCTTCTCCTTCTTCTCCCCTTATTCTCCTTCCTTCTCTTCTTCTCCTCCTCATTTTCTTCAGATCTAACTCTCTTTTTTTTCAGATCCCGTAGCCGTCCCCCCCTCACCGCCGGTTCTGAGTCTGGTGGTCTTCTTGCTGGTTCAACCGAAACGACGACGCAACTTGAAAACTTTAATGTATGAATGTTCAACTGATTTTATGTATGCAATTGGTTTTAGGATTTGAAATTATTGGTTTTTTGCAGTTTGGCAACATGTTTTTGGTATTTTGGCATCTCTGTTTATTGACCAAATCAATTTTTTTTTTTTGGATATACGATTAGTCACGGTAAATACCGTGACAATGCTGTAACTAAATGATTAATCACGAAAAATATTTGTAGCTTGAAAAGCCACAATTTAACCAGTACAAAATACCGTGTCTATTATTGCTACGTTATAGCCACACAGATTTCATGGCTATGTTTGCCACGAAATTAGTCAGGCATTAAACCGTGACTAGTTAGACACGCACTATTGCGTGACTATTTCGTGACTATTTTTGCCACGAATTACGAGTGGTTAAACCGTGACTATATGGTCACGAAAACACACGGAAATATTTGTCACGATCGTATACACACGGTTTTTTTTCGTGACTTTCCGTGGCTCTGAAGCCATATAGTCACGGTAATTTTGCCTTAGTCACGAAATCTTCCGTGGCTATAGCCAGTTTTTTTACTAGTGTTCCTCCCCTGATTTTATATTGATGAAGATGGTATTTCAAGCTTCCATATATTATCTCTGGCGTGAGCGTAACTCGCATAGACATGGGGGTCGATGGATTACGCATCAGCAGTTGTCAAGGACTATAGACAAGGCTATTCGGAATCGCATCAGTTCAATCCGCATAAGCTAGAAGGACTCATGAGAAGATGATTTGAAGTAGGTCACCAATAGTCCAACCAATAGTCCAAGGAAACGCGCAGTGCTAGAATTCTAATTCATTCATTTTTTTTCTTTTCTTCATTTATATCACACCTGTAAATGAATATTTTTTCAGCATTGATCAATAAATTTGATATTTCATCAAAAAAAAATCATGATTAAAAGAATATTATGTTTATTCTTATTTCTTAGATCATTGTTGTTGTGGAATTTAAATTTGTGAAGAGATTATTAATTTTCTAGCATGCATTCATTTTTTTGAAAAAACTATCAACTCAGATTTTCAGCAGAAAAGTTGTAATTAGTTATAAAATAGTTAAAAATTATAAAAAGTAAGGATAAAAAAGGGTAAAAAAAAAAAACTGAATACAAACGTTTTTAATAATATTTTTGATAAAACGGTATACTTTGTACCATTACGATACAAATTACCAATTAAATCCAATGATCGATAAATAATTAGCAAATACCTTGTTAAATTTTGTCTCCTTTATTTAAAATTGTCAGTTTTACCTCCTCTCAAACATTGAATTAGTAATTTATGAGACTCTAGGATAATTTCAAAGTTCAAACCCATCTAGTAAATTCTACTCCAACTTATATTCCGTAGGTAGTCGAGTGTATAATACATTGCACATGTAGATCTACATGAAAACAATATAAAAGTAACAAATACTACAAACAAATAAAAAACACTTTCAGTAATGTATATTTTATTTTTGGAAAAAGCAAGTACATTAAAATTTGAAACGTGATTTAGGCCAAAACATTTGGATCTTTGTTGATTTAGGTTAGCGTCGATAATGTAATAACGCGATAGCATATACAAAAGATTAAAAAGTTATAATTTTGTTGTCGGCTATATAAAAGTTATACTACTATATAAAAGATCTTTCTTCTTGTAATATTTTCTCTTATCTTATTGTTTACAATAAGAGTATAATACCAAATCTAAAAGAACTATACGTGGCAGACGTCCATAGGTTTGCAATTATAAAAATAAAATAGTAGAGCCAACCGACCCCAAGTAATAGTAGTCTAATAAGACCCACCAATCCGAAAAAATTGCATTATAATTGTGGAATTTTTGGCACATTGTTTTCATTTGTTAGTAAAAAGACAAAAAGGTCACCTGATAAAGACTCGAATACCGACGCTTTTGTTTGTTTGTGATCTACAATTGTCTTTTAACTATAAATAGCCTCCATCTATATTTCATAATTTAGTGTGCATTGNAATTTTTGGCACATTGTTTTCATTTGTTAGTAAAAAGACAAAAAGGTCACCTGATAAAGACTCGAATACCGACGCTTTTGTTTGTTTGTGATCTACAATTGTCTTTTAACTATAAATAGCCTCCATCTATATTTCATAATTTAGTGTGCATTGAGATATTGATTTATTTTTTCAGCTCAATTTACTGTTTGCAAACCAACCTTACTATAAACAAATAATTTGATTTGCAAATCTATCTTTACATATTTCTGTTTGCAAATAAAACTTAAATCTATAAACAAATAATTTGATTTGGCCAAATCAAACCAAATCAAATGATTATATTTCATAGTTTTGTTCATGATTCAAAATACATTAAATTCAATAACTTGGAAATTTTTGAGGACACTTAGACTTAACTTTTAAAAGATACTGTAACTAATATTTAGATGATGATTAATTTTTAACAATTCTAACGTCTAAAACATTTTTTTTTTTTTGTTTGGTAAACAACGGCTAAAATATACTCCCTTTGACACACACATGCTACTACCTTGGACGCTTTAACGACCTTCCACGACGAATTCATGGTCTTCTTCCAACCTTATTATATTAACTACTCCCTTTTGAATCTGCCTTTTCGTTAAAATATATTTTTAAAAAATTTACGAAAACGATTCACAAAATTGTTTGATATTTAATTCAACTGCTTCGTTTTCACATTAACTTTTAAATTTTTCTTTTGAATCTGTCTTTAACTATATTAAGCTTTCATTTCCCTAGTTACATCACCCCACGGAAAAAAAAAAGAAAAAAAAAAAAGAGAAGAAGCCAAATACAAGAAAGGTTTCATTTTCATTTTTTATTTTATTTATCATTTTCATTTCCATTTTCACATCCACCAGAAAATAATTTACAATGTATATAAAAAGAGGTTTATAAAATTTCAGTCTCCGTAAAGAAGGATTATTAAAATGAAATTTATAGAAAAATATATAAAAAAAGAAGTAATTAAATTTTAGTTAATTTGTTCCGGATTTACCCTTCGTGCTACGCCTATTTAACCAAACGATGTGGTAGCCTTCATAAAAACTACTCACAAGCCAAAGGCAGTAACTAACTACAAGTTGGCATATCCTTATAGAAACCAAACTTTTGTTTTAGTTTTTTACTTCGCAAACACTCAAGAGCTATTTTCAATTCTCTCCTAAAACCCACCCCAATACTTTTTCTTTGCTCAAAATGGCCCCTGAGATTTCCGTAAACCCCATCTACGTATCCGAGAAGGCGCATCAAGCAAGGAGAGCGTATGTAACGTTTTTGGCAGGTAACGGAGACTACGTGAAGGGAGTCGTGGGACTAGCAAAGGGTTTGCGTAAGGTTAAAAGTGCTTACCCTCTTGTTGTTGCTATGCTGCCTGATGTTCCTGAGGAACATAGAGAGATCTTGAGGTCTCAAGGCTGTGTCTTGCGTGAGATCGAGCCTGTTTATCCTCCAGACAACCAAGTTGAGTTCGCCATGGCGTATTACGTTCTCAACTACTCAAAGCTGCGTATTTGGAACGTGAGTATTTCGATTCTTCACCAAAAAATATAGACTTAGAGTTAAAGCTCTTTGTCGGGTTTTTTATTTACCTTTGAAACTTTTTGTAGTTTGAAGAGTACAGCAAGATGATTTATCTGGATGCAGATATACAAGTCTTTGACAATATCGATGGCCTCTTCGATATGCCTGATGGGTATTTTTATGCCGTGATGGATTGTTTTTGTGAGAAAACGTGGAGCCACTCGCTGCAGTACTCGATTGGGTATTGTCAACAGTGCCCGGAGAAGGTCACGTGGCCGGAAGATATGGAATCTCCTCCTCCTCCTCTGTATTTCAACGCCGGTATGTTTGTGTTTGAGCCTAGCCCTTTGACTTACGAGAGCCTCCTTCAGACCCTGGAGATCACACCGCCTTCACCGTTTGCAGAACAAGTGAGTCACACATTAGTTCATCAACTGGTTGTGCAATGCTCTAAATGAAAACGAAGACCTGTTTTTGATGATGATTTTTGGGGTATTTGTAACTTTGGGTTTGGCAGGATTTTCTCAATATGTTCTTTGAGAAAGTGTACAAACCGATCCCTCTGGTTTACAATCTGGTTCTTGCTATGCTTTGGCGTCACCCCGAGAACGTGGAGCTGGAGAGTGTCAAGGTTGTTCACTACTGTGCAGCTGTAAGTAGTTCTTCTCTCTCTCTTTGCTTACAAACCCGAGCCGGTTTAGCTGTGAAATTTTGATTCCTTTTTCATGTTGATTGTGGAAATGATAGGGATCCAAGCCATGGAGGTACACAGGAGAAGAAGCTAACATGGACAGAGAAGACATCAAGACGTTAGTTGATAAATGGTGGGATGTATATAATGATGAATCCCTCGATTTCAAACCGAAAAGCCCTGAAGATGTGGAAGAAACCGTTACCAAATCGACCATCCTAGCTTCGGTACTCGAACCGGAATTTTCCTACTATCCTGCACCTTCTGCTGCTTGAAAAGTCTTACACGGAAGTTACACATGACTTGGAGTGTTCGTATATCTATTTTCTTTTAATATATATGTATACATAGTTTGAAATAGTATAAGCAGAAAATAGAAACCTTGGTGAGTTGGAATTACAGTTTTTAGCTGCCCTTTCTCGACCCGAGAGGCTTTCAAATAGTATATGCTCAAGTGTGTAAGGTGTAAAACTACTACTAAGGAAATGGTGTATTTGTATTGCTATACTTATGTACGGACCACAACATATGTATACTATTAATGTTCTATTGGTTCAGCCTAGTAGTCACTTAAGGTGTCCTATTGATTATTCCTGCAGCATAGCTCGGTTTTAGTTTTTGTAACTATCTCAAGAACATAACAATACTTAAAACATAGATTAATTAAGGTTTCTGTGAACAAGTATGCTCTAAACCATGAGGTTACATTCTCAGCCCGTGGTGGAAACATCTTAAAGCTATAAGAGATGCACATCTATAACATATATTTTCGCATATCCGAACTATCTAGTGTATCCTCCTTTATCATCAGAAGTATAAGTATCATTCCAGGGAGGTAGAGTAATACTCACCTTCTATTTCCTCATCTTCAAAATACGATGTATCGGACTCGCCTTCGAAAAACAGAAAAGGAGCAGCTTCTTGGTCTTTCCGGGGTTTCCTCTCATTCGTTCCTATAACCGTAACGATCTTTCTCTGGATATAGTCTTCAACAGCATCACGTTCAACTTCTTGAGGCTGAAATCCAAGAACAGATAAGCAATCTCCTTGGAAGTCCATGTCAGTAGAGGAGAATATGAGGCCTGCTATTGATCTTGCAAGGTCAGGGACATAGCTGCAAATCTGAGAAAGATAAACAAGAACAAAAAATCTTGGTCAAAATATTGGAAATTAAAGAGATTGACACTAGCAGTTCAAAAGGAGGTTGACCAAGAGAGCACCTTACGACCATGTGAGCTTAGAAGAAAACCCTCATGTTTAGCCTTCAAATCATCCAGCGCGTTTTAATTCCCTTCTTCACAAGATTTATACCAGGCTCAGTCTTCTGTTTTGTTGGATATTGATTGTGATACCAATGGAGGGCGATTTGTATTTGAACATATGAAGGGAAATTTTCCCATTCGAGAAACACATGTCCATCTTGATCATTTACACTCGCCAGGATCAAACCGTAGCTTTTCCAGTCTATCTTTTTCAATGCACTCAAGGCAACTTGTGGAATAGGGGAAGGTGAGAAATTGTCAAAGTATAAAACCTGGGGAAAGCAATCATTTAAGATCAACCAAATATGGGATAATGTATTTAATCTGAGAACTGAACTGAACAGACCTCTGTTTTGCCGTCACATGATCTGCTGCAGTTGCGAGTTGTCTCTAATAAGTCACTTATTGCAATAACCACTTCCATTGTCCCTCCAGTTTTCTTACGATTTTCTTCAGAGCATGCTGTTCCACTTCCAACTTTTAGATGCTCTCTGAAAGTGTTTTAAAGTATAACCAGATTTGTCAGACTTAACGTGGAATAGCTGGACATACATTTCTTCCGGCAGTAGAAGTAGGACTAATGTTTTAGAAAGAAGAGTGGTGCTACATATTATATACCTATCAGAGAAGCAATGTTCACATATCATATCCAAACAGTTCCGATGCCTTACAACATAGTCCTCAAGACCAGGCTTCAATCGTTCAAGATTGGAGGCAGTGAAGCAAGGAGTTTTGTCAGCGTTCACTACAAAGACGTATTGAGTTTGAGTAGCTGGAGAATTCTCCCCTTGGTTAATCACCAGATCCATTGTGACATTCTGGAGAGGAAGAAAAGATCCAGCTTTTTAGTTCCATGATTTGCGAGTTCTGTTACTAAATTATCCTGTGTATAACTGGGGAAATTAATTTTCTAAAGGAAGTTGTCAAATCACCAAAGGGAGAAACTCGAACTTACAGGTATCTGCAGAACAAGCATCTGCAAGATAACAGGATAAAAGATATCATTACTGAATAGCTTAAGAAATCATGAGGGAACTATATATTGATAAAGCTGAGTACACTTAGGTGATAAAGAAGCCGATAGTTTGCTCTATAACAAGTTGTTAGCAGTGTTTTTGTAATGTATATCTATGGTCACATTATCTCATGTTCTGTACACTAACTACCAATAAGCATTCTTGATTCAGTTGAGAATAAGAGAAAAAAGGATGCGGAAGAGAAGGGAGACCTTTTGAAAGAAGCTAATTATCGGTGCCACAAGAACATCCATACTTCCAAAGACACTCAAGGATACTTCCGTCCCACTGAAAGTCACACAAAAATAAGCAGAAAGTGATGAGTCAAGGCAGTCACAGTGGCTTAAAAATCAGTAAAAAATATATAAACTGAGGAATTTGCACACCTAAACTTTGCACCATTCTTAGCCTGAGAAGGTTGCCTTTTCAGTCGTTTGTTTGATATATTCTCATCAAGATTTACATGATAACAGTATACCTCATCGTCAGAAAAGCCTGCAACTCCATCAGCACAGTGGAGGAGAATAAGAGAAGAACAATAACAACAAGTTCCACAGTGGTCCTTAATTTCACTATCGCTTCAAGAGAACTTAATCTCGTGTTTAGACACATAACAATCAATCATATAACCAGAAGAAAGGGAAAAACAAGAGATTTTTCTCCATTAAACATGAGGCAAATCCAGGAGAAAGCATTTGAAACTATAAGCGAGCTGTTTCGAATCATAACAAAAAGTTATCATTCAGAGAGACGAAACTTACAAGTCGTCTTGACGGAGAGTAACCCATCTGCATCACATTATCCACAGTCATAATCGCTTTAACATAGAAATGAAACTAAATATTCAGCTCGAACTAGAATTTGATAGCTAACATTCAATAATCGAAAACCCAAGATGCTAATACTGTACCGACCCCAAATCTTCGCTCCATTGAATTCTCTAGGGCACCTCAGATCCTGAAATTCTTTCAAATTGCATCCAATACCCGTATCCGCAACTGTACGCAGCACAAAAATAGATAGACATGAGACCAAATCAGCGATCGCAGATCCAGTTTTCCTTTCCGTCGAATCGGAACAAAATTCTAGGGCCAAAGAGAGATATATTACTCGAAATACATGTAATCGGAAGATCCTTGCATGTAGATCGATCAAGAAGAACTGATAATCTACAGAGATCTTCTGCTAATCGGCATCTTTGAAACGCGGACCAGATCAACTGCAAAAATCGAATTCCCAGAACAGAAAGTTTTAAGGGGTGGGAAAGAAAACGCCTAATCGAAATCGATGAAAACGGAGAAAGATCGATCAGGGAAATGTGCAGAAAGTGGTGAAGATGGTCGGTGACTTACTTGTAGAAGAAGCTTGAGAACCGAATCAGTGATCTCCATGGCAGGTCCTTGGCTTTCGAAATCGTCCCGCGTGTCTCCAAATTTTGAAATTTAAGTCCTCACCCTTTTCGCTGTAACTGTGAGAATGTGACTGTAATGTAAGTAGGATCAAAAGCATCAAATTATATTATTATTATTATTTTTTCGCCAAATTAAAGGAAATTTAATAAAATGATTTTTGCAATCCATAATTATGGATTATTTGGCATGAAGCCCAATTTTTTTTGTTTCTAGAAAAAACTTCATAATAATACATTAACTGAATGTTGTAAAAAAAAATACATTAACTAAATTTTTATTACTATTTTAATATATATATATATATTTTTTTGCATATCTAGAACAATACACCAGTTTTTTTTCTTTTCTAATTTTAATTCACTTACTGTTAACCGTTTATCTATTTTCCGACACAAAAAAAAAATTAGGGATTTGGGATTGATCGAAAAATTAGGGATTTGGAAGTTATTTTTCGTTTGGGTTTGGGCCAGAATTAGATTTAGGTTTGGGCCGGATTTAGATTTAGGTTTGAGCCAAAACTCAATAGCTATTATTTGGTTGGTTTGTAATTTAAAGGATTTCGGATACCCTTCGTCGTCTTTTCACGCGTTTTCGTTTAAAATATAAATCAAAAAGAAAATAAATGTTATAACAGGGGCATATCAGATTTTCTTCTTGTACGGAAGGGCATTTCAGATTAGAGATCGGACTTTAATCTCAAATACCCCTCCGTACACCCGAAAAAATCTAACTGCCCCTCCCATTAATGAATTGACGGTTTACTCCTTCATTTAAAAAAAAAAAAATTTCGAAAAAGAAAAAGAAAAAGAAATCGGGTGGTTTGGTAGGAAATTTAATTCAAACCAATCCTAAAATTAATTCTCTAAACCAACCACCAAAATTTAATTGCACCTCTCGTCGTTTTCTTCCTCTCACGTTTCCACCATTGACGAATCGGAGGCGAGAAATTGAAGGTTAGTTGTTGCTGTTTTTTTATGCTATTTTCGATTTCATGATTGAATTATTAAGTTTATGTCATAGGCAAAGCAATCCCAAAGCAATTAATACATAGTTTCTTCTCAATAATATAAAAATAGAAAATAAATTTAATGTTAATTTGTTTCAATGATTTGTGAAACATCACTTATTTGTGAAAACATCACCTACCGAATGAATTATAAACAAATTAATATGATAGCAATTATAACAAGTAAAAGAAAAGCAATAAATGAAGCACACTCCTGATGAAGCTCTCTTCGATGTGTGCAACCTCCTTGCTTCCATTCGGCTCCACATGTGTAGCAAAACGAATTCCCACATCTATCAATCAAATGTGAGATTACAATGTTAATTAGGCTGAAAACATAATCATATTTCCAGATTTCTACCGAATACGATTCAAATACGATAACGTTACCTGCAAGTTACTTGGATGCATCCTTTCGAGCGTTCGATCATGTGTTGGCACTTTCCACATTGACGCCACATCTTCTGATTCGCTAGACTTCTAGCATCATATCATTTGTCGTAGGATTTGGACCCAATTTCTTGTAATCATCGCACGACAAGTTACTATGCCACAGGACTTTACAGTTGATGCAAAAGGGTTTACCGCATTTGAAGCAGCATCTCATAGATCCATCTTGTTCAGTAGATTTAGAGATCCCGGTTTTCGACATTAATGCCGAGCACCTCAGATTTGGACAGTAAACTCTGTCTGCCACGGGAATCGACTCGTCCTGGATCCTTCGTGCCCACAACG